>CM018035.1:3761065-4458976 GCA_008638375.1 Nyssa sinensis | reverse complement strand
TATATATATATATATATATATATATACACACACACACACACACACGCACACATAAAAGTAGGAACATAACTCTATATATTTTTTTGTGTACCTACACCACTTTGTCTTTGTTTATATTTTTATATTCTATCATAAATGTTTGTTTAGGAAATGTTAGAAATGTTTCTGTAAAATACAGATAAATTAATTTTAAATTTTTATTATTTAATAAATATTTTTTAATAATATTGATTCATATCTGATTTTAAAAAATATTTAAGACTTGAATAAAGTACAATAAAAAATAATTAATTTTTTTTAAATTAAATAATTTAATAGGAGTGCTTATGACTTAATCTAATTTAAAATACTTCCAAATAACCCTAAAGTATGTGATAAAGTAATTATTCCGTAAAGTAAACTCATTTTGTCTTGATATAGCATATTGTTATCATATTGTTATAATAGACCAAGCAAAGATCACTAAAATAAATCATAAAAATGATTGATTGTTCAAAAGAAGTATTCGCACGTTTCCCCTGTAATTATTCTAGTGTCAGTATATATGCAAGAGTAATATTATTATAAATGTGAATATATGTGATATGAGATAGTATATTTTAATTATTAAATAATTTAAAAATCATAAATAAAATGATTAAAATAAATAAAAATTTAATTTTAAAATTATTTAATTTTTAAAATACATTATTTTATAAACACTCGAATTTATAAATATGACAAATGATACCTTGTCACTTGAGAAAATATTATTATTATTATTTTTTAAATAAAATATTGCATCCACATGATATGATATAACTGGCTGGTCCATGCATCCGACTCATGAGCAAGTTTCTCTCCCCCCCAACCCCATATCACCCTTCACAATCTAAATTTTATATGTGATGGTTCCTTCTTGTGAGAGAAATAAATGTCTTGAAAGAATCCAAATTGAACCCACCCAACCCCCCCTACGTTCGGGTTTAAATTTTGGAGCCCACAAATTGTTGGTTGTCATTTGTCATCATAAAAAAAAAAAAAAAAAGTTGGTGATCCAACGGGGTGGATTAGTGGTAGTGTTACAACAAAATACGATTAACCACACCGTATCATTAAAGGTGTAGTCCCCGAGATCCATCGCCTAAAAGCTCGAGTTTCTTCGATCTCTCTAGTTTTGTTCTGCCCCCATAATTATCCAGATTTGTAAGAGAGAAAGTGTTCTGGACAGACATTTTTGGAGAGAGAAAATAGAGAGACAAAGCGTGTGTCGTAGGAGGATGTCTCTAACGTGCGTGAAGATGTCGGAGGATGTCTGGTTAACATGTCTCACTCATGCATTGTCCACAGAGACCGAAGAGATCATGGGGCTGCTTCTTGGAGACATTCAGGTTACAGTGTGATCCCTTTAATATAGTCTTTAGGGTCTTGAGGCATGCAACAGTATATTTGCTATCTTTGTTTTGAAATATTGCTATTGCTCTTTAAAGTCGACAACTTTACTAGAAACTAACTTGAAATAGTTTAGATTTCAAGGGTTTTGGCTGTTATATGAAGTGGGTTTTCAAATTCGAGTGGCCGTGTAATGTTTCCATGAGAACTTGCCTGATTGTTGGGCATTGTTTGTATAAAAGAATCAGGCGAGTTTTCAAAAAAATAAATAAATAAATAATTTCCCTGGGGTTTTGTACTTGTCAATATGGATAATTGGGTTTTGGTTTATTTCCGGAATTGATTCTTTTCTGATTGCAGTTCTAGTCGAACCTTGAATTCATATTGTTTTATGCCGAGCGTTGCTTGCTCACTCACAAGAATATGTCAAGTTTTAAATTTCTTTGTCTTGGTTCTACATTGATCATTCATAACTCGTATCTCTCGTGCTTTTGTCATGAACAATGTGGAATTTCAGTCAACGTGACTTTGTTACATTGAGCAGGCTTGATAACTTTGATGGGTATCAAGTTAAAATATTTTACCCTTATTTTCTAGTTCTAATCTGATCCTTTTCTTTTCCTGGGTTCATGAATTTGGACACGAAGAATATGGTGGTTTGGGCGATGTGGCTTTCTTATGTTGTGTTTAGATTTTCAATGAGAATCAAGTTGAAATTCGCTTTTCTGGACTGTTTTTCAAATTGGTTTTTGAAATTTCGAATTTGAAATAGGCATGTGCTGAATTGGATCATTGTTTTTTTTTTTTTTTTCTTTAAAAATTGGTCAAATCCATTGATTTCTTTCTGTCTCAATCACATTTAAATTGTATCATTTGTTTGCTTTTTTTCCCCCCTCTCCCTCTCTTATCTTTCCCTATTTTTGGACTTGAACATGAAGAAAGTGGTTTAGAGGCTTAAGAATCTTTTGCAGAAAATTGGTGGTGGGAAGTTCAAAGATTTTTTTATATTGATCCGATGCAGTGTTGATCAAATTACTCGACTTTTTCAGAATTCTGATTTACTTGGATGACTATTTTTCTATCTGGTATTTTATTCTCTCAGCGGGGAAAAGAATGATGGTCTTATTTATTCAAGTGTCTGAGTGATTGTGATTCATTGAATATCTGATTTTTCATGAGCAAAAATGTTATAATCAGTCAATCTGGTGCTTTATTGACACGGGTTTGTTTTTGTTTTGTTATTACACTCGCACAATGCTGGTTTGGTTCTGATATTGTTTATCTCAGCACTCAAAAAATGGGAGTGTGACTGCTCTAATTTGGGGTGCATTGCCGCAACCACGTTCTGATCGGCGGAAGGACCGGGTAGAGACTAATCCTGAACAGTTGACTGCTGCATCAGTTCAGGCTGAGATATCCTTCCCTTGCTTTCTTTATGCCTGTTCCTGTTGAAATTTCCATTCTCTCTACCTTTTTTAAATGCCCATATTTGTTCTGTTAATAGGATCAGCTTCACCTACTAATAAACTATAACTTTCTGGATAATGCCCCCTCTACAAATTACAACGGTGACATGAGTGTCATTTCTCATTTATTGCATGATATAATGTGCATTCCATGTGCCACCAAATGTTTGAAAATGAAGATTATTTGCAGCTTTTTTGAATTAACTGTATAGCACAGAATGACCATGGTAACAGGAAGAACAACAAGAGTGATCGGTTGGTATCATTCACATCCCACATCACAGTCTTCCTTCCCATGTTGGTAAGTGTCAGTAACCCCTGATGCTTTTGATTTGTTTGATTTATCTTTTCCCATGTGCCACCAAACTATGTAGTTGGTTGAATGATTTTGATTTTTTTTTGTTCATGCAATAATTCTTGTATTTCCTTTCTATCATGTGGTCATAAATGCAGATCCTCTGCTCACAGCTACCTAGTGCTGTAATCTTCTATATAAAAAATCAACAGAAGAAAACAATATATGAAACAAAATTAAAAATGCAGCTGCCCCCCGATGGGCTGTCCAAAAAAAATGTGAAGTTTCATTCAATGTTGCCATCTTATCTTATTCATATGAGGTGAAGAAGGGCCATGACATCAAGCTATTATTTAATTTTGCAATAATTTACAAAATATCACTTTGATGATGTAACCTATTGAGAAGTTGTCTACCATGTTCATCGGTGCATTTTATTAGTATTTTTCCTAATTTATCCATGGATAGAAGAACATAGATCTCAACATCTGCAAGATTGTGTAACGAACCTATTTTGGTTGGTTCTTAAGAGCTTAGTATGCTTGATATGCTATGTGAAAATGTCCCATCAATGAATTTCAAATATTTTAGGGCCCTTTTTTTTCTAACCATTAACAAAATGAATTTGACATGGTTAGTGGTGCCTGATGCGGTCTGATATGACATGTCTTGATGTGTTACACATGAAGTCTTTGAATAGATTTTCTTTGTTATTTGTTGAACCACTTCATGGACTTATAACTGATGTTTGATGGGGATATGCGGTAGATCAAACTGGCTGTATTGCATATAAGGTTTAATCAACTTTTTTTTTTTTAAAAACAAAATTTTATCCATGATAAAAGGGTAATCACTCATAGGTTGGCATGGGAAGTAGGCTATCTATTATACCTTAATGTGCTTTTGTTGACCTTTGCTTTAATCACATTTTGCAGTGTATTTATTGGAAGGGTAAATTACACTGACCTCCTTAACATTTTTAACAATTCCAAAGACCTTCGCTAAGGTGTCTGAAATTACACTGCCTTCTTCTACTCTTACTGACAAACTACACAAACCTCCTTTCTGGTCCATTTTTTTTTTAAATGACAAAAGTGTTCCTTTTATTTTTATTTTTTAATTTTTTTAATTTTGATCAATTTTTTTAACTTTTTATTTTATTTTCAATTAAATATTGATTAAAACATTTTTGATTAAAAAAAAAAATCTTTTACTTGAAATTTATTTTTATATAAAATGAAAAAAGTCTTTAGAAAATTTTAGTCAAAATTGAAAAATGTATAAAAAAAATAAATGAAGGGGCTATTTTTGCCATTTTAAAAAAAAAAAATTGGACAAGAGAGGAGGTATGTGTAGTTTGTAGTAAAAGTAAGGGAGGGCAGTGTAATTTTAAAAATCTCAGAAAAGGTCTTTGTAATTGTCAAAAACTTGAGGGTAGGTCAGTATAATTTACTCTTATTGAAATTATATTAACTGTTTGGTTCTGGTCAATGTTTGGGCTAGATATCAAAACCCTTTTTTCCATTGATCTTCTTGGTGTTTCTGTTGGCCACTTGAAATTAAGTTGTATGCCTTCTGCAGATGTTCGGACCCAGGCCATGTATCAACTTCTAGATTCTGGGTTCATTGGGCTGATATTTTCCTGTTTTAGTGAAGATGTGCACAAGGTTTGTCGGTTTGTGTTAATTGGTGACAAGTCAGTGCAATTTTATAAGATGTGTTTGAAAGCCCAGCTAAGCACCAAACATATTTGGGATTATTTCAGGTAGGAAGAATCCAAGTTATTGCTTTCCAGTCCTTGGATGGGAAGCAGAGTTTCATGTTGAGACCTGTTTCTCTGTCTCCTGTAAATAGAAGTTCAGTTATAGATATTGAGTCATCTTTGAGTTCCTCCGAAAATGCATCAACAAGATCTGGATCTGCAAGGATAGAAAGTCTTGAACAAGACACTGGAGATTCAAGAGCAGTTTCTGGAGCTTCTAAGGTATATTTCTCGGTTCCCAAATTTGAATATGGGCATGTTGCTTATTTTGGCTATTGAGGCTCCAGAAACTCTGAAAAGTTTGGAAAATAACAAATATTGTAGAAACTGGAGGATCAAAACCTTTTATTGAGTTGATCATGCTACTCCTGTGTGTATGCAAGTTCGGAGGGCAGGAGTGCTTGGTTGGAGTACAATTCTAATTGTGGAACTTTTTTTTTTAATTTTTTTTTGTAGTGTAACATTTTAAATCATTTTGGAGACTCATTACTAAATTTTCTTATGAATAGTTTGGATCTTTATATTGAGTCAAGCACCTCGTGTTTCTGCCTTTGGATCTCATTGTTTTGCTAAATAACTTTTTGAAGATTCCCTGTCTAGTACTATTGCTTTTGCCAATGTTACAAGTAGGAATTAACTTATTGTCCATAAATGCTTATATTACAATGTCTCTATTCCTTCTTTGGTGGATTTTCTGCCTTTGGATCTCATTGTTTTGCTAAATAACTTTTTGAAGATTCCCTGTCTAGTACTATTGCTTTTGCCGATGTTACAAATAGGAATTAACTTTTTGTCCATAAATGCTTATATTACAATGTCTCTGTTCCTTCTTTGGTGGATTTTCTGAGTTATATGAGACTAATGTAATGATTTGAACTGGGATCAGTTTATTTTTCTTTCTTCTTCGGCTGTTATTACATACATCCTTCATGTACATGGGTATGCCCCTTTTTGGACCTTTTGAATAAAATTATTTACTTATAAAAAAAAATGCTTTTATAGAACTGAAGGGTTTGGAGAAGTTGACTTCTTTTGTGTTTGTGTTTGTGTGTGTGTGCGTGTTAAGAAAATGAATAGAAAATAATGTTATGTTTGAACATCATGGCATAAAACTCGATTACACTGAGATATGCTATATGGAAAATTTTAAGTTAATAAGTTCTTCAAAAACTTGCGTGGTGTTTGGGTATTCGTTTTTTGCCCTCACCCTTATTTTTTGAAACACAGAATCATTGTTTGAAACACAAAAAGTTCAAGGAAACTGAATGTTTGAATGAGCTTTTTAGTGTACATATCATTTTGGTGGGGGTCTCTAGGCTCTCAGATACGTGGGAGATACACATACTGCATAATGCAAATTCTATTGGAAAGGTTTTGACTTTTTTCAGTAAGATACATCCACCAAGTTCGATTCTTCACGAGGTTGGCATCAAAATCTGGGTTACATCCACCATTGGATTAAAAATTGAACTTCATTAGATGATTTTAATTAATTTTATTTTTGCATTGTGTTTTGAACTGTTCATGGATAATTGATCTGCTAATTGGGATCCTATTAGATGATGGGTCTTGATTATTTTTCAAATATTGAAATGGCCTGATATGGGTGAGTGCTCGGACTTACTAGATTTCTCTTATTAGGAGAGGAGTAGGATCCTCTAGATCCTCTCAGTTAAGAATGACAATCCTTTCTCTTATCTGTCGTCGACTTTTAAGTATAGTTTTGTTCTCACTTTGACCACTTTATGAATGCATTTTATACAATATTGTCTAGGGTGTGGGAAGATCATCAGACTTGGGGGATTTCTTTGCTAATGCTGATGCCAACTATCTAGGGAGAGAGAGAATGGGAGGAAACTACCAAACTGACAACTTAGAAAACAGCATTGTTGATATAGACCCCACGGATATGTCAGAAAGTATGCAAGAAGCAATGCACCGTTCAAATTTGGACATGAGGTATATATGAGTATGTACTTTCTCACTTGGTATCTTTTTCATTCTTCTAGTCTACAGAGACCATCATTTAAAATATAACATTGGTGTATATTGGATTTGAGATGCCAGAAATATCTCTTCTTGGGGCACTTTCCTTCCCAGCAAAAGGAAAAAGAAATCTCTTCTAATCTATAGATGGAACTTTGTCACCTGTCTATTATATTTTATTTTTCCAATTACATTTAGCACGTGATATTCAAGCAGAAACCTTGGTGTGAACCCCTTTTGGCTAAATAGTGGTTTGGTTGCAGGTTTCCAATCCTTCCCTTGAGTGTACACAGTTGAGAGAGTAAAAAAGACACTAATTATTGCCACTACTCTAAATTGGTCTGTTCTTCTTGTTGAACTTGTTTGGAAAGATCCCCTGTAGGGGTGATAGCTTGTCTCTTGGTTAAAAGGTTTATCGATATTGTTCCTTCTCCACACTTTCCTTAATATTTCTCATCTTCTTTCTTAATTGATAACGTTTTGAGAATTTCTGTGATCTCTCCTCTTTCTTCATCCCCCTGCCCTGCCTCGCCTTTTTTTTTTTTTTTGGGGGGGGAGGGGGGGGTGATGGAGTTCTTATTTCTCCTTTAACGAAACATGCTATTTTATGCAAGTTCAGGGACGCCATGTCCATAGGCCGCTTTCATGATTTCTGCAATAATTGAAGTTTCCAATGCTTTGTAGAGTGTTTGTTATTTTTGTGGCTTAGAGATGATGTTCTCTTTCTCGCTGTAGTTTCTTCGTCCTCTCTCTCTTTTCACTTGTTTCTGATCTGTATATTTTCCCTTTTGTGTTTATTTCTTTTTCTTGTGCATCCATACCGTTAAACAACTTTTCCTATTTGAAGTTGGCAAGAAACAGTACTCAAAATTTAATGTTAAAATTGTTTTTGTTTTCTGGCAGTGGTGCAGAGTTTGTCAGAAAGGAAATCCCTCTTCATGTTTTGCCAACTTTGTCTCTTCTCAAGCTCGATTCGCCTTTGACTTCATTTGCAGATTTGCAACGTGTACTGTATGAAGAGGAGCGGACAGCATATAACCAAGCCATCTTACAGAATATGAGGTGATCTAATGATATGATGCCACTTATTAACCATTTACTATCATGCTTATAGTTAGTTTGCTGATCATTTTCTCCATCATTCTAATTTGCCGGATTTTTCTTAGGGATGGAAAAGTGCACCCGCTTACTTTTATTCATCACACATCCACATATCAGGCTTCCATGTGCAAATTAATGGAATATTGGTTAGAAACAAATATCCACTTCTTGTGCAGTAATTAGTGCTTTGCATATATATATATATATATATATATTATTTTCACTAATTTTCTTTTGATTTGCAGTTTAAGTCCTGCCATAAATGCTCTCCAGGATCGTTTGAAGGAAAATGAAATTCGGGTACTTAATAGTTTTAACTTGGATGACCAAGGACACCTTTTGTCCTCATAGCAAGTTTTGAATTCCATTGAAATATGACTTACTAAGGCTTTTGGTTTTGAGTTTAATCCATTTTGAAATCCACGTTTTTCCTATGGCTCCCTTGCGTGCTGATGAAATATGTAATGGAAAATTTTCTTGGAAAAAGAAAAAGTTTCTTGTTTAGACATTTTTTCTGATGATAACACCCATCATGATAATTGGAGCCATCATGGAGAGTGTTTTTCCTTGGAAAAATTTTAAATTATTCTAGTAAAACAGAATAGAGACTACAAAATTTCCAGTATTTTAGGGTGCAATTTTATTTTTATTTTTTTTTTAAATAAATTCTAAATTGATTTTGGAGTTAGATATATAGTTGCCTTTTAGTTGAAGGCCTTCTTTCAGTAACTTGTCTGGAAGCTGGGATAAAATTTCTTGAAACATCAAGGGGAAACCTTCTGAGATCCTTTGGGAACTCCGGGAAACTTTAGAAAAGTCTCGGAAACTCTTGGGACACTCAGGTGGCATTCTGGAAATGCCTAGGAAACTTGTCCAAAACATGTTTTTTAGAAGTCTTTTATTTTTTATGTTTCTTTTGGTTCCCCATATTACTTTCCCGGCATGGTATCTATGTTTTCTTAAGGTTCTTGTAGTATGTCTTTTCTTCTTCTTTAATTGTTTTTAACACTCAAATCCCTAAGAGTGATGTGGAGAGATGAAACGTTCAAGGAAGCTGCTTCAACTGGTGGCTTAGGGAGTGGTCCCCCTTTCTTGCATAAAATTGATTTTCAATTCTAAATCATTTCCGCTCTTTTTCTTATATATTTTTGGGACATGTTTCCTGCTTGTGTTTCCCATGTAATGTCCCACTTTCTGTCCGGTAACTTTCCATTCTCTCACTATAAAAGAAAATGATGAACCAACATATGGTGGGTCAATGCTGATTGATCATCCTTTCATTCTATGGCTATGATGTTTACTGTTTGCTTGCTTTTGCTGAAACAGTCGGTGATGCTGGCAGACGAAGCCAAGGTTTTGGAGGCTGAGGCCTTTAGAGGAAGCGAGCCAACCTCAGGTTCCCCTCGTAATACCTCATCTCATGGACTCCAAGGAAGTCCTTCATTTGGTCACAGAAACTCGTATAGTCCTGCCAAATCCGTCAGTATGAGAAATGTTACTGGTCTTGGTAGCCGAAGCAGAAAAGGGTAGTCTTAGTCTACTGCAAACTATGCTTTCCGAAGCGTTCTGCGAGTTTTACATTTGGCTGTTACAACCTTGCTTTCCTCCCCTCCTCCCCAGGTTTTTGCTTTTACAAAATATAGCAGATGTTGGTGGGATTTTAAGATTGTATGTTATCTGTATTTCATGTTGATTTCTGGTGATTGTAAATGGTGATCATATTTAAGTTATTATATACAAGTTAATTATCAACATTCAGATTTCAAATTCTTCTCTTGTTCATCTTGGGTTTCTGAAATTTTTTAGCAGTTTTTAAATCAATTTTTGTGATTGAATTCATAATTAATATCGCGGCATGAGTAGATTATTTACGAAATTGTTAAATAGGCTATCATACTGGGTGTAAATATTTTTTTATTTCATATTGGGAATTGTCATTGTTCATCTTTAAGATACATTCTCAAGACAACTTGAATGAAATGGAAAATTTGTGCTAAATGAGGGGTTCCTACATTGTTGATGCAATAAATTTCCATTGAATAGAGAACTGTGTGAAAAATGAAATTTTGATAAGAGTGTTTGTAAACAAATTGGAGAAGAGCAGAAAAACCAAATTTAGTGAAACGCAACAAAATTTACAGAGAATCTCAGTAAATTTCTCATCCATTTCTCAATGATTGTGACCAAATATATATTGTTGATTTACTCATAGAGACATATATCAACGTCAACCTGCCTTAAATGGTATGTGGATGCTGTTTTTATTTTGGCTCAAAATTGAGCAAAACTCATGTTACAAAATCATTGTTTTCAACAAGAATAAGGGAAAAGAAAATTAATAGAAATTTCATGCCATCAACTAGCATGTTGTACCTGAAATAAACGAGCAAAAGTTGAGGTTTGTTTCAATACTGTCAAATCTATGCATTCGCATTGCTGCATCGCTGATCAACAGTACTCATTAACACATCTCAAAATCAATCACGGTTTCTTCTTAGGTGATTTTATTAACCACGTGGCAGTAGGCAGCGTCCTTGATTCGATCCTCTCAGGACTCACAGAAACAGATATGCAGCAGGAGTACCAACCTGGTAAGGGCACGTGCCCTGTACACGCGTCAGACAACGGACACGTCTCAAATGGATGCTCGCCCGTAAGTGCTATATATATATATATGCATGCACGAAAAACCCTCCAATCCATTCGCAGTTGGATTTTATTCAAAGGTGGTCTCTCATTTTTGTGACATTTCGAAAGAGAAGCAAAGCAGTGAAAAATGGCGTCTCAAGAACAGAGCTACAAAGCCGGTGAAGCCAAGGGTCAGGCTCAGGTAAGAAGCTCTTCCTTCTTTAATTTGCATGCTCATGTACAATGTAATGACTGTGCATGACATTACGAGTCCCCATGAGAATCCATGATGTGGTGGTGGTGGTTCTATTCATGATGAGCATGATCTATGCGTTCACATCATGCATGGAGTTATGTTTGCATTCAATGTGTATCCTCATTCTTCAATATTTTTTATAGAATTTTTTTTTTTTTAATTTAAGAATTGCCATTCAAATTTCTTCATAATTTTATAAAAAAATTCTATTAAATTTTAACTTTATACTTCCCCTTAAACTTAAGGTCTAAATTCATTACTGGTCCAACTGAAACAAGTATTTACCGTATGCTTAAATAATCTCGTTCTTATAATGATGACTAGTGATCAATCTCTATGGTTTTGCTGTTCTATTATTTGACAGGAAAAGACTGGTCAGATGATAGACACCACGAAGCAGAAGGGCCAAGAAGCTAAAGACAAGGCCTGTGAGACGGCCCAATCTGCAGAAGGACAGGCCCGAGAGTCCAAGGACAAGACTGGTAGCTACCTCTCTGAGAAGACCGGAGCTGCCAAAGAAAAGACCTCGGAGATGGGCCAGACAGCCAAGGAGAAGGCCTTGGGAGCGACCCAGGCCACCAAGGAGAAGGCTTCGGAGATGTCCCAAGCTGGGAAAGATAAGACAGGTGGCGTACTTCAGAAGACCGGGGAACAAGTGAAGGACATGGCCCAAGGAGTTGCTGATACTGTGAAGCGCAGCATTGGCATGGCTGATACTGATGAGCATGCAAACACCACTAAAGGAGATTACTAGTTTGAAGTCAAAAGCTTGTTCTTGTAGTTGGTCTTGGTGGTTAGGCTTGTTTTCTTTAATTTAGTTTTTTTTTTTGGGTCTTATATATGCACTTTCGTGCACTTTCACAAGTAACTTAAATAAACAGCTATGTATTACGAGAGTTGTTATTTCGATATTCAAATTAATGAATATTTAATTTATCAATAAATATAATAATTTGTATATTTTATTGATGTGTTAAGTATTTATTAGTCATGATACAATTCAAAAATCAGTGAGGAATAAACAAGAGATACAATACAAGTGAATTTAAAAATTAATAAAATAAAATAAATTTTTCCTAAAACTACAACGCAAGAATCAGCGGGAAAAGCAACCGAGAGGTTCTGTTGATAAACCATGAATGAAGAGAATTCAATTCTGGGCACGGCTTATAGGAACATTGTTTATAACAATTTTTTCTGCTTTTCTTCGGACTTGAATGAATCAGATTCTTCCTCACAACTCAACTATGAAAATGAACATGGTATCTGTGTTTCAAAAAACAAAAACAAAGTGGCCAAAATGTTACTTCTCCACACAATCTATCATCCATTCGATGGGAATAAAGTTTGTTTACACCTTCCCATAACCTCTTGACATGCATAAACATCATGAACAAGCAGGTGAACAACTTCGCGGTGACCAAGAATCGCCATTGCTTCTCAACTCACCTTTTAAAATAGGGGTGGTGATGGTCTCAAGTTTTGTCTTGGTTGATTTTCTCCGGGAGTATAACCTCATCATCTTCAGTTCACATATTCACTCCCATGTATTTTATAACACCTTGGAATCCAATCAAATGCTCATTCCATCACTTCCTTCAATATCACTAACATCGGTGAAAGTTTCGATATCATTGCCATCTTCATCGGTTTCCATGGCATCCTCGGACTCCTCTACATCACTTTCATCCTTGTCCTCGAAAATAATTGGTGTTATTATGTCATCCTCGTCTAAAACATCGTCAACACTCTGTACAGAAAACAGTTGCATTAGTCAAAACTTATATTCATCAACTCCATTCACATGTTCACAATGACTCACCGCTGTGTAAAGTAAGTCTAAGCAACTAGATAATTGAAGAGCCGGATGGAAAGTTGAAACTCTAGATTCTATTAGCTGCATGGATGTCAACAAATCCCATTAGTAATATACATATTAGTATGCTACAGGGATAAGAACAATAAATCAAAGAATTTGATCGTTCAATTGGATTTGCAACAGATACCTATCGTCTAAATCGTATTAATTACAGATTCAAACAAGAATTGCCTAACTCAAAATCATCAGAACAACAAAATGATGAAGATTATGTTGTTCTTCGAATTATAAAAATAATGCCACGCAGATGATCCTTTTATCATAACAAGAAAGCAAAATATGACAAAACAATATCCTTTGGAAAATGAAATTCAAGGAACAAAATCAGAAGAACTGGTGACAAACATATTCAGAATCAACTTTTTTTTTCCTTAGCAACTGTGAGGCATTAATAGCTGAAGACAGGTTTTCAACTTTCAAAAAAGACTTTTAACCCATGTCCTTTGTATGACACGCAGGAGACATTTTCAAATGAGGTGTTGGCATCCTCATGTACAAAATCAGACCATTATAAATAAACATGTTTTGTTTCACTTCATATCAGAAACTTGAGTCATAGGTTCTGACCTGATATAAAGAGTTAAGGGCGAGTAAAGAAGATTCCTGGGACATTATTCCACTTGCATGTTGAAGAAGTAAACTTCTTAGCCATGGAAGAGCAGAAGCCAGCATTCCACCCCTGCAATGAGAATGAACCACAAAGAAGGAATTTACCTCAATAATCTTGAACCTGGAAGTCTGAACAAAATGATTTATGAATTTGAACATCAAACACCATGAAGACGCACATCCGACAATATAACCAATGGTAATACACATCGAACTTTCACAGCCACTACTATATAGTATATTATCAATTATAAATTTCACATTGAAAATCCCTTCTTAAGTTCACAGTGTTGAGCACAAAAAACTCATCAAATTTGAAACACACAGCTGACAATCTCCTTTAGCAAAGATAATCCTTAACAGTTAAGGAGATTCTTAACAAGTAGAATAAGGCAACGTACCTTTGTACCTAATAAAATGACGGTGGCCACTTTGCTTTGAAAGAAGAAGATTTTATGAACACTACGCAACATGAGTTTTAGGATTTAGCACATAGGGTGTCTCTTTAGATGGCAAGCATTATTGTGACCTGACTTGAACTGAATTCATAGTTCTTTCATGTTGAAACAATTACCCAAAGGGGGGTTACAGAGAATTATAGAGCAAAAGGATATATGGAATAGAGTTGATAAAATTGGTTCTTTTTCCTTGCAGAACATTAGGTACTCATTTCTTTGATATACATACATATATATATATATATATTATCGGTAAAAGTATGTATATTATATACAAAAAGGCATCCATGGAGGGCAACCCCATAATTACAAAAAGGGACTTGTTTCTAAATTAAAGTCAAAGATCCCCCAAGAAATCTAGAATTTGTACACAGAGGATTAGCCTCTTTCATCCAAAAACAAAAAGCAACTTTAAAAAGGTAATTCTTAAAACAAAAAAAAAGACTGTTTCTCCCATTTGAATGTTGCTATTTATTTCATCCATAAGTACCAAACTAGACAAAGCGGGGTCATTCTCCAAGCGCACCTCCTTCCTCATCCCCTCTTGCATCTCCAACTCAAAATACTTCCCGAATAGATGCAAGCATTACCCAACTATACCCAAATAAGGAGAAAAAGGCCATCGTCATGGGAAGGACATTTCATTTGTATTCTCCATAGCCATAAAATAGGAATGGACTGTGAATGCTTTAGACTAATACACAGTCCACACCATCATATCATCCCTCCCTTCCCTAATCTTACAGTTGCCCAACAAACCCAAAAATTCCTCCAATGCTCCTAACTCCAATCAAATAAATTTCTGTGAAACTGCAGACTCCAAACAAAATGACAACCCACCAAGGCAACACAATCCGCAACATAATCACCCTATATTGTGCCAAGTTATAAAGCAATGGAAACTTCTTCTTCAATGGCACACTAATACACCAAGGATCTTCCCAAAATTTCACCCACAACTCCTCCCCTACCTCAAAACGAATGTCCTGGTAAAATACATTAATATCCCTCCTTATACTCTTCCATACCCCACACCCATAAGGCTCCTCAACCTCCCTCGAGAACCATCCCCCATCCTCACGCCCATATTTGAATGAGATCACTTCTCTCCACAAAGCCTCCTTCCTCCTTGGCAAATCTCCACCACCATTTCCCCAAAAGATCTCTATTAAATAATTTAAATTCTTTAACTCCCAATTCTCCACCCGCTAAAGAGCGCACTCTTTATAAAGCTTGCCACCTTAAAAATATATTTCAACACTACATCCTAATCTGAACTAGATTTAGCAGGACCACCTAGGGGCAAACCCAAAACATTGTCAGGGACCCCACAAAACAACCCATCCCCATAGCAAGCTCCTCCATCTCTCCAACCTCCCCCGCTAGCATTATAATACTTTTCTCCAAATTCACTCTCAGGCCGAAAACTATCTCAAAGCAAATCAAAATACATTGAAGAAATCGAAGTTGAGTGTCCTCTGCTCCACAAAAATCAAGGAATCATAGTAGATGACCATTTTCCTATCTCCACTGTCCTCCACATCAAATCTCTGAAAGGAAAAAAAAAATATCACCCCCAACGGCTCTAAACAGAAATGAGGATAAATGATAACCCCCTATCTAAGCCCTTGAGAGGATTGAAAAATCCAACTAGAGAGCCATTAACTAGCATCAAGAAAGACACCATACACTTACATGCTTTAATCCATCCCCTTCATCTATCTCCAAAGCTCATCTTTTCCATTAAAAAAAAAAAAAAAACAAGCAGCCTGAATTGGCATGGTCATAAGCTTTCTCAATATCTAATTTGCATATAAGACCCTTTTCCTTCTTCTTCTTTGAATCGATACATTTATTGGCTATAATCATTGCATCTAGAATCTGGCTCCCGCCTAGAAACGAGTTTGGCTTGAAGAAATGATCCTCTACATCACTTCCTTAAGCATCAAGGACAATATTTCGGGTATTATTTTGTACATGCTCCCCACCAAACTGATAGGCCAGAAATCCCTTATATTCTCCTCTCCATTCTTATATATGTAATTATATACAAATGCATGTATATTTGGCATTCCTATTGGCACTCCTTTTCTATGCTAACCTATAGGCTAGCAACCTGCAACCCAACATCACAACTCCTCACCACCAAATCCTAGGCAGCTCAAAGCACAGCCCAGAATCTACCCCAGTTTTGTACAGAGGACCTGTTAGACATTTGGCATGACTTTCCATCCAACCAGATGTTTATACATCAGCTCCTACTTTTAGCTTGAAATATTACTAAGATGATGTTCTACAATCTTGGGATAATACCTCCATGTCAAATTAAAATGCTATCCAAATCCTTGAGAAGGATTGTGACAATTTTAGCTCCACTCAAATCATTAATAATAATTTTGATAGGAAATTAATAATAATAATTTAGCTATGCCTTTGTTATTGATTTAGTAAAGGAAAAATTGGGGGAAAATCAACTATGGAAATGAATGATTTGGTGACACATTGAGAAAAATGACCATTTCAGAAAATAGTCTAGCAGATTGCTAGGTGATCAAAATAAAATCTATGTCCAGCCCCTTCGGTGTTATTTCAAAGACAAAATTTGTGGAAAATTTTGAGGAAAACGGCATGTTCAGCAAATAGTCCTGTAGGTTGGGTTGGTGGTTAAAAAATATGTGCATACATCCCTTTTGGTAATATTTGCAAAGAGAAATATTTTAATGCCAGCTTGATCATAACAGCAGAGGACCAAGTGAGAACAAAGATTTCCTATTGAATAGGAAAAATTCAGAAATTTATGTATAATATACTCAAAAAAGAGTACTTCAACTCATCATCTTTATATAATCAATTAAACAACTAGTGCCTTACCTAGACTGGGTTATAGATATGAGGAAGTCTAAAAGCTTGAGAACATCTGATGGATTTAACAATGAGACTGAATTTGCAATTACCTGCAAACAGAGAATGTACGATGTTGATAATTATCAATAGGCTAATATTAGAAGGATAATTGTATATTTACATCATTAAACATATAACTAGAGATGAAGGGAGACTTGGGGGGACCTTCTCATCATGGGTATATAAGCAATTTGATAGGAGTGCTCGATCATCGGCATGTAGCGCTTGCTTAAGCAGTACATGAATAGAATCCGCACTCGGTGGCTTTGTGCGTGGAGAAGATTCTTGATTCTCAATGCTCTTAACCTCATTATTATCTAGCAAATTTAAAGTTGCAAGTTTCTCACCCATGGTTGGCTCGTTTAAATCATCATCAATTTGGACTCCATCCATAGGCTCTCCATGACCTAAGCCCAATGCCACAACCAGGTAAGTTGTTATAACAAAACGAAAGTGCTCATTCCAGAAGTATTTTTCCCATATAGAACAAACAAATATTGGAATGTTAACCACAAAAAGAGACTAACATTGGAATTGTAATTGCACAGTTGATTAGTTGGTATTTAGTCAAGACAGATTCAATTGGATAATGCTACTTAACATATACTTGAGATAGATTCAACGGGATAATACTATATCCAACTTGTAAACAATTAACTAATGCATTGGTCATCACTTCACCTCAACAAGCAGGGGAAACTCATTGGTAAAATATACCTCAGATGTTCTTATTGTCCCATTTTACAGAAGTCTTGCAATTCTCAACTGTGACAACAAGGGCTGTATAACACTGGTAGGCTGTTTGCATTAACTAGTGAAGGTAAAGCATCACAAAGGAGGTCTCTCCTGGTTTTTCATCATACAAACAGACACGGAGGAGGAAGAGCAAAAGACAGAATATGAAGATTGACGGTGTTGAAAGGTTATGCCCAGATACATTGTCAGCCTAGACTTTCATTACGGCAGCATCAACCGTTCAGATCTAAATCAGCATCTTTTAAGCTCTCATGAAGTTGAATTAATTCAAAAATACATGCTAAGCAAATTTGCAAATTGAAAAGGCAATCATGGTTAGGTTTTCTAGAGTAGTCAAGCTTAAACCTTTAAGGCATGTTCATCTTTGAATAACACTGAAGGGAAAATATCTGATTGTAAATGTGTTGCCAACAAACAAGCTGCATATAGACTCAATTGAGATCTCACCATATAATTAGAGTTTAGTGCTACAGTTAAAAAACATGTAACAATGCTTACCATTATCAACTGAATTTTCTGTATTTGTGAGATCTGGATCAGCTGCTGCCCGTTTCTTACTTGTTTTTTTCTTTTGGATTGGTACACCTACTGCCTCTAACTCCAGTTCATCAAGGCCTGTGACCAAGTTTTCTGAGATTAAACTTCAGAAATATTAGAAAGAAACACTCCAGCAAAGCATTATATATATATATATATATATATATATATATATACATATAAAGAAATCAACTTTGACTTTCAAACATTAACCCTTGTAATGGGACATTGATCATCTTACATCCTAGTTGGTGTCTGGACTCCTTAAAAAGCAAAGTAAAAAGTCATAAGAAACAAGTTTCCGCACAAAGGTACAAACTACAAAGTGGAATCCGCGCCTTGTAAAAATGATATCATAAACAATTGCAAAACAGAGAGAAAATTGATTCTTAACATGAGATCTGATTTTCAAGGCAGAACTTTTAAAGTAGATTCCTAGAAATAAAAATAACTTTGGGAAAAAAAAAAAGGACATCAATTTCAGCAACGATAAATCTGAAAAGTGAAATTACGGGGGAAAAAAAGTTGGAAAAAACATTTCTGTTCAATGTTAACCCTCTATCCAGAATCCGGACAGATAAAACCATAGAATCAGACTACATTAAACCCCCAAAATTCAAAACAAAAAAGTAATAATGAATTCAATATGAGGTCACTCTTAAGGGAAGGAAAATGAAGAGGGGGGAGGGGGGGGGGGGACGATCATTATGTGTGAATAGAAAAAGGTTCATTGGTTCTTAATCTGCCATCAAGCAATAAAAACAAAAAGTTTTCCATACCTTTTCCTGGAAGAACCCCATTTTCTTGGACAGTCTCAGTAGTCTTTGTTGTCTCCTCTCGGGCAGCTATAACAATGTCCTCCCCTGGGTTACTAATATCTAACAAACTGAACTGAGGAGAATCTACAGAACCATAAGCAACAAGTACCGTCACTTGTCCATCCAGCTCTAAAGCATGTAATCTCGCAGCAACAATGGGGGTGCGACTCTTTCTGGAACTTCCCTTATTCTGCAGGTCCATTTCGGCGTTGTTAGCTTTGACTGTCACCTTAGTTGGATTTATCTCCTCCTGAGATATGCCCTTCAAATTCCATATATAAGCTACACCTGACTCTGAAACTGAGAGGACAGCTACACTATCTTCTCCGTTGCAACCATTCCTGCAGTCAACAAGAATTGGAGGCTGTTTCATGGAAAGAATAGGCCCTTTGCTTACAGCCCTGGCACTCAAATCACACATCCACACTTGAAGCTGTTTCTCGCCAGACCCGGATGTAACAATGGCCTTGGCTTCATTAGATATAGAAATATACTTCACAGGAGCCTGTGATAATAAAGGATCGAAACTCTTTTAAATCCTTAAGCAATTAAAGAGTGCAGTACAAAATATATGAGAATTTAGGGAACTTACCAAATCAGCAGAAAAATTCAGTAGCTCTTTCCCATTTTCCAAACTTAAAACTCGTATCTTATCACTGGCTATAGCTAACATTTTCTCATCTACCATGAAAAAATAAGAGATAATGTGACAAACAAAAAATACTAGGTTAATGATGCATAAGAACCAAGATACATAATTACTCACCACAAAAACAAGCTGAAGAGATGACCGTCTTTGAAACTTTAAATTCCCTTACACGTTCTCCAGTTACTGAATTCATCTCAGAGGCCATTCCATTAGAACCAACTGTATAAAGACTTCGGCCTCTATTTGCAAAAGATAGACCAGCAATTCCACTGTATAAGAAAAAAAAAAAAGGGCATAATATCACCCATCAATCTATGTATTATAGCCACCGCGTTAATATGTTAAAATGAATCAGCGATACATGTGTGCTGCTCTTGGAAAATGAAGTTCACTCAAAGATCAATGAGCAAAAGTAGAAGAAAAATAAATGTAACATATGCATAATAATTTAACTATAAACAGAGAAGGTAGGAAAATGTCTATGTGGCATCTATAATCTTCAAACTTAAGCTAGCTGAACAAGTTATAATTCTGCACTACAATTTATTTGATAAAAATTTTGGATCACAACCTATTTAACACATGCAATGACATGGACAAAAATTGAATGGCAGCCCCATCAACTATATGCATCTTGATTATTTAAAGGAATAATTTTGATGTCCATTGAGTGAAAATGAAATAAATGCAATGACAAGAACAAAAATTGAATGGCAGCCCCATTCAATGTATGTGTCCTGACCATTTAAATAAATTTAATGAATGAGAATACCAACAATCATTATAATCCACTAAGGTCATTTTTTGACATGGAGATCTGTTGCTTTTTTATAACTGAAAAAATCAAATAAGATCTCCCATTCTGGGAGATTGTACTGGGGTTCAATCCTCACCTCCAGTACTCATTTACACACATGCAATTGCTCACCATCCACACAGCCTAGCAGACTAATATTTTTCATATCCATAGATAGAAAAAACCAAGTGCTTGCATAATCAACCAACTTACCCGGGATGGCATTCAGTAGATTTCCACTTCCTCTCACCAGTTAAAACATTGATTGACAAAATTTCCCCAGCATCTGTGCCAAGAGCTAATAAGAAAGTAGCACTTTCTTTTCTGCGCTAAAAGATTCAGAAAGAAACAAACAATCCTGTATCACATAACCATTATACAAGAATTTTCAAGCATCCAAAAGGAAAATGGTGTAACAACTAAGGCTTTCTCGGAGAGCACGAGTTCACCTTCTTCCCAACAAAACTACACGCCATATAAGAAAAACTAATATCAGACTCCTCATCTGACTGCTTCCAATCTGCAAATAGATTTCCATTACTCGTGTTCCAGATCTGCAAATCACGCAATGATGTTTTTCAGTGCATTGAGAGAATAGTCTACAAAAGTACATAAAACTTAAATTACAAAAAAAAAAAAAATTATATTACTGTTCAACTTTAGGATCAGGTAAATATAAAGCTAAAGAAGATATACTGGAAAAATTGTGCCGCTTAACCTTCCCCCCCCCCCCCCCCCCTTTTTCTTTTCCTGGTCTTCCATGATAAAGGAATCACAAATGAAAAGATGGACTTATGGCAGCAATAAATGTTCATAGGAGCAAAGAGAAATAGAAACAGGTCTGAGACTTATGGAAAATTTCAAGCAATAAATTTTTAACCTTTTTCAAAATTTCTTTAAATTAATTCCCTGCCAAAAGTTGAAGTTAAGCAAAACTTGAAACAAAAATCAGTGCTAAAAATAACCAGATACTAAATTTGAAGTTAATGTTCAAAGCGCAATTACAAATATGCAAACCATAATAACAAACCTACGCAAATCAGCCAACTCAGACTCCTGAATCAATGGCAAGGTTGATTGAAGACATGGTTGGTCGAACTATTATGAAAACAACCATACAACTCCCCAAGGGTTTTTCCCACTATCCCTAAACTCAACATATAGAACTAGTGGACTCATTCAATTTCCATTAGGCACCTAAAGGCCCATTAACAGAAACGCTCCGGCTATAGGTAATTCTTTCCCCGACTTCTCCCCAAAAATTCACATGAAAGCCGAAAATGTATACATGTATGTCTCTGAAACCTACTGCAGTTAACAACAACTATGATTAAAGATCAGATATGCATGCGTGATTGTGTGTCTCTATATATAGGTATCTTTGTCTCTACGTGTATGTGTGCGCGCGCGCGCGCATAGAGAGAGGGAGAGCTTACTTTGACGACTCCATTAGGGGATAAAATGGCGAGGAAGTCACCTTCGGGACTGAAAGATGTGATGAGCGATTTTAGTTTCTCTCTCGCCATGACAGAGGAGGATAAAATCAGAGCAGCTTTAGAGAGAGAAGAGGAAGAAGAAGAGCCGTAGGGTTTTAACTTTTGGGTTTAGTGTGGAAATGCAAATTTCCTAAAAATGATTTACTGTTTATTTGGGCTAGGAGGCCCGCAACTTAGGCGGGCTAGCTACACTCACTAGAGCCCAACCCAACCCAAAACAAGATTTATTTTAGTATAGTTTTGCCAAATTACTCCCAATCTGTCGTTACAACAATTATTAAACACTAATTGATGGAATCTATAAATAATCAAATTTCATCCCTTTGCAATTTTTCGAACCCAACTCTTTGCAATGTTTCCATTTTTGAGGGTATCAATAATTATAAGTGGGATGTTTTTTATTACATTATGAGACAAATGTAGTGTGACGGTTTCCCAATATAATTTTATTAATTTTATGAACATATTATTTATTATAAATATTTAAAAAAATATATAATTAAATTTATATATTGTATATATCAAAAAAATTTAAAATATTATAAGAAACAATCACATCATATTGAATAATTATCTTACTAAATAATTAATCGTAAATAAGGTGCCTATTATGTGGCTTGTACTTAGTTAATCGATTGTTCAAAATCGTTTTTGCTCCTTTTTTATAAAAAAATATTTTGAGAAATATGCTTGAGTATTTGATCAACTTTTAAAATAAATTTTGTATTGAATTTAATTTTTTGAATGCACCAAAATAAACCTACTAAAAATTATCTTAATTTGTATTGGATTAATGTAGTCCTTTGATCTTAATTATTTTGATGGTTAATTGTTTTTAATATTATTTGATGCTTTATTTATTTATTTTCATGATGCTATAAAAATATTAATCCAATTTGGATACTTTTCACTACACACGCAAAATAAATGTTTTAGACTAAATTGGCAATTTTCTAACACATCAATACAATTTATATATATAAATATATCATTACAAGAAAACTGATTTTTATTTTTCTATTGACACCTGAATTTTAAGAAATATTCCATTATAAAAAAATATATATGGGGTTTATTTTATTTTATTAAAAAGATAATTTAGTCTCTAAAAATAATATACATTACTGCAAACTACTTTATAAATATTATATATATATATATATATATATAATGGACTTACGAATAACTATTTTTTTTTCTTTGTTTTTTTCTTTAAATTGGACATTTTAAGCACTTTGGCAGAAAGGGCCGTCCGTCAATTTTTACAAATGCTCGATTGAAAGTCCTCGAAACCCCAATCTACATTTCTCTCAGATCAAGTTTGTTCTAGCAATTAATCTCACAGGTTTGTTCTCGCCTTTATCCTCTCTCTATGTTTTTTTTTTTGTTTCTGTTTGCATGTACGTGTATGTATGTATGTATGTATGAATGTTGATGCCGTTCTTTCCTTGATATATACGGTCTCTCAGGGTTTAGGGATTATGGGTTAGTATTTTAGGTTTTACGGTTTTGTTTATATGGCTAATTTGATTGTGTTAATATTATTCATGGATAAACAATTCAGTTTGTTTGTTTGATGGTGAAAAATAAACAGTTAAACCATTATTTCAGACAGAATTGTGAAAGAGCTACGTGTTGTTTCAAATTTGCTGTGTTTTTCTGACAATTGGACACAAATTGAGGACTTCCAACTTCTATCCAGCCACATTGTGGAGCTTTTGAGGTATATAAACTGATATGTTGAGAAATCAAGCCATAAAAAAACTAGTCATTGTTACACATTACCCTATTCATGAAAGTGTGCAAGTGAATTGATGGAAAATAAGTTGTAGAAATTTTATGGAGATTCTTCTTCAAGTTTGAAGAACTAGCTGTTGTTACATTGCGGATTTGTTTAAATTTGCCAAAGGGCTTCTTCTATAAGTAATTTGTGTGTGTGTGTGTATCTACAAGAATAAGTTGCCTTTTTGAAGGTGTTCAATGCTTTATAATTTTTGGTGATCATTGGTCTTGCTGAATGCACAATTTCATCTTATTGTTATTCTTTGCTTATAGGTTTTGTAGGCATTCAATGCTTTATAGTATGGTGTGACCATTTGTTTTGTTGAATGCACAATCTAATCATATTGTTATTCTTTGCATTTGGCATGTTAATCTCTCCATAGCCATCAGGCATATGATTAGTTATTTCTTGTATATAATATTGTATTCTGGAGCTTAAAATAACAATTTTGACTTGTTGAAAAAACACTTTCTTATTGACATCCTAACATTTCAGAAATGCCGAAGGATAGAACGGGCAGATCCTCATCTTTTAATCGGTCTAGGGTATCTCCTTATACTTGCAACTCCAAGAACACTGAGCTATACAAATCTGACAACCCTTTGCTATCAGTTGGGGATGAGAAGGAATGGGAAGATGCTAGATGCCCCATCTGCATGGAGCACCCTCACAATGCTGTACTCTTACTATGTTCTTCTCATGAGAAGGGTTGTCGTCCTTTCATGTGCGACACAAGCTACCGCCACTCAAACTGTCTCGATCAGTTCTGCAAGCCATTTGCAACAACTCAATCAACAGCTCAATTGGAAGAAGGTGCTCTCTCAAGCACATCCTATCATAGAGGAGGTGAGGATGGGGTGCATGCCCAGCCAACCAGGTTCAATGGGAGACAGCAACCAAAGCTTGTTTGCCCTCTCTGTCGCGGACGGATCAATGAGTCGATTGTTATTGAGCCTGCTCGCCAGTTCATGAATTCCAAATCAAGGAATTGTTCACTTGAGACGTGTGATTTTAGTGGGACTTATTCAGAACTAAGAAAACATGCGAGGCTTGAACATCCTTCTGTCCGGCCATCAGAGGCAGACACCACACGCCAGCATGATTGGATGAGGTTGGAACAGAGGGAATTGGAGGACCTGCTTAGTGCATTGGATTCTGGGAATGAATGGGGTGAAGACAGCATTTTACGCCAACATGAGTTGGCGTTGTTGGAGGATTTGTGGGATGCTGAGGATATATTCAACAGTGTCGTACCAGATTCCGAGTATGAGCGGGGCTTTGTTAATGCATACCAATTGGATTCGGGGGATGAACAGGGTGAAGACAGCATTTTACGCCAGCATGAGTTGATGGTGTTGGAGGAGGAGTTCGTCAAGGATATCCTCAATTCTGTCGAATCAGATTCTGAGGATGAAAGGAGTGAAAATAACCCTTTGCTCGTGGATTTTGAATTTGAGCTGCCTCTCTCTTTTCTGGAAGAGATTCTCCCAAGCAATCCCTGGTTTGAGACAAGGGAGTAACTTATCATGCGGGACTGGTTGAACAAAAAACAATGAAGACCAAATAACTAGTTGTCGTTATGGCACATAATTTCTGGTTGTTATTCTAAGTTATGACAATATATTCATCAGCAGAAAAAAGAGAACTCTTTTTTTTTTTTTTTTGTGTGTGTTTGGTTACATGGTATGGACTCTATATGGCAAAGTCTCGGATGCAGATTAGAATCAATTTCTGCAAAATGCAAGTCTAAACTGTGCCGAGGTGAGAACCTTATGCACTGTATTGGACAGTTTACATGATATAACTTTGTATCACTTGAATGGACTTTCACATTTATTGATGTTTCTTGTGTTGCAGATTTTTGTGTGTTTCAGTGAAATTCTCTACTCACGGAAGCCAAATTCGCCGTACCACCACTTGGAGGTGGAACAAAAAATCACAAAATCAAACACTTAATGACCTCCAACCAATCCAAAGCTATTTACTTTAAAAATAAAAAAACCGATCCTAAGCTTTCTGAAAAAGGAGAGGGAGGGGGGATTAAACCAGTTGATGAAATTGCACCAAGATGTTAAAGCCAACGAGGCCTCACAAAAGTTTAGAGACGATGAGAATTTAACTAGAAATAAGCCATGTTGAAATTTCAATAAAATAGGGAAAATACAAAACCCAATAAATTTTCGTATAGATCAGAAACCAAAAGCTGACATAATGTTACAATTGGAACAAAATTTGACATGTAAACCGAGTCGGGAAACTGTCCATCTTCAGAAACACAACCAAAAATTAGTTCACCAATGGTGGAGTAAAAAGCTTCAAAAGGGGAGCCAGATGGTTGGCAAGATGTTTGCCTCTCTTCAACCATGGAAAAAAAGAGATTCACATTCAAACCACAAGACCCCTAAATGAGGGCTTCCGCAAAAATCAACAGCGACCCCTGTGACGCACAGCACCTGTGTCAATGTTTGCATTTTAGTGCCTCTCCACCATGATATGCCCAACCATTATCCACTCTATAGAACAAGTAGGACTTCACTGTAATTTCGGCAGAAATTCATCTCTCGTCCACCAGTTGTGCGCAGTCCATCAAAACCATACCCTGCAAACAATTCCAATATGAGAAGCAATGATTCATTGTAACAGTTGCTAATGGTATTATTATGAAGATTTACAAGAAAATGCACATTGATCTCTACAGATGTATATCACAAGAAGAAAAAATGACTAGGACACTTCTCATTGCCAAGGGGTAGGAAAGAGCTAATGACTTCATATAAATTTAATAACAGGAAACTAAATACACATAAATTTACTGAAAAGTTGAAAGAAAGCAAGTATTTGTCATTTGGGACCAAATCTCATTTTGAAATTGGAAGCCATGTGGCCTTTACAACAGCATAAGCCGAATAAGCTGGTGTGAGAGTTCCGGCTCAAGTAACTACTTTTGTACCTACATTCAGTTCAGCTAAGCATTTGAAACCTTGGAGAGACACTAGTTCACCTAATATACTGCATTCTATGGATAAAGTTTACTAGTATAGGTTGTACTTGCAAGGACTAATTTGTTCTTTCAACTGATAAAAGTGGAGAAGCTAATGATTTCATGTGATACAGGGACTTCTCTACATTTGAAGTACTGCTATGAAGTGACAAGATTCTGATTTCCTAAAAGTGATATATGGGAAAAAATAATGAGTGCCTCCTAACACTTCATTTTCAAGAAAATGATCTTGCATTGATGCATCAATATACTTTTCCATATAATTACTAATCTGAATAAAGTGGAGTGTGGATCTTGAGACAGAAGAAGGCCCGCATCATCGAAGATCATGCCATCAATATGATTTGTCCTGAGAACTGCACTTAATCTTCCATATCTCAACTGCATTTTGTATTGCAAATCACCCCCAATTTGCAAGAAAAATTACTGGCCATTTTGGAGCCATCATGCAAAGCATGTGCACATTATTACAAATTCATGGCAACAATGGATGACTTAATGAACTGTGCAATTGGGGCACACTCAACCCAGACACAAGAACCGGGCCAGTTGGGTGGATTCTCTTTATTCGAATTAGGGATAACCGGATAAGGTATGAAGCAAATAATAACCCAACCGGCCAGTTGGGTGGATTCTCTTTATTCGAATTAAGGGATAACCAGATGAGATAAGGCATGAAGCAAATAATTAAAACTTTTTCTAAAATGACACATTGGTCATTGACGTGAAGTTTCCTTGTACATTATTTTTCAATCCAAGCAATATAATCACCAGGCCCAATCAGAATAAACATAATTCTAGGATTGAGGAATGAACCCCACAGGTGGGCTTCACCAGAGAATGTCAAGTTACTGTGCAGTTTTCTTGGGCAGACTGATCATCTTGTTAGATTCTCGCCATATTTTCAATATCATCTAGATTGCTGATCTGCTATGTGATGAAGATATTATATGCAGAAACAGAAAAACTCGGTAAACAATAATCACTCAGAATGTCATGCAACCCATCCACATCTGTTTTATCAGCATGAATCATCAAAGGGAAAAAGGGAAAAATGTTGCAAATATCAATGAACATCCAGATGCAGATACTATATACTTCATTGAACCTTACCAAATTGTGAGCCAATGGAAATGATGCACGTCATTTCTTGGTGCTTGTAGAGCATAAGTATCGAAGCAGATATTCATTGGAAGAGCAGGTGTCTGCCAAATCCTGATGTAATCTAGTGATTGCCTTCTGCAAAGATTTTAGAGCAGGAAGCAAATTTCTAGAATTCTGCTGAATAGTGTGACCATGAGCCTTGCAGAGCTCCTGCCATGCAAACAAACCAATCAAAAGCCAACTATAAAAGCTGTCCACATAAACATTGCCAAGTGTGTGCATCTAATATGAACAAAAAAAGATTGGTAGATAGTGGTTATGAGAAAAACCTGACACCATCGAAGTATAAACTCCATATGGGGGCAGTTCTCCAGAAGATCCGCAAATGCCTCAATTAACCTCTGCAAATATTTGAAAGGGACTGCTGAAGTAACAGCTGGTATATCTGCAGGATTAACAGCAACAATGCACTTTTTAATCAGAGCATCTTCATTTAAACGTAGGCTAAGGATTAAAGCTCTGCTAGGTTGATCTTCACTTAGTGCTGCATCAACTGCCTGTGTAACAAAGTAAAATATATAATATCAGCAAACAAATATACTGCCACTTCCTAATAAAATAAAAAGCATCCTGATTACTAACAAATTTTCCCTGCTGGAAAAACAAGTTATATTTACAAAAGATAAATCCAACAACTTTGTTCTGTGGTCATGTAATCCTCTAAGAAGCATAGAAATTGTAATCATTTCTTAAATCCCTCCCCCCTCCCCCTGGGGAACCAAAAAAATAAGAGTACCTCTGGTGTAACGTCAATGTCAAGATCAGTGGGGTCAAAGATAAAGGATTCATCTATCGAATAAAGTAGAACTCCTTCTGTTGTTGCTGCTGCCCAACTCCGGCCAGTTGGTGCAATTCTCAGGCTTTTTGTTCTAATAACAGGCCTTCCGCGGTTAGGCATGGATCCAGGTAAATCATAAGCCAACTTTCCACGTGTTTGTTTGTCAACACCCTCTTCTGCATCACTATTCTCATCATCAATTAAATCTAGTGGACCAGCTTGTGTCATATTCTTTGAGTTCAAGACATCGAGAACTCCATCTAAAGAGAGGTTGTGGGTTATTTGAAATCTGCGCAACAATACCTGCAAGGTTTAAAAATTCAATGCAAGAAAAAATTCGAGGACACATTAAAAAGTGAGATAAAATTAGAAAATTTAAACCATGGTGAGGCAGACAAAAAACAATCACTCATCAGATATAGAGGTGGCGAATGGAATAACAAACGCGTGCGAAGAAGAGCTAAAAAGAAGTGCCCATTGAATAAGCTCATCAGAAACATTGTCAGGAAACCTCGACATTATTGCATGATGGATACAGAAATCCAATTACTGAAAAGGGGAAGCCTCGAGTAGTGAATGCAAAAGCACTGAAACTCAAGAAATCTGAGCATCTGTTGTTCTAGGAGGGGAATGGGGAGAGGGTTGGAACGTTGGGTTGGGGTGAGACTGGGCGTGTCGCACTTCTACTTCTATGTACCACTGCCCCTCCATAATCTACGAGGATACACTCCTCGCATAATTTTTTTTTTTTGTGATAAATTTCTCTCATTTCAAGTAGTTAAAAAGTTATTTCACGCTACATTTTGCACTGCAGTAGAGCATGCTATTACATTCTTAGTAGGCAACATCACAATTTAGGTTGAAAACTTGGGACTCTTCATTATTTAAGATATAAACTGCATAAAATTATAGCTTTCCATCAAGGGTAAATATTTCTTGGTTAATTGATTTCCAAACTTAAGAGTATCAGACCTTTTCTATAAAAAAACATTGGTGGGGAGCAGGGGAGCTGGGGAACCCAAATGAGTCCAAAAAAGAAAAAATGGAAATATTAAGGAAACCATGCCATCAAATTCAAGTTCTACAAGTTACTTTATGTCAACTTTGAAGCGTGAAATGGCAATAATCTTAAAAAGGAATAAAGAGCAAGGAGTGATGCACATGTATGTGTGAGAATGAGCATATCACTTATATAGATAAAAGAGATAGCTGGGGGATGTGTACTCTATCTACTTAGTCACAAGATCCAGAGCTTCCATTCACTTATAACAGAACCTTCTGAACATAGTTCAGCGAGTTGGACACAAAACAAGAGCAGCCCCAAAAAGACCTTTGTATATGGGCAAGAAAGATGTAGAACAAAAATATCAATCTAGATGAATTGAGAAATCCAAAGATATCTATGTTTACTGGCTTAATGCATGGTTCTCCACTACTTCTCAGTCAAATTTTCTTTATTGCTTTCCTCTAGATTTGATGAAAGATTGTAAAACTTTTCATTCTAACGCAATAATAAAACAACGATGTCAATTGTCATTCCTTCAGGAAAAAAAAAAAAACAATGATATTAACGAGACTGGTCTAGAAACAGCTTAAATCAAGCAGAGTGCAATTTAATAAATGTAAAAACAAAGGCATAAGGTTTCAGACAAAGGGAAAAGAGTTCTTCCAATACATATAAATTCATGCAAGCTAACCTGATCAGTAACATCATACATACAAATGTATTTACTACTTCCCCCAGCAAATATGTAACTCCCATCAGCAGAATAACACAAAGTTGTAAAGAATTTTCCAGAGCTGGAGTTAGCAGCTGATCTACGATCAGTCATGAGACGCCCTCCAGCAATGTCTCTACGACCCTCAATTGTGTACATCAACAAGCCCTCGATCGGATCCCAGAAATGGATTTGACCATCTAAGGTGCTGCAAGCTAATTGCTTTCCATCCGGACGATAAACAACCGTAAGAACATCATGTGTGTGGGGAAATGTTTCAACAGCACCTTTTCCTTCAAAAACATCCCATAGGCGAACAGTTTTGTCCCATGAAGATGAAGCTAAGATTGCCTACATGTCAAAACAGAAAATACAATTAAGCTCCATACAAAGAAAAAGAAAGAATAAGAAAATGCTTCCTAGATGGAACTCGGCATATTCTTGAAACTAGTTATACACATCATTAAGATGAGCATCCTTAATGGCCAAACAAGTAAAAGGGGGATGAGTTCCAGTCAACAATGTTCACATAAATAAACAAGTTAAAAATCTCCAGATGAAATACATTGGAAGCATAGACACATGTAAATTTTTTTTTTGGATAGGTATAGACAAGTGTAAAATCTTATTTCCACATGTATACAAGAAGCACAAGTCAACTCACATTTGTAGGAGAAAACATTAACCCATGAACAGGACCCTCATGACCGCTGAGGACATCCAACAACCGACCTGTCTTCATTGACCAAACAAAAATCTAATATACATATTACAAGAATACCCTGTCAGTAGAAATAAATAATGGTGCTAGAGCAATATCAAAATCCATTCAGAGATAATCACTACCTCGAATGAATCAAGAGTTCCTGCACAAATCACTTCACCACTCTGATCTGAAGCCAAAGAAACAAATTGCTTTGAAGAAGGGGTAGTGAAGGTCCTAAAATTCCGATAGCGGAATAGATCCCATGCACGAACGGTCCCATCTAGAGATGCACTTAAGAGACAATGATTGCTAGCCATGAAATGGAGTGCGGTGACTGCATTAGTGTGCTCGGAGAATGTCACGAAACAGAATCCTGACGAAACAGTCCATACCTGTAACAAGCAGGCAATAAGTCTTCTAGTTGAGTCCCGGCACAAGTTAATGAACTTAGCCACAAAGCAAAAATAGCACGTAATAGTGTAGGAGTAAAAATAATTATGAAAAGGGAGCCTTCCAGAAATGTGTGTGTGTGTGTGTGTGTTTGGGTGGATACTTAGACAGATTACTAAAGAAGCCACAAATGCTGAACTGATATAACGACAGGGAAACATGAAAATTGTGCCATCCATTGGCCATGAAGAAGTGATCCAATAGAAACATGCACTGAAATTATGCAAAGCCATAATATGTATCTAGGCTCTTCTGCACACAAAACAGTAAGAATAACTGAAGAAATCAGGACAAACACCTCAATTTGCCAATTAGAGAACACACCATGCAAGTGCACCTATCTTTTGTACATTTTGCATATTATACAATAGCTGAAACAAAGAGCTGAAATTCAATAACTGAAGAAATGAGAACAATGTTATCTGGAACGTGAATCATTATGGTATGGGGAACGGGAATGGGAACGTAGATCGTCATTTGTTATAATATGATACATTGGGAGTAAGCTTCTTTGAATCGTTCTTTTGGAATGAAATACGTTTATTTGGAATGTGATATGTTTTTTGATTGTATTTGTAATAATATTGGTATGTATATATAAACAACAAAAAGATTTCAACGAATTCAAGCTATTATAAAATAAAATTCAAATGATGTGTGTGTATTTTGTATGATTTGTTTTTGAAACTTTTGATATTTTAGATTGGAACGCTAAATCTTGCGTTCCAAATTACTAATGTTTCATATTTTGGATCGTGTGATCCCAATTTGCAATTCGCTAGCGGTGGAGCAAATTGTGGTAACCATGAATGAGAAAAAAGTTATGCCATTAAGTAATATGATTCAAAAACATGCAGTAATTTATAAAATGATATTCCATTTTCCATTTACCTTGATTTTATTATCATCTGCTCCTGTAGCTAAGAGCTGTGAATCAGGGGAATATGCAAGACAATTCACATCAAAGTAATGCCCCTGCTGTTTCAAGATGTAACTTTCTGATTTCCATTCCCACACAAGCAACTGACCAAGTTTTGCACACCCGAAAGTCAACCAATTCCCAAGATCATTAAAAACAGCAGTGGTAATCTTCTCTCTTGATATTGATAATAAATGAATGCAAACGAAATCAGGCATCTGATAGAGTCCAAAAACACCATTGGAGAACCCCACAACCACGAGATCGAGAGCCCTGTGATAATCGCAGGCAGTCAACTTCGCTGGTGCCTGCATAAAGTAGTCTTTCTTCAACAACTCCCATTTCCCTCTATGAAGCAAACCTTCACTTTCTTCCTCCAAAATACTTTCGCCAGCATCAAAATTTTTCCTTTTCTTCACATTGTCATTAAAATTACTCTCATCAATCTGATCTGGCCTTTGTTCCGGCGTCCCTGGAGATGGTGGTTCCGAACCCTCCCCACCTACTCCATCAACTTTACCATCAATTCCACTATAACTCCAGCTAAATACAGAGCCATCACGTGATAATGTATAAACCCTAGATACCCTATCTGATTTTTTATCAAGACCAAAGAAAACACCAACAATTGTATCCCTATGACCTAAAAACAAGAAAGGCTTACCAAAGCCACTCAATTTTTTCAAACAGAACAACCTCGCTGTCAAGTCTTTCGAACCGGCGAGCAAGTAATTCGAGTCGGGACTCCAATCCAACGCCGTAACCTTGTCGTCGCAATCAGCAAAAGTCCGAATCAATTCGAACGGAAAGAACTCCTTTCTGAACCCGGGGGACCGCCAAATTTGGAGCAATTTACCAACAGCAACGGCGATGAGTGCGCCATCGGGGCTGAACTTAACGGCACCGACAGGCTTTTTGAAAGAAATGCGGTGGAGGACTACGCGGCGGCGGAGGTTGATGAACAGGCAGCGAGAATTGTCGTCGATGGCAAGGAGGAAGAGACCGTCCGGGGAGGCGGCTATGCGGGCAATGTTGGAGGAGGACTGGCAGGGTAGGGTTATGGTTTCGGACTTGATGAGGTCGGTGACGGAGATTCGATTACCGACGGGGGAGATTAGGAGGGTGTTGTTGGTGACGACGGCGTTGCCACCTCTGTACGGAGCTCCGAGGAGGTTCTGGAACCTGAAATTCATAGTGAGAGAGTTAAATTTTCAGGCTTTTGTTTTGGAGGTGCTACTGAATTAGGCACGACGCATAGTCCTCCACTTTTCCCTTCCCTTTCGATCGAAATAAGAAATACCAACGTCCAAATGTACTGGAAAACCCTAGTACATCCATTGATTGTCCTTAAACCCTAGTGGAAGAACTTCGGGGACCTAAAATTACCTTTTTATCCTTCAGTTGCTTTTATGAATTTTAAGACTGAAAAGAAAGGAAAAAATGTTAAATTGTCAATATTGCCCTCGTCTCGTTTTCCCACCTTTTTTTTTTCATAAGTAAAATATATTCAAGGATTACTAAGAAAGGCAAGCCCATATGCCAAAATTTAACTTTATAGATAAAAATGATGTTAGAAGAGTAATGAAATAAATAAAATTTAATTTGGGGGTATGTGAAATTGGTTATAAAGTTGGATAATTTATATTGATCTTTCTCAAAAAAATCTAAAAAATAGAGAAACTTTTTTTACATATTAAAAAATTATACTAATTTTTTTTATTAAAATTGTCGAGTTAACAACAATAAAGTGTTACATCTTATTAGTTTTAAGATAAATTTATTGGTCTTTCTTATAAGAAAGGAAATATTGACAATTTAAAGTTTCTATTTAACTAAAAAAGATAAATTAATCGATAATTTAACATGATAATAAACATAAGAGATATTAGATCCAAGTCTCTCCTCCATTATTTTTAGAGGAAAATATGGGTTGGGGGTGGCTACGACCCGGTTCAAAATTTAAAATATTTGACCTGCCTTTCTCTTTTCTGAAAGATATTCTCCCATTCAATTCCTAATTTGAGACAAATGATACTTATCATGTGGAGACTAGTCCTACTGCTGGATTGTATGGTAATTTGTCAATAGAGCGCGAACCATTTTTATGGTGACACCACTGGTTGAATGAAAAATAATGAAGACCAAATTGCTAGTTGTGGTTGCGACACATAATTTCTAGTTACTTTGCCAATTTCATTTAGTGCGCATAATGTCTTCTAATTTCATCTCATTGTACTTGTGCTTTATATTCTTAAACTATTTTCACAATGATGACAAATTTTCAATTATTGCAACCACTTAAAATGATTCACTTAAGGACATTCATTTTGCATGAATCTCATGTAGGATGACTTGGAGATCTTATGCTTGACTAATCAGTGTTTTATAATCCACCATCTTGTAATATACGTATTTGTCAATAACAAATTTATTCATTCCCACATCTTTTGTCTTGTACTTCTTGTCTAGTGAATTCCACAGTTCCCTTGCATTCTTTATGATACAATACACATTATACAATGTTTTGTCCAATCCATTAATAATGTAATTTCAACATAAGGAATATGCATGCTTCCATACATCCACAATAACAACTACAACTTGTCTATCTGTCTCATTCTCATTTAGTAGAGAAACATTCTCATGAAGAAACTTTGTCAAGTTCAATACAATGAGATAAAACAACATTTTCTGTTGTCATATCTTAAAATCGGTGCCATTGAACTTCTCTAGCTTCTCTCTATGACTTACAATCTTAAGCGCCACAATAAGAATAAAAGTTGTAGATTCAAAAGTCATTTCTACTAAGAAACAAAATATGAAAAGTTTATAAATATTGAATTTAAATTATAAAACCAAAACAGTAACAAATCTAGATTTTATAAAAATAAAGTCGATAGAACATTTTGTCTTAAGGTTGTGAAAAAATATAGTGATCCGTTTTACTTTAATAATTTGAATCAACTAGAAAAAAAAAAAAAATTTATACTATAAAACATAAACTACGTTTTTGTAAAATACATGAGGAAATAATGTTGATATGGCACAACGGCATCAAATGTCCGTTCCTAGAGAAACTTTAGGACTTTCTTTTTCCCTCCTCTTTGGGTTACTAATTTTAGGAGAAAAACTTGTTATTTTTTTATTGGAATAAATGTTAATTGGAAAATGGATGATAATTTGTGGGTTTGATTAACAAAAGTGAGAAGACAACTACATGCTGTTGGCAATTAAAATACTTCATTGTCAATTCATTTACAACAACGAATGATTCAAATAGGAAATTTGTATGGAAAAATGTAAATATTCGATATATATATATATATATAGAGAGAGAGAGAGAGAGGGGGGGGGGGTGTTAAAACCTCAACCTCTGCTGAAAACACAAGCCTAGTAATCAAAGTAGCTATAATCATCAAAATTACTTTCACAGAGTTGGAATCACAATCAATATTAAGTTCTTCTCCTTTTTATATTTAGCAAAAATGATTATGTTAGATTAATCCTTTGAGAGAAGGTTGTCTAAAGAGATTGGAGAGGGAATAGCGGGGTCACTGAAAGCTTCATGGAATAATTATGATAAAAAAAGGTTGTATAACCCTATTTGCCAGAACTTTTCGGATTAATGCACAATTTTGAAGGCAATTGGTACAACCGTGTTACCAACAACAATTGCACACAAGAGCTAGAATTGCTATAGGAATTGACAACTGAAGAAACAAAAGACAAAAGGATGACTCATGTACAAGGAATAATGCTGGCTAGATATATGTGGAAAATTGTCTCTCTCCATATTACTCCACCGGATACCAAAAAAAAACAATTACTGCTAAGATTGTGATATACTGATATGCTTTTGAATCAATTCTCTTTTGATTCTCATCACTTTTTTTTTTGGCAAAATAAATGATTTCAAGCGGTTGCTTGATTCATAAACTTTACACACACACACACACACACACACACACACACACACACAAACAAATTGAGGAATTTTTCAGCGTACAGAAGCTATTATCCCATGCATATATCACTGAGTACAGCGGAATGATGCCGAAATAGTTGAGGCAAAAGGACCTAATTGAGTTGAATTTATTTTGATGCAATGCAATAAACACCAGTAGGCACAAGACTGAATTCCAGTAGAAAATAATAACTGCCAACAAAATCAAGTAATACCAACATCTTGGCACAAGTATCAGATGGCACCAAGCAATTTCACTAACAAAAAATAAATAAATAAATAACACCATCATCTATGTAAATGATAATTCCACCTTTGCCATCCATTTAACCTGTTGACACGGACAAATGGAAAAATAGGGTTCTAAACCAGTTTAAGCAAAACAGGACCAGACACACATTGTTCTTGCTGAAGAACCAAGACCTGAGCCCGACTTACATTCAGACATAATGCCCCTCCATCCCAACCCACCTCTTAAATCCAGCCCCCCAGGGAGGGTTTTGTCAGGGTGGGGGTTCTCGTGTGTGTATTCAAATGTTCAGTGCTGAACATTTTTGGATACTCCTATAATGGTCTTACAGAGAATCCTTTTATTTTTAATCAGTTTGTTTATTTTTTTGGACTTGGTTATAGCTTGACCAATTCTAGTTAACTGAAAATTTCCTCAGCTACATTTCCCATTTCAAAACAATCTGCTAAGAGATTATCACAGGTTAACACCATATCAAAACAACTATGGTCCAAGTAAAACACTGAACTAAGATAACTTCTAAGGAAAAAAATGTAAAACTTTTTTGACAAACCACCTTCTGTTCAAACCCAAACCTCACTTTTTTTTTCCCCTTTTCTTTTTTGGCTTCACCAAATCGAACTTTAACATTCGAAGAGTGTTTCCTCCTAACTGATTCACACCCTTTGATTCCACAATGCCACGCTGTAGGCCAAGTTTTATATGCAATATTCGCTTTTGTTCGACGACAAGTACACACACAACAAAGGGGAAGAGAAAGACCGGAAAATAATACATACAATGAGAAACAAAATAAATCTTCAAATTTCAAAATAAAATAAATTAGCAATCCTCACATAGCTTTGGGGAAGTGAATGTTGGAAATTCCTAATGTAGAAGAGAAAAGTTCTTCACATCATGCTTTTCATGGGTTCAGAGTCGTCAAAAATTTTATTAGAAAGAATTCAGTAAACTAAGAATTTTAGCAATTCTTAAGATTCAAAAATTTCCCGACTCAATTGCCCCTCCAGATTGGCTAAGCTGGTGAATGGGAGGGGCAGGGATGGGGTACTCTCAAACTTGAATCTGCCAAGGAAAAATTAGTAAAAAAATAACCTAAATTTCAAAGTACAGAACATGCCCTAAATTTGTGCAATATGACTAGGAAGTTGAAGTTTGCAAATGAAAATAAAGGATTTTCAGCAAAAAAATCTACATGGTAAACACTTTGACATAACATGATACTGACGACCTGATCCTACTGCCATAAATTGAGCAGAAGAGGGACCCCAAAAAAACAAAAAAAAAACAAGGGAAAAACTCACTATCTAATAACCCAAAATAGGGCCACGCTAACTCAGGCTAGTGATGAATGCTTCATCATTGAACCTGTCATGGCTCATGTCTTTTTTTATCTTTTATGGTGCATGAAATTGTTTCGGATCAAAGGCACTGACGTACACAAACTTTGAGAGGATTGAATTCATCAAATTTCTTGTGGAGCCAAGAGTGTTGGACTAACACAAAATCTTCACCCACACAGAATCTTTCAGCTTATGTCCACAAAATAAAGCAACCATCAAAGAGGTGGTATAACATTAGGGAGCTGAAATACAAGGACGATAGACACAAGGTGCTGATCAATTCCCTGGTTTACCAAACACCAGAAAGCTGTATAAAAGAATCCTTGCCAGTTCCCTCATCCAAGAAGACAGTCTTTCCTTGAAGATTACGTACTTGTGATGGCACAACTTAGAGAGAGAGAGAGAGAGAGAGAGAGAGAGAGAGAGAGAGAGAGAGAGATGGGTGTATGGTAACCAGTCAATTCCCTCATTTACAAAATGCCAGCAAGTTTTATAAAAGAATAATTGTAGCCATCAATTATTTGGGGATGCATTGAAGAAAACGAAGAGGATCCATCATTCCAAGAGATGACCAACCCATGTCTAAAATCCAAAGAAGGATGGAAAAAAATATCAAACTGGATGTTGCCAAAGCAACAACCATGAGAACTAAAAACCCATTAAAAGCAAACAAAACACACAGCTTTGGAATTCTGAAGCTGCAGAATATACTAGACACAGTCTCATCATCTCACCAGATTTTATTCCGTCAGGAAAGTTGCAAACTGCAATCAGTGATCATCATCATCGCCATGCCCATCTGGAGGTCCTCCTGGGCCAACAACTTCCAACTGCAAAACACAAATGAAATAATTCAGGAAGCAGGTCAAGATTGAAGCCAAATGGGTATTTGTCACGTACAGTGTAACATTAAAATCAAAAGTGACTCAAGCCCATTGGTCTATCCAACTATTTACAATATTCCCCCCATCCCTGAAAGTACTGACATTTCCTTTCTAGATTTAAGAACCAAAGGAGTATAATTTCTCTATCACAAGGTTCAATATTTGACTGTAAAATACCACCAGCTGTTAGCTTGAATGGTATCTCCTGCCACACCCAAAGGGAGAGGTGAAGGGTTCAAGTCCCCGTCGGGACATGGTGGGGGAACAAGAAGGATCCCACTGGCTATTTGTATTTGATTCCAGGGGATATTTATGTATTTTTTTTGTATTTTACTTTACTTTCGGGCTTATTCATTTTGTTTTAGGAGTAATTTTATTTTGGAGATTTTATTTAGAGTTTTCCTATTTATAGGGGTTATTGTTATGAGACCAGCAGACTTTGATTATTGAATATTGATATTGGAATATTGGATTTTTTTCCCCTTTCCTTCTCTTGAATCAGACCAAGGGTTTCAAACCCTACTGTCACAGCAGCTGTGTTCACGATAATGGTGATGATGGCGCGGCAACCAGACCCTCTGAGTCTGCGACGACGGCACGACTGGATTTGACTAACAGTGAGAAATAAATCTGCGATCGAAGGCAACAATGACGTCGTCGATGTTGCCGCTGGCTGCAAAGCTTGGATTTCTTCAAACCTTGCCTGTCTTTCAACCCATGGTTGCAGGAGTAGCAGTAGTTCGGTGATGGTGTTGGCTGCAATTGCTTCAGCAATTTGATATTGTCTTGCAATGGTGCAGACCTGTTGGTGACTGTAACATGATGATAGTTGCAGTCGATTGTGACAATGGAAGATTACAGATCAATATTAGTTTTTTTCCTTTGACCAATGGTAACAATTGTGAGGGATAAATCTCTATCAGAAACGATGTTGAATAATGATGGCAACTTTACAATGAAGCTGGTAGTGGGTGTCAATGATGGAATTGATTCCGACAATGGTGATGTTCGGAAACAACTGAGATGGATAGATGTTGGGAGCGATGAACAGTGGTGATGGCTGTGGAGTTTATGACAACAATGAGGTGTGAAAGGGCTGAATTTTTTCTTTTTTAATCAACAATGAATGACGATGGAATTGATTTTAGGCTATGATACCAAAAATTGATGCAGCATAGAAGAGAGAATAGAGAAGAGTAGAAAGATTGTGAGAGAAAGAGGGAAGGAGAAAAAAAAAAATCCAATATCTCAATATTCCAATATCAATATTCAATAATCGAAGATAGCTGGTCTCGTAACAATAACCCCTACAAATAGGCAAACCCTAAATAAACTTTCCAAAATAAAAATAACTCCTAAAAGAAAATAGATAAACCCAAAAATAAAAATACATAAATATCCTCCGGAATCCAATACAAATAGCCTTGTGGGATCCTTCTTGTTCCCCATCACATGGCCACATGGGTGTGTGTATTACCTATCAATGTGTGTGTGTGTCTATATATATATATATATATATTTGACTGCAAAGATGAAAGCATGAAATTAAACTACTTGACCAAAAACCCAATCCCATCCAAGTCCATGTATTAAAAATCTGAAGAGGGTTAAACGAGTTCTGGATCAGGCTACCAAAAAAAAAAAAATTTATAAGTAAAATCACATTTTGGATTGCAAACATATCACATGGAACAATTTAAGTAGTACAAATTAAAATCAACAGTCAAGCTGGAATAATTTCTAGACAAAAACTTCATATCCAAATCCATGAAAACCTTCATCCGTTCCTTGTAACAATAAGTGATTATTTCAAGGGTTATCCCACACTCACCACAAAATACTGTGAGCACACTGGGCATTCATGTGGCTTGCCTTTTTCTAGCCAAAACCAAACAACATCGTGCTCATCTTCTGTTCAAAGAATTAAAAAATCACATTAACAGTTAATAAGTAACAAGTTAAATGGATATTGATGGAACACAAGTTGCACAATGTAATATATATATATATATATATATATAAAAAAAAAAAACATTTGCAGGTATAGTTGATAATTAGAAAGAAAGGCGACTGAGAGTCTGAGACTTACCGCCTTCACCTCCAGGGCAACCAACAATTCTTTTGTCATAGTAGGACTTGATGACTGCAGGTGCTTCCTACAGGCAAACGAAATAAGGGCAGTAGATCAATGTTTCCAGAATTTCCTCAGATATCAAATCAGAACAATTGACATTCCAAGATCTCCCACTCAATATTACATGAGGGGCATATAATATACAAATTTTGAAAACAAACAAACACGAGGACAAGCATGCAGGTTTGAGACTAATAGCAGCCACCTTGTGCAAAGACCACTAAATGTCAGGTCTGTATGTAGTCTACCCCTCACAAGACCATGCATTGACAGGAAGCATTGGACAATGGCCTTTTATTATATATGTGGACAGTTTTGACCAACAAAAATCTAATTAATCAAAAATCCCAATTTTCCTATTCCTTTATCCAACTGCCTAGCCAAAAGATACTTTCATGAATAATAACCACACAGCAATAACGATGATTATGCACAATTTTACAGTGCTACTAAAAATTAGAAAGACGGTATGGAGTACTGAGCACAAATGCAACCCCCCCCCCCCCCAAAAAAAAAAAAAAACCCTGGGAAAAAAGTAATATACCAAGTCCAACTCATCCAGTAATTACAAATATAGTACATTACACCTTTTTTATTAATTCACATCTTAGCATCTTTCTTTTAGATATGAAATGGTAGCACAAACTAATTATAGCCCATTATTCACTATGACCAATAGCATTCCCAACATTGACCTTAGCAATCTAAAACATTACTACTTTTTCTTTAATAGTTTTTTTAACAAGTAAATAAGGAATAATACTATAAACAACAGCACCAAAAGGAGTGAACCCATGTACAAGTGAGGTGTACGAAAACCTAAGAAAAAGTCTCACCTTTACAATTAAGCTCTCCCAAAAAATAAACAAACATATACAGAGAAATGGGATATTTCCATGATACCTGAAAATGAAAAGTATCGAGAACTTCTTTAATCTATGAACAGAGAACTCCAACTCTTCAAAAGTGCACCTATTGCGTTCACGCCAAATACACCATATCATACAAAGATGAGCCACTTTCAAAGCTTGACAAACCCTTCTAGACGGGCAAATTTTGACCAACTCCCCATAAGATCCTCTGCCAACCTAGGTATTATTGGTACCACCCTAAAAAGGGTAAAAAAAATATAGATCAAACACTCACTAAATCGTACAATGAAGGAGATGATTAGAAGACTCTTCAACTCTCCAACACATGCAACATCAGTTTGGGATAAGCTTTCCCTCCACAAATTATCCAACACAAGTATCACTTCCAAAACCGTTGTCCAAGTGAAGAAAGATACCTTAGAAAGGACACTGGTCTTCCAAATACCTTTCCAAGGAAATCTGAAATCCCACCCCATTATTCCCACCAAACACCATACAATAGGATCAAAATCCAAATCTCCCATCTGGGACTCAGCTTCCATTTGATAGCATTGTCCATATCAGCATATCTATTCCCACCAGAGTTCCATTTTTTTTTTTTGATAAGTAAGAATTGTATAATTAAAGGTGACCAAGGAGGACATCAAGGGCAAAATCCCCAAAAGATTACATATGGTTTAGAGAACCCAAAAAATCTACAAAAGAAGAGACATTTACAGGAAAAGCTTCTTTGGCCCCAAAAAATAATAAGCGCAAAAAGACATCTTTAAAGAAAGGAGTAGAGAGCTCCCGATCTTCGAAGGCACCATTGTTCCTTTCAATCCAAATACACCACAAAAGGCAAATTAGGGTCATTCTCCAAATCCTTTTAATCTCATTTGGAAGGTTGCACCCTTCCCAGGCCAACAAAAGGTCTTTGACGGAGCCTGACATAACTCAGGAGACGCCAAACAAGGCAAGAACAAGATTCCAGCAACTCCAAGAAACATAACAATGGATGAGGACGTGATCCACCCGTTCCTCATCACTCTTACAAGAATAGCATCTGTTAGCCAAAAGAAAGTCCCTTCTCTTTAAGTTTTCCGCAGTTAAGATGGCCTTCCAAGAGGCTTCCTAGGCAAAGAAGGAAGCTTTAGGGGGGGCTTTCGAGTGCCAAGTGAGCTTCCATGGAAAAAGAGGGTTATCAAAATCGAACATGCTCTTATAGAACGAGCTAACAGAAAAAGATTTCTTATCCGGCATCCAAATTCTCCTATCCTTCCTACCATCCATAGCTCGAAAATTGTTGATGTGATGAAGGAAAGAGCCCACCTCTTCAAGCTGCCAATCAAAAAAGTCTCTCCTAAAGCGAGGGGTCCATATAAGCTCATTCCCTACTCTCTCCATACACTCGCTAGCCCAAGCCGCCTTATTGCTAGTCAGACTGTATAACATAGGGAATTTCGCCGTCAACAACTCGACCCCAGCCCAGACATCATCCCAGAATTTCACCTATCACCATTCCCGATAAAAAAATTACATCTTTCCTTGAAAATCCTCCAGTCACCTCTAATGAAGCCCCAAAGACCACACCCCCTCAGGCTCGCTGCATTGCCCAAGCACCAACCCCCAATATCACACCCATATTTTGGAAACGATGATCCCCCTCCAAAGCTCCCTATCACTTTCGCCAAATTTCCATAACCATTTCCCTAGAAGGGTTGTATTAAAGAGTCTCAAATCCTTCACCCCTAAACCCCCAAGAGACACTGACTTCTTGATTTTATCCCAAGCAACTAGGTGAATCTTTCTACAATCACTGTTGTGGCCCCATAAGAAAGCCCTTTGAATCTTCTCCAATCTTTTGCTAACTGTCTTAGGCATAAGGAAGAGAGACATGAAATAGGTAGGAAGGTTTATCAAGGTACTTTTAAGAAGGGAGAGTCTGCCTCCCTTAGAAAGAAGTTGGTCTTTCCAACCTGACAGCTTGCTAAGAAACCTTTCAACCACAGGATCCCAAACCCCAATTGATCTCGAGAGAGCTCCCAACAGAAGACCCAAGTAAACCAGTGGGAAACAGCCCCCTCTACAGCCCAGAGTACTAGCTAAAATGTCCATCTCTTGGATCGGCCCTATCGAGGTAATGCTGATTTTTGCAAGATTGATTTGCAAACCTGACACAACTTCAAAACATACAAGAATACATCGGACAAAGCAAAGTTGACGCACTGAAGGATCACAAAAAATGATGGTGTCGTCAGCAAACAACAGGTGGGAAATGGCAGCACCTCCACCCCTTCTGTCCCCCACATGGAAGCCTTTGATGAGGCCCACATCCTCGGCACGGGACATAAAACGACTCAAGGCCTCCATAGCAATCACGAAGAAAAAAGGGGAAAGGGGATCCCCCTATCTCAGTCCTCTAGAGTAACGGAAAAAACCTGCAAGGGAGCCATTGACAAGGACCGAAAAAAAAACTGTGGATATGCACGCCTGAATCCACTTCCGTCACTTGCCCCCAAAACCCATCTTAACCAACATACCCAACAAGAAACTCCAATTAACATGGTCAAAGGCCTTTTCAATATCAAGCTTGCACACAAGCCCCTTCCTTTTCTGTTTAATCCTAGAATCAATGCATTCATTAGCTTCGCTATGACGGCCATGTCCAGGATTTGACGGCCCTCCACAAAAGCATTTTGGCTGGGAGAGATAATACTACCCATAATCTTCTTCATTCTTAAGAAAAAAACATTTGCGATCAGTTTGTAAACACTGCTCACTAGACTTATCGGGCAAAAGTCCTTGATGCAATTAGCTCCTTCCTTCTTAGGAATGAAGGCAATGAAAGAAGCATTGAAACTTCGCTCAAAGCCCCCCTCCCTCTGAAAAGTCCCAAAAACCGCCATCACATCCGATTCAACACATCCCAACATTTTTCAAAGAAGGCCATAGTGAACCCATCGAGACCTAGAGCTTTATCCCCATTACACGCCTCTAAAGCTCTCACCACTTCATCCTCCGAGAAAGGGACCTCCAGATTAGAGGCTTCCTCTCCGTTCAAACTTTTCAATAGCATATCATCCACCCTAGGTCTCCAGCTGCACGGCTCTATGTAAAGGCTAGAATAGAAATCAACAATACCCCTTCTGATGAGCTCCTCCTCAATAAGAACTTGATCATTAATAACAATAGAGGAGATTTTATTCTTCTTATAGTGAGAAGAAGCCATTCTGCAAAAAAAATTTGTGTTGCGGTCACCTTCTTTAAGCCAAAAGGCACGAGATTTCTGTCTCCAAGAGATTTCTTTCATCTTAAGAATCTGCCCAATTTGGCCCCTTAGGCCATCTCTCTCACTCCTTTTTTCAGTAGAGAGAGAGAGCCCTGTTGATCTTCCTTATCCAATTCCATCAGGTAATTCAGTAAGGACTGCTTCCTGACCTAAATTGAGCCAAAGACTTCACAATTCCACTTTCTAAGGTCTTCTTTGAGGAGTTTCAGCTTTCTGGCAATACAAAAGCTTGGAGTACCAGCCACAACATAAGAATCCCACCAATTGCTCACCAAATCCACGAAGCCTTTATGATCAAGCCACATGTTTTCAAATCTAAAGGGGCTTTTTCCTGCACTAAAACCCTCGCAGTACAGCATGACAGGATGATGGTCAGAGCAAGGCCGTGGCAAACACTTTTGAGAAATACCTGGAAAAGCATCCTCCCAATTGTTCACCACCAGAAATCTATTAAATAAATCCATAAAAGTCTCCTCCAACACTAACTTCTAATCTTGGAATTCCCTAAAGAAATGGGATCTTATATAAGGATGGAGCCAATTAAGGCCTAGGAAGGTCAGTTGCCCCCTTCAATTTTTTTTTCACTTTGAAAATTTTCTTACGCTTTTCAAATATATCCCTTTAATTTATGTTCTTGCCCCTAGTAGGTTTAAAGTTTTTCACACTTTACTTTATTAATTTCAATTTGAACCCTCATTTTTTCAGGTTAACATTACTTTAAATATACCCTTTGTTGACTTTTTAAAATCTTTTTACTCTCAGTCTTCGCCTCTCTCACATCAAGAAAATCTTTTTTTCCTTATTTTTCAAATATAGCCTAAAGTTTTTTTAGGGTTTTTTTCTTTAATTGGACTTTTCCTATAATTTGTAAGCTAATATTATCAATCAATATTTACTTATCAAAAAAAAAAATATTATCAATCAATATAAAATTTGATATTATTCAATTTTTAAATTTATGATGGAACATTAAGAACAAAGTTTGGAACTTTGGCCCCCAAAACTAAATCCTTAACTCTGTCCCTGATCCCACACTCCCATACTATAAGAAACAAACATAATCAACAACTCTCGACAACAACTCTCGAAGAAGATCTAAAAATCTCATCTTCAATGAGATATTTCCACACCAAAGATGAATTGAAATTTTTTCCCATTCCCCACCACCAAACCTTATATACTCAGAGAATTCACTCCACCCTTTTTCGATCCTTTTGCACAAGCTAACACCATATAAACTACGCACCTCACCTAAAGTCCACCCCTTAGGATTAACGCCATTTTCCCCTTTTCACAATCCTTCTCCAAAAACAAACATGCTCCAACACAAACTTCTCCAGCTACTTTCTAAGCAATACCTTATTAAACTATCTAAGAGATCACACACCAAGTCCCCACAATTTAAGGAGGACTATACCAGGATCTTGGGAATATTGTCCAAACCTCTTTCTAACTCATCCAACCTTATAGGTTACCAAGTCCCCACAATTTAAAGAGGAATATACCTCCCAAGCAATAAGTCATTACTCAAACTCATCTCTTATATTATTACTCCACAGTTTTTTTGAAACTTTTCCAACCTTTCAACATTTAGTCATGAATGGAAAATCTAGACATAATATATATATGGATCAACTAAAAAAAGCACTCTTAGTAAGAGTTAGCTTCCCACCTTTTGACAACTATTTTCTCCTCCGTCCTACCAGCCTCTTCTCAAATCTCTCCACAATTGAGTTTCAAACCAATGTTGCTTTAAATGCAATCCAAGACATAACCTTAGATTAAAAAATTAAATAAATAGACAAGGATCTCACATCACATCCAAGATTACTTTACAAAACATCCATGTCCTCCACCTCATCCACTGTAATAATTTCTTATTTGGCTAATTAATGTGCAAACCAAAAACAGCCGCAAAGTACATAAGAATGCATTTCACATAATGAAGTTGAATCTCCTTTCTCTCATAAAAAATAATGGTGTCATCAGAAATAAAATATGGGAAATAGAGATGGGGGATAGGCCTAAAACCATTGTATCACATTCTTGAATATGTGGCATACATGTTCTGATGTTCCCATTATAATTCCACAAACCAAAATGATGTAATATTTGAGAAGATAATAATGCAAGTGATGAATTTTTGTTGACCACAATATCACATGTAACATTGATGGACTTCCAAAACAAGAGTCTAGAACCATGTGATGGCAAAGCTCTAGACCAATACTATAGATTCATCTTATAGAAAAGAGTGATTACTTCACCACTTTATTTATTTCTTTATTTTTTGGGTACAATGGATGGGTTGCACAATGCACCCCGTCAACATAGTAGAAATATAGAAGTTCAGGAAGAATTTAAAAGTAGCCAAAATTCCACAGAGTTAATTTCTACACATAGGGAAAATTCAGACTTAATACCTTGGCTATAAATTTTTCTAAGATGGAATTACCTTGCCTCACAAGACACAAAGTTCACAATATATGGGAGTTACAGCTATTTGAGTACAATTTGTTGCTAAATGCCTAAATATAACACAGGATGTGTGTCTAATTATCCCATACGATTAATCTTTTTAAATACAAACTGTCTCATACTAAAAAAAATGTGAGTAAATCAAAATTTTGCATGAAGACTTAATTAGCTTCAAAAGGACCTATTTCAACTGCAACATACTTCAATTGCCTAATAAGCATAACATGTTAGAATTTGATAGGCTGAAATCCCAAAAACAATAAATTTAATTGAGCTGACAAAAAAATATACATGAGCTTGTAACCCCAAAAAAAAAGCAACAAAAAAAGATAAATAAAATAAAATTGCAGTAAATGTTGGAAAGATGTTGATATACAAACTATCTTAAAATAATGCAGAAAGGAACCTCATGCATGGCAGCTTAAAGGGCATGCCATGTTTAGATGGCCAACAGCACTCACCAGCATGAGTAAGGTATTATTTTTTATAGCCAGCCTAGTGCTAGGTTGACGGTAAAAAAACCTTACCAACCCCCACACTCATGTTAACAGCAGGGCTTGCGACTGTGACCTCCCTTTGGTGAGAGACACGTGATACCAATTGGCCACATGATACTTCAGCCGATAAGTCATTATTATAACCTCATACAACAATTTATTGGATTCTCCTTAATAGTATAGCATCCCAAGCAAGGCATTAGTGTAAAGATTAAAAAATGTATAACCAAAACAAAAAAGAACACAACACTGATCTAAATAAGAAGTTTCATCCAAAGAAAAGGTAAAAGTATCAAAGAAACCAAAGAGGCACAACAGCTTGACATATTTTAATGTAAACATATGATATGGTAAGTTGTAATATCAAGCATGGTACTGATGTGCCATAGACATGTCCATATGTTTAAAAATATTCTGACACCGTAAACTTTCAGCTGCAGTATTTTGTGGATACACTTTCAACAATGGTTATATCGCTGGATGTTTTACATGTGGACATTTTAAGAACCGTTTATATCAAAACTTCAATTGATATTTTTGGTAATTTTGAAGGGGTGATTGGAATTTCAAAATTCCACAAGAATCGAGCCAATTCTTGTCAATCACCAAGTAAAACAAAGATATAAGTGAAGCCACTGAGTAGAATATTAGACTGCACCTAATTTGAAGCACATCTTAACAAAATCAAATGCACTCGTTCAAATTATTTAGCTAAATATAATGAAGTCGTTTTGAAATTTTAAGCAGAACTCAATAGAAATTTGTTCTTCGCGGGGCATTGAAACTTTACATTACGCATTGGAAATTAAAAGTAAGTTCATAACAGTGAAAAACATTACAAAGAGTATACAAATATAGGATTCGCATATCTAATTAAAATCATTTGAACCAATTTGATTATAATAATAATAACCATCAAGTAACAATTAACATAACGAATCCTTAAAAGTTCAGTTCGTACTAACCTGTGTACCAAAAGGACCTTCAGGAAAGTCAATATCCAGAACTTTCCGTCCCTGAATTTTTTATAAAAAAGAAGAAAAAAAAAGTGTAACAACATTACTCTCAATCGCAGACAGTACCAATCCAAAGACAAAATTCAAGCAAACTCAAAAGCTTAATAGATAATCACTTCAAGCTCAGCTTCAAGTTCTTCGCGCTCGTGTCCAGTCGCAATAGGCATTACATCTTCAACTCTCTTCTTGGAAACAAGATTCTCTGCTACAAGATTCAAACAAATTCATGCATATCACCATCCACTACAAAAACAGAATAACTTAGGGTCCACACATGCATACACACACAAACGCACGGACTCAAATTCGAAGATCTGAAACCAAATAAGGATTTCGGATGAGTAAGTAGATAATACCGGAATCGGATGCGAAGTGGCGAGAAATGAGAGTGACGGCTGGACGGAAAGGCGTCGGCAACGGCGATGGAGAAGAAGAGACGTTACCGGCGACGAATCGGTTGAGTTTGGAAGTCGATCGGCATGCGGCTAGGGTTCGAAGCTGTGTAGAGAGTCGTCTCCACATGGTTTTTTTTATTCTAGTGTTTGATTTTGTTCTCAGGTCAGCCCCTTGTTTCGTAGATCAAAAAACTTCTCTCTCTCTCTCTCTCTCTGTGGGAATTTTATTCAGGTAGAGAGTGTGGAAATGAACAGAAAAATGGCAAATTGGGGGATGGGACGGCACGCCAGGAGAGTGGCCAAGCGTAGTGACCGTGAGACCAGCGGAGTTGACTTGCACGTGAGAAACTAATTTGCACGTGGGAACTAATTAGCATAGAACAACATGAAAAATAATATCCCGCTTATTTTTCATTTTTCATCTTTGTCAAAGATTTTAACCCTTAAATCCCACAGTTTGTTTGGAAAATATCAAAATAGATTTTGTAAAATAAAAGTAAATTAGTTTAAATTTTTTTATTAGTACCTGAACAAAATTATTCTCAAAGAATTTAATTTTGAAAATTAAATAATTCTAATTTGATTTAATTTAAAAAGTTTTTAAACCGTCTCTTATTACCAAAAAAAAATGCATTGGGAGTGTTTAGCTGCCATTGAATATAGATCCAAATACAAACTGGGATATTCTTGCCCAATTTGGGAAACCTTATAAGTAGATCAGAACATTATAATGAAAAAAAGGGGGCTAAATTGAATACCACAAACTTTGCCTGCATCTCTGATTAAATACAAATACAAAAACACTGTCACAACAATACATAAAAGTTCTAGGTATAAAATGAGATAATGCATTACAGATTTTTTGCAAGGAACATTCCTCAGAGGTCCCTGGTTTGAGAGGCGGGGCCACTCCACGCATTGCTGAATGCTATGTGAAAACGTTTTGGGAGACCAAAGCGGTTTATTATTCCCGTACCTTCTGTCCGAAACAGGTATTTCCACTGCATTATAAAATAAATTGCCAAGGAGATCAAACTCCACATTTTGATTTGTCAGGCATGTGGTCAATGGCTATCAGCTATCTGTTCACCTTATTTGTGGTATGGGCCTCTATGGTGAAATCCATATTTATAAATCATGCTAGACTTGTCAATTGAGATGGCAGTATTCTTGGCCTCAGTCAATCAGCTTTTGTTTTTGCCTTTTAGATTTGGACTCCTCGCTCTGATCTTCCTCAAATTTTCGCCTCAACTTTCTCAGGTCTTCATCACTCACCAAGCCATTTAGCTTTTTGTTCAACTCGTATGCTTCGGCTAACTTTCTCTTGCATTCTTTGCTTGCAGTATCATGGGATACAACTGGAACAGAACAAAAAAAAAGAGTAAGTAAATGGGGAATTACAAGATTCACATGTACAACTTGTGTACTCCAACTGCAACTCAATAACAAAAATAACAAAAATAAATGAAGTAAAATTTTAATAACGGAAAGAAAAATGGAGAAGAGTGGCAAAATCTGACCAATTTGGGCTGAATATATTAACCAGTTAGTGATTTACATTGTTGTATGTTTATGACTGCATTTGGATCCACCATGAAAACTGAATGACTAGTTTTATATAGCATGTAGCATTAGAAAGCATGCATCCATTATTTAGAAAAGGGGCCACTAAAGATGATGGAAGCCATCACCACAGCTGATTGTATCAGATCGGTTTTAAGATTTCGTATGTGGACTCTACCACCTAGATTAAGTTTTCAACAATTATTTTGATCATGGCAGCCCAGCCATTCTCCAAAGTGACCTGTTTCTGACAATGGAAATTTTACAATGTAAAACAAAATGAAGCCACCCAATTTCACTGAATGCCTAAAATGTCCTATGCTGTTCCTTCATCCGATCTCATTAAAATGTCATGTATTAGCAGGTATCTGCTACAAAAATGTACATGCCATTCATGCTTAGATATATCACTATGTTTCTAATTTAAAATGTAAATTCAATTTAATACACATTCTAATTGAATTTTTTTTTTATTTTTTTTGCAAAAAGCAATCATTTTAGCTCAAATTCTACTCATACCTCATTCTAAATTTTTAATTCCATATATATCTCAAACTTGCCGCCATCATCTCCGGGGCCACAAGGTTGATTTTCGGCCACCTTCTCTCTTTTCCAAATTAATTCATTTTACTTGCTTGCTATTTCAGTTTTGATCTCTAGCATGTTGGAGATTAATTGGAGACTATGAGGAAAGGGAAGCAAAAGTTGTCCTTGATAATGGAGTGTTCACTTAATCCAGATATATATAGTCTACTGGTCATTGATAGAAGACATAAAACTACAAATACATGTAATAGAATCACAATAGGTCATTAGTGAATTCAATCAATATATCTATTAAAACTTATGAATTTTTCCACTAATAAACAATGGTCAATAGAAGAGTGAAAAGGCGTGACTCTGCCTATCATTTACAGTAAGGAAAAACACACAATGGTGGATAGAAAAGGACAGAACCAACCCTGATCATATAACATCAGGCCTACGCTTTTCTACAAAAGTCGAGTCTTGAATTGATGGTTCATTCCATAGAATGACACCCAACTACCATGCTAGTATGTTCTCATCTATACAAATTATACTATTCAAAATGGAAAAATGGCATTCTTATTCCTGCCTTGTGACAGCTTTGAATGGATTTCCCTTGCTAGCATTTTGCAACTTCTATCTGCAGCTCACTTTTGATAACAAATTCCACGGGCATCCTCGCCCTCCCAAACGCTCACACACACACAAGTTATTCATCCGACTCAACAAATATCATCAATTTCTAACATGAGCCCTTGTTTGCTTATTCTCCATGTAAACAGCATTTTTCTAATATTGAAATAAAATTTTCCGAGCCTTTGGTGAACAAAATTAACAAATTTAAAGTAAATATAAAGATGGGACACAAACCAACTTATAATGCTGAAAGTTTCAGAACTTTTGATAAATTAAAAAAAAAAAAAAGTGGCTTTGCAAAGAGTCAAATAAGAGGTCCAAAACCCTACATTCAAAAGTGACAGAAAGGGGATAGGTGAACACAGCTCCCAACTATATTTTCTCAAACCCCCAACAGGTACACTAATTGCTAGTCTAACCAATACTTGGTTTCCCTCGAATAAGCGAGTCATATACACTCAATTTATTTCCCAAACATATGTTTATAATTAATAGAGGAAAAGTTTCAATTGGACAAAAGAGTACAGACCACTTTCAATTTATATTGTTAAATGCATCACTAGTCATTAAAGCACTAGCCTACGAGTCTGTACATTATCGTGCATATGGGAACACGGTTCAAACAAGCAAAATCTAAACAATGAACCATAGTAAGCCTGCATATGAGGTGGAGAAACACATAAGGAAGACTCTGTGGGATTACTGACCTGGTTTTGGATAATCTTTTCCAATTATGCACTTTGCTTGGGTTTGAACACTTAGTGGAGCTGACCAGGGCTCATAAATATACTCCTTTGGCATGTCTAGCATTGACATTAAGTCATTCATTTCATACGAATTATAACAAAATACACCCAGCCAATAGGAATTTCAACATACCTTTCAATACAGGGAGAAAATGCCTTATATAGTTACCACTGGGATCATATTTCTTCCCAAAAGAGATTGGAGAGTAGATGCGGTTATACTGGTCAACAAAGAAAATAATTAATTCTTGAAACTTCAACCAGGATTCATTCACTACTAACTGTTCTTTAAAAAAGGAAAATCTAAGCGTGAGAACTCCACTTCCATAATCACCCTACGTGCTCTACAGACAGCTCCTAAACAGAGAATAGGGATTGAATCATAAATTGCTCAGACATCAGACATGCACATGACACAGGATTATAGTGGTCGTGTGATTCTAGACCATCTAATCTGCCATGGTTTTGTTCAGGGACAATCTTTCAGGAAAAAAATAAACTGCCAAATATTAAACCAGATAATCAAAATTAATTAGGTTTGATTTTTGGGGATTGACAATATCCAAACTGAGACAGATTTCGAGTTTGAAGTGAGCTCCCATGACTCTAGTTAGGAGCACTTGAGTGTCAATTCTGAGGCTACAATGACAAATGCCCATTCATAAACAATACAAATGAGAATAAGCAAGTGATCGAGTGAGAAGTATGCCTCCAACCTGGTAGAAAAATGATGAACAAGAGAGCCACAGCCAGTTTCCATTATTAATTGCCCAATCTGAATCAATCAGAAGTCTCTCAAAAACATCACGCCCTTTTTCCCAATGAACAAACTACCAGCATGAACAATTAATGTTAAACATATGGATATAGAGATATAAACACATTGCTTTGTGAGAACTGAAGTTATTTACCAGATCTCCACGAGTCAGAAAACATGCAACACAATGCCGTGCAAGATGGTGCATCCAACCCCATTTCCGAAGCTACAACAAAGGTTTAACTTTCAGACATACTAGTATACTACCACATATTATTATGGAGTATGCATAAGTTCAATATAAGTTACAGCAGCATCAAATCAAGATTTCTAGTTCAAGATTCAAGGGAACCCTGTCCATAGACCTAACCTGGACCATGATGGCATCAATCCAAGGGAATCCTGTCCTGGCATCTCTCCAAGCTGCCAGCAATTCATCATCATTGTTCCAAGGTATCTACATCAAATGAAGTATTTAAGCATTCATCAAAGTATCGTCCTCAACAAGCATCCTACTGGAGGGATCATATACAAAAGTAAGATAATAAACAGAGGTCCTCTTCTTATGCTTAAACGAATAGCAACCTTAGTTTTGAGAATCCGTATTTTAATATAAGACCAAACATTGAATGTACAGCAATGTGTAGAATAAGAGTAGCAAACTATAATGCATAGGAAACCCGAATAAAGGTTCCTTCATCCTCCCAGTATATTGAAATTTAATGCCATCAATAAAATATAAGTTTCCGATGATCTTGCTACAAGAAATTTTTAATTCTAGTAGATATTGATTTCCTACCTAATCACTCTGCTAATTGTACCCTTTATTGTGTTAGGCACTAACTCTGGTTTAACCTTTGATTACTGAGAATTGGGAAGGGTTATATGTATATACTTCAATCCCTGGGAGGAGCTAAGGTTCTCTTTGAAGTCATGTACAGTTCTAATAATGACACTGAACAGGCTTATATACATAATAGAAGAGTCATTATATATATCAGTTGTATAATCAGTATCATGGATCATAAGCTACCAGTTCCCAACTATAATTGGTTATCAAACGCATTTTTACATGAAAAAGGAAAACAAGACAATTTGCGATTAGACATGCAAAACAAGCATGTGTGCATAAAGGAACTAAGCGAACTAGATGTAGCGACTTCTGCACAGGAAATTTGGATGGGTTATAATTACCTGTTTGCACATTCTATTACCTTTCATCTGATCAAAATTAGGAGTGCCGAAAGCGACAGTATAGAAAAAATCTCTCCATAACAACTACAGAATAAGAAAGTACTTATTAGATTGCTGACTCTGAAACCCTGGATACTAAATAGTGGGTAAACTGACCTGTCCAAGAAGGGAAACTGGTGGCAATGTGTGCCTTTTAACATTTTTCTGTACATCCTGAATACATTGATAGAAATACCTGGAAGAGAGACAACCAAACTTCCAGGGAATTGAAAACAGAGCACAATATTAGAACAGATAAAACAACAGTTTAATTAGATTTTTTAATGAAAAATTAATAACAACAGCTTTAATCCATATTCAACTCACTTTCAAGTAGGGCGACAAAGTTGTTGTTGCTGTCGTCACAAAGGCAGATGGGTCACCCTTTGGTTTCTCAAAGTTCGCCACCCAATCCTGTGACACAAACAATGAATAAGGTTATGTAGGTATAACTACCACATGCAAGTTGGGGGAAGTGATGGGAAAACATGTAGAACTTACATCTCAAATAACACAAGTGAACATACAGAGTATGAAAATGAGTTAATTTGACAAATTTGAAGCAAGTTTTACAATTTGTAGAATGCATTAGACAGTACATTCATGGAATCAGGAGATATAAACCGGTCGTGAAAATAAAAAAATCGCTTATCTGTAATTTAACAGTTGTCCAATACTCCAGCCCAGACAACTTCTAGAGTTGTGAGCCAAGGTATCCATAAAGTTCTCGCAGTAATCCTGTAATTTACATTCAACCTTTTACTTGGCACATTGAGACCCACCAGATATGCGACTAGTAGAATATGCCTACTTGCTGAGAGTAAGTAGTCATATTTGAACCATAACAAAGACTATGAAGTTGCAGTTCAACCAAGCAGAAAAGGCTGTGAAAGTTATATATAACAAAGCCATGTGGCAAAGAACTGAATTTCTTGTATTATGTTGGTGTGGAACCCCCAAACATATAAATAATTTTAGTAAATTTGATAAGACAATATGGAGTTTCCAATTCACATAAAATAATTTCCTTCAGAGATTTATTTTCATTATAGGCATACTATAACTTAAAGCATGAGGGTAAAAATCTATAGATTAGAATTCAGATTTCATAATAAAAGCAAGGAGAAAATTCTTGAAAAGAGAGGGATGGAAAGGTGAAAAAAGAAGAAGATGAGCATTAGTGCTACACATGCAGCACAAAGAGTCTTCACTACAGCTCCATTTGCTTTGTGTGTGAGTTATGAGGAGAAAAGAGAATGTGTTTCTCAGAATAGTGGATGTTAAAATGAATTTTGAATAAACAATTAGAGGATAAACACAAAATAGAGCCCTCTATAGTCTTGTATTTTCATAAGAAAGGATAATTTTTCATGCTGTTTCCATACAAGTAAACTGTCACATCACACAGATAAAAATTTCTATTCACTTTCAACTTCCTCATTTTAACCAAATGCAGCCTACAAACTACAATGATACCTTGTTCTTAATTGATTCTCTCAACTTCTTCAATGCTTGTGATTCTCCTCCTTTAAAAAGAGTCAATTCATCCTGCACACAAATTCTTCTCACAGAATTCTACAATAAAAAAATAAAAATAAAAAAACAAACAACAAACAAACACCTGCTTATGTATTTTTGTAGTTTCATACCAGTTGAATGTCTTCATAGCCAAGTTCTTTGATTGTAGGAACTTTTGAAATCTCACAATTTCCGACATTTCCAACAGGAGGAAGCCAAGAAATCATGGTTGAAAGTGGCGATGATGCCCAAGAGGGTTGCCCGGCAAGCTTCAAAAATGATTGGTAACTCAAAGGTGGCCTTCCCCCATTCTTTCCAGACATTTGTCATAACATATGGACATAATAACCATGGATTTTATTCAAGAATAAAACAAGTAAACAGACGACATATTTTACTTTAAAAAAGGAAAAAATAAGAAGCCATAGGACATTTACCTTTTGTATGATATCTGCAGGATCGAAGAGAGTATGACTCACAGGAGAGAAAATCTCAATACCAGCTACGGAGGCATAGTTCTGTTGAAAAAAAAACATTAATTCCTTGTTACCTAGGATGCACAATAGAAACGCATTACTACAAAGCTAGACTAATATTTGAGATACCTCCACAAAAATTTCACCGAAAGATGACATATTATCATTATTGGCCTATAAATTTCTCAATTTGAAAATTAGTTACGTGATGCTTCTTAAGTTGGGAAAGGACTCTTACCTTGACTTTAATGTCTAAAGCTTGATAGTATGGATCTGTGTCGTATTCAAAGCATAGTTTTCTTATGTCCCACTGCAAGAACCGAAAAAATAAAGTGTACCACAAATAAAAATGAGAACACATCAATGTTAGGAAGATAGAACCAGGGTTCAACAAGCAATCAATACTTTAAGATCAAGGGTGCAATACTTTTTGTATTAGCACCATAGCAGTCCTTATATATAGTACAAACAATTGAAATACGGTCAAACAAAAGAATATCTACTTGATAGCGCTTGATCCTAGTAGACTTGTGAATTCGATTGACCCAAAATTGATGCATTCGAAGACTCCTTTGTTCGTCCAATATCAATAGGTTGATTATGTATGTCACACATATCATGATGCCAACTACTGCCACATTATTCGTGACACATCTTGCAATATGGGTGACATACAAGTGTGTTTGCAGATTCCGGTTCCAACATCATTATATTGTTTTCAACTCCATAGTACATTATCCACACCCTTTTGGCTGGAATTTAAGAGGCAACACAAATCAACAAATTTAGAGTAAAGAATTTAAAACTTTGAGATCTAAATTAATCACCAAGAAATTCTGGTAAAGAATAAAGGGGGGGGATGGCGTGTAGCAACATGCTCCACAACTTATGATGAGCACATGTATAAAAAATGGGCCATATATAATTTATGAACTAAGAAGAACTAATGAGAATCTGCAAAGGGGCTGCTCACCATAGTCTTTCCCAAGATAAAAATTAAATCTATTTGGAATTCCAAGGCCTCGTTAGCTAGATTGCATAAGCACACATTGGCAACTCATATAAAGTTAGAAGAACAAGTTTTGGGTTTAAGTCCTTTGAATTATTTCTCTTGGTAATTTTAAAATACAATTCAAATATTGAACCTATTTCGGCCACTCTGAGTCTGTATTGATCTCCAAATACCATTTGTCCAGTATAACCATGATGAGATTAAAAATGCATTCAACTCTGAACAACGTATAAACATTCATAATCATACACAATATATAATAGAAAATGTAATTAATCTTCGTCACTATCTGTAATTAGTATTAATCTTTCGTGCAGTACAGATACAGTTATAATAGAAGGACGAAGAGACGGTTTAAGAGATGGGACTACCTCCTTCAAAAAGCGAATCAAAACCTCGCTGGGTTCACCCTTCAACACCAACAAACTCGACCCAAGCTTCTGGAGGCTGTAGTCGAGATCGACGAGGCTTTCAAGCAAGAACCGAATCCGGTTCAAGCCGGCATGGGCTGAACCGGGAGAGAATGCAGTCGGATCGGGCTCCATATAGTGCGGATCAATCACGAACACGGGGTAGAGATAATTGGAGCCCTTGGCGGCGTACTCGAGAGCTGGGTTGTCGTGGATCCGGAGGCCCTTCCGGAACCACATCAGAGAGTTCGACCCAGACGCCATTGACGGGCTTGTGGAGGTGTATGATGGAAGAGAGAGGGAAGAGAAGCGGGTAAAGTAGTGCGATGAAGAGAGAGAGGGTGAGAATCGCATTGAAAATATTGAGGTGGAGCGCTTTTAAACCGTTAACGTGTTTCGCGCCTTAAATCAGTGATGTTATCTAACGTGAGCCGGGAGAGTGTAGTGACCTGCGAATTAGCATTTAGCAATCGCCGATGAGCTATGGGCGTATGTTAGAACACGGCATTTCGAGAGACTTAGGATCGGTTGATAAGGTGCCACGTTGCAGTTTGAAAGTTCAAGACGTTATGTATTTTTCCCACTTTTTTGGGATGGATTCTCTGTCATGTGCACGCAATAAATGACGAGTAAGGATTCTTGGGCAGTTGGCACTGACTTGACAATTCAATTAACTTTTACATAATAATTTCTAGAGATAATTACACTGACCTCTCCTGAGGTTTCTGACAATTACAGAAACCTCCTTTATAGTTTCTGAAATAACACTGTCCCTCCTGTCAGAATACACAGAGTAACGGCGTTAACGGCGAAGCTGAAGTTACCAAAATACCCTCTCTGAAGAAAATCATATTATAATCAAAATATCACTTCGGATAAAAAGACAGGGTTACCCTTCCGTATGTTAGATCCTTCTAGACGAGCAATCGTCATTTCTCTGTTAACGCAGGCCGAGTTTAGAGAGAGAGAGAGAGAGAGAGACACCCTTTAGCCGAAACCCTAGTCGATCGATCAAGATTGTTTGGTTGTTTAAACCGAAAACGAAGCCAAACATCTGATACTACAACAAGATCAAACCACTTTTACCGATTTGGATCGTTGAAAAAGGATTGTTGGTTGGACTTCTTCAACCTCAGGTATCATTTTTTTTCTCTATTTCAGTTCTCTTTTTTTCTTGATGTTTTTCTCCTGTTTTTTTTTTTTTTGTGAGCAAATAGAAAAGATTGTGACGGTTTAGGTTTTGAGTTTTTTCTCTGTTTGATCTGTTTTTTTTTTTTTTTTTTGGACTCATTCTTCTATGATAAACCATTTTGGTTTAGGTTTTGAAATAAGATTTTTTAACTTCAAAAATCAAAGAATGATTTGTTTTCTCTGTTTCAGTTCTCTTTTTTTCTTGATGTCGTTCTCCTTTTTTTTTGTTTGCAAATAGAAAAGATGGTGACGGTTTAGGATTTGTTGTTTGATCTGTTTTTTTTTTTTTTGGACTCATTCTTCTATGATAAAACCATTTTGGTTTAGGTTTTGAAATAGGATTTTTTAACTTCAAAAATCAAAGAATGATTTTTTTTTCTCTGTTTCAGTTCTCTTTTTTTCTTGATGTTGTTCTCCTTTTTTTTTGTGAGCAAATAGAAAAGATGGTGATGGTTTAGGATTTGTTGTTTGATCGGTTTTCTTTTTTGGACTCATTCTTCTGTGATAAACCATTTTGGTTTAGGTTTTGAAATAGGATTTTTAACTTCAAAAATCAAAGAATGATTTTTTTTCTCTGTTTCAGTTCTCTTTTTTTCTTGATGTCAGTTCTCCTTCTTTTTTTTTTGAGCAAATAGAAAAGATGGTGACGGTTTAGGATTTGTTGTTTGATCTGTTTTTTTTTTTTTTTGGACTCATTCTTCTATGATAAAACCATTTTGGTTTAGGTTTTGAAATAGGATTTTTTAACTTCAAAAATCAAAGAATGATTTTTTTCTCTCTGTTTCAGTTCTCTTTTTTTCTTGATGTCGTTCTCCTTTTTTTTTTTGTGAGCAAATAGAAAAGATGGTCACGGTTTAGGATTTGTTGTTTGATCTGTTTTTTTTTTTTTTTTTTGGACTCATTCTTCTATGATAAACCATTATGGTTTAGGTTTTGAAATAGCATTTTTTAACTTCAAAAATCAAAGAATGATTTTTTTTTCTCTGTTTCAGTTCTCTTTTTTTCTTGATGTCGTTCTCCTCTTTTTTTGTGAGCAAATAGAAAAGATGGTGACGGTTTAGGATTTGTTGTTTGATCTGTTTTTTTTTTTTTTTTTGGACTCATTCTTCTATGATAAACCATTTTGGTTTAGGTTTTGAAATAGGATTTTTTAACTTCAAAAATCAAAGAAGGGTTTAGGTTTTGGGGAAAAAGTTTCGGTAAACATGTTTTTTGTTTGGGTTTGTCTGTTTAAAAAATCAAAGAAGGGTTAATGTGTTTTTGGGTTGAAAAGTTATTTTTTTTGGGTTTTTGGATTGGTTACTCTTAATTAGTATCCTTTTGAGATGGACATTCTCTTTTTGGTCACTGGAAATATGAATAAGGGCATTTAACCAGCCTGTATTTAGAAAAATAATTTCTGCAGAAATATAAGGTTTGCCACGGTTCTGAAAAACAGTTTTCCATAATTGGAGTTATAAACAAAAACAAAAATCTTTTTGTTTTGTTGTTTTCAAAAATTGTGTTAATTATTCTACTGATCATTAAAAAAAAAATCAGAATGATGTTTTCCCTGCTCTGTTTTTTTGTTTTCCTGAAAAAAATATTAAGAAAATCCTTTTGAAATCCTTTTGAGATGGACATTCTCTCTTTGGTCACTGGAAATATGAATAAGGGCATTTAACAAGCCTGTATTTAGAAAAATAATTTCTGCAGAAATATAAGGTTTGCCACGGTTCTGAAAAACAGTTTTCCATAATTGGAGTTATAAACAAAAACAAAAATCTTTTTGTTTTGTTGTTTTCAAAAATTGTGTTAATTATTCTACTGATCATTAAAAAAAAAAATCAGAATGATGTTTTCCCTGCTCTGTTTTTTTGTTTTCCTGAAAAAAATATTAAGAAAATCCTTTTGAGATGGACATTCTCTCTTTGGTCATTGGAAATATGAATAAGGGCATTTAACCAGCCTGTATTTAGAAAAATAATTTCTGCAGAAATATAAGGTTTGCCATAGTTCTGAAAAACAGTTTTCCATAATTGGAGTTATAATCAAAAACAAAAATCTTTTTGTTTTGTTGTTTTCAAAAATTGTGTTAATTATTCTACTGATCATTAAAAAAAAAATCAGAATGATGTTTTCCCTGCTCTGTTTTTTTGTTTTCCTAAAAAAAAATATTAAGAAAGAGTGACATGGCATTACGGGTTCAACATGGAGAAGATGAGTGACATTACTTGTTATTTCTTTGGGTTTGGCTGAGTTTTCTCATTCTGTGCTCCTCTAATCAAGGATTTATAGATTCTTGTGATGCATATAAAATTAAAGCTCGTCAAATCAATTCGTATGAAAATAATGATGATTTTGGATACAAGAATAAAGATGCCTTGCACTTCATAAAAGCCTGGACCTTTCATTTTAACTCTTAATTTTTTAACTTTTTATGGGGAAAACTTATTCGGTGTGTAATGTGTTCATTCAATATCTGCTTTTTTTTTTATTATTCTTCTGTGTGTGCATGTGTGCATGTTCCACCAAAAAAGGATAGTTTTCTTTTGCAGGTTCCACCAGAGTAAAAACTTCTTTTTTGCATGACCTTGTATTTTGAACCTCTCTACACTCTCATCTTGGATTGAGAATATGTTGTAGTAATACACTCCTGCTAAAGAAATCAATCTTTATGTTATGTAAGGCCTCCTTTTGTGAGCAGACATCATCTACTGTTATGACAGTTAACAAAAGAAGCTGAACAGTATGCAATTCCTTACCTGATTCATTATCATCTGTATTAATATATCTCTTTAATACACACAAACACTCAACATGTACCCTTCACGAATGTCCCATTATATTTCCATATAACCTATTTACATAATTGCTTTCTCATTTTCTTCATGTATGTAATGTAATTTCTATACTAGTCCACGAACTGAATTGAAAATCTTTCAATTTATATGTCTGTTCCATATGGATTGTCCACGAACTGAATTGAAAATCTTTCAATTTATATGTCTGTTCCATATGGATTGTTAATTGCCTTTTGCTTATATCTAGTTAAGGTTTCAGTGACTGGAAAGTGAATTACATTAATTTAATATTCTTTATGCTTAGATTATGAACATTACAACATGTACCCTCAGAAGATTTTCCTATTGTATTTCATATATATAAATCTGTTTTTTTCCTATTCCTACATGTATTACACGCTTATGTTTTGTTTCTTTTCTGTATGTTTCAGCAATGGTGTGTTCTATATATGATATCATTGTGCACTATAAAGAAATGGTGAATACAATAGCAAATGTAGACCCGGATAAATATTCTTATATAGAACTGCTTCAAGATGTAGGTGATTTGTCATTATCCCATGTGTCTGCAGTTATTGGGTTTGCAATTAACTTGCATTGTGATATTCCTGGTTCTAATGATAGAATGATTGTTTCAAGTGATTTGGATGTTCTAAAAATGTTTGAAATCCATAACAGTAGGGAAATCAATCTTTATGTTACCACAACGAATGCAGTTCCATGTCATACTGTACATGTTAGTGAGACTGTCACAGTTAGTAGTCAGAGTAGTGAAGATGAAATCAGTTTCAGTGATAGTGATGATGTTTATGGGTTAACATCTGAAGATGAAGCATGTGTGCCTTCAGTTGGTGAAAACCTAAGGAAGTCCACATGTAACACTGCTGCCAGCCCTAGTGTTGAAGTACATGGTGGAGATGATTTCTCAGATTTTGAGTCTAATGATGATGTTGAATATAATCCTAGTTCAGACTGACAGCAGTGAGGGTGAGGGTGAGGGTAAGGACAAGTCTACAAGTAGGGTATTTGAGTATAATTTATACGGGGAGGAATATCATGCTAGGGAGGGTGATAAAATTGTGTTGAAATCAGGGCAATTATTTGAAAATGTGGATAAGTTCAGAGAAGTGCTGAGAGATTATACTATTCAACAAGGTTGTAGTATCATTAGAGAGAAAAATGAGAAAGCCAGGGTCACTGCACATTGTGCAGATTCTAGTTGCATGTGGAGAATACATGCTTCCCCTTTGCCGGATGGTGTGACGTATATGATTAAGACATATAGGGGTGAGCATACATGTGTGAGGTTACAATCCAACTCCAATGCAAACTCAAGTTGGATTGCCAAAAAATTAGGGGAAGCTATCAGGACAAATCCTGACATTAAGGTTGATGCAATGCAGACACACCTCCAACAGACATATGGGATTGAGGCTAGTAGGATGCAATTGTATAGGGCAAAGAGGAGGGCATTAGATGAAATAGAGGGAAAACATGGGAGTTCCTATACAATGCTGCCTATGTATGCTAGTGAAATTAGGAGAACAAATCCTGGCAGCTTAGTGAAGATAGAGTGTCAAAGACCTTCATTGTTAATGAATCCTTTGTTCAAGAGGATATTTATTGCTTTTGAGGCATTGTTTAAGGGGTTCAAAGCTGGTTGTAGGCCCTTCATAGGGATTGATGGATGTCATTTGAAAGGTCCCTATGGTGGTGTTCTTTTGGCTGCGGTTTCTCTAGATGGAAACAATGGGCTGTTTCCCATTGCTGTGGGAGTGGTTGAAAGTGAAAATAGGGACAGCTGGGGGTTTTTCCTTCAAAACCTGAATACAGTCATTGGGGCACATTCAAGTGAGGTGCCTTGGACCTTTATGAGTGATCAACAAAAGGTATCCATTTTAAATACTTATAATTGTCCAGTTTATCAATTAATTAACATTACTTTATGCTTCAGCCTGTTTTTAACACTGCTGCATTTTCAATAAAATAGGGTCTTGATCGAGTTATAGTTGAGACATTTCCAGAAGCTACTCACCGTCGATGTTGTCGACATATATGTGCTAACATGAGGAGTAAGTTTCCTGGGATGTTGGTAAGAAAATATTTTTGGAGGGCAGCTAGATCATATAATGAGATTGACTTTAGGGAAACAATGGACCGTTTGAGGGAGGTATCAGCTGATGCACACACTTGGTTAATGAAAGTACCTGTTGCTTCATGGTCAAGGCATGCCTTTGACACTAGATTGAAGAATGACCATGTCACCAATAACTTAACTGAATCGTTTAATAATTGGGTGGGTAGTTTGAGGGGTAAGCCAATTTTAACTATGTTGGAGGGTGTTAGGTCAAAAATTATGTGTAGGATAAGAGAAAGGTTTGCAAAGGGCTGTAGTTGGGAGGGAATAGTAACTGAAAATATTAAGAAGAAGTTGGTGAAAATTGTTGCAGCATCTAGGCAATGCACTATTTTTTTTGCTGAGGGAATGGAGTTTGAGGTGAAGGATGGAGAGGGTGTCAGTTATGTGGTGAACCTTGGCTCCAAGAAATGTGTCTGTAATTCATGGGAAATCTCTGGTTTGCCTTGTAAGTATGCAGCAGCTGCAATTTCTTACATGAGAGGGAACATAGAGGAGTATTGTGATGTTGCATTTACCAATGAGAAGTACATAGCAGCCCATCAAAATATTTTGCATCCCATAAATGATCCAAAAATGTGGAAAAAAGATGGTGTTTTGGGTGACCCAATACAACCTCCACCTCTAAAACGTTTGCCTGGTAGGCCGAGGAAGAATAGAAGAAGAGAGCCCGATGAGGATGTTGGGGGTATTAGACAAGGAAGACAAGCACACAGTCTTAAGTGCAAAATCTGTCAAGAATGGGGACATAATAGGAGAACTTGCCAAAGAGCCCCTGTGAGAGGTAAAGGACATGGCAGAGGAGCAACTAATGTAACGGTAAGCCATCTTTACTAATATAATTTGGTTTCGTGCAGCAGTTTTAAGTTTCTAATAAACTTTTAATTACTTGTGCAGCCACCAACTTCAACTGGAGGTTCTCTTCATGGGTCTCAGGTTATTGGATCTCAGTGTTTCACACATGGGTCTCAGGTTATTCTATTTATTTATTTATTGTATCGTGTATGATCTACTAAACATATTAGAATTTTAATGTTTCTAGCATTTTCTTATTCAGTACTATCATGTAGCATGTGTGCATTAACTTGTTCCTTTCTGTAGCCTTTGCACCATAGCAGATGATTCACATGTTCTGATCATATCATTATTAGTGTATTTTGACTGAAGTGACTTTGCTCTGTGGAACTAGTTTGAGTATGTAAACATGACATTCATAATTTGTAATTTTTCTTGATAAAGAAATCTGAAAATTGTCAGGATGAGCTCTTATCTGGTCCATGGATCTGGTCTTGCCTCTGATTTTGTTGCTTAGATCTATCAATCTATACCTCCAATTGTAATAATTCGATTGACAATCTTTCTTTCTTTTTCTTTTGTTTTTTGGTGCTTCTTCTGCTATCTTGGTCAGCTACCATTTTTTTTTCCCACTAGTTAATATTGGTGTAAAAGAGAGAAAATAAAAACCAAAATCCAATTAGCCTGACTATTCCAAGTCACTTAACCCAAGTTTGGAGTCCTCTTGAGTTTCAGAAAATTTCTAGCATTATGTGATCAAGGGATACAGCTTTCTTCCATCATAAGATTTCAATGCTGAATTTCTGATGTACTTCTCTCCCTGATCAGATATCCTACTCAAGTAGTTATTTTTCTGCATAATTGAATTTTGAATAAAGTCACTCTGGTAGCAACTGTAACATACACTTTAATTTGTTTTTTCTCAGTCACATGTTGGGCATGAGATGGAAAATAAAGCTGAGAGGGGAAAAGGAAAAACTACAAGGAGGGGAAGGGGTGGACCACTCCTTTCTAGGTTCAAAGATTAAAAGTTTATAATTCTACAAGTTCAGGTGAAGTTTCTATACAATTGTTATATATATATATACATATATATATATATATTTTGTTCAATCTCTGATATTTTTCCTACCATAATCACTAACACCATTTATTTTGTATGTCAATTTTTTGGTTGCTGTTGCATTGGCTGCTCCTGTGTTGGTTGCTGCTGCTGCAAGTTCAGGTGCTACTTATCCTTAGTATCAATTTTTTTTTTGACTATGTTGGAGGTTTTTTTTGTGTAGCAGGTGCTACAGTTTCACAGTCAGTTGCTGAAAATGTTTTTTTGGTTGGCTGCTACATGTTAGGTGTATATGGTCTAATCTAGTTAGGTTGCTGCCACTTTGTCGTTTTTTTTGTAAAAGAGGCAGTTATGACAATTGTAAATCTGTACAGCCATTTGGGTTGCTGCCAGTTTGTTCTTTTTTGTAAAATTGGCTGCTAGATGTTATTATACACTTTGGGTACTTGGGATTGTTTTTTTTGTAATAGTGGCTGCTGGATGTTCATGTTAGGTTTGTAAATCTGTACAGCCATTTAGGTTGCTGCCAATTTGTTCTTTTTTGTAAAATTGGCTGCTAGATGTTATTATGAACTTCAGATAGTTGGGCTTGTTTTTTTTGTAATATTAGCTGCCGGATGTTCATGTTAGCTGTATATGGTTGACAATTGTAAATCACTTATTATATATATAAGATTTCACAGTTTTATGTTTTTCAATTATTTATTCTTGTGATTTATTACTTATGCATTATATAATGGACATGAAATAATGTTGTTAATATGACACTTGGTTCCATTACATATTAAGGATTAGTACAAATTATTTCATAACCTTAGAAATGCACTCTCTACAGCTACAAACAGTGCAATAGTAGACATTACAAAGCTTGCAATCACTAGCACTTTTAGCATTCCTTGTCCAAGCTCAACCATTTGTAGCCTTGTAGATATACTATTCACTTCAGTCTTTATATCACATAATTCATCTGCTGATTGAGCACCATTATTTCTAGTAGAAGTATGCTGCTCCACCAATGCTCCCAAAGGCAGACACCATTCCCAAAATTTACATTCTTTAGCTTCACATGAGTAGTATAACCTACCTTTGTTTCCCTTCAAATCATTTTGTGTAATTTTCACAGCTGCCTTTTTGCCACAATTGCACTGCTTTGTTTGTAAATTTCAATCCTTTGTAGGAACTTTGTGAACTTGAACTGCTCATCTGAAAAAACAAGATAACTAATTAATTAAGAATATAAAAATGCAGTAATCTATTTTATTATTGTTACACTTACCTTTGTTCAGCAGCAAGCAATTGTTCATGTGAGTGAGGGAAAAGGGGCAAAGTGGAAAGCAGTAGCTGAAGCTGGGACAGCAGAGAGCATATATAGGAGTCCAAAAATTTGTAAGGGGCTTAAGGGGCACATTTGTCTTTTTCAAAATATCAATTTTGTATCAGGTTTTAGGTTTAATCAATTACAAGGGTAATTTGGACATATATGATTACTTTTTGGCTTACATCATCATACATCATCATTTAACACTACCGTTAGAGACGGACGTTGAGGGGAGGGGGGAATCTGTTACAAATCAGTAAACCAGAAGGGGGACAGTGTTATTTCAGAAACTATAGGGGAGGTTTCTGTAATTGTCAGATACCTCAGGGGAGGTAAGTGTAATTTGCCCTAATTTCTATGCTTGATCTTTGTTTTTTTTTTTTTTTTTTTTGAGCTCTATTGTTTGATCAAAAGTTGCCTGGGAGAAGGATTTTGTGCTCGAAATTATTTTTATGTTTTATATATTTTATTTAATTAAATTAAATTTTAATATTTTCATATATTGACTCGTTTCTTTTTTTATTTTGTCTCTTTTTAATAAAAATTACATAAATTACACATAATCTTTTATTTTTTTATTTTATTTTATTAAAAAAATCAAGTATTAATGATATTTTTTTAAAAAATATTAATATGTTAATCATTACAAAGTCTTAAAACTATAAAAACGAACTAAGTTAATTAGCTTAGGTTCGGTTCATGAAACTTTTGATTAGAAACTTATTCGATATTATCTTATAAGATAAATTAATTATGTTTAAACATATTTTTAAGTTCGTCAATTTATGATCTTGAGTTTCCAAACATATCGTACTTCCACTCGGATCAAGGATCAAGGATCAAAATATCGTTTCGATGTATAGTTTCGGTCTGTCCGGAAACGGAAACGTTTCAGAAACATAATGGAAATGGAGAAAAAATTAGAAACATGTGGAAACATAACTTAAAATTTATTTATTTATACAAATAAGTCTATTTATTAAATATTTGTGCATGTTTAAGGCATATACATCATATTCATGATAAATGACACTAATTTAAATTGAAAAACTCAAGACTAACTACTTGTTTTTTCATTGTACAGGTTGAAATATAATCTGTCTTGACTTTTTGGTCATGTAGATGACAATAATGGCATAAGAAGATCTTTGAAGGGACATAGATTCACAAATTGAGACGAATGAAGCAATTTTTTTATATTTTTCATGCTTTTGGATTGTACAAGATCATTTCATAAATGTTTTTTTTTTTTTTTTTGTAGAGTTCATTTGTGATCTTTCATGGATAAATGAACATTCTCTTGTAATGATATTTCATGTTTATAAAAAAATCAAATAATTATCATTATTATATATAGAGATATATAAATAACTATTAACAAAATAATTAACAAGTAATCACATAAGCAAGAGGAATAGTAAATATTACATAGAAATGAAATTATTCATTTAAAAATACATGAGTTTTCATTCTAAAATTACCTCAAATCCCATTAAAATCACATCCAATCAGCTGTGGAGTGGCGAGCTGGTGCATAGGTTGGTCCAAGCTCCGGATATTTATCAAGAGGAATATTATGTGTGTTATGAATATGACGACAATAATCAGCCCAATTCATATAATTACGGTACCATGCCTCATATTCTGCTCGAAATCTTTCATATTCTGTAATACTGCATCCCAATTGTTGACTAGTTGGTGTAGGTATCCAACCTTCTCTTTGTGCAGGTGCAGGTACAGGTGCAGGTGCAGGTGCAGGCCCATATCCATGTGAGGATGATGCTTGAGAGTCATAACCAGATCCATACCCATAAGTAGAGGAACCATAACCATGTGCATGCAAATTATGCCCTCTTGGATCATATCCATATGGCTGATCATATCTAGATCCATAGCCATATGAAGATGAAGAGCCTCCTTGACGATCATGTTCACTCTCACTCATGCTCATGCTAGACAAGCCACTATTAATCAAATCCATTCCACGCATTATGGCATCTACACCATGTGGAGTGTTACGATTTTGTGCTCGGTTACGTGGTTGACCTTGCCGACCACGTCGTTGATATTGAAGCATACGTCGAGAGCCATGATCCTCATCTTGTGTGGCATGAGTAAAACCTTGCTCTTCAGTGAAAACAACCCCACTTGGACTTTGCCTTTCCCAATTTTCTGTTTCAGGACCACCAAAATCTCCACCACCAGTTCCATCATCATCATTATCATCATCATCATCATCACTATCTTCTCCATTATTATTATTACCACCATCATCGTCGTCAGCATCATCGTCATCGTCGTCATCGTCATCATCATCATCACTGCTGAGAGTGACAGTGGCTTGCCTCCCTCTACTTGATTCTGCCCTTGAATTATGTGGAAACATAGAACTTTGACTTTGACTTGGTCTGCCCATATCATCATCTGAATAATGATTTGCCCATGTGGCCAAGAAAGTGTTTGGCCTGTTTGGTTGGCCATCATCATCAAGCTCATCTAAAAGTGCATCTCCGGGATCATCCAACCATTCTGAAATTCCTACACCTTCTTCATCTTCCGCAAATACTGTGGCTAAGTCTATTGGTTTGAAATCCACCCCTCTCTCTTCCTTTATAAAATGCTTCAACTTCAACCTCATGTTATACTGTGCAAACACAAGTCTTTCTAATTTCTGATAATTGAGTCGATTTCGCACTTTAGTATGAATGAGAGCAAAGGTGCTCCAATTCCTCTCACAACCACTAGATGAGGCTGTTTGTGATAAAATTCTCATAGCAATCTTTCTAAGGTTAGGAGCATCAGTGCCATATAAAAACCACCATTCAGCTGTACATAATGAAAAAATATTTTCAGTAAAAAAGAAAAGTATTTTGAAAAATATAATATGTTAATTTACCTGGATCGGTTCTAGTTCTTCCTCTAATTGCAGCTTGCTCAGCAAATCCATACATAGCCTCACGAAATATTTTTACCTATATAAATTTAAATCATTAATATGATAATAATTTTTTTTTTATAAATTTCAACGACTAAATACTAGCTAAAAGATTTAATTTTTACCTCTGCAAGTGCTTGTGAAGCTCGATTAGGATTTGTTTCTAACCGTGAGATTACGACCCTGAGTGATCCGAGTAAACTATCTTTTACTCTCACATCTGCCTCGTAATGGTACGCGGGATTCAAATAGTAAGCTACATCAATTCAAAATTCATATCACAAGTATTATACATCAATAAATAATTATGCACAATCTTTATATATAATAAATAATATAATTAAATAGTATTCTTTATAAATACAATCCGAACCTGCCATATGAATATGTTGAATGATTTGTTTTTTCCATCTAGCATCCACGATGTCAAGATATTTTTTACAAGATTTAGGAGCAATCTCTTTAACAGCTTGTTTTGCTCGCTTCATTGCTTCATAAACATATGGCATTGTAGCTTTTTTTTCCCCATCAACCATCCTTAAAACTTTTGTGATAGGTGCATGGATAGCCACAATCTTTTTGGCTCTATCCCAAAATTTAGGATTAAGAATGGTAGCATGTACTTTCTTTCCAGCTGGATCTCTACTAGCTCCACTCTTTGACCAATCTTCTGAAGTAAACATTCTTTGCAAGCCACTTTTATGATCCAAAATGCTTTGCAGTGCAATGTAATTTGTAGCAAATCGGGTTTGCCCAGGCCGAATTAATTCTCCCGTGCAATAATTTCTCATTATATCCAATATTCTATTGTGATTATAAATGAAATTTGTCACCCTCTTTGCTTCATCTAAAATATTATGCACAGCTTCAATTTGAGAAAAATCATGTAAAATTAGATCAAGTGAATGGGCAGCACAAGGGGTCCAATACAAGTGTGGCCTCTTCTCCATCAATAATTCACCAGCTTTTTTATATGCAGCATGATTATCTGTAATCATTTGAACCACATATCTTTCTCCAATTTCTTCAACTACTTGATCCATTAATTGAAAAATATAATTTGCATCCTTATCATGACTGGAAGTATTAACGGACCTATGAAAAACTATATTTCCATCACAGTATACCAAGAAGTTGATGATGGATTGCCTAGTGATTGAAGTCCATCCATCGCACATGATTGTAACTCCATAAGTTTCAAACTTGTTCTTAAATTTCTCAATGTATTCCCGGAGTTCTTCTATTTCATCATCCAACAATGGTCCTCCAATCTCATAAGGCGTTGGCCCCTTCAAACCCACTCCGGCTAAAGCAATTTCATCAATCATCATTTGATAAAAATGACCTTGAGCTTTGCTTGGTGGAATATTCTCATAGATGAAGTATTTCGCAATTGCATGTTTTGCTGATTTTGCCCATTTTTTGGGATTCCACAAATGATGCAACCTTGCTTGCTTTACTTCCCTATTTCGATAAAATGCCGGATCGATCTCTTCAATCCTGAGATCTTTCTTTTTCTTCTTTTCTGATTTCGTAGATAACTTATCCCATGCATCCTTGACACTACGAGAACGCATCAAGTTTTTAAATCCACCGCCCTTATGACTATGAGTAGATGGTCCAGGTCTAGGCCCATAACTTCTATCTCTAAATCCTTGTTCAGTCATGTGTATATCACGGATAGATTGCTGTTTTGCATACTCAATTTCATCTCTTTCCTGTATGGTCAACTCATCATCTGAATTATCTGAATCATCTGAATGTATCATTTCAATTCCATATTTCCTTCTTGATGCACCAATTAAATTCTCTCTCAATTGGGCTCTTTGTGCTGTCACCTCTTCATTTTCCTTCTTATTACGATACAAATATTCTCTCATTGCTTTAGCAACCTCTGAAGGACACTTATCACATTTTTCAACATTTGAAAACCCTCCTGCCAAGTGTTGTTTTAAACGTGATACACCGCCACCCTTCATAATTTTATGGCAAAAATTACATTGCACATGTTGTCGATTATCTCCAATTTGCTCTCCATAATTCCATCCAATATCACGTTTTCTTTTCTTTTCTGGTGGTCCTAAATCCACATTCTTACCTTTTGATGACATATCTACAATAAAAAAAATTAATAATTTTATGATTAAAAAATATTAACAGATAACAGTATTATCTAAAAATAATATAATAGTAATAAATAAACATATAAATTTTTATTTCTAATTATTAAATTAGATAATTAAAATAAATAAATAAACTATATTTTCTAAGAAAATAAATAGTAATAAATAACATGTATTTTTAATACTAATATTAAAGAAACAATATTTTTTTTCAATTAATAATAAATGATATAATTTAATATATTATTTGTATGTAAATAACTAAGCATATATGTAATAAATAAAATTTTAATACATAATATGATACATACTTAATTTTTATTTTATTAATTTAAACTAATATTAATTATAAAAAATTTAAATAACTAAGCATATATGATATATTATATTAACTAGTCTAATACTAATATATATATATATATATACATATCTCATATCAAATTAATTAATTATATATCTTTAATATATTATAGTAATTAATTAATTTAATAATATTAGGTATAAAAATATAATATTAAATATAAAAACATAATAACAATATTAATCAGTTTAATTAACTATTATATATTAATCTAATATATAATTAATACATAATATATATTATATTAGACTATTATATATATATATATATTATTAATATAATTAATATATACTTAATAATTAATACAATATATATTATATTATTATATATATATTTTTAATCAATAAATTTAATATACACTTAATACATAATATATATATATATATATATTATGTATAATATATGAACTGAGAATTGAGAAACAAAACAGAAAGTCTTTTAAGACTTTAATATATAATATATACACTTAATACATAATATATAAAATATAAAAGACTTAATTACTTAAAGTCTTAAACTGGGAAAGTGAGAAACGAAACAAAACAAAGTTAACAAACCTGCGCTTGGGTCAGTCGCGTTGGGGAGAGGGAGACCGGAGACGAGAGTCGGCGACGCAGTCGCGGCTTCAGTTCTAGTGACTGCGGAATGTCGGATGCTGAATCGACGACAGAGAGAGGGCCAAAGGGGCTTCGATCCGTCACCCGTGAGTCACGATACGCAGATTTGAAGATTTTGAACCAAAGAAGGGTGAAAAAGAAGAAGAAGAACTGAGGAAGAGGAAGAAAAATAGTCGGCTGTGGCTGGTTCGCATGAGTCCAAAGTTGCAGTGGCGAGCAACAATCAGGTTAGCTCGTTTTTCTCCTCTTTTCTTTCACTTTTCAGAAGAATCTTTTTTTTTTTCCTGCTTTTTCCTGTTTTTCCGTAGCTTTGCGCACATGTTCTTCGTTGTCTTTTGCTTTTCTTGCTTTTTTCTGCCTTTGCGCAGAGAAACCCTGAATTCGCGCATATGGTTTCGAATCAGGTCGTCGGTTCGTTCGAAACGAGGTCGTTTCGTGCGAAACAAACCGAAACCAAAGTGTTTCGATCGAAACACTGGAATATCGTGATTCCTACACGGTTTCGTTTCGGTCTCCGGCGAAACCGAAACTTTTCGGTCGAAACATACGAAACGACACGACATTTTGATCCTTGTCAAGGATGCTACACGGCCTTAAGATAGATTAAAGAAGAGTGGGAAAGTTCTTTTTGATTTTTTGAATTTAACAACAGAAAGTGTTTTCATACCACCGACCAACATTGACTCGTCCCAAACTTTAAGAAAGAGATCTATGATCCCAAGTTCTTTTATTCTATTCAGAAAATCTTTTTCACCGGATAACTCGTAGGTTAATTTATTAAATTTGTCTTGAATTTAATTTGATAAGTCAACAATTTTAATATTATATAAAAAATAAAATTATTCAAATTTACTTCACGATCTGTTAAATTAAAAATTTATTCGATATCAGTTTAAATTATAGAGAAACTAACTTTGATCACAATTTGAAATTCAATTATTATTATTTTTATTTTTTTGCAAGTCATGACTAAACATCTTAGTGTTTGATTCGGCTCTAGAAGTTGGGTCAACTGGAAAGCCCAGCCTGGACATTTGGAGCGTAACCAACTGCTAATTTGGGAAGGTTCGTGGACTTTACCTTACACTACAATTAAAGGGCCCGTTGGGCCAATTTGTCTTGTGCCGCTAAAATTTTCACATCGAAGACGGGTTTATAATCATGATCAGTCCAGGCTTCGTCGAGGATGGTCTAGGAAGCCCAACTGGTTTCTATTGTCCACCATGAGTCAAGATGGGTGCAGCCCATGGCATATCCATCAGAATTGCGCAAGCCCGCAGTTACATCGGGACGAACCAAGAGAATTTGAAATTTAATATGACAATTTTAAATAAATTCGTTAATATAAAAGAATTATAAGTAATAAATTTTGTTTTTTTGCAAGCAAATTAAACACTAGTTCTTAGTGATTAAACACTTAATTTTCAATATATATTTTTTAAATTATAAAATTTCTTTTATTTTTGTAATTTTTTTTGTTTGCCTAGACTTTATATCTATGTGCCTACCCTTTTTTTGTGTTCATTTTTTTTAATATATATTTTTTAAATTGTGTTTTATTGCAATAAGTTTCTTTACACATGTTTTTTGGGTTCACCTTGCATTTTTATTTCCTTATCTATTTAAGATTGAAATTTCAATTAAATCATAACTCTACTAACCCAAAAAAAAAAAAATTCTACTTTTCATAAATCCATTAACATACACATATGATTAATAGAAAATAGATTATAAAAAATTTAAAATTTTAAAATTACATAATAGACAATAAAAAAAATATTCACAGTAGAACTATTTTAGTTTATTTTTAATTAAGATGAGAAAAATAATAAATGATAGACTCACATTGGTTGAAAAAAAAATCGAGATAGATAGTAATTTGATTCTCTCTTCTCCTTCTCGTGTTCTAAAGTTGAGAAAATGATATATGATGCTTAAGTTTATTAGAAAAATTGAGAGAGATTAAAGAAAGAAAGAGTCCCGATGGAGAGAAAGACAAATGAATAGCAAGTAGGTGTGAAAGAGGTGAGTTATGAATTGGTTGTATTTATTACCACTGTTCATTTTTTTTTCATGTTTTTTCCTTTTTTCAGTACAAGATATTATTGGTGAAAAAAAAATCATTGATTTCAATATTTATGGAATATGGGGTATTTTCTTTTCTAAGGTTTAGAGTTTATACTTCTACTTTTAGTACAAATATTTATAAAATATGAGACATTTTCTTTTATAAAGTTTCGAATTTTATGCAACTTATACTTTTACTTTTAATACAAATGTAATATAAATATACACAAAATTTGAGGCTTCTATCATAAGTGGGACTTAAAACAATCGCTTTACTTGCCTTAAGCCAAAACTGGCATTGAGTTACATATGGACTTGTTAGATCTTCGTTTCTTGATGTGGGTCAAATCTAAACTTCAACGATACTAGGATTAGGTAGATGTGTCAATTATTGACACAATCTAGCCATTTAAAACTTTCGAAAGTGGTCTGCGATGCTTGTTTTAAGAAAAAAATGTCATTATAAGGACCCAAACTCGTAACCGACCTGAGATCACTGTTTATCGTCTTCTCGATGAAGACACTACTATAGCCCCAAAATCCTAATATTTTCATACAAGAAATTATCGAGTTTAGATATGAGATAATAGTCATAAATGAGTCAACACATATAACACTACTAATAAATATGTTGCTTCTGGATTGTAATAATATCAACCTATTTAATACAACTTAACGCGTTTAATTATAAAAAAAAGAACACAAATTAAAATAATTTGTCTCAAAATCAAAAGTTTATTAAGATTTTGAGATTTCTTGCATATAAAAGAGGTTTATACTTTGATTTATTTCATGTTCAAAGTTTATTAAACTCCGAAAATTATATATATAAAAGGATAGGCAACTTTTTTTATTTTTTAAAAAAATTAAAATAAATGTGTTAATCGTGTCAACTCATGTAACATGTTCAATAAATGAATTAAATTTGAGTTTTGAAACTTGACACAATTATTTGATAGTGTCAGATTATAATTAATACATATTTTCGAATATATAAGTTTCGATACTATGTAGATACGACACAATAATATGGATTGATGCCTTTTAGATTAGGTTCACTATGAGTTTTGTGGGCCTTGAGCCAGCTCAACTTCTTACCAAAAGAAGATGTAAATACACAATAATGTTATACTAAAAATTGAACTATGCAGCAATGAGAAATTTATATATATATATATATATATATGATTTTGAACCAAAGGGAGCCATTTTTATTAAAATAAGTAATTTCAATTATGAAGTACTTTGCTACTATCCCATAGATCCATGGAATTACTGAAATCTTTAAAAATACATAAGCACATATAGTCAAAAGAAAAAAAGTTGAGTATAAAACCTTAGGGATTGTTTGGGGGTATCAATTTTGGGAACTATTTTCTCTTCTTGCAAATATAATAAAGAAACATGCAAGAAAAATGCTTCTCCTTGACAATTTTGGAAAACTGGTTTAAAAAATGTTTCATGAAAACAATTCATTACCGAGAAATTATTTAAAGTATTTTTTATGTTTTCACAAATTTTTTCCAAAAAAAAAAAAAATTGTCTTTTCCATTTCTAAAAAATTAAAAATGATGCCAAACCATGCACTTAATGATATGGTTAGACGGAGAAGTAGAATACAGGGATTGATTAAGGTTTTTTTATAATTAAGGCACTATTTGGGAAACTATTTTTCTTTAGTCTCAGATGTATTAAACTTGAACTAATGAACTATCTGATACATTATCAGATAATTCACATATTGTGTTCATCGTCTTGATTGCAAGAAACTTGGGATCAATAAATAACTTTTCTTATTTGGAAACTTTTTTTCAATCCATAATGATTAATTAAGATTTGGAATTTGAAACTAGAAGATTTTAGATTTGAAATGTGTTTCATATGTCAATGTTTGGGTTCTTGTGAGCATTGTACCCATGGCCTATGAACTTAATGAGAGCGCAATTGGCGGATTAATTAATGATTGTCTAAGACATGTGAAAGATAATTAGAAGATTAGACTAATCTTTACTAGATTGATTGTTGGTCAAAAGAAATTTAGGGATAAAAAGATGATGATAGGGTGAAAAGTTATATGATCTTACATGAAATTAAATTAAGAAAAATGATAAATTATATTGACAAGATTTTTGACAATTATATTCATTTCTCTCGAGGTGTTTGAAATTATACTGATCTTTCATACTTTATCTGATAATATACAAATATCATTTTTCAGTCAAATTTTTTCTTTTCAAAATGATGAAACTATCTCTTTTAAGGTTTTTTTTTTTTTTTTCATTTTGACCAATTTGTTTTCTATTTTTTAAATAAATATTGATAAAAACTTAAAATTTAGTTTTATATAAAATAAAAATAATTTATTTATCTTAAATTTATTTTTAAATAACATAATAAAAAATATTTTAAAAAATTAGTCAGAATTAAAAAATGTAAATATATATATGAATAATTTTGTTATTTTGAAAAAAAAAATTGATTGAAAAAAATATCTATATATTTTTAGATAAAATAAAAAAAAATTAATATAATTTTAGAAACTTAAAAAAATATTAATATAATTTATCTTAAAAAAATAAAAATAAACCTCAAAAAAATTTACCCCCGTCAATATTTTAAAATATATTATTTTGAATGAAATGGTTGTTTTTGCTTTTTGGGTTGCGGATAAAATGACTATCTAATCATGATACATTACATATATTGTCACGTCGATTTTGGGATGATAATGAAAGTGTACTTAATCCACCAATGAAGCATGTGAAAACCAATGATTAATGTTAGAAAGTGACCGAGCTCTTAATGTCTTGTTACAATTTCCTGATATCCCAAAAGCAAAGACAGATAATTCTAAGATGGCTTCACATATAATATAAAATAGGTTGTGTGTCCAATCATATACGTATAAATTTTTGTGTATATATATATATATATATAAACTGCCAAGGTCTAGTGTTAAGTGCATTTTCTCCCTCTCTCTTCTTTTTTTTTTATTTTTTATTTAGGTTTGAAATTGTGCACAAAAAATACATCGGGTCAAGTCGGGTTGGGTTCAGACAGAGAATTATAACCAAATTTATAATACTCCCACCCTTGCCCGACCCCCATCCCATCACGTCTTGAACTTTGAATTTTAATTTTTTTTAAAATTAAGTTAATTTTTTTTGGTAAGTAAATTAAAATCTTATTATCAAAACAATCAACACAAAAAGAGATTGTTACAGGGATGAGGCCAGAAATTTAAATCAGGAAGGACAAAATTTTTATTTGGTGTTCGATTATAAATTTAAAATTTAAAAAATATAAAAAAATTTATTAATTGATAATATTTTTTTGAAGTAATTAAACTTATTTATCCAAATGGACTTATAAATTAGACAAGAGGACTAATTAAAGTAAAAAATACTTAAAAAATTTCAATTAATACAAAAATTGATAAAAATCTTATTAAGAGGTTAAATTAAATTAAAATTAAAATAAATGTAAACTGTGAAATTTTTTAAATCTAAGGAGTGACAAAAACTTAAATTAAATGATTATATTTAATTTCTAAGAAAAGCATATATTTATTTTATTTACCATTGCATATGAACATGCAGGCACACACATATCTATCTCTCACACACACACACATTCATGGATAGCAACCATGATGCCCCAAAAGAAGGTAAGGGTGATTCAACTCCCGACGGAAGTGTCAAACCTAGGACTATGTAATTATCCTTGCTTTTTTCATAATGTCATTATTAGAGGACGACCAATTGCAATTAAAACATGATTATCTTCGTAAGACTTTCATTTTCTAGCATTGTGTGCAGTGCATATAAGCTTGATTGGTGCGTGCATCGATTCACACAAACTCCTTTTGCCGACAGACATCAAACCCTATCTATTAAAACTATGTTCTTTCTTCATAGCGAACCATCAATGACTTGGAATGCTCAACCATTCACCTATTGTTTTACCTTTTACAAGGTTATCTTATTAAGGGCTGTTTGGTTGTAAGATAGTAAAATTGTTTAAGTTTAAATTGTTAAAATAATTAAAATTTAAATTATATTTAAGCGTGACTTGTTAATTTTTTTAATTGATTTTATGTGACCTTTTAATTGAATCGATCGTAAGTCGAGTTCAAATAATTGATTTCACTTTTTTTTTTTTTTTACATCATTGTCTTGCATCTGCATAATTAAGGTGTGTTTGGTTCTAGGATAGTAAAATTGTTCAAGTTTCATTCGTAAAAAAAAATTGAAATTGAAATGATATATAAGTTTAATTTGTTAATTTCTTTAACTGATTTCAAACGAGTTTTTAAAAATATTGATCGTAAATCGAGTTCAAATAACTAATTTCATACATTGTTTTATTTTTTACATGATTCTCTTGCATTTTTACATTGTTCTCTTGCAGTTTACATAATTAAGGCTTGTTTGGTTTTAGGATGATAAAATTTTTCAAGTTTGATTCATTAAAATAATTGAAATTCAAATTGTATTTTAAGTTTTGCTTGTTAACTTCTTTATCTGATTTTGAAAGAATTTCTAATCAAGTCAATCGTGAGTCGAGTTCAAGTAGTTTGATTTTTTATACAGTATTAGACTACATATTGACTTATCAAGTTGAACTCAATAAATTAACGAGTCTTAAAATATGTTCAAACTTAATTTATTTTTTTTCCCTGAACCAATCTCAAACATGTTTCTACTAAAACCAAACTCAAATAATTTGATTTATTTTACCACCCGATACAAGAAAAGAAATGATTTTTATTTTTCTTTATTTGTTTGTCAAGGCATGTGGGTGACTGGTGAGAAAAGGAAATTTTGTGAAATATGCTTTTATTTCTTCACTTTGTTGTGGTTGCCGCCTTCCAAGGTTTTCACCCTTTGCTGGGGGGGATGATAGATGACTTTATATATATATATATATATATATATATATTCATCTTCTTTTTTTTAGAAATTCAAAGGAAAATAAAACAAACAAACTCATTGTATGTGTAGTCCAATTATTGGCCCAATAAAAAAGTTCATATTCAACTTCAATCACTTCAAACAAAGAAAGAATGTATTCCATGTATGTCATTGTTCATACAAGATTTATGTTTGTAAATCATTTCCTTTTTCAAACTTTTTATTTTTCCATTTCCCTTGTCATACTGCTCCTGAGACATGCGCATTATAAAGAATTTCTTCACATCATTTGATTGGATGTATTGATTCTTAGTCATTCCCATTTTATCTTTAATATAAAAGTAAATAAAATTATGTTTAATCTTAAAATAAATGATATTATGTTTACAATTAAAGTAAATAATATTATGTTTAAGATTAAAATAAATAAGATTATATATAATATTAAAATAAATATTACTTATTTTATTATTATTATATATGTTATTTATAAAAATAATATAATTATAATGATATAATACATTATAAAACACATAATTTAATATAAAGGATAAAAAAAATAATTTATACGGTAATCGTACTTTTTCACACTTCATCCAAGCACTATAATATTATTTAAATCACTTATCAAATACATTTATCCAAACACTTAATAACTTAATTCAAATCGCACTTTTGTACAATTGTTTAATTCAAACAACTACTTAACTGAGATTTGTATTTTTTTACAACTCATGCAAATAAATACTTAGTACAAAACTATTTTTGGGATAATATAAATACGATCAAAATTAGAAACAGTGATTTAAAGTTAGTAGTCGGAACCATCTCAAAAATATTTCATAATATATATATATATATATTATATATATATATATATACACACACACACACACATACACAAACTCTTAGGTACTTTTTGTAGAGATGATTCTCATATATAACTCATGGTGTTGATTGTTTATGGGTCCTACAATTTTCGAAAGATGATCGGAGCACCATATTGTGGATAGAGGAGCATCAGAACCGTTGGTGCGTGTTGGTAGCTCGGGTGCAAGATCAAATGAGAAACGCTGGAGGATCATGGCAATCGTTAATTTTGCCTGTAATATTGCCAAATTTTGTCCAATACATCTGTGGGTCCCAAACCCAAAGGGCATGAACGCCATTGGATGCTTTGCCTGCTTGGACCACGCCTCGAGCGAATCGGGCAGGGTTGAATTCATTTGCATCACGACCCCACAATCCCGGGTCATGATGAACGGCCAATATTGGTACGAGGAGCTCAGTCCCCCGTGGAATTGTAAAGCCACCAAGTTGCACGTCAACTTTGGCCCGTCTGATTGTTGCAACAGCAGGTGGATACAACCTTAATGATTCATTCAAGATCAGTACCAAGCTGCCAATAATTAGCAAACATAAGTAACAACATTAACAACTCTAATGACTATATTACCGTTATACAACCTATGATTAGTCAGTGATATCTAATTAAACATCTCTATCTTGTCCCTGAGAATGGGAAAAGAAAATATTGAAAAATTTATTATGTATAATATTACTATATGCAAGTTATTGTGTCTTACCGTCTTAAGTTTTGCAACGTCATCTTTAGAAGGGATATTATCACGGGACCCACACACCTTCAACACCTCGTCACGTGCCAACTCTTGCCATTGGGGGTGCATTGCGAGGAGTATGGTGGTCCACGTCAACAAATTCGACGTTGTATGTTTTCCGGCGAAGAAGATGGTCTTGCATTCCTCAACAATGTCATGAACGGTGATATTGGAGGATGAAGAAGAAGAGTTAAAATTATTAGGAAATGGTTGATTTGTTTCTTTTAAGCTGGCTTTGATCATGATTTCCAATAAATCATTGGGACATTCCTCGACTGACCCTTGATTATCATAATTTTTTATCCTCTGATCGATGAGCTTCATCAAAGATTTTCTAACTTCTTTATCCAATCTCCAAGATATTCTGTTCTCTTTAGTTGGTAGGAACCTGAAACAAAGATATTAATTATATATTTATATATATACATATATATATATATATAATGATGACTTTATAGTTAAGAGTAATTATATTGATTTTTCTTAAACTATATGACAATTACCAATACATTTCGGTAGATTATACTGACTTCTTATATATATACTAATAATATATAAAAAAAAAAATTCGTATAAAAATGGTCATTTACAAGTGTTAAGGTTTTATACTTTTATTTATTACACTAACCTTCACATCTTTTTCAGATATCACAAGAAAAAAGTTTCTGTAATTATAAGAGATATTGATGTAGTTACTCCTAAATGTAAGATATTAAACTCATGTTTTTCATTAATTGTCTCCAACAATTTTGAAAAATTCTTATAATTGTTAGATATCATAGAAAATGTCAATGTAATTATCAACCAGTTATACTTTGGCCATCAGTCCGTTACATTCATGTAATGATTTTCATGACTTTAAATCGTAATATGGACTTTACAGAATACTATATAGGCGTAAAAGATTTATGAAATAATTTATCATTTGTAAGATTGATTATTTTATATATATACATACATACATATATGTATATATATATATATATATATAAAAGTAGGTGATTATTATATATATAAGTACCTGTAGCCAGGGATAAAAACCTTATGAAATGCCTCAGTAGCATAAATCATTTGTTGTGCTTGTAATTGAAAAATTGCTCTTCCATCTTCATAGCTGATCCCAAAGGCGGTGTGTGTAATCACGTCTTCTGTCAAAGTTTGGAACCATTTTGAAATTTCAATTTCCACCTCATGATGAGCAGTTTTGGATATTAATGCTGACCATCTGTCTAACATCTTGGCTGTGCTTTTTCCCATAGTTGGTATCATCAACTAATTATTAATTCAACCCCAAAAAAAAGGAATAATTAGATTAATATATATATATATATATACACACACACATACAGACACACACACACACATAATTGGCAAAAAGAGAAGAAAAGAAAAAAATGTCAATGCATGTGAAAAGTTGTTGATGACTTACTTTGAGATTTTCAATGTGAAAGGTTGGCGTGATGATTTTTCTATGGTGAGCCCATTTCTCCCCTTTGAGAGTTAACAAGCCATCACCTTCAAGCTTTCTAACAAGTGGAGGAGACTCATTCTTCTCAAAGAACTCGGATTTGAGAATGAAAATTTCTTTGATGAGGACAGGATCAGAAATAGTAAGACGAGCTGTGGGTCCAAACCATACAAGGAAGGTTGCACCTGCAATATTAATTCATATCTTCAATGTCACCAAAATAAAATAAAAAACTTACATACACAATCAAGAAAAAAATTTGATTCTTTTATTTAGATTTAAACATTAGTAACTTTTTATAACTATATCTGAGTAGGGTCTATATAAGTTATCGAAAAATTTTATATTTCGAAAAGAAATTTGAATTACTTTTTATTTATAGATAAATTCGTGTGTGTGTAGTAGTAGTAGTTATTTTCCCATTTGTAAATTAGTTTGGTGACAATCAACATTGTTCTGTCAAACACTAAAAGGAGGAGCTTGGCAAAAGTAAAAAGTTGACGAGTCCCATTCAAGTCCCAATAGTAAAATATCAAGTTCACTAGATGGGAAAGAGTGAAAAAGAAACCATGAGCATTGACCACCACAATGTCACGCGGACGACCAGTGGATAGAGCAGACCCTACAACACACACATACAGAGAGAGAGAGAGAGAGAGAGAGAGAGAGAGAGACTGGTGATGGTATGAGGGGAAGACAGCTTGGACCTATTCCACTACAAGACACTTCAACTTCATAAATTGCTAGCATAGAAATTTATATGAAATAGAAGAATTTATTCATTTTTTACCAACTGAAGAAAAGGAAGAATGCACGATATACAAGACTTTAAACTCATTATATTCATCTCAAAAGGGCTTAATTTTTTAGAATCGCTACATGCAACATACTCAAAGCATCTACCATTTCCACAGAAGTCAATATTATATACACACACACACACACACATATATATATATATATATCAGATATTATATATGAGAGAGAGGAATTGTCCAAACTATGACAGTCCACAAAAAAAAAAATAGTAAAGTAGTATGAAGAAGTTCTATGATAATGTAAATGAAATTCATACCCATGACATATATATATATATATATATATTTTTTTTTTTTAAATTTAGAGTATCATGATGTCATGTATAGTACATGTCTGAATATGATATAAACTTCAATTATCAAGCATATGTGTGTATATATGTGTGCACACACACATATATAATGCACTTGGAATACTTCTACCCAAAAGAAAAACAACAGGAATGTAAAAGAGAGTAAAATTCAACCGACCCACAAAATTGAACCAAAAAATCTATGCTTAGAAACAGTCAAAAGATTCATATATTCAGAAAGCTAGAAAGTATATATAGAATATGAGAACATAAAAATAAACAAAGTCGCGTATTGAAGAACAAATTAATCAAATACCATAGATTTTTCTCCAGTGATGATAGAAGGAGAGAACTCTAGGAAGTATATTGTGACAGAGAGGCATAGGTTGAGAGGAGGCCTTCAACGCCAAACCCACAAGCTCCTTTATGTTGCCTATGAAGAAATGATATGGGGGTCCTTTAATTCCTTGTTTGGAGAAGTGTTTTTCAATTCTTCTGGGTCTCCACCATAGATGAACTGTAAACTTCAACACAAAGATCAGCAGTAAATATGAAATTATGAGAAGCCAAAACCAATACTGAAACTTGTCCTCCATGCTTCCTCTTCACAACAGTTTTCTCTCTTGAAGGGGAAGACAACTCTCTTCTTCTTATCTATCTTTGATTCTAAGTGTATGTATATAGAGATCAGAGAGAAGGGAGAAGATATAAATAAGAGAGAGGAGGGGCCGTGTTACGCGTTATATAGATAGGAGAGTGGCAAGACTAATTAAGTGAGCACCAATGCTAATGAGCAATGTTTCAATCCCATCAAAATTTAAGTGTGATTCACCATTTATGGGAGAACTATAAAAATTTTTTACTGTTTTTATCCCGTCTTAATCCCAATTTAGTGAAATTCACCACTTATGGGGGAGCATTGATACGGACTTCATCTTTTTATCTTACCACACATATATATACATATATATAAGAATATATAATAAGTATTTAATGATTTGTCATGCATTTGAGAGTAAATTAGAAAAACGGTATAATAAAAAAGTTTCTAGTCCTATTTTCTTATGCAATTCAACTAAAACCATTATGATATTATTTTGTCAACCTTAATCATTGTAACTATTTTTTAAAATTTTAAATAAAAGAACCAAATTTCTCCATTAATTTTAAAAATATTTCTACAAAAAAATATATAATGAAAACCGATCTACTAAACATTTTTATTTTCTTTCTACATGGATAATTTGAAAGCAAGGACGGAATTAGCTAAGTTTATCCTATTTCTCAGAAGAGATTTTATGATGCTTTTTCACATTACTTAATTTTTTTCGCACTTATTCTGTTTGTTAAATTTTCTAAACAAAAGCTAATATATTGTTTAATTACATAGCAATAAATGCTTCTATTATTGTTAGACAAAAATTATTTTCACGAGCAATGATATATGTCCTACTTTTCATAAACCGTTTCACTTTTCTCATTAAAGATCCATTACTCACGGACCCATTATTTATCTTTATTGTATTGTCTTGAGCAATTATTTGGTTAGAAGTAATTGTAAGACTGTCTCGTAAAATTCATCAAATTTAAAAATTTATGGAAAATCTAGTGTTTATAAATTAGGGGAAATTCAAAAATTTTATAAGATGCTGTCACATTACATGAGATAATATTGTGGTGCGACAGTCTCACCGAATAATTTCTTGTCTTGAGTTGTTGGTATGCCCTTTGCATGGTAAAATAGATGAATGAAATCTTTACTTAAAGTGGATGAATATTTGCATCAACTTATAGCAAATTAAGGAATGCAAAGGTTATTTGAAAACCTCAATTTTTTTTTTTATAAAAAAAAGGAAGATGAGCTAAATCTGATAGTGTGGGGGCATTGAAAGATGCAAATGGCAAATATAGAAGGGGAAAGAAAAGAGATGATTTCCAATGTTTTTTCATGATTTTAAGTCAGGAAAGGAGGCACAAAAAGGGGGGGGGGGGGGGGGGTAGGAGTTTGGATGGTTGCTCTTAAATCTTTAAGTTACAGTGAATGAATTACATGAACTTGTAGCAAATTAAATAATGCAAAGGTAATTTGATAATCTCGTTTAAATAAAATAAAAAAAGAAGAAGATTAATTACCAAATCTGATAGAGTGGGGGCATTGAAAGATGCGAGTAATGTTGTACTGACCAAATAATTTTACTAAAAATGTTTATACAATTGATTTTGTAATATTGTATTAATTGTATATCACATCATAATATGATATAAATTTAATATAATACAGTCAAATCAATCGTATAAATATTTTTAATAAAATTTTTAAATAAGTCTGCGTTACTTGAGAGAGAATAATGAAGCGAAAGAAATTAAAAGAGATGATTTCCAATGGTTTTTCATGATTTCAAGTCAGAAGAGGAGGCACAAAAGGTGGGTTTGGGGTTTGGATGGTTGCTCTTAAATTGTTGCACATGTGGGAACAAGGCTGTCTATTTTATTGCCTTCTTTTTGCCCTCTTAGCAGGGCGATATGTCTTGGTTGCCCAACCATATATGCCCTACAATTGGGCACTTCCCCTACTGTCTTAATAGTCCCAAGACATGTTGGGACCATTTGGTCCTCAATCCCACACACTATGCATGGTTATGGTTTTTGGGTCCGCAGAATTTTCATTTATGGCGTCTCTATCAACTAAAATAAGTTAAAAATTTAATCTGATCATTTTGATTTAAGAGATTACTAATCTCTTTCAGTTAGGTTGTTGGTCATCAATTTTTTAAAGCCCAACCTATGTTTTAATAGTGTTAAACTACCGGTCACTCTAAAAGTTTAAATTATTTAAAAATTCGTTACTCTAAAAATTTAAATTATTAAAGAATTAACTAATAATGTATATAAAGCGTCAATTTCCTTCCCGACGTGCAACTCCATTTTGTTGACAATATATAACAAATGTTAACACTCTTCCTCACGTGCATTCGAATACGAAAGCAGGTGTACGAATGCAAACTTACACCGAGAGAGTAGAGACTTGAATCCAAAATCTCTTAAGATATGTTTGGATGGGCAGTGACATTTCTGAAATGGGCATTATAGAGTCCAAATCAGACATTTTTTATATTTGAATATTTATTTTGACATTTTTGAAATACCTATTTAGGCATTTCCAAGTTCAAACGTCCGTTTTGAAAAAGTGTCAATCAATAATTTTTTTCAAACTCCAATTTCGAAAACTCGTTTTTTATCTATATAATACATTCAACACTTTTAACAGTTCATCCAAATATTACAATATTATTTAAGACTGTTTTAAATTCATTCATCCAAATACTCACAGCTTTTTTCAAATCGCATTTTTCTCCGATCACATTTTTTCACCGTTCTTCTAAACAAACACTAATAATCAAAGTTCGGATCTCATGTTAAATCACTTTAAATTGGTAAGCAATTAAAAAATATACTTAACAATGTATATCAAGTGCCAACAGTGTTTACGTACAGGATTTATCATCTGATAAATGTTTAATGCCTTCAAGAAAAAAGGGATGCTTATACAGATTATATATATTTGCGTGCCCTAGTCAAAATGACGATAAGCAACCGTTACAAAACCATATGAATGCATGGTAGGGAAGGGGAGGTCAACTTAACTATAATGATCTTGAAGCTTTCACTCCACTCTTAGATACATATACATATACACATATAGATATAGAAGATGCAATTATTGAACCAGAAGGTAAGTATTCAAAATGGCCAACGAATTTAGCTGCTGATAAAACAATGATATCTATTTGGTTGAAAAGTTATTGAACTTGTTAAAAATGCATAGAATTAAACTTAAAACAGTACTATATATATATATATATGTGTGTGTGTGTGTGTGTGTATTAAACTCTTCTTTCTGAGATCAAAGACATATCAATTGTTAGCTACAAGTGAACAACATGATCCTATTTATTAAGAGAGTGTCATTTCAAATTAGATATAATATACGGTCCACTTTATAATTATTTAGACATATTTCTAGATTATAAATTATTAGAGTCTACTAAATTTTTAATAATATTAAAGTCCTTGGTAAATGTTTTTTTTTTTTTAATTATTTGTCAATTAAAGTCCCACTTCTCGAATAATAATAAAATATTCTAAATTATTGTAATGTGTTAATAAATCATTCTAAACACATTAGACATGTTATTTAATGCATTAAGACATCATTTGAGATATAAAATTTAATTAGTATATATAATAATTTAGAATATATAATATTACCCTTAAACCTACTTTAGGTTACCTCCATTGCCAAAGGCACCTTAGGGTAAACAGATTTAGAGCCTAATTCTAATTTTTATTTACCAATAATGATAATTAAAATTAAACTACAACAATTATTGTGGCATTTTTCATATTAGTGGTTGTAAGTCATAAATTCAATGCTTCGCATGCACCATTTAACATATATGAAATTAATCAAGCTTCCCTTCCAAATGTAACATGCTTTGCTACATGCAATGTGTTGTGTCTGCAATCGTGGATCTAGACCATTGACATAGGGGGACAGAGATATAAAAATTAAAATTTTAAAAAGTTTCTTATAAAAATATAAAAAATTAAAAGAACAATTCTTAATTTTTAGAAAGAAAAAGAGAAAAAAAAAATCAAATTTCTAAAATTTTGAGAAAACCTCGACCTTCTTTAACTCCCCTTATATCTGCCATTGCGTGTGTGATATGCAACCCAAAGTTGTTAGATTTCTATGTCAATATTGTACTTTATTTTCTCAAAACGGAGGGGGCAGACACGTCAATAGCTTAAAAAGATTGTGAATTATTGTAGCTCAGCAGGGTGGTTTTGAGATAATCAAGTACAAAGTAGTTGTGTCCAATTTGTGAGCAAATTTAAATCAATAATGCTATATATACAGGGGATTGTGAGTAATTAATGAGATACATACGGCCGAAGTTTTATTCGAAATGACAAAGTTCTTATTTTTTACAGACATAGTTCAGATTCAAGACTTAGTGCATGCACATACACACACTTACGTAAAACTTCTCTTTCTCATCGTTGTACAAAAAAGAAAAAGGGATGTATACAAGAGATTTTATCTTTTTCTTTTTTTCACTCCTGGATACATGCAGTGGGATTCAATATTATAAAAAATTCATATAAATCACTTCTTGATCAGAAAATTCATTATACATAACATTTTTCTAAATTAAGAGTACGTAATACGCTTGTTTGCATGTGCAAACAGTGTCTTACTCGTTAGATTTTTAAAGATTATGTTTTTATGAATTCAATCACTTTAATATTTGAGTAAAACACATTTCTTAAAAGATATAACCAATAAATGACTTATTCATATAAGCGAATGAACCCCTATAAATTTGAGAGAAAAAAGAGAGAAACTTTTAGTAGTATTAGGGAAGGGTGTGAATGGCCAACTGAGTTAGCCCCCACTTCCAATTAAGATTTCTAAATCCGCCATTGATGACTTCTTCTTTTAAAATTACGGGAAGATGTGAATGGCTAACTGGACTAACCAAGTTAGTGATGTAACTTAATTATTATAATAATTGAAGTTCAAAAATTATAATCATGACAAAGTTTAGGTGGCCACACAAAACTCTCAAATTTGAAAATATTCCCCTTTTTTTTCTTTTTGAGGAGTGCAAATGGACTATATATTTATCTTCCCTCATTTCAATCCCTAGAGTAACTTTATCTTTTATGTTATGACTTGCCCTTGTGCGAACCAACAAATCAATAATACAAAGATAAAGACAACTTAAGACCCAAAAAAAAAAAAAAAGAGTTTTGTTAGAACTTCAAAACTCTTAGGATTAAAAGAACAGACCACAAATAATTGCATGTTTAGGACATATTGATCCATATTATATTTTTTGTCCCTCTACACACACACTCGGAAGCTAACAAGATAATACTTACTATTGAGAGAAGTTATTCAGTGAGACAGGGACTCCGAGTCATAACTTAATGTTAATTTCTAAAATAGTCAATAGAAAATTTATAATTTGCTCGTGAAATTATTATATGGTCCTAGGTCAATGATTCTGACTAATCATGAATTGTCATATATATATATATATATATATACACAAAAGTTACATTTTTTGTTTTCAAAAGTCTAACATATTACATATTGTACACGTAACAAATTCGTAATTAATTAGGACCATCTGTTCTCGACTATACAATAATTTTTCAACTTGCATAGGTGTTGAATTTTTATTAGAACAACAACACCACATCACTTTCCATGCACAGAATTAGGTGTTACGCACTTGCAAATAATAACAATATCTATATGGGAAGACTATACAAATCTGAACTCACAAAAGTAGCTAGCATCATGTTTTGTCTCTTCCAAACCATCTTTGTCAAGGATGTCTCCGTTTAACTTGTCAAGGGTTGCATGTCTTCTAATCAATTAAGTTCTAACCTCAAAATTATCCTTATCTTCTCCAATTAATCTAGTTAATTGATACCATTAATCTGTGTTGGGAAGAATGTCTGGCCTGACCCTACTTTGCATAAATTCAGTTTTAATTTTCCTTGCACAAAATTTAAAAATTTAGAGACTTCCCTTTGGTAAAAATTAATACCAACTTATTAGGCCCATTAATCTGAATGTTACGAAGCCTTGCGTTTTCCCAAGCAAATTCCAGTTGTTAGGCAGAGTTTTTGAGCAATGCCGCCCCCCCCCCCCCCCCCCCCCCCACCCACACCCACACACACACACACATTGTGTGAAATGAAATTAAACTTAATTTGTCACAAAGCGAATTTTCAAACATAGACATGTAACGAATATCTCATTTCTAGCATGGGGCGGCGTGTGACTTTTTCATTGTTTGTTTTAGGATGCCAATTCATAAGAGTTGACATTCTTCTCTCCCCATACCTTTTGAAATTTGAAAATTGAAACTTGGAAGTGGCAAATCTTTTTTTCTCTTCATTATTCTTCCCATAAGTCCTGTATCTTTTTGGGTTGGTATGCCATTTCTAACTTGCAATGCTTTTTGTTTGGTTGGAGGAATAAAAATTATTTGATATCTTTTGTTCATTTGGTTGAATGAGAACCAAAATGGAAAAATCTTTGAAGATTCTTCTAAAATTCGTCCAAATATTTCCTTTCCAAAGTTGGACAGATTCAAACGAAAAAGGTAAACTGTTCTTTGATATTTTTCAAAAATTGGGTACTTTTTGTGTTTGGAGATTACATGTATTTAAACGACCACTATCAGTTCTTGTATGGACTTCAATATATTTTATGTGTTTACTCAAAAAAAATGCATTCTTCATCCAGTGTACAAGTAATTTAACTTTTTCATTCCTTATTTTTGTTTGATATAAATGAGATTAGTTATTCTATAAAATGAACATTTCATTAAAAATCATTTCAAATATTCATTTAACCTAGATGAGTAATCCTTATTTCATGAAATAATTATTCCATTCCTAGATACCAAACATAGTATAAGATTAGCTGAAGGGGGGGAGGATGGATTATAGATGGCAAATAGGCATACCCCCACTGCTAAACCAAGGGAGTTTAGTACAAATGGCTGACTACAGGTTAGAGGGAAAATCAATATAGACGGCCTGAGGAGGTTAGTTTGCGGATTCAACATAGGGCAAGCCAAAAAATCAAAAAAAAAAATCATTAGCAAAGCAAAGAAAACTGTAGTACGAGTCATTGAATGTTGGCACTGTAAGAATTTAATTCAAATAATACATATGTTGACTCACAAACATACATAGATGGTTACGATGAATAATGATGTAGATCCAAATCCATAAATAATATGTACAATAATTTGAAGCCTCCTTTACCACTAAAGTTTGTCTGCAAGTTGATGAAGAGACTCCAACGATTAGGGTGAAAAACAGGAACCAAGTCAGTCCAAACCATAAAATACTGCTAATAAAAGAGTTCACACATCCGTAAAATTCATATCAATGTCTTATGTGATAACAAGTAACTAGGGTACAAGGTACATCAAGTCTAATATAACTTCAATCACAATTAATCAATCGAGCCAATCCAGTCTACTCAATTCAGATCAAGCATTATAATTAATCCAATTTTTCACAAACACAAAATATTAATGAGATATGCAATCCCACTTAATTTGTAAAAATCTTGTAGGCAAAACTAAAGATAAGCTTTTATTGAAATGTCACAAAGCTTTTACTTCAACCGCTCTCTTGATTCAATTCCCAACTATAGATCAGATTGCAAGTTTTGCTCAATATCCTGAAAGCACTATTAGTGTTGTTCTTCACTGCAATTCTACTGTAATCCACACATGGATGTGAGCATCTGCATGGATAAATGAAGCAATCCACACTATATGCTAGAACATTGTAGATGGATAACTTGAGCATATGTCATTGTTGTACATTAATTAGTACTGAACGTCCGAGAAACATATTGTTTTAGACACCAAATCCATCTATTTAAAAAAAAAACATGAATTGCAGAGAATTCCCAACAGCTAAAACCTTGAACTAACTGTTCAAAGAATAAAATACAAGAAGGTTTCTTGAATTAAAAGTTACTATTCAAATGCATCATCATCATCATCAGGAAGTGGCTGTGCAGCAGCTGCAAGTAATTCAGCCTCATGCCTGCAACAAAATAAGTGCAGATCACTACGATATAATGCTGAGCAACATAGTCAAAACAAGGGACAATCAAGGTCTAGACAGATTATCCAAAATCCAAGTCCAGCAATGACCAAAAAGCCTTCATATTCTATATGGTCTAATCTGAACCTGATTTTATGTTAGTGTCAATCAACTGATTCGCATGCACAAGAGGGTTAAGAGTTTCAAATATACAGTGAAATCCAGGATACACCATGCAAGTATTTATACTCTCACTGGTTCTATTGGACTCAGAACAAGACTCAACTACTTTTCCTCCTCTTAACATCCCCCTCCCCCCCCCGCCTCCTTTTTTCCTTTTCTTTCTCTCCCAGCTTCCAGCAAATCTGTTTCAACTGAATTTCATAAATTTTTCTGTCTCATTCCATGCAAAATTTAGGGATAGACTAAACTGATGATTTGTTTAAATTCTTGAAGAACATCTTTAACTTTGATTTTAAAAAAAAAGAAAAGAAAGAAGGAGTGCAGCTACAACTCAGTTGCTAACAAAAAATAACATAAATTGGAAAAAGAACAAACATTATAAGGGCCAACTGCATAAATCTCTGAAAAATATGACCACTTACTGCTGTTGTGCAGCCACGTCAATTTGAACTTCCGGAGGAGCAAGAGCAGGTGACTCAACAAAGTGAAGATTAGGATCCCTACAAGGTGAAATGTTTGAATTAATCACATACCCAAAAAATGTAGGATAGCGCAAAGACCTAAATTACGAAAGAACACCACCCTCTAAATTATTACCCCGCAAGTTTTCTAGCAAGATAAAGGAAAGGTTTCTCAAAGTTGTAGTTGCTCTTCGCAGAAATCTCGTAGTACTGAAGATTCTTCTTTCTATGGAATGTGACCTGCTTTGCTTTCACCTGCCTATTCTTGACATCAACCTTGTTCCCACACAAGACAATTGGAATATTCTCGCACACCCTAACATTAACAGCAGAAAGTTTATTTAAGATTTGCTGCTGAGGCAAGAAAATGACATAAATGAAGGACTTGTAAGAACCTGCAGAGATCCCGATGCCATGTGGGAACATTCTTGTAGGTCAAACGTGCAGTTACGTCGAACATTATGATGGCACATTGCCCATGGATACTGCATAGATCAAACAGAGTATACATTGTGTTAATCTGGATGCATAAAAGAAGGCAATCATAATATTTTTCAGAACTGGCAAGAGCAAAGTTGAACTGAGATTTTGAACTTGAAGATTACTGGCATTGGTAAGTTAGAGAGAGAGAGAGAGAGAGAGAGAGAGAGAGAGAGAGAGAGACTAATGAGCACTAAGCAAATTGAATTCAAAACTTTCAACTAAATTAAATCCAGAAAAAAGCAACTGAAGAAAGCAAGGTCTTAATACTTCACTAAATCAATGTAAATGTCCAAATCAGAGGCTTGAATTTCCGAAAGGTTAAAATTCCATTTGATACTACCCAGCAACTCAAACACAACATTGGCACTTTGACCCAACGAAATTCTTTTCACACAAATACACAATATGTATTATGGACTCATTATAACATATTTCCTGCCTACATAAATTAATACTATCTTATAGATTCTTGCAAAACGAAAAACAATTGAAGATAAGCAAAGCCTTTCACAGCCAACAAACTAAGGTAACTCTATAGTGCAGTTCAGAAAGAATAGGTGATGATAATTCTAACAAAGAATGTCTAAAGGTGGATATTTCCATATCAGAAACCAAGAGATATAATGGTTAGGATGAATATAGATTATGCAACAACATTCAGTAAGTAATGTCTTCAATCTAGTGTTAATAACAAAACTAGAAAACAAATGTTAAAAAATAAATTATAGCATAAAGGAATAAGCAAAGAAAATGAACAAGTAAACAAATTGCCAGCTAATCTAAGTTTTTGTGGATGGCACACAAGGTTACTCGAGCAATAGGAAAAAATAAATAAATAATACAAATATTTTCAGTATTCGAAGCCCCTTGGCCTTAGACAAACTTCTTTAATCGAAGACCCTCAAGCACCAATTTCCAAAATGAGTAACAGTAGTGTCTCAAGTAACACCATGACATAGCAAACTCATGGAGAATAAGGGTGGGGACATGTAAATTGTCGTATAATCCATTTCTGAAGTTACTTTTAACATTGCCTACTTATATATTGGAGATGCAATAGAAGTTTAAGAAAGGTGTAGAATGTTATTTCTGGCAAACTCCTAATGATAATGACTCATGGATAGAGCTGCATATTCATATAATATTCAGGTTACCGTAATAATACCAGCTTGATATATATATATATATATATATATGGAGAAACAAAGGTTTAATCAACTTTAGAACATGTGAAAGTAGAACATAATTCATCTGTATCTTCCATCTAGGAGTAACATATACAATAGGCCACACATGCATGCTTCCTACTCGTGAACCACTATCACAGCTGGTTGAAAGAGCCAGAAGGAAAGGACACCTCAATAATTTAATTATAAATATAATTGCACAATCAATAGTGTCACATGTGTTTGACATCAATTTAATTGGGAAAAAATAGTCCACATTCAAAATCCTTGGAATATTTTTGAAATAAATCAAAGCATCTTTACTTCATCCTATGATTTGTATACTTTTTTGGTTTTTGATAGGTAAGACACGCACACCTTGCCCCAATTGGGACTTGAACCCTCAAACTCCTCTTTCAGAGGCAGAGGGGATACCACTTGAGATGACACTTGGTGTTCAATGGTCTGTATAAATAACGATCCCTGTTTTGACATTGAGGAAGTGACAGGTGCAATGCAAGCAATCAAAACATTGTGAATGCTTTAATTTGTGGGCACATAACTTCATAATATGACTGCATATTGATCATTGTTTTAAAAAATGGACTGGACCGGCCGGTTCAGGAAGCAGTCCAATTGTGACCGGTAAACTGGAAGAAAAAAAATGTGCTCTTTGTGAAAACCAGAAAAACCAGCTGGTTGAATCACTAACCCACTAAACCGTTCACGGGTGAGATGAGTTGACCGTTCATATAACTTATAAGTTATAAAACAAAACTGAGAAGAAACAAAATTAGGGCATTCTGTAGTTCAAAATTAGGGCCCGTTGTCCAGAGTCTTCTACCACTCACAGCAACTAGTTGCCGTCCACCATATACCAGTCGTCGTTCACCATCCAACAGATATCTCTTCTCTCTTCCTTCCTCTAATTGTTTCTCTTTCTCTTTCTAAAATACTGGCCATAGATTGATGGGTACAACCTACTTTAATATATAAAAAAATTGTGCTAGAACCCCACATGTATATTCTGAATTTTAGGTTTCTTTGTCCATCCACCATTCACACTCTTAATGTTTCTTCTCTCTCTAATAGATTCACGGAGTGATGGATGTAAAATTTAATGCTTTTCTTCATTTGTGTGTATTCTGAGATGTTGATATTCTTAGTGTGGATATTATTTTCTGAAATTGATGCCTAGTATAGATTCTAAGATGTTGAAATTCTAACTAAAATTCTTATTTTCTGAAATGATGCTTTGCTTAGTGTAGAACTATAAATATTAAAATTGTTGCTTCACAGCTCATCTTCATGTTGAAATTCTTTGCATTTTTTAATAACAAAAAAGGACCTATTTTGCTTGGTGTATAAATTTTCTAAATTCTGAGAAGTGAGCTCTATATCAAAATTAATGACGAAAGTAGTTCTCTGGCACAAACAGAATTCCATTGTCCACAAAAAGTCATAACAAAATGCATTTTAGCCCTCTTTATGCAGGAGCTATTCTAGATTGGTTGACCAAATATGCTTTCACTAGCATAGTTAAAAATTCTATTCAAATTCTTTTTAAATTTATTGTTATTGTTATTTATTAAAAAAATATAATTATTATGTAATTATGACATCACAATTAAATTCCAGTTAACCCGGTTGAACCTGTGACCCGTGACCTGGTCATTTTTCCAGTTTTAAAAACATTGATATAGATGTAGATTACATAAATAGGCAGCCTCTACTGATCCATTGATTTTATATATATATATATATATATATATATATATATAAACATATTTAGATTATTCCTCTAATGAAATCATAATCAGTCATAACAAACTCAGTAGATATCTAATAAGACTAAGTTACCTGACTACAAACAAATTATCATTTGTTCATAATCAGTGTGCAACTATGATCATCAGAGGCCAGAATACATTCTGAAAGCATAAGAAAACATAAATAATCAAACTAATAAGATATAACTTACTAATAACCATCTCTGAGTCCTCCAAACTTTTCTTGTCCAGCAGTATCCCAACAATAAAACCTTAGCTTTCCACAGTTAGTGAAGAAATCCAATGGATGAACTTCAACACCAATCGTTGCTGCAGATAAAAATCACCCACCATTCAATAAGAACAAAAAGTCCCGATGTATATGGAGATGCGTGTCTATGTCTATACACATATACGTATATGTGTGTGTATGTGTGCGTTGCATCGGCTTGCGTATGTGATTATGTATGTAAGTAAATGAACAGGTAGACAGCTTACGCTCGTATTTCTTCTCGAACTCTCCAGTAAGATGCCGTTTAACAAATGTTGTTTTTCCTATATATTATACAAACAGCTCAGTGTTCGATTACAAGAAAAATAAAATCAAACGCTTTCAATCAAAAATCAGATCCGAAGTTCATAACACTTAGGAGCAGAACAAAACCTTAAAATACTTTTAAAAACAATCAAAGGAAAAAACAATAGCGTGAAAATAAAAACAAATACCTGTGCCGCCATCGCCGACGATCACAAGTTTGAAGCTTGGATAGTCCACAGTTTGTTGGTTCGGAAGAGCCTACACATATATACATACATATAAAAACCGTAGAAATTTAATGACAACAAAACCCTAACCCTAAATTGACAATGAGAAAAAAATGATGAGAGCAAAAGATTTACCATTTTTCCCCCTCTTGCGGGAAGAAGATGCTGAGAATTTTTTATTTTCGAATGAGGAGAGCGAAATAGAACTCTGGGTTATATATGGAGGGTTTGGTGTGGGGGGTTTTGAGGGGTTTTGCGCTTTTATTTGACGCGAATCTATCAGCCGTCTGATTAGATCCCGCTTCAAAATGCCGCTTGAAGTTGGACCTTACACGTGGCAGGATATTTTCGAATCTATACTTCTTTTTTATGGGGCTTTGTGTTTATGCGTACGCCGGTACGCAAATGGGTTCTGTAGGGCCTAAGAGGAACAAATTGATTCCAGCATTGGGCTTCATATTCTGGATTCTTAATGTGAGGAACTCACAGATACTAGGCCCGCTGAGCTGAGTCGCATAAAGTCGTGTTTGGATATTCACCATCTTTTTATTTCATTTGAAAAGGTAATACTCACCATCTTCTTCTTCTTTTTGAAAAAGTAATATTCACCATCTTTAAAAATTAAAACATCAGCATGGTGGTGGCTAACAAGTTGAGGATTTGGGCTCAAGTTGCAATGGAGTTCATTTGCCCAGACCCGTTTTGATACCAAGATCTGGATCAAATTTTAACTGTACTGTTCCAAGCAATACCTAAATTCATATGGGTCAAAAAAAAAAGGTGCTAAATCTAGGTCTACAAAATTGATTATTCCATAATTAATAATTTTTGTAAGAGGAGCTATTCACCTTTTAAAAATACTAAAGGTCTTTATATTCATAAAATGAGAATACTAAATTACCTTTACACACTTATAAATTCATTTAAAAAATTCTTCACAAGTATAGGCGATGATGTTTTTTAATATAATAAAAATATATGTATTAGATCTAATTTGCATTATAACAAAGCTTTTAATCTCCCTTTTTATTACAAAAATAATAATAATTCTACTAATAATTTTTAAATGATATATCTATATAAGCAGTTTTTTTTCTTCTAATTCTAATAATAAATACTAATAAAATATTATTTAAAAAATATTGATTATTAGGTGAATAGAGTTATTAATTATTTATCATGAAAATGAATTTTGTTTTTTGAAAAAAAAAATTAATCACTAAAAATAATAATTATGAGACTGTCGACTATATTCTGAATGCCCACAATTCCAACTCCCGCATTAGTATGGAAATTGGCACTGTCAGGATCCAAGAAGTTCATTCCACTTCATAAAAATGTATAGATACATAAGAAAACATTGTGACACAAAAGTAAATTAAACCTCCTCATGCTTCTGTTACAAGAAGAACCAGAAGAATAGGCTTGAATGAATCACAGTTTTGGATTACGAACACTAAGTAACTTTATATCATCTATCACTGGACCACATAAAGAGCCAGAATTGTCACTCTTCACTGGTATAAAAAGTGCTTAGAAACCTGACCCTGGTCCGGGGTGACATTGCCGTGAACCGGAGCTTGGCGCGCTTGAACCCGCCTTTACCCTTGGATTCATAAGGAACCTGAAGGGTGACCTTGCCAGCGAATGCCTCGACAATCATGGACCCTTCGCAGGAGTTGCTAGCGTCACCAACGGCAAATGTGAGGTGATAGATCTTGCCAGGAGTTGTTTTAACCACTTGAGCAATGACACTTTCTTTTCCAGCAACGAGTTCCACGGCTCCTTTGCCTTCTGGCACGGCAAAGTGATCTGAATCTATGTATTTTACAGCTTTAAGAGATTCGATCATCCAGCCGGGTAAGGGAGAATGATCATCCTCTATGTTGGGAGGAATTAGGACACCCCAGGATGTGTTGGGGAATACATATGGACCTTCTTCAAAATTTCCATTCTTTAACATGTTTGCTGCAATATGTATCAAATCAAATAGTATTAAGGCTTTGAAAGTGAAAACATATATATAAACACACATATACACAGAAAGGGGAAGAGGAAAAAAAGGTGTTCTAGTCATTGGGTGGCTCTAATTGTGAATGGGGGAAGAGAAAAGAAAGGTGTTCTTAAATCCGGTAATGAGAGTTATCATGTATTGAATTAATCCTTTCAATTTTTCAGGTGCTGACCCGTCGATCCAAAATGTTGGAGCTTAGGGCCCAGAGAGAGAGAGAGAGAGATGGGGGAAATACCTCTGGTCCTTTTGGGAGGATATAGAGTCTTCAGTCCAATTGAATCAATAAGTGGGCCACAAGCTGGGTCCTCCTCGACTCCTGGGTTATGGATCACAATCTCCAGTTCTGTAGACTCGGCCAAGAACCCCCACGAGTACGAGTCCCAACCATCACTACTATACATTGTCTGCATTGGTAGCATTCCAAAATCCTTAGTCTCTGAATTTGGCGTCACCGAAATGTTCAACTGCTCCTCCTGTGCGCACGTTCGAGCTGCGCTAAATGTCAGAGAATAGAACATTCCATTTACAACCTTCACCTTCTGCTTTATCGACGCCTCATTCCCAAGCCTAACGGCAAAGGATCATTCGGGAACTACCAGCAACATGTCTCCTTGTTTCTGGCCCGATTTTATGTATTCAATGAAGCCTGAAGTTTTCCAATTTGGTATGGCATTGTCACCCATCACTTTGGTGCCATTCATCTGCCATGGTTTTGGGCCCAACTCGAAGTTGCCATTGGGCAATAATCCTGAAATTCAAGGACATTAACATAAATGTTCTTGTAACTAATCTTATATATGTATGTGCATGAACATGAAAAAAAGTTTGCTAAAATATACATGTAATTTAAAAATATTCACTAAAATTTTTTGGAAAAAGCTACCTTTATTTCTAAGAATCTAAGATACAACTTTGCCACTATGTCATCACATGCTTGCAACACCAATCTGACAGGAGAACATGGGTTATAATGTAAAATTAATACAGGTTGTGTTTCCTTTTTCCAAGGATAGCCTGTCCTATCATTATTTATTTGGACCGTAGTGTGGGTATTTTAATGACAGACAACTTGACTCCTAGCAGATCGGTGACAAAGCTACACACATTAAGTACATTAAAAGGACGATTTATTGTGTCCAAAAATCTGGACCACTGCTGGGGTTCGAGTTTTTATAATAGTTTGTTTAGACTAAATTTATTTTTTAAAGCTCATGATTGTACAAAGATTTAAGTTTCAATTTTAACATACGTGTGATGGATCTCTTGTAGATAAGTTATCCAATATTAAGGGATAGATCTTTTTACTAACAAAAACATATAAAAACATGGACCACCTAAAATGCAATCTAAGACAAATGGTCAGTTAATGCCAATTCCCATTATTGGGCATAATGTGTAAAGCCCCTGCAGTGCTGCCTAAAAATTGAGAAGCTACAATTTAACAAATTTTCAGATTTGATTGGTGTTAGATGCATATTCCTTTCTTTATTTCTTCTCTTAGTCTAACAATATAACTTAAAATGCTTAAATTTAAGTTATTAATAGTAAAATTATGATATCGTTTATATCTTAATCAAGCTTCTCATACTTAATTGATGTGGGATAGGAAAAGTGCACAACGATCAACAGTTTATTAATAATATAATAATGTTATTATAAATTTGAGCTTATGTGATATGTAGTGTTTTAATTATTAAATGACATATGAATTGAATTTTTATTTATCTCAATCACTTTATTTATAGTTTATAAATAAACAATCTTTCTCCCGTATGGAGTAATATTATTCTTAACAGTAATGTTATTATTTTTAAATTTTACATCTCAAATAATTTGACATTGTATTATTAGTAGTGCATTAAATCACGTAACTAATGTGATAAAAATTATAAAATAATACATTGTCATGTTACTATCACATCATTTGATATATAAATTAAGGATAAAATATTTTTAAAATGTTCATCTATTAAATACATGCAAAATGTAAAATACCAATTTTGCCCTGCACAAATTCATGCTCTTGGTGCTCTTTTTCTTTGATATAATGGAGCCATAGAAGGGCAATCTAACTATTACTGATACGTATGTATATCGAATTCATGCTAATTATATGATAAGTGAGTACTTGCACTATTGCTGAAAAAAAAGAAAAGAAAAAAACAAAGATATAACAGCAACCTAATGGAAATTTTCTGATACAAATAATGCATGTACGTTATCACTGGACCGGTAAACTAAACACATCTCTTATCAAAGAACTATAAAATAAGCTTGAATCTATCCGCAGATGAAGAAAAATCAAACACAGTCATGAATTTAACGTTTAAAAGGAATTATGCTCAACTCAGATTTGAAAGATGTGACTACTAAAACCTCTACAATACAGTCTGTATATTACATATACACATGCATATGTATCTGTGTCTATACATCTCCTACAAAGCTAATGATGCATTTGAGCAAAGAGAGAGAGCTTACCGTCGGTGAGGGAAAAAGCAGCGTGGCAGGTGGCGCAAAGTAGCACTAACAGCTTGATGACCCTCAACATTGTCCCACAGAGAGAGATTTGTGTTGAGAAGCAGAGCTCTGCGTCGGGTTTTATGTATTTCATAGTATGAGAAAGCCCCTAGGGTTGAAGAAAACAACATAAATGCCACTGGAACTGTCGTTGGGAACCGACTTCCATGATTCCATCCAATCCAAGTCCAAGGTAACATGGGCATTAGGCAATCTTCTGGGCCACTGTCTTATTTTAATCTTACACTGTGTGTTATTTTAATCTAAGTCACTGCCATAGTCCAAGGATTGGAGTTTCTCGAATTAAGGGAAATTATTGAGACATTTTCATATCCATTTTAAGCAACATAAAATGACCAAGACAGCCCTCTCTTACAAAGGAGATAGCTGCTATTAAGTTCTTTGATTAACTGGCAAAGGGTTTTTTTTTTTTAAAAAAAAAATGATTGGTTTGAGAGTATCATAGACTAACTTATATGTATCAAATTAAGTCGCATTCTCTGTGACATTTAGACTCATTCTTTCAGTTATAATTGTCAACGATCGGCATATAAAGGATTCGAACTCGAGACACTTGAATTTTATCATCAATGTCTTTACCGCTCGACCACATCTTCTAGGTAATCTTTAACTGACAAAGATTGAAAAGTGAAAACAAGGTTGCTTCCTCTTTTTCTTTTTATACAAAGATGTGAGGAAGGGTTAGGGTCGAAGCCAATAGTTTTTTTTTAAAGAGGGTAGATTTTCGATAAATATTTGATTGTAAATTTAAAATTTTAAAAGTATAAAAAATTATTATTAATTATTAATATATTAGATAGTAACCAAATTTGTTGATATAATCAAACTTCAAAATTAAACAAGGTGTCTAATTAAAAAAACCTTGAAAAACTAAAGGATATCTACAAAAAAATTTAAAAATATATAAAAGTCTCGTTAATGAGTGAAATTGAAATTAAAATAAGGTTAAAAGTGTGAAAAAAACTTAGACATAGAGCAAAAATACAAATTAAAAAAATATATTTGAAGAAAATAAATGAACAAATTTGAGAGAAAAAACAATTGACCCCTCTTAGTCTCCTTCTTGGGAGGGAGAGTTAGGGAGAATAAAATTCATATCAATTACTTTGAAAGTGGATATTTATACATTTTGAATATAACGTTGGTTTTAAAAATAAGTCATTTTAAACCACGTCTAAGGATATTTTTGTCATTTGAATATTGAATTATATCTTTAGTTTACCCTTGTTTTCAAAATATATACCTTCATTCCCAATTGACGTATTAATCATCAGAATTCAGTGCTGGAAATGACGAAACTAGCCTCAATATTCTGGTATGCAAGGGTCACTTGGCTTGACTAAATAATGTTTGTTTGGATCTTCTAGGAAGGTTACCTGGAGTCCAAGATTTGTTCATTGAATGACATAGCTAATCAGAATATGACATGTCATGAGTTTAAGAGTCTTTTTTTCTTTTATAGCCCAGACTCCAGAGGTGGTGAGATGTCAGATGATTAAGATCTGATTCTATTCCTAGCAACCCATGTGCAGGTTTAGGATTTTGATTTGAGCATGCATTCAATTTTATAATTTTAATAATTAGTTAGTAAGAAAAATGTTATTGTTAATTATGAATGACAAAAACTCATAATCTCATTATTATTATATATATATATATAATTGTATATAATATTAACATGTATATTATATTTGTCAATTAAATCACAAATGACGACACTTAACGTCTGATGCTAACATTACACTCAGCAACCAATTTAGTACTTCTTATCTTTCCTCTTTGGTTCAGTTCTTTTTGGTCGGCAATATTTCTTATTACTTTAATACTGTGACATGTGCAATAAGTGAATGCAGAGAGACGATTGGGGAACATGTCAAGTATATAAAACTGCATGTATCTATCTATAATCTATACATATATATGCATTTGTCCATGAGGATACATGCAGTGGGATGCTGAAACAACTCATCAGTGGGGTCCATGCAATGAACTTGCTAGAAGGTTAGGCATTCGATTTAAAGAAAATTATTATGTATTTTTAATTTATTTTTTAATTATATTTTGATGAGTCTCACATAATATAATTTTTAAAACTATCACATGATTACACATCACATTCAAATATAATTGGAGATATATAATATTACTCTTGATTTAAATTAGCCCTTTAAGTACTTTGAGCTTGAGTGGTGCATTTTATAATTTAGAACAAGTCTAGTTAGAAAAACTCAAGATTAACTCCCGTAGTCCATACAATGATAAAGATAGATGTTGAGGCGTTCGATTTAAAAAAAAAATGTTACATATTTTTAATGTATATATTTTCAATTATATTTCAATGTGATGTTTAATACTTGTGGGTTAGGCGTAATATGATTTTCAAAATCATCATATTGAGATAAAGTTGGAGATATAAATTAAAAATATGTAACATTACTCTTGATTTAAACTATGCCGCAAAAACACCATGCACAACACGAACTTATATAGGCTTGTGTGATTCATTTTATAATTTAAAACCAGTCTATGTTAAAAAACTCAGATTAATTACAATTTTGGTTGGATTTAGACTAAAACTTAACTATATATGATTTGAGTCCAACCTTGATTAACTATTTATATCATATATTTTTTTATATGTTATTGTTATACCATAAAAGGACAGGCCAATCAGCACTTGACACGTATGACCACAGTCCGATTTATGTTCAGCAGCATGTTTCGCTCATAAGACACCCAGATCATCACATAAGTCGGAAGTGAAAACAAATATATCAGAACTGACAGGGTCCAGACAAGTTCAGATTGTCTCCGCCTTAGCGGATTCGAGCAGAGAATAAAGCATCTCCAATACGGAAATACATTTATGATATCTCCATCACGACTCAATGCCCAAAGTACTGCAAATCCGTGTCATATCCCTAGTCATGGCGTCGAACCTAACCAATAGGAAGCTTCGGCTAATTAAACCTAGGGACTTTTTAATGCTCATTCTTTGCCTTCAATACAGTTTTCAATTCCCTTACTTACTAAGCATCGGAGCGGCTACCGCCGGAGCCAATCCGGTGGTCTCGATCATCTTCTGAGTGTTCTACAGGTCACGGAGCCTACGTGTGCGAGTCAAAGTGCAGCATCAGTTATTTAGTTACTATATAATTTTCTATTATTTAATATATTGACACATAAACAGATTTAATCTGATTATACAATCGAGCAACTCAATTAGATCACAACTTTTTAATCAATAAAACTCCAAAAACCAATAAATTTTACAATGGATAGGTTATCGGAGCCAAAGTTGAACTTTAATTTGCTATCTCAAAATTCAGATTGAGTTTAGACAGACTTTAAGACCAATTCAGTTCAGCCGAGCCCAACTTATTTGACTTATAGACCTAATTCAAACGCAGTCAACTCCAATTTATTTTGAGAATGAACAATTATGTATTAGATATAAAGACGAAACAAATACTTACTAAAAAATAAAAGTAAAGGTAATTTTGTTCCTTTGTTTCTTTTTATTGGTCAAAACTAAGACAAGTCTGTTAGCTTGGAAAAAAACGTAATAATTTTGTTTAATCCTAAGTCAAAAATTAGAACAAATTTAGTAATCAAGTGACGTTTCATGACTCTTGTATGTAACAATATGTATATTTTTAGTCATGAACTGAATTTATTAAGTAATCATGTCAATTTACAATTTTTGTTAATTTTTCTTTTCAATAATTTTAACATAAGAAGTTAATGTAATTTATTTGAACACAAGAAATTATTATTTGCACTTATTTTTAATTGAAATAATTTTATTTTAAAAATAAAATTATTTAATTATCTTTACATGCAACAAACAAATATTTATTTCAATTAAAAATATTTGTACAATTTATAATAAAAAATAAATTGGAGTACTTAGAAGAAGAGTGCAAATAAGAGCTTCTTCCAATGTAATGAAGGTTCAAATCTAGAAATTAAGAATCAAATCCTTATCTGAATGTACAACACCTGGATTAGGGCTTACAATTTATCTGATCAAGATATATTAAAATGAAATATATATTTTAGAATTTATAATTATCAACAAATACAAATAAATTTATTTTAAGAACAATTAATATTAAGAACTAATGTGCAAAAAAAAAAAAAAAGTACTCTTTTATGTGTTGATTTTATTAAAATTATATTTTATTTATTTATTATAGTTATTAAATAAAATACAAAACAAACCGATTGTTAGTAGCATGTTATTATTTTAGAGACCTTCTTTCACTTCAATTTTATTGCATGTGAGTGAAAAATTAAAAATTTAATTTAAATTTAATTGTTTTTTTTTTTGGGTGAAATAGGTTGTAATTAGTTTATGCTTAGGATTCATATTTTTTAAGTTAAAATCAGTTTATTTTTTGCTTAATTGATTAAATTAATAAAAAATTATATAATATTACTTAATTATTAATTATTTTTTTTTATCATTTGTCATTTTATATTTTAATCCTTTAGTATTTCATACAGCTGTATCGTACCAATTAATTAAAGTTATTTGTTTTGGCTCACTACTGAAAAATGTCAAAGGGGAAATGATGGAGGAGGGACGGCGATGGAAGCTGTTTCAGCTCATTCTTCTCTCTCATCTCTCTTCAGCACTCTCTTCATCAAGCCTTCCTTATCGCGGTAATTAGCCGATAAACACCCTTGTATATATATATATATTTATATATGCGTGTGTGCTCCTATATATAAGTTTGTATGTATTCTTCTTGAGATCTTTCATGTTCCTTACCGGGACACGCACATACATTCAATATAGCTAGATGAATAAATACGCGATGCTAATTTAATGAATTGGATTATAAATTTCCTTTTTCTTGATCTCTTTGCCTGTACTTTTGTTGAGTGAATCTGGTTTGGTTGGAAATATGTTATTTTTCTAAATAATATCTTTTTTTTTGGTAAGCAAATAATTTCCGCGTTTAGTTTAAGGCTTGTTATTATCCTAGAGATGTGATTTTCTTAACTAGGATTTGAGAAATGTAGGAGTTTCTATAATTAGGGCTGTCAAAAGTTTACAAAAGCTATATATGAAGTTACTGAGAAAGAAAAAAAGAAAGAAAAAATTTATTGGAGGCTAATCACAATTGAAGAGGATAATTACACCTAAAGTGATCTTTTGGGTTTGGGTCTAATCTCTCATCTCTCTATATTTGGATATATTTTGTAATTGATAATGTGATCTTCTATCAAGTTTGGTATCAACATTCACGAGCACCATCAGCATATCTAATAATTTCTAAATAATTCCCTCATTTTAGGTGTATGGTGGTCCTGTATCTAATCAAATCTGCTTGGTTGCTTTGCTCCATGATAAAAAGCAATTGAAGTATTAAACTAGCAGTCCCAATATTAAAGGGGGCGATACTTTGATCATCTTATGATGGGAATCAATGCTAGCATTTCAAAATATTCACAAGAAAGTCTGAATGCCTTAATTTTTAAATGCTTTTATAGAACTTTCAAATATCAAGTTGGTCTGGGCCCAACTTGGAGGATTCTTACCTCATAATATGTTGGTGAATTATCATCGCAAATTATACTCACTGAACTTCAATAACTCAAGTATTTTTTTCCTTTGAATTTAAATAAAATACTAGTCATATAACTGTAGTCATTTACTCTTTTCTTATGGTCTAGTGACTCTAATCAATAATGAGACAAGTTTGTTTTAGGATTGAAATTTTGTTATCGGGGCGATTAGTTCACATGAAGAGTAGTATTCCTGAGTTTCAAAGGTTTTTTTTTTTTTTTTGCAAGGAAATCAAACATGAAATTTTATTCCCCATTAACAATATTGCTTCCAAAACAAAGCCATTAGCGTACTTGTTCATAAGACTATCCCAAAAGACAACCTATATATAAATCTATATGCTCTAATGATGTAGAATAAGTGGCGAAGGCTTTTGAAACACAATGAGAATGTTCCAAGTTCCATTCTAAGAAAAAGTACTAGCAGACATAGAGTTGGTCAGTCGTGTTTTTTAAAACAGAGATCCTATTTTAACCCAAAACGGTGAGACGGACAATACTCATCGTTCTGCCATGAACGAAACTGCCACGGGGCCAAATGACTTCGTTTAGGTCTTCAATTTCCTTTTTTTGCCATTTACAATAATTTTTATTTTCGCAATTACTTTGTTTAAGAAAGTTCATATTAACTTCTGCTTGTGGCTCTAGTTTCCTATTATGATAAGGTTTCTAGTTTTTTAAAAACCTCCAATTTTTATTAATTTCAGATTTTTCCTTCTTTTCGCAATTATTATAATTTTCTAATTGTAATAGAATTAGTATAAGGAATTAGTAGATTCTTATTCAGATTAATAGTAGTCTTAGCCTATATATATATATATATTCCTCCTTGTCGCAACTATTATAGTTTACTAATTGTAATAGGATTAGTATAAGAAATTAGTAGATTTCTATTCAGATTAATAGTAGTTTTAGCCTATATATATATATATATATATATATGATGTAATTCAGTTTTTATTATTCAAATTATCAATAATATATTTCTGTTTAGAAATTTGAGATTTGTTCTCTTTGGGTGAGGAGTCCCCTGTGTTAGTTGTTCTATAAGTAATTCAACGTGTTTGATTCTCCTTCACGTTCCGCACTGCATTATCTAAGCAAACCCAACACAAAACCATAATAAGTCTATAATACCCAAATCAAAAGTCATAAGATTAACACATTGTTCATCAGTCAACAACCCAATTGACAGCAGAAACAGAACTGGGTCTTCCTTTGATGAGTTTGTCAAGCTCCTCATCACCTGTAATGGCCAGCTGCATATGCCTGAGAGTGATTCTCTTCACCTTCAGATCTTTGCTTGCATTTCCTGCTAGCTCAAGTACCTCTGCTGTCAGATATTCAAGAATTGCAGCCGAGTAAACAGCTGCAGTGGCCCCAACATGCCCATGGGCAGAAGTTATAAGATATCTAAAGCACCGCCAATTATCTAATGCCACACCATTTGAGATGCAAAATTTGGTACCGAATTTTTGAGACAAACAGTATTATTGTCCAAGTTAATGTATTAAAGTAATTGTGAGGGTTTAAGAAACCCAAGGTGTGAGTTGTAGGATTTTAGCTTTCTTCTTGAGAGGAAAAAATTTAATCAATAATAAGAGTGTAAGTGTGAAAAATTTTATACCTAGGGGAGCAAAAAAACAAATTAAAAGGATATATTTGATTTTTTTTAAAGAAAAAAATTGGGGGGGGGGGGGGGGGTAAGTAGATCTAAATATTTAGTTAGATTAAGAGGTTAAACTTGTACTTCACGAGTTCGTGCGTTCGCGTTCCTTCATTCATGCATATCCTTTGCACACATAAATCATATTTTAACTAAATAATTGATTTAAAAGCATCTTTTATTAGTTTAGAAGTCTATTTTGAATGTTTTTCAACATTTAATATTGGTATCATGATTTTTTAGAACAAGGTTAATCAAAATAGATTTCAAAAACATGTTTTAGAATGATCTATCTACACTATTTTAATCTTAATTCAAAAAATATTTTGAATGTTGACCAAACTAAGTTCATATGAAAGTAGACGTCTCAAGCTTTCCAACAATAATTAGAACGCCTCAATTCGACTTCAGATGAGTGAGATATCGCAGTTTGAAGTTGATGCGTTTGCTTCAGTCCATTCCAACGCGCTGAATGTATTTGAACGATGGAGGTTCTGTTTTAATGAAGCAAGAAGTGCTCGTTGCGTTCTAACGATCTGAGGTGCATTCCCACATGAATGATATTTTTTTGAATGTAGAATTGACGAGAACTTAATTCCAACTCAATTTAGGATTTTTCAAATTATATATAAACCTATCTAGGGCTTTGTTTTTTTGTAGGAAAGAACATATAGGATAGATGTTGAAGCCTCTTAGAGTTTTCGTATACATCATATTGATGCTTCTCTCATTGGGCTTTGCATTCAAGTCATAATTTTTAGAATTATGTTGCATTCTATGAATTTTATTCAAACCATATGTAAAGTACTTGAGTATTTTTTACTCCATATATTTTGGAATAATTTTTAAAAGCCACAACACCGGTTTGTTGATTTCATACTATCTCAAATCACTCACACAAAAAAAAAAAAAAAACAGAATCTCCTACGTTGGTGGGTGACCAATGACCATTAAATTAGGAAGGATAAAGATAAAAATTATTATTTTTCTATTAACAACTCAAAATCCAATGAAGATGTAGAAATGTAGTGTCTTAACACTCATATCTGCCAGTTTTTGGGAGTTTTTTTAGCTCAAAATTAAAATTGATTTTTAAAATCACCTGATTTCCAGGACATGACAGCCAATAGGTGTCATTTTGGGGCCATGTGACATGATGCCACTGTGTAATAACCTGATGCAGATAGCTGAATGGTCAATCTATAGCCAACTAAAGGCACTAGTTCTAGTTGATATAGATAGATTTAGGTACCTTTATTATGTTGTTTTCTGGTCGCATGATTCATTTATATGGATCTTTATTTTTTCATTGAAGTATCTAATTTATTTTATACTTTGTGATGACTGGTTGTTGATTCCACTTTATATTCTAGGATGCTATTGGACTGAGTCTTGTCAAAACAGATGGTGGGGAGGATGTGGAACTGGTCATCTAATGTTCAATCAATCCAGTGACTGTAATGGGCAGTGTCCAGAGCCGAAATACTCTCGATGTCTTCCTTATTACACCCACTTTTACTGCTGCATACCAGGTCAGCTGTCTTATATGAGATCTTGTTGGAAAATGTTTTAGCATTTTCATTTTTTAGGTAAAAGATGGATATATGAATTTGGCAGTCTCAATTGTTGGAAGGGTTCATATAGTTTGACTTGTAAACTTCTGTAGCCATCTAAAAAAGGAATGTCAAGACATTAATACAATAGCATATAGCATTTCATTGGCTAGCCTCGCCTAGGACACCTCATGGTCCAACATCTATGTGATTAGGATGTTGTAGCTAAGTTCAAGAACCATTTACATGTGATTTCACTATTGCACAATGTTTTAAAAAACTTTACTGAGGTTTGCCTTGAAGACAGGTGTCCCCAAAACACCTTGAAACTGGAAAAGAAAAAAAACTGTAGTCCTAGGAAACATACAATTTTAAGCTCAAAAAATTCATTTTGGGGCTTCAAAAAAACATTGAAAAAAATACAAACCCTTACCTTATAAAGATTGATACAAAAGAATGTGGAAACCCTAACACATTATTAAAAATGAGCTTTTACATAGATGAGTTGTGCTTTCCTATAACTTCCATGTGATATTAGATATTTTTCTTCCCTAACAAGCATGAATGAGAGAGAGAGAGAGAGAGAGAGAGAAGAGGGAAGGAGGAAAATGACTTATACCGTGAGTTTTTGATATTAAATATTTTCAAATTAATTTTTCTAAAGGAAAGATTAGTTGAAGTGTCTAACCTTCTTTTATAATTTTGACATTGTGATGATGACCCTAGTCTCAAAATACTAAAAGTTTTTATTTTTGACCAAAAATAATGTTTATTTATATTTTTTATAAAGAAATTTAAGTCCCAAAAAATTTATGCCATTAAGACCTTAAGTCCCAAAAAGGTCAAGTGACTCACCTTATGCTTCCGCCTTTTTAAACACTATTATTGCATGCTGTTTCATCTATATGCTTGGGAGTAGTGTTCCGGTAACCTGCGTCCAACATGCATGTGATAAATGACCAAAACCTATTTAAAAAGTAGTAGACTTGATTTATGAGGGGATGGCACTGTGCATCAGTGTATTGAATTTAACCATTCAATTGTAAAGGGCCTTCCTTTATCAAACTGAAACATATCAACTAGCAGTGTGCATTTTCTTATAGCATCATTGGTCCATCTTTGTGTTGCCACACGTTGGTGTTATGCTTCTTGAAGTGGTAAGTATGTGAACTCCAAAATCTAAATATTTCTCAAATTGGTTCTTCAAAATTTTCAACTGATATGATGTTATGTCTTTATTGAACAGAGAGTTGATTGGACAGTGCCAAAGAGAACGTATCCAAATTGAATACCCTGTCATATCTCAAATAGGCTTCCATGATGGGGAACATGGTTATATATTTTGTGAAATTTGTAATGTTTCCTTCAAATATCCCAAATTTCATCATTTTTAAAACATCTTCGGGTTTAGCAAAGTACCTATTTGCTAATATAAGATAATTATTCTTTATATACAATGGAAACTTCCTTTGGGACAAGAATGTACAACTGTAATGTGTATAAACTCTTGAATTTCCAGTCCGTCCAGGATCCCCTTTAAGTGCTTTTTGTTATAATGTCTGTTAACATTTATTGGAAGTTCCTCAAACTTTTGATAGTCTTGAGCATGTTTCTCAATATAATCCTTTCACTATGAAAAGTCCCTCCCATCAAATAGTCACAGGATATCCTTACCATTATAGTCTTATGAGGATTGTCATTTCATATGCTTAAAACCAACATATTGTCTTGTATTCGCTGTAATTCAGGTATTTTTAGCGCATTGATAATGATAACCGTGCAGTATAATTTTTTCATCATATTCCTCTAAACTCACAAAATATAGACAGTTTTCATTCTTATAGGATCTTTACCCTTTCTTGGCTTTACCATTGAGCAGAGAGTCCCAAGGTGATGGCAGATGGGTGCACAAAATGCAACTATAAGGTGGACGGTGGTGATGAATATTTATGTTGCACAGACTGCTCTGATCCTCACATCATTTACGAGGATCCCAAATTAGGTTACTGCAAAACTGGTGCAGAACTAGTTGTGCAGCCAAAACCTAAACGGTATTTACCATCAGTTCAAATGCTTGTTGACCTCATAAATTATTTGCGTCCATTTGGTGGTAAATTTTTCTGTTCATGAAATCACTATTAATGTTCCTTGATCTATGTTTTCTTTGCCTTGCAGAAGTTTTTAAATGGGTTGTTGGGTCATGGATGCCCTGTTCTTCTCCTTGCGATGGTGGAATCCGGTATCGGAACGTGGAATGTTTCGCTGTATTTGAAGACACGTCTATCCCAGACTATCCAGTATATGATCATAAGTGCTCCACAGAAGAAATGGTGAGTGAAACATGATAATTATCCTAAACCTGCTGTACAATTGTGTTACTAGCATTTATTTTGTTCTTTGATTTCCATTATGTTGCTGTAAAATCAACCATATTCCTAAAAAACTTATAAAAAAAATTCCTAAAAAAGCTATTGCTTCATAATTCTGTAAAAATCCTAATGACTATTAAACAATAAAATTTATCCCTTTCCTGTATTTTGTTCTCAAATTGATGTATCACTCCAATTTTCATGATTCTTGTATTTAGGAGGTTTATATGATTTTATCTTAAGGAGAATATCTTACCTTCTGTGAACTTCAACCTTTTAGCTGTTTTCTTCTCTTGGAACTTCGTTCTATGTTTTTGTTGGGTGGATTGAACGGTTTAACTGGAAACTGACTAGCTTTGTGATGAACTTACTAGTTTTCATAAACTCCATGCTTAATGAGAGATTTTTATTCTTAATTTTTATTTCCAACATTTGATTATTGATAGACATCAAAAGGTTTTTGCTTTTCTTCCTTGATAAAATGACAGCCAACCAGACAGGAGCCCTGTAATTTAAGGTAGCTGTGTTGAGCGCAGCAATGTTGACTCACGGAGAAGAAAACACCATAGGTTGCCTACCTGGTTGGTCACACTTCTCATTCTTCTTGGGATTGCTGCTGTCGGGGGTATTGCATTTGTGGGTTACACTCTATACAAAAGGTAACTTCTATCCTCAAAACATGTTTGCCAACTTAAACAAAAAACCTTCAAGCTTCTATTAGATTTAGAATTTGATATTACCAAATGTCATTATGTCACCAGATATGTATATAGACATTCTAAAACCTCATACTGATTGCATCCCTTTCTTCGGTCAAATTTAATTTTTTGACAAGTTTTTTGAGTCAAATTAATATCCTTCACTATCTAAGAAAAGATTTTTAATTGTGTGATTTTGACCAATTTCAATTTAGTCATCATTTTATCACTGCTTATGGGAGCTGGTAACTGACAAGTCATGGCTTAGTTATAAAAGTTTGTGAAATCATTACACTGGCCTAACAGAATCTCCTTACAGTTTCGTGATATGGGAATTGAATGCTTTAAAAAAAAAAAATTGATTCTTAATTGTTTTAGATTATCTAATATAACAATTAAACCAAAATACTTAAATCTCACTTTGTTGTAGAAATGAGCTAAGCAAATAATGGTCTCAGCCCCATCTTAATGACATTGGCAGAATCATTTTAATCCTTGACACAAGCTGTGTACATGGTTGTGTAAATGCACAGCCATCTGAAACTGAGGACCAATTTTCCGAGGCCATTGAACTGTCAATTAAAGATCTAGCTATATTTATAAAAGTAATTGGAGATCTTAGAAGCTTTGACCCTTTTATGGAATTTGTGATAATTTATCTTTCTGATGATATTTACAGGAAAACTTCAACTCAAAATGGCTTCGTGTATATCATGTTGGAAGGATATTCATGAGACTTCTCAATTCTTTTACTGATATATATATTTTGGATTATGGTATATTATCTGGAAGGCTCGAAAGCAACCAGCAAAGTATGAGTCTGAAGTTGAAGATTTCAATTTTATGTCTTATTATTCTTCCTTTTTTGTCAGAATATTATTGCATGCTATTTGCATTCAAGTGCTACAGAATGTGTCTGGTTTATATTTACTGTGAATCAATTTTATTGTGACTTAAAATTGCTTGCTTGGAGATGAACCAGTTTGTGTTCAGGTTTTTCTGAGTTTAAATCAAGGTGGTTTTTGCAGCCATCTCATACTTGATGGAAGAAAATCCATGTGTTTAAAACTTACTGTGACGACGTCCAGAAAGTCATGCACCCGGCCAATGAAAATGTGCCATGTGCATAGATGTCACAAGTTGCAGCTCTATTACCAACTCAGCCTAAATGGGACTAGTGTATTGACCAGCCAACTCATGACCTGAACGTTTATACGGTATTCAACAGTGTAATATGGTACCGAGCAATAGAACTCTGCTAGTTTTTCCCTCCGAGTCCAAAAGGGAAGAAGAATAAGAATATAGTTTAGACTCCCTGACATGTTAATATCGAGTAATGTTTAATCTCTCATGATCACTTTCATTTCATTTCTCTTACAAGAGGTGGGACTTATGATGGTGGGTTCCATCCGTGTGAGAGAGGTGGGACATAAATATGAGACAAACTAAATCTGATAAATGAGCTTTAGATGGAAACTATATTGGTTCTGGATCCAATTTACTAATGTTAGTATCATTTGCCTTGTTGCTAAGAAAATGGAAATTAAGAGATTTGAAGAAATGTTTGGTAAATTAATCTTTCCAATATAGATACATCTCGTGCACAATAATCATTTTGCATGTAATGCATTGTGGGATCCCCAACTGAAAGATAAAGAGGAAATTTTCTATTGAAAGATCAAAGATGGGTTTGTGAGATGAATAACTGAAGGTATCAGTTGGAAAGCCACTGCTGAGGTATCAGTTCTCAGCCATTCCTCAACAGCTCTAGGCGGGGCTGTCTTTGATCCGCGCCTATCTCCGCCAGTTTATCAACGCAAAAGGTTTAATTTTCAAAGAATATGCTTGATGGAGTATGATTGAATGCTATCAGCGTAATTCTAACAGTCGATAATGAGAGCTTTGTAAATATCATCTTCATTGTCCTAGTTCTTCAATAATCTAACAGCAAATGTGCTATTTGATTTGATTAATTGTCATTTGGAAACTCTTATGAACACTCCGTAACTCGGCTAACTTAAAAAGCATTCAATTAGAATTTGAGAACGGTCTTAATTGAATAAGATATTTACATCCCGCTTGGATTGGTGGATTTGAAAACAAATATATGAAAAGAAAATGAATAAGATGTTATTTTACGTTTGGTTTAAAATAAAATAAGAAAGAGAAGGGATGGAGGGAGAGGGACGAGTCTTTTAATTCTTATTTTATTTAATTTTTATTTTTTTTTAAAATAGACGAAGGACCAAAAGAAATGAGAGTTTTTAATAATTTGTTTTATAATATCAATTATAATATTAAAATTATATATAAAAAAACATTTCTATCATAAGGCATAATAGTAAAAAAGTATATAATCATTTTTTTTTTCTTTTGTTGTTTTGAAATAAGATGTAAAGATTATAATTCGAGGAGTTAATTAAAATTTCAAGTTATCGAGTTTGATTCCAAGCATATGAAATGACTATGAGAAGAACAATATGGATTTAATTTGATATGCACAAATTGATCCAGTTATCTTGTATTATCAAAAAAATATATATATATATTCTCCACTTTCTAATTTGTTATCTGAACATAAATGAAAAATTAAATTCTCATTTTCTTTCCTCTTCTCTCCTCTCCTCTTTCTTATAATTAATGATATTATTTTATATCCTTTCTCCCTTATTTATCCAGAGTTAGCGATCTTGAGCCAATGATATAACTCACGTTAAGTTTTATCACTTTCTAAGGGTGAATTTGCCAATGGATTGCAATTTAATGGTCAATTCCCAATAGGAAGAAGGCACGGGGCTTCTTCCTACAAAGGTAATAATTAATAATAATAAATCATAATTAAAAATTAAGAAATACCTGATTTTTCACCCTATAAATTTGGGCGTGTTCCATTTGTTTCCTTGCGCCGAGCCCTAATGTTAGTTTGTAGTTTGTATTTTTTTTTTTTTGCATTTTTTTCTTCTAATTACCAATAAATTTGATATGTGATTTTAGAGATTTTGATTTGTTAGGGTTAGGAGGTGCGGATTCATACTGAAATCAGTGCGATGAAAGTTCAATGTTAGGGTTTCCCACCTGTGTTAATTGCCGCCATTTCTTTCCCACCTTTGTAAGACGAGTGATACATATAATGTCTGTGTAAAAAAGTCCTCCTTTTGTAACTTTTGGATATAATCAATCACAAGTTTTAAACTCCCATCTTTACAATTGCATATTTATTCAGGCAATTGTGCGTATTTTTTTGGTCAATTGTCGGCTTTTTTAGGGTTTTACGTACTTGAATTATTGCAATTAGGATCGGGGACTAGGGTGTTTTTAATCGATTTTGATAGTTTTTTGCTGGGGTCCATTACAAAAGCTTGGTAGTCAAAAGGGTTTTTTTTTTCATTCGATCTGTGAGGGATGGATAAGAAGAAGGTTGTGGTTCCGCTCGTCTGCCATGGGCACTCCCGCCCCGTCGTGGATTTGTTCTACAGCCCAATCACACCAGACGGGTTCTTCCTTATCAGTGCTAGCAAGGGTAACTGTGAATTTGAATAGAAATGCCTAAATTTTGGTTTTTTAATTATAGGTGTTGCCTTTCTTAACGCGGATGATTGCTGATAATTTTGATCTTCTTCGTTTTTTTTTTTTTTAATTTCTATCTATATGTAAATTTGCTGAATTGAATGGAATTAGAAAAAATTTATAATCATGTGGAACCGTCTATATTAGCTTAGCTGCGGTGTAAGTGTGGAAAAATTCTTTTTTTTTTTTTTTTTGGGGGGGGGGGGTTATTTTAGTTCGAGTTTTGTTGTTTTATTTTATCCTTTGGAAAGCACCCAGGGATCCTTTCTAGCATTGTGGGAGCTGAAATTATGACTCTCTCTCTCTCTCTCTCTATATATATATATATATATATCTATGGATAGAAAGTTATGGGTGTAATTGTTATCGTTGTCAATTATAAACCATAAATAATCCCAGAAAAAAACCATAAAGAAGCAAAAAGAAAGAATTATTTTATGATTAAAATTCTAGAATAATTTAGTTTCACTAAAATCACTATTTGGATAAAAGAAGTATGAATGTTCATACATGTGCTGAAAATGTGACTAGAATTTACTAATAGGTTGCTTGGACATCCTATGCAAATTCAATCAGCTAGGAATGATTTATGGAGGCTTGAATGAGTTCAACTGATTTTTGGTGGAATTTAAATGGTGTAACTTTTTTTTTCCAAACAATACTTGAACCAAGCAGTAAGGGAAATATATGCATCATTTACGTTGTCTCTTTTCATGTTCGTATGTAGCCTGGGTCAATTTGAAGCCTTTTTTTTTTTCCAAAAAAAAAAAAATTGTTTTCAGGGGTCGCTATGAATCTTTAGGATAGAATTTAGTCGGCGGATGATGGGAGCCAGGGTTAGAGAAACCTTTTTGAATGATTAATATATTAATACATGATCTCTATGTTGAATTATTGCTGAAGGAGGAGTTATATGTTGGAAGAGAGCCTGTTGAAATGGAAAGTCATGTTTATTTAGAACCCAACATTTTCAATCTTGTTTAGGTAGTGATTGTGATGACTACCATTTATGGAGAATTACCATGGATGACACACACTTTGCGAAAAGGATTATGGAATGGATAGCAGTGCCAGTTCTGTACCTGTGGTAAGCTAACTTGATGACTATGCTTGAGAAAGTTTGTTAGATTAATCTGGCTTATTTTTCTTCAGTTGGGAAACTGTCCTTAAATGCCAATATATTCACCTAATCAACTTACAATCCTTTTGTTTGCCAGCATGTTCAAACTTAGCTAAGAAGCTGCTTTTTTTTTTTTTTTTGAGAGACAAACCCCCACCCACTTTGTCTCATTTGAAACTCGAACCCTCAACCTTTTGTTTGGGAGGTGGAAGATATACCACTCAAGCTTTTGCTTGCTGGTTAGCTAAGAAGTTGGTGTTATGCTTGCCAAGAAGGAACATTTTCCATTCTCAAGATTCTTAGAAACAGTTTTTAGTGCACTTGTTTATATTTCATAAAAATGTGTTGACATGTGGTTTGAGAAGGGATTTGCATACCAATGATTAGTGTAAAAGACACATTGGGGTACTCCAACTCAGCACCGCAGTCCTGTAAATTGCTAATATGCATGCACACCGCAAATCAGTTGCTTCAGTTTCTCTCACCTTCCACTTTAATGTCACATATTTTTTTGTCAATTTATTTAGCTTCTTGACATTTGATGGATTTAGTCAGCCCTATTATGGGCCATCAGAAGATTGATTTGAATTTTCAAGTGGTAAATAGAAATAGTATATTTAAAATATAAACACTAACATAATGCATCTGTCATGTGGTAGGAGTCCGTTGGACTTGGACCATCTATTTAGCTGTTAAACAGTCTTGTAAGATGAGTTGCAGACTGACTTAAGATTCCAAGTGGCATAATTATAGCCTTACATGCTTCTCAGCTCTGAATCTAAGATTTGTATTTGCAGTAAATTTCTTTATTATTAATTCTAAAAATTAAGTAGTATCTCCTCCACCTCCCAAAGTGGTGGTTGTGCTTGTGGAAAGTTTACTTCAGGCATGTGCAATTTGGAGAAGGCAATGGAAAATAATTATAGAACAAGGGTAAAATGCTGGATTTTAGAAAGAAGGTAAATGAATTTATAAAATTACTTTTCTAGTGCTCTACAAGGGGCCATTATTTGGTGCAACGGAAAAGCTTAAACTATCAAGTGTGAGAATGAGTTTTCGAGTTTGCTAATGTCAAAAGTTAGCCAATACCCTATTTATCCATCCTAGCATCCCATATTAATGGGATCAACACTATGTAGTGATCATTTTTTACCCCTCATTGTGAAATCACCAACTCATCTAAAAGCTTAAGCTATTAGAAAGGGTTGTAACTTTATTATTATATTTTCTAATACGTCCCCTCACGTTTGGTCAGTTTGAGCCTAGTGACGGTGAGATTTGAACTCAGGACCTTCTGCCTGCTCTGATACCATGTGAAATCATCAACTCATCTAAAAGCTTAAGCCGTTAGAGATGGTGTAACTTTATTATTATATTCTTTTAACACTTATTTTCTTAGTGAGTTTCTATTGGCAACCACCGCTTGTTACGCTACGGGGCAGTTTATGGATTCTTGGATCTTTTTCTTGTTTTTAGATACCTCTCTGATATACCCACATATTCAATAGGCAATGTAAAAAGGTGTTATTGGTTAATTTGGTATTGGTCACTATAACTTTTGATTGATATAACTTTGTACACTGATAATTGTTGTTTTAATGGGGCATGATTATGAAAGGTAGGAAAGTTTGATCATATGGAAACATCGCGTGATTCTTATTTGAACTTTTGGACGTGTTATAGTCCACTTTTTTCTTCTCCAGTTAATGGAAATAATCATCAAATGTTTTAACCATATTCTTTGTTTCATTGGCCAATCGTTGATATATGCTTTTGAGAGATTGCTTTGGTTGCTCATCGTCACATTTTCACCTGCTAGTTGTGTTCATTGTTGGTGTTTTCATTTCTATTTTTAAATGTCAGTGTACATGGTTTTGTCCAAGAATTGTTTTTTGAGTTTTCTCATGATAATTATCATGTGTAATTTAGATTCCACTCCAATGCTAAGAAATGGACAGACTGGAGATTGGATTGGAACCTTTGAAGGTCATAAAGGTGCAGTGTGGGGTTGCTGCCTTGATACTAATGCACTACGTGCTGCATCTGGGTCTGCTGATTTTACTGCGTATGTGATCAAGCTTCTTCCTCTTGTAGATTTGTTAAATATAAAAATTCAGTTATTTGTTAATGTCATTTTTTCTATAAAATTTCTGTAAATTTGTTCTTTATGCCGCCTTGTATCAGGGGGAATATCCATGATTTAATCTTTCATATATGTTATTTCACAAGGACATGTTAGTAATAACAAAATTCTGGAAGAACTTGCTCCTATATTTCAATGTTGCCTCTTCTCGACGCCTTGACTGCTTGTATGGATAAATGCTGCTTCGGACTTGGTTTTCTAATCCATCTTATTTGTTTGCAGAAAAATATGGGATGCATTGACTGGGGATGAACTGCATTCTTTTGAACACAAGCACATTGTTCGGGCATGTGCCTTTTCAGAGGTAGATTTGGATTAGTAGGATTAGTATCTTTGTAGTATCTACTTTTATAAATTTGTGTGAATTGTGCTTTATCTTTTTTCCGAGGATGGAATGTATTGCATGTGAGTCCTCAAATGCCCCTATGGAAGGCGGGGGGATACCTGTGTCTGGTGTGTCTCATGTAGGAGAGCTAGTGTAATAAAAATAAGCAGGATCACATGAATTGTTCAATTTTGCATACTTTGAATTTTTGTTTTGTTTTCTTTTTGAAATTTCGTAAAAAGTTTCTTGGCTGGCCAAATCTTGAATCTTAATATCATTGAATCTCACTGATCGCTGTTTGCACTTTACATTGCAAGATTTGTGTGGTCCTCATGGAGGGATAGGTTTTGAATTTGGAATATGGAGCCTTTGTGGGGTCCTATATTACTTATTTTTGTATAATTCCTTTACTGTCTTTGTTTTGTTCCTTCTCCCCCCCCCCCCCCCAAAAAAAAAAAAAAAAAAAAAAAGTTTTATCAGTTTCTTGTTTTCTTCATGAATATATCTACTCCTCTCATTTAGTTCCTCTCTCATGTGATAATTCTTTTTTCAGATATAAAAATGTTCCTCTGGTTTGTTACAGCAGCTTTTACTTTCATGTATTCTGCAGTTTCTTTTGATGTTTCAAATTATTGAATTGAGTTTTTTATTATCATTAATGTTGGATTATCATATGGTTGATATAGTACTGGATTGCAGTATTCATATGTTATGATTATCAATGATTTTACAGAGATGAAATTATGCATATGCATTGATAGCTTTGCCTTTCATTGTTGATAGATGTAGTTTGAATTAAAGTTTGTTGATTATCATACAGGATACAAAACTTCTACTCACTGGTGGTGTTGAAAAAATACTTCGCATTTTTGATTTAAATCGACCCGATGCACCTCCAAGGGAAGTTGATAACTCTCCTGGTTCAGTTAGAACTGTTGCATGGCTCCACAGTGACCAGACTATATTAAGTTCGTGCTCTGATATTGGGGGTGTAAGGTATATACAGAGTAATATGCAAATGATGTTACTACTGATATGTTATTATTATTTTTTTTAATTTGAAGTTGGTATTTCCTTATTTGACTGGTTGAATGAGAGTCCATGGGCTGGTATGTTTTGATTGAATATGAAGTATGAACTCTTGGAATGGATTGGTGTTTTATCCTTGTCTTATAAGATCATGCTGAGCATTTAAAGTGGAGAGAACTTTCTTGTTTGTTTGGCGTTTTGCTAAGTAGCTAAGGACATGATTGTTTTAGTCAGCTCTTTTGTGTGCATGCATGTTAGCTGCCCCTTGCTACTTTGTAGAAAACTGTCAATTGTGCTCACATTTGGTTTATGTTTCTTTCAGTATATATGTGGGCTTTATTACTGATGAAATCTCATGTCAGAACAAAGTTGTTGTTTCTCTTTTCTCATGATACAGCTTTTAAAAATTCATTGTCTTGTGGCAACTCAGTTTCATAGTCATTGGACTTCTCTTTCCTGGGTGCCGATCTCCCCCCTCCCAAAAAAAAAAACAAAAAACTTCTGGACAGAAGGAAAAAGGAGTAGGGGATTTTTGGTGAAGCAAAATCTTGACATTTGTCTTGTATTCACTACCACATCCTATTGTTTTGGCATAGTCTTTAGCAAATGTGTCCAGTAGAGTAACTTTAGCACATGTATGGACATTTACCCTATTAGAACATCTAACCAGGCAATGGACTTGGGCACTCAAAAATGGAAGATCTTATCCTGTCAGACACTTTCGAGTAGTTATCATATGGAAACTTTAGCTTAGTTTCTGTTTCAAAATGCTGTGAAACAGGTATGTGTTTGGTCATTTCAGATCAAAAAAGCAATGGTGTCAGTTTGGGAGAGGTGGTAACAACTATACTGAGATGCTATTGGCAGTCATTCTTTCCATCAATCTAAGATCCTCAGCTAGGTTTAAAATTCCTAAACCTGATCCTGCCCCCATTCCAGTTATTGTCTTTGAACCTGTCTTGACAGACTTGGGTCTGGGCACATCAGCTACTTAATGCAACCACCTTGATGCACTTACACTGGTGTGTGTTGTATATATTACAACAGGCAAGACCAACAAGCTCTAGCTTGGTTGGTACCTCCTCCGCCTCCTTGTGTAGGAGCTTGAGGGTTCAAGTCTCCTCAAGGGGCAAAGTGGTGTGTGTGTGTGATTTACCTATCCAAAAAAAATATTACAAAAAGCAAGCAAATTGTGTAGGTTGAAATTAATGGTCAACCTTTGTAAACCTGCTTTTTACCTAATCCTTGGGTTCGGAAACACCAGATGCACCCCCTGTTAGTTATGTAACTGAACTGTCCCCATATGTTTATTTGTAGCACAGGTCACTCAAGTAACTTTTCCTTGCCCTTTTTAAGGTACTAAATAAATTAGTAGTGGCATCTATTTGCACTTGATTTACAGAAATTTTTCGTGCACTTACAACGCACATGTCAGTTACACTATCTGTAGAAGATTTCATATTTATGTCTTGGTTGTAACCTATTAAGTTTCATCATTTCCTAAATTTCAATCTGAAAACCTTGAACAATTTGTTATCTATAGGTTTAATTCACCCTGCAGTGCCCATCTCATTTTCCTTTCATGATATAACCTAGGTTATGGGACGTGAGAAGTGGCAAAATTGTCCAGACACTTGAGACCAAATCACCTGTAACCAGCGCTGAAGTGAGTCAGGATGGCCGCATTATAACTACTGCTGATGGGTCTACAGTCAAGTTTTGGGATGCAAATCAGTAAGTATCAAATTGATTGTGTTGCTCCTACGAAAAGATCCGCATGAGTGGCTCATAATTTCACCTGTTCATTTTCTAAGTTTTGGATTGGTGAAGAGCTACAACATGCCCTGTGATGTGGAATCGGCTTCGTTGGAACCAAAGCTTGGAAATAAGTTCATTGCCGGAGGAGAAGACTTGTGGATTCATATTTTCGATTTCCATACTGGAGAAGAGATTGGTAGGTGTCCTTCAATTAATAGTTGTTTGAGAAATCAAAGAAGTTATTAATATAGAACTTGTAACTGCCTGGTACCTAATTTGAATCCAGTCTTGTCTGCTGCCCTGTAAATATTAAAGTTGCCACTGTCATTCATAGTGCTGTGTCCTAATGATACAAGGTTGGCATCACAACACTCCCAAGCTGTGGATAACCATTTCTCGGTATTTAAGACACCACAATGCTGCATTAAGGCAGAAATTGATACCTTTTTGTTGCAAAATTGGATAAATCACTGACGTGTTGTGTCATTCTCTACCGAAGTCATTCTTATTGGAGGATTTTGGAAAACCTGTTAATTTGTGGACAAGATGAGTGCTGTGTCTTTTCCCAACTCATGTTGAGGGTTTTCAGACCCTGAGAATTATGGTTGTTACTTATTTTTGTGCCTTTGACTGGACAGCTTTCAAAGAAACTGCTAATATTTTCTGCATTTCTTGATATAGATTTTCTTTTTTCTGTGTTTTTTTCTCTTCCTTGAAGAAATTTGCTTGACTTATAAAGTCTGTAACAGACTATGGTGAAACTTGCTAATCTCTATATCTTCATTTGTCGTATCTTGATGCAATTATTCAATTACATTTTTGCAGGATGCAACAAGGGCCACCATGGTCCGGTCCATTGTGTCCGGTTCTCGCCCGGAGGTGAATCCTATGCCTCAGGATCTGAAGATGGAACCATCAGAATATGGCAGACTACCTCTTTGAATCATAATGAGCACAATCCACCTCCTGCAAATGGGCCATCTGGGAAATTGAATGTTGAAGGCTGATGAGGTTGCTCAAAAGATTGAGGGCTTCCATATTGCCAAAGAAGGGAAGGCCGGAGAAAAAGAGAAAGCAGTCGATGCCTGACTCAGAAGAAAGATTAAATGTGTTTTACTCTGCGTGATGAGAGAGTTGTGAGCTTAGTGTGATTTTCAAGGAATTATCCTTTTCTCAAATAAAATAGACTTTTTTTTTTTTTTTTTTATCTTTTCCATTTAGTATCCTTTTCTTTTATTCTTTTTTGAATCCCCCAGTTTTTATGAATCTGCCCTCTTTATTAACGGGAAAAGGACATATTCACTAGTAACTCATGGGAGTGACTAAAAATAATAATTTGGATATATAAAACAAATAAAATATATATTAAATAAAATTCTGGAAATGTGTTTTATTTTTGGGTATGTTGAATGAAAGTTAAGACATAACCCTATGTAACCTCATAAGGCTTAGAATGTTATGATCCTGGAATGTTAGAAAGTTAAGACCATCTCATGCGCACAAGAAAAATCATTATTTTAAAAGTTGACTAAATGATCATAGATCCTTAATCTGCTGATTTAATAAGTCAAATCAGATTTTGAAAATTTATTTTGGTTAGTGATTCGGATATGATTTTTTATCAAATATTTTTTAAATGTGTTTTAAAATTTAAATTTATTTTTAAAAATTGTAAAAATACATTTAAATATGATAATTTGATTTTTTTTTTAAAAAAATATGTATTTGGATATAATTCAAAGAAAAAAAAAATTCTTCACATTTTTATATACTAATATCAATACTTGTTAATCATTGCAATAGAACCTCATACAATAATGACATCAAGAGTCAAAATTTTTATAGTTAAAGTTAAATGAATTCACAAAACATGTGCTATATTAAATTCCAACCTAATAAAATCCTATCTCTCACTCTTTCTCTATCAGGCATTCACAAAGACCACCACCCACCTCCCACACTACCTCACTAGCATACATCATTAACACTCACTGAAAGTCCACCACCGTGACCACTAAGTTTTGTTAACCACCACCTCCCTTCGCTATCCCTCTCCACATGACAATAAGAACAATAGAGTAAGGATGCCCGATACCTTCTTCGGTAACTGTGCTCGGTGGTTGTGGATGGAGATCAATGGAGAATTGCGATGGAAAATGGGTAGATTTTGTCATGGATGGCGGGTGATGTTGAAAGCAGGTTGAGAGATGGAGCGAAAAGATTTTTTGAAAATTTTCAAAAAGGGGAGAGATGAATTTTCAAAATATTTTGAAACATAACATTTGAAAATCATAATCAAACACAAATTGGATTAAAAAATGTTTTGAAAATAAAAATCAAATGTCATTGTTGTTATAAATATGAAATCACAAAAAGTACTAAATTAAAAAATTCTAAGGAAAATATCAATGTTTTATTTTTTAAAAAGAAAACTATCTAGTAGATTTCTCTTCCTCAATATGTAGAGTTGTGGTCTTCTTAAACTTCTGATAATTTAATTTTTTTTATAGGTAAATTACATTGATCTTTCATGAGTTTTATAATAATTACACTTATCTTTTTTGAGATTTTTGAAATTATACTGACCTTTCATGTCTTACATCGAAAATATATAAATACTCTCATTTAATCAATTTTTTCTTTAAAATGACAAAACTATCCCTTTCATATTTTTTTTTAAATTTTAAAATCTTGACTATTTTGTTTTATTTTTTAAATAAATATTGATAAAAATCTTAAATATATTTTTATATGAAATAAAAATAAGTTATTACCTTAATTTTTTTATATGTAAAATAATAATAAAAATTTAAAAAAATTAGTCAAAAATGTAAAATAATTAAATAAAAGGAAAAGGTCTCTTTGTGAAATTAATTGTAGACGACAATATCCCAACACCACAAGGGTAGTTTAGACTTTAGCGGTACAAAGACCCAACAAGGGTAATTTCGTCATATAGCTCCATATAAACGACTTCATCTTGCGGGCTTCGATTATGTTTTCCTTCTTCCTCTCGTTGCCTCGCTTTCTGCCATTGATTTCCCGACCGTTTGCGTCGACCGGCGTGAACCCTGACTTTTTGCTTTTGGCGGGAAAATGTCGGGCAAAGGAGCGAAAGGTCTGATAATGGGCAAGTCCTCTGCCCTAAACGGAGCCAATAAGGATAAAGACAAGAAGAAGCCCGTCTCTCGCTCTTCTCGTGCTGGTCTCCAGGTTCTCTCACTGTAGAACACACGCTTACGCATACTCTTTCTACATGACTTTCTATGTATTTTTTTTTTTAATTATGGATGACATTTATTATCCGTAATTTGATGATTAGGGTTTTGAGTAATTTTATTGAAGTTGTATTGGTGTGTCTTTTCTATAAAAACATATGAGGTATTGAAATCAATACGGTACTTTAAAAACATAGATTTTGAGGTTGTGAGCTTGTAGGTATTTGTGCGAAGAAGTTAGCTGAGAGGCAATTCTTTGGTATTAACTCGGTGGCTTTTATTCGGCTCTAGAAAATGTTGAATTTCCGGCTGAGAAATTTGTTAGCCTGGAAAGGAAAATAAAACGTAGATCTTGGGAGTTGGGACGCCCACTTCAGTTCCAATCCATTATTAATAGTTTCATTTCTTTTTCTATGATCAAACTAAGTGTTTCGGTGTGAATATTGTCAGATAACAGGTAAATTGTCTGATTGGTCAGAGTAGTCTGTTGTGGTTAGAAAAGGTTCTTTCTGAAAAGCATAAATAGAGTTTGAGAAAATGAAATGTTATGAGTGGCATCGATAGAGTACCCTTGGAAGCCGTCTATATGTATAGTTTGTGGGTTCTTTGGGTGTCACAATCATTGGTGTTCAGGATTGTGTAACAATTTTGGGATTTAAGGGGGATGAGGGAAGGATCTCCATTATTTGGCAGTCTTTGATGTATGTGAAGTTAATCATAGAAAGATAGATAAGTCTGTCAGTGGATATCTTTCCAGCTCTTGTTATGAGGTTAACGCAAATATTAATAAAGGTTCATTTCCTAGTGATTGTCTTGAAGATATTAGTAGTGAGCATATGTGGGCTGATGTTCAAAGAAGAGATGCTGTTGCTAGGTATTCATCTTCTATTTCCATATGTCCTACCATGGGAAACCTGAAACCCCACCATTCTTAGTACTTCCGAGAATTATCTCACACTAAATCTATGTCATTTCATTCTCTCTACTCATATGTCTGAACCTTATGGAGAATTATCTCACACTAAATCTATATCATTTCAGCCTTATGAAGTGGCGCCAAAAGAGCTCAACAGACTCCAACTCTCAATCTTGAAATGTCCTATTAAACTTCGGATTTCATGTCGCTGCTCCATCACAAAAATGAATAAAGTCCTTCACCAATGCCTTGCCATATTGAGTAATTCGCAATAAATTCGTTCTGGGTTTCATCCTCGCACCACCTACTTGCCAGAATGTGATCGCCTACTCTCCACCACAAACCCCACATAAAATCGAAACAACCTCGAACCCTTCCTAATGCATGCCTATAACCTAATCTTGTGAGAATTGATTATATCAAAGGTTCATCCCCTATCCAAAACTCCATATCTTCTCTCTACCACTTGCCTTCACAAACTTCAGGCCCCTGCAAAAATTGCCAAGCTCCTGCGAAAACCGTCGAGGCTACTTTGCTAACAAAGCCTGGTTGAAGCAACGAAGGAATCTAACTTCAAGTTCAACCCCCTCAAGGGAGAGAAATTTTCTTCCATAGCACGAGATGGTTATCTAAATACGCTCCCTTGCCTACCTCACAAAAAATCTTTTTGAAGCTTTTCTAGCCTATTTGTGAATGACATTCAGTTGGTAAACAGTGACATAAAATATGTGGATAGGCTGGGTAGTGTTTTTTAGTAGCATTAGATGACTCTCTTTTGACAAACATTGCCTTCTCTCAAATGTTTCAACCTCCAAGTTCCAAACCAAAGTCACCTTAAATATAACACACGAGAGGGAATCCCAAATTGCTAGTTGGGAGGGAGCCAATTGTGCAATCCAAAGTACTTGCCAACCCATTAATGCTTTCTGCATCCCCCATTGTAATTTCACTCTTCGCTTTATTAACTTGAAGACCTGGCATTGGCTGAAGCAGTTTAGAATACCTCCAAGATATTTCAATTGGTTTTCTTCTGCCCAGATATGAAAATTGATTGATGCTTGATTCACAAAATTATCTTGTCATCCTAGGGTTAGAATTTCCACTAAATGTGGACCAATAATGTCAGTGGTCCTGTTACACTGCTCCTCCAGTGTAGTTGGGTTATGTCTCTCTCTTAGTGTTAAGATTTTTTGAAAGGGTGGCTTGAGGTTTGAGCCAGGAAAAAGGGAAGAAACTTGTGAAGGATGGTGCCTTCTTATTTATTTTGGTGTATTTAGAGGGAAAGGAACCTGTTGTATCTTCGAAGGAGAGTTGATGTCCATTGTAGGTTCAAAGAAATTTTTTTTTTTGATAAGTAATAATTTATTTCAAGAAAAAAAAATTCAAAGGGGAGTGCACCCATTTACACGAAAGATGTACATACAAGGAAGAAAACAAAACACAAGGCTACATCTTAACTAAGTCTCATGGCCGATAAAAAATTTACTAAATAATCAACTGGAATAGAGGAACTCCGTGTAACTCAAAAATATAGAACATTCAGCAAAGAACTCTTAAGCACACCCAAAAACTGATCTTTTCGATAAAAGAAATCTGCAATTTCTCTCTCCACACGCACATAAGACAAAGGGGGCTGTAAACCACGGCTACCTATCCATCTTAAACCTCCATCTACCATGCCAGCCATAGCTGAATGAGGAAGTGCCCACTGGATATCAAATAAGGCAAACAAGAAGTTCCACAACTCACTAGCCACCTTGTAATGCAGGAATAAATGACTAAGAGTCTTCTCATGAGAGTGACACGGATACGATACGACATGAACATGCAGATATAAAATTTTTCAAAAAATGACACAGATACATTAGGGACACATTGAATATATATTTTTAATATGACCATATAATAAAAATTGAACATTATTTTAATTAAAATTGTCATAAAACACATGAATCACAAAAAATATTATGAAGATATTAAAATAACTAAGAAATTAAATAAAAATTTAAGAATTTCTTCATTTAATCAACATCCATGATTCAAGTTTCAAAATAAATTTACTAACTACTACATGGAACATCTATATATATATTTTGTTGATAATCATGGGTTTTCAATCCCTGCCATAGAGCGAGTTAGGTTGACCAATTAGTTTCACGGAACGGTGTATACTCTCACTACACCTATCAGGTAAAGCGGACATTTGATGTTAGGCCCTGGGGTAGCCCAAGGGAAGTTTTTGAGCCTATGGAATATCGAACCCAAGACCAATGAGGATTGCCCTCATCTATCTTGTGGTTGGCTACCACTTGGCCACCCCCCTTGGGGTTATATATATATATATATATAGAACAAAAAATAAATGAGAAATTGAGAAAATAAGGGGGAAAAATCCAAAAAAAAAAAGTGTCCAAAACATGTGTATAGAAAGTGTCTGAGAGTGTCGGTGTTCGACACGGACACGTGAGCCAAAATAAATTATCCCTGCTTCATATGTTCATTGTGTCCATGATGTGTTTGTGTGCTACTTTTTTAAGATTTGTCATGTTGCTGCATTCCTGTGGTTTCTTGTGTGTTTCATCTCTGAAGGTTGCTCCTTTGCCCAAATTTTTTGGGCTATGCCAAAAAATGGGTTGAGCTTAGCCTCAGACAGGTTTACATGCTCAAATGGGTGTGCAGGCTGAACTTGGGCTATGGTTTAGCTTGAAGCCTACCTATCCTGAGACCTATGTGTTTCTATTTAAATGACACGTGTATAATTTGTTGTTTTTTAGCTAAATCCACGAATATTGCATAGGTGGCCACCTAAAATAGTTTCATCCCAATGGTCTTTTTGTGGTACACAGTACCTTAAAAAATAATACCAATTCTCTTTCTTAGTTATTTTGACGGTTGTCAATCATGAGCCTAGTAAAACTTGGCCCAAAGCTCAACTAGCATATTGGGCTAAGCTTGGACAATCAATAAACAATTAAATTTGGGCTAGGCTGATCATGGATATAGGGCTTCTTTGTATGGGATGAGCTTGGACAAGCCTCAGTTTTGATTTGGTGAGGGAAACGAATAGGTCTTTTCTATTTTATGTGCATTAACGGTGATCAATGTTTTAAAAGGAGGAAGTGTAAGGCGAGGTGCCTGAACGTTTACAAGGCAAAAGCCTCATGGTACCTCAGATAAATAATGTTATTAGTCGAGAAGAAATTTTTGAGACTTAAATTTCTGTGTTAAAAAGTCGAATAAATAATATTATTAGTCAATAATAAATTGTTTTAGTAATTTGCAATCTTTGCCAGTGTTATAATTTCAAAATTTTTAAGCAAGGTTAGATCTTTTGACTAATCTTTCTTAAAAATACTCATTTGAAAGTATTTAATTCCTAAAAGTCATACAACACTTTTTCCTCCTTCCCTCTCTCTTGGGCTTATTAAGGAAGAAAAAGATTCAATATCATATGACTTTCATAGGAAAGTATAACCATCTTTGTAAGCCCCGTTTTAATAATATATTAGAATTTGAATGAAAGTGGTCAAGCAATATTGTTGCTTGTAAATTTCTCCCAAACCTGGAGTTCCATCGGTATAAAGCAGTGTGTTACGGTTTCATCATTCTTTTGTGGCAATTTTTATTAGTTAAGGGTTTGTATTAATTTTGTTTTTTTTTTTTTTTTTGGGTGAAACTCCTAAAGTTAGTCGAAGCGCTTTGGAGACAAAAAATGTTTGAACCATTGCTTTTGAATTGGATGCTTCTCGGGACCATTGTTTTCATAATTGATATATATATATATAAAAGGCATTTTGGGGATACCTTGCTTTAAGGCGAGCTTTTAAAAAACAGTGACTCTGGTTTTACTTGTAAGGTTAGAATCATTAATGTAGAAATTCCTGTTAGAGGACGGATTATAATGTTTAGGAATAAAATTTTCCAACAAAATTCATAGAACTACCTACCAAAGTTCATAGAACCATGCTTGTTTTGTAAACTACATTAGAGCATCCTGTGGTTTTATAATTGATATTTGTAGCCTGTCTCACTTCCTGGAGAAAGACATGAAAGTAAATCCAATAACCTTAGCTGTTTTACTAAAATAGTGGTAAGAATTCTGAAGGCAGTTATTTTTCACAGGGTTGTAGTATTGCACACCACTGATCAACAGGCACTAGAAATATGTTTCCTTGGTATTTTGGAGCTGTAAACTGGGATGGTCCTTTCCAATGGAAAGGCTATAAAGAATAAAAAGGAATTTTCCCCTGGAAATGTTCTTCTCCAATTATTTTACCACCTCTCTTTTTTCTCCTATCATGCTGCAAGCTTATCAAAATTGAATCCATGTTTCTGGAAAGCGAAAAGACACATTTCTTCTCTAAATTAGATTCCAAAGTTTCCTCAGCTGGTGCAGTAAAATTCACTTCATGAATAGAGGTTGGATTTTCATGAAATCATAGACCCCATATAAATGAGCTTAGTTATACTTGTCAAAAAATAAATGAGCTTAGTTATACATGTAGTCAGTGATTACAGTATCTTTCTAGTGTGTATTCTTTGCTAATATGACAATATCTTTATTGATATTGCATATAGGATAACGGGTGTATCGTTTCTGGGGATGTACTTTCTCTGCATATTGTTTTTTTGATACTTCCTACTGCATGAGGTAGTTAGCATATCCAAAAGATGTTTCTAAGAAAACAACTACTTTCAGAAACAAGCACAAGGAACTGATATTCCTTGGTAACAAATTCTATAACTATCCAATAATATACACACACACACACACACACACACACACATATATATATATTTATATCTTGGTGGGACATCATCTTCTAAAAATTGATTGCATTATGCATTTCTTGAATATTAATTGCAAATGGAGTGTCTTCTAAAAAGATTCACAAATTAAGTTCTTCTGTGATACTGTTTTGTGCACAAGCCAACAGACCCTTAGTCCCTCTTCCCATGAATTGCATTCAATACTATTCTTATTTTAGAAGCCATTTTGTTTCAAATTCACTGCAGTTCCCAGTGGGTCGGGTTCACCGGCTACTGAAGACGAGGGTTTCTGCTAATGGGAGGGTTGGAGCAACTGCTGCTGTTTATACAGCTGCTATATTGGAGTATCTGACTGCAGAAGTGCTAGAGTTGGCAGGGAATGCTAGCAAGGATCTGAAGGTAAAGCGCATAACACCAAGGCATTTGCAGCTCGCAATCCGTGGGGATGAAGAACTAGACACCCTAATCAAAGGAACCATCGCCGGTGGTGGAGTTATCCCACATATCCACAAGTCACTCATCAACAAGTCTTCCAAGGAATAGTTCAGAACATGTTACTTTGGATTGTGAATTTGTACTCTCAAAATTGAGAAGAATGTATGAGAAACATCCCATGTGGGGAGAGGCTTGTTTTCTCCCTTCCTAGTCGTCTCAAAAATCGTCTGTCTCACGTTCCTTTTCCGATATACTTCTCTGCAGAGAACTGTTGAATTCTGCAATATGGGTTAAAGAACGTTTGTATCTCTTAAATATTGCTGACTTGAATTGAAATTCCTGCATGAAAAGCTTATTTAGGCGTTGAAAAGATGAATGCATTTTCTTTTGAGGCCGTTTGGACTTTGCTTGTCTCACATTTGGTTCCGTGACTGAAATATGATCAGAAGACAGTCGTTTGCACCTTGTTGGACTCATCCCATTTCGCCTTAGCCAAGTCCCAACCTTTATATATGATACAAAGTAGCCTATGCTGATCCAAGTAACTGTTCAGCCTGATTGAAATAGATTGAGTCTAAGCTGTCTCAAACCACTATTTTAGAGCACATTTAAAATTCAGTACAACTACTCACACGAGTATAGAGTCCATATGAATAGTTGTGCTTGTTATTTTGAATTTTAGTTGTGCTGCAAAATATTAATAGATAGATACATTATAAATATTTTATCAATAATTTATTGTCACATATTTAAAACATAAAACATTACTCTTAATAAATATTATGCACTCAAAGGCCACAACCTCATTCCACCGACAGTTATCAACAAAGTTTTATACATAGAAGAGACCACAAAGTGATTCGAAGGAAATTCTGCATCAACAACAGAAAAATATTTCACCCATAACGATGAAAACTAAAATATGTAACAAATGTGTCTCTGCATGTACAACTATTGTTTTTTTATTTCAGTGAAAATCTGTGTAAGCATTTAAAAAGGAGCCCCAATTCATAAAAGGGACAAGCAATAATAACACCGGTAACCTGTAACACCTGTTGTCAGTAATAAAACAATGGCCATCATCAAACACTACCTCACCAAAACTATGTGAAGATTAGAGTTGAATTAGAAAGTTGGACAAGGAACCATCCTATAGTTCATGTAGACGTAGTACATAAGAGGAACTGCAAAGATCTAATATGGGTATAACAAATTTACACCATCAATTACATTTGCCTACTTTTCTGAGGTTGATACTATCTATACAGTTCTCTTCTACAAGGGTGGGACCCCGTATACTGTCCAAAATGGGCGCCTCCCATGCTTCCCACTTATATTTCACAAAACAAAAATCTCTTCCTGTAAAGATATAAAGCCGGTGTCATCGGTCTGTATAAACTCTAATAGGAATGAAAGACTAGAAGGAAGATCAACAATGAAATAAGAAGAAAACCTGATAGAAATAGGTTCAGTTCCTCACAAACCTCACGTGTGATAACAAAAAGACAGATTATGCTTTAAATGCAATTTTACTTGAACGATGGATTTTTTAACCGGCTCCTTAAGTCTTCTATCTCTTTTGCCTGTTGCTGCGGGGATGGAAGAGGTAAATTAAAAACTCAATCTTCCAATGCAACAGAAAAGTTCTAAATATAGTAAAAGAAAACATTTCTTTACAAAAAGGGAAGTAATTGAAAAAAAAAAAAAACTAAAAAGAAATTAAGATAAAAAATTTAGGATTTTTATACTTACCTTATTTAAAGCCTCCCACCATAGATTTGATTTTTCTTGTAATCCTCGCCATTCTATGGCCATGTCAAATTCAATAGTATTGGGTTGGGAATAGTGTGATGTAGACACTGCATCTCTCTTTTGAAAGAGAATGAAAAAGAACCGAACAGAAGATTCTTTAAAAAAATAAGTGTAGGAGAAAAACAAGATGTCAGAGCAGCAAGGATAAATTAGTGTGAAGTACCATCTCTTCTCGTTGCCTTTGAAATTTGACTTTGGGAATGACCAGATGACCAATAAATCTGGTTGGCTTACCAGGCTCCCTTATGGTTCCTCTGCAACCTACAATTGGTCTGCAGCATCAAGTGAGGCAACATATAATATTGTTTGTCGAACAGTATTCAAACAGTGAATTCTGACATCAAAGGAAAACCAAGTAAAGGAACTCAAATGGAGGATTCAACAGATTAGATTTGTCCACCCCCAGGGAGGGGAGGGGGGGGGGGGGGGTCGGGTAGATTTGGTTCTTTGCAATGCCTGAAATTGAATTGTTTTCAAGGTGAAAATTGAAAATCAGATAAATTAATTTACAAAGTGGACTAGTATCCAAAACATACACGCAAGCATTGCCATTTGAGTGCAGGATAAAAAAACATGACAAAATCATCCCTGTCGGTTTAGTCTATTTAGGTCATCCTATCTTTCTAATTTATGCAGCCCAAACACGTGTTCATGGACTATGAAATATTTTTTTGATAACAAAAGCCAAATATTCAATGCATCAAGAATGCTCACCATGAGAAAAAGAAAAAAATTGAACAAAGACAATGAAAACTGCAAGTGAATTAACTACCTTCCATTTAGCATTAAGCATTTCCTGTTTAACTCAGAAATAGCACATTCTGCTGCATCTCTTGATTTGAATATAACAAAAGCTTGCCCTGTTAGCAAATGAAGAATTAGTTGAATGTTTGTGTGTTTACAGTATGTAAATTAAATGAAATAAAACCACCACCAGAAAAGCAAAACTAATTTATTATTTGACAAGTAAATAAATTAATTTATGAATGAAAAATTAAAAAAAAAAAAAAAAAGGACACGGAAACACACTATACCATAGTGTGGGCTTGAAAAACTGCTGTGTTGTACCATCTTTGCGTCGACCTTTGCCTTAAAAGCATTCCAAACTAGATCCTGAGGAACGAGCACAAGGATCAAATAAAAACCTTAATACTTCCAAAGGCTCTAATTTACTGCTAGATTCAAGTATTCTTTAGTCATTTGCGCTCATAATTAATGACCAGAAGGGAGCAGTTTATAAAACAAGTCCCTCAGCAAAGGGCTTCCAAATCTCAGTGTCAAGTAATCTGTAATACATGCACCTTACACTAGCACATACTTTGAAAAACAATCATATATGTTTTTGACATTGCAGTAACTATAAAAACATATTAAGACACTTGAAAGAGAAGAGAAGGGCTAGAAGGCTCATAAATATACCTCTACTTCTGACGATGTATAAGAAGGATCCAGGTTTTCTAGTAAGACAAGGGTTCCTTTCTCTTGAGCCCTCTGCATTCTTTCCTCCCAAGACTGGACAAAAATGAAAAGAAAAAAAACATATTTAACAGTCTATTGGTGTGCATGAAAATAAAAAATTCAACCACTTAAGTTTAAACACCAGATAGTCTTTTTTTGTTTTGTCTTGGTTTTGGGAAGGGCAGTAAAATGAGTCAAGCTATTCGAGTTTGGTTTGTGATCGTCTCAGTTATAGGCTTGTTCGAGATCAGCTTGCAAAATAAACAGGCCAAGCTTAAACATATTTTGAGACTCATTAATTTATTGAGCTCGGTTTGAACTTAGTTCGTTAAACCAAAAGTTGTCTAAAACTAAATAAAAAATCAAGCTACTAGAGCTCGGCTCGCGATCGACTCAATTATATGCTCGTTTGAGATTGACCCGAAAAATTAACAAGCCAAGCTTGAACACAATTTAAAGCTCGTTTATTTCAGTGAGCCAAGCTCGAACAACCCACTATTCGGCTCAACTCGACTTGGACTCATTTACAACCCTAGTTTTGGAGAAGGGGGGGGGGGGGCGCTAATCCAACATACAGTCTAATTCCCATTTGCCTCAATGTCAAGAAACAAAAAAAAGGGAGGCAAAACTACAAAGAAGAAAACCAAAAGAAACAACACACATAAGAATTTGAACATGACTAAAGGAGCTCCATCGACCCTAGTGTCTGACCCTAACCACTTTTCATAGGTTGTGACATGACTAGGTGGCACCTTGCATCAAGACATGGCAGCCAACGGCAATGTTCAGAGTGTAACACAGATGTCGAGTGCAAATATCAAGCAGGTTGATGTCTACTCCTATCAAAGATGTAATTCTGGGTTTAGCATATATAGGGAAGGATGACTCCCCGCAATAGAGTTGGCATGGTCAAAAGCAGAGGCAAATTCTCTTCCTGTCGGCTTGGAGATCTTCACTATGACATTTGTAGGGTTGAGCTCCCCCTCCACCCCAAGGCACGAGAGAGGCATGCCAAGGGCTAGTCATGGGCATGGCATGACTTACACAACCCCGGTGTCCCGTTCGATGTGGCTAAGTCGGTGCTAGCCACAGATAGGGTTGGTTCATGTGGTTGATTTGGTGGCAGAACTTATAGGCTTGATTGACTTGGGAGGACTCTTGATACTCAAGATTGACAAGTGTTGCTGGTACTATGGGCATTACATGGGTGCAACCCGGCATGCAAGTGGCTCAATTGGGCAGAGTTTGGTCAGGGCATGGACAAATGCCTTGGGTACCAGTGGGTAAGCATAAGTGCACAGAGTTGGTTCAGTTGTTGGTCATAAGTGTGCTTTTAGGTGTGCTTTGGCTAAAAGACAACGTGGCCGTGGATGTGGGCTCAGACATGTGGCGCTACAGTTATGGATGTCATACCTGGTACATCCTCCAAGATCATGGGAGTTGTCTGGTGGCTTCAGACATTGCTGGCTGAGGCAGTTGTGCTCGGTGACATGGGCTATGACATGGTGCATGACTCATCACATGCCAGTTAGTGGATTAACTGTCATGTTTTTTTATGGAACATGTTGAGGCATACACATGATTTATATAATAGCTACGATCATGCGCCCATGGCATATCATGGCTACCTGAGGCAGTTGCGCTGGGTGACGGGGTGTGACATGGTGCACTCATCACATGCCAGTTAGAGGATTAACTGCCATGTCTTTGGTGGCAAATGTTGACATGTACACATGATTTATATAATCGCTATGATCATGGGCGCAAGGCAGATCATGGTTGCAATGGAAGAGAAAGGTTTCAATTTAATATGTGGAAGAGAAAGGTTTCAATTTGGTGAGGTTTGGAGATGTTTGGTGATAGGCTCATCTCAGGCTTTAGGTTGCGTTTGGTTCATTACTTTTTATCTTTCTTTTGTCTTTTAAGGAACCACATGATGCATAAAAGGCATTGTAACAACCATTCGATTTCTACAAAAAGAGAAGATACATTCAATTTGGAAAGTATAGCAAGAAATTGATTTCATTTCTACTAGATGTCACGATTTCATTTCCATTAGATGTCACAAAAAAAAGGGATAAGGTTCTCAGTTAATCACTAAATGACAACTTACTTGTTGCTTGAACCAATTCCTTGTATCCTGTAAGCATGAAGAGAAAATGTCAAATCAGTGGCAATGAGTCAAAATCAAAAACTTGCAAGTCAAAGTAAGAGCTTTTGGATATCTTTGTTCGTTTTTTTGTGGCCAAGTGCATTTAGTGCATTCCTGTGATTCTGTGGGACACACCAGATTTGGTCATATCACATTAAGGTTTCACGCTGAGCCATGAAAAAAAAATTACTGCAACACTGCAGTGGGTGGCTTGGAATCAAATCTTGCTGCTCACGCAGCAAAGGGATGTGGGCCACCTAAAAATAGGGCTATGGCAACCACGCCTTATGCCTTTTTAGCCCAGCAAAAAATATACTAAAATATACTGCCAAAAGCTCATTTAATATCAATAAATGTTTCTCAAAATCCAAGGAATCAATGTCCACTCATTAATGAAGGGTGAGAAGTTGTGAATCAATTCATTGGGTACTCAATAAGGATTCCTATTTCATATTACTAAGAATAATTTTACATACCAATATATACCGAAATTATCAAGGCAGATCTCACAACAATCATTTTGAAATTAAACCTTTAGCAGGCTGAAGTCAAATTTTCTTTTAAAATATGTTTGCTGAAAAAAAACTCTCCCATATTTCTTTTTGCCATGTAAAAAAATAAATCTCTCACATACTACATCAGGCCTTCTCGTAACCTCCATAATTTGGCTGTCAGTTTTAGTGCCCCTATCCTGTTCACGTTGAGCAGCTGCTTCATGAGAAATGTTATTTGCATTGTCATGAGAACTCACACCCTTTAAGAGTCTCCTGTTCCCAACAGAATCCTTGGCATCCAGAAACTTTTCTCTGTAATCAGGTAATCTTGGGGGAGGATCAAGCAACTTTGCAGGATCTTTAGAAGATTCTGTCAAAATGCCCACATTGTGAGAAATAAGACAAATTAGAGGGTGACTTGGTAATTTTACATTTATAAGTAACAATACAAATATGAAGCATTTCCTAATTCAGGTTTGCTCTCTCACACATTCTTTTCTCTCTATCTGCCCCTTTTTTTCTCTTTTTCATCTCAGCCCACCACACACACATGATATTGGTATTCATTTCCACACCAAGTTTCAACAGAAGAAAAAGAGACAGTGGACATGAGTTCTGACAAAGATTCACCTGAAGAACCTTGAGTCTTCCTTTTCTTCGGGGGCCGATTATCTGATATCCCTGTTGGTGAGAGTTCCTCATAGAGTTTCGCTTTCTCTCTATTTTCCACTTCACTGCAAGAAATTCTTGCAGCCCTGGTCCCATCCTTATCAATTGAAGTTTTAGGCCTCAGTGTGGTATTCTTATAAAAAATGTCCAAACTAGGAGCTGGGATCTTTGATTCTGCAGACTCAGCAAAAAGAAAATTTCATTTAATAGTTGAATTAGAGTTGAAAGCTGTGAAAACGTCTACTAACAAACACCTTTTGCTACTCGGTTTGTGCTGATGCCAGACTTGCCATTGTTTACTGCATTTCTTGCATTTGTGACTTCTCCCTTTGAAAATGAACTTGAGTTTCCAGTCTTCTCCTTCAAATTTGCTTGGAGTTCAGGACAAGTCATAAGCTTTTGATTATTCTTCCTATTAAAGAAATGCACCACTGCAATGGAATTATATATAAAAATTATGAATGTCAAGAATTCACTGATTAGGAGATAAAAGCAATCAAAGAACATGAACTTTGGCTGCTATCTTGCTGCCTGATTCTAACAATTGATGCAAATCCCAATATTGTCTTCACAAGAATACAATATTTAAAACGATGCAACAAAGCAGTTATTTTTTCAACTCATCAAACTTTTAGAATTTGAAATAATAATACTGAAATTCAACTCAAACAAAGCCTTATATCAACTATTTGGGTTTGGCTACATAAATCTTGTCTCGTCATTCTACTATGTTTAAAATCATCCCTCAGTTAGACTACACACATCGTCATATCTTTTTTTATTATTTCTACCAGAGTTGATTTTGGTATTCCCCCACGCCTAGCATGACACTCGATATGAGGATCCTCTCTAGTATTAGATTCCCTAAATTTTCTCAACACACCATTGGATGTGCAACGTGTGAAAGTGTTACATGGAACATTTATCGAACACATCCAGTGATGCATTGAGAGAATCTATTACTAGAAAGCAAGGGCGGAAAATAGGACAAAATTTTGGGGGGGGGGGCAAAAAAATTTTACCGGGAAAATTTTGGGCTAGGTCAACATTTTGTGGTGAAAAATGAGAGGAATAATGGGATTCTAAAAAAAAAAAAGCTAGTGAAAATTTTTTGGGCTGGGTTAAAATTTTAGGGTGTGCTAACTTGAAAAGGGTCAATTTTACATGTATGATTTTATTTTATTTTTCAGAATATGGGGTGGGCTATAGCCCAGGGCAGTCTATTAACACAGCCGTCCTTGCTAGAGAGAATCCAAATCCAAAGATCAAGGCCTTTTATTTAACAAGAAGAAACTTCTGTGGAAAATTAGAGCTTGTGAAACACCAAATATTAAAAAACATAAACAAAAATTTGTTGTCTTTTAAAAACTTGTAAAACATTAAAACAACAAATATACGTAGATGACGTGCAGAGGGTGTTATGGATGCAACTTGTGGCAAAGCAACAATATGCATCTGCTTTAATTCTCCTTGAAACGCTTTATGAATCCCACAATGGTTGGCATATCACTGCAGGGGCGAAAAAGCTGATTTTCAAATATTAAAGAACGTGATTTCGGAGATCCCAATGCCAGTAAAGCTAAGTAGGTAGAGTGCCTACAAACAATAAAATATAAAGTAGTTACAAAAGGGTAACCTTCTGTTCCAGCTATCATATCCGCAAAGGTATCAGATATTCTGCAGCTCCCAACATCAAAAGTACGATAAAAAATATAGTCAGCCATTCTCAACTCTTCTCCGGATGCTTGAGGATTTCTCCTGTCCTTCGATGTGCAGACAACATTGCATTTTCCACAAATCGCTTCCTAAAATGAATAAAACATGTATAAGAAAATTCATATCACCAAATTTGACCCACACTGAAAATAATGTACTTTTTGTACAATGCATAAAAAATTTCTCAATCCACAAATTTTGGCACTCTCAAGAAACTTTTCGCTAAAGGAAACGGAAATTTCGATAGTAAATCAATGTGACAATCTCATTTCTTCCATACAAAGCCTACAGAAATATTTTTGAATTTTTTTTCTTTTTGGTGGGCGAGGGTTCGAGTTTGAGAGCAGTCACTTGTCAAAAAAATATTACCAAATGTTAACGATACGTTTGGATAGTGATTCAGATATAATTTTTAAAAAATATTTCTGAAATATGTTTCAAAATTTTGTAATTAATTTTTAAAAAATTGAGAAAATGCATTTGGATATGATAATCTAAATTTTAAAAAATTAAAAAAATATGAAAAAATATTTAATAACATATTCTGAATTTAGTTTGCTAAACGCGTATCTCGCGTTTTAAAATTAAAAATCTATTTTTAAAAACTTAATCAAACGGAGCCTAAGTGTCCAGTCTGTCCTCTAACCACCCTGCATAAGCGGGACAGGCACTAGGTAATGGCTTTTTTTATGATAAGTAATCCTATATATATGAACTATAAACAAAGTAAACCATGTACAATCAAAAAAGACTAATACATACTAATTCACATCTATAAAATTCATCTCCAAAAAAATAAAAAATTCAACAAATAAGGATAGAGAAATGAGATCTTCTTCTTTCACCAGCAAACAAGAATCTCTAATTCCTCAAAAAATTGCCAATTATGTTCCCACCAGATGCAACACATCACACAAGGAGGAGTTGAACTCCATGCTCATTGCACCCTCCAAGAAGGACGTGCGGCCCCCAACTCATCATAAGCTCCTTCACCAATCTGGGTATAATCCAACACACTCCAAAAAACCACAAAAGCCTAAACCAAACAACCCTAGCTATCAAACAGTAAAGAATTGATGATTGGTAAACTCTTACGCTCGCTTGCACATACATCAATTCGAGAAAAGCTTCCCCCTTCTTCCCAAACTATCCAAAGTGAGAATCACTTCCAACGCCGCTGTCCAAACAAGGAGACCTTAGAAGGACATTCACATGGAAATGTAATCCCCCCGGGTGCAAGCTTGCACTTAATAGTATCCTCTTTGTCCACTACCACCCAAGCCCCATAAAATAAATAAAAACCTCAGCAGGAACATCCCAAATCTGGAATACCCCTTCCCAATCCTGGAATACCCTAAAGAAGTAAGGGTCCCAAACTACCCGCTGATCCTGTCAAAGAGAGACAATTTAGCCACTCACGCCTCTTTTTTCTAAAGTAATCCGAGATAAATCAAGAAACCTCTGCTTCAAAAAGGTGTCTCCACACCAAACATCATGCAAAAAATGCACTCTGGTACCACATCCCACCTCAAACTCAACCTGAACAAAAAACTCATTCCATCCCTTTATGGGTCTAAGTCCAACGACTCCAACCCAAAGGCTACTCCAATATTTGCATTCTACAACCATATGCCAGAGGCAATCATGCTCCACCACATAATGCTACAACCACTTCCCAAGCAATGCCTAGTTGAGAGCTTTAACGGACGGACAACGAGATCCCCACAATATAAAGAGGAACGCCTTATCATATCACAAGCAACAAGGTGATACTTATGTTCCTCACCCAAACCACTCCCAAAAAAGCCCCATTGCATCTTCTCCAACCTATTATCAACCCAAGAGGGAATACGAATAAATATATGAAGTAGGCAAACTAGAGAGGTTGCTTTTTGTATTGTAAGAGTCAGCTTCTCGCTCCTCCCCCACGAAAAATATTGCTTCTTCTAACTTGCCAGCCTCTTCTCCATACGCTCCACTATTGAATCCCAAACTACTTTGGCTTTATGAGGAGACCCTAGAGGTAACCCAAATAATGGGGATGGGTGTATCGTCTTTCTCATCTACCCGGTATGGTCTTACAAATTAGTAACTACTAGGATTTTGTGTAAAACCAAAAAACAAGGACAATTGGTAAGAGCATATTATGTTTTCTTCTCAAAATCAACTTTCACTCTTACTGGGAAAAACTCTTGATTCCATGTGGAGTTAAAACTACAACCATTTCCAAAAGGATAAAAATTAAATAAGAATAAGGTGATTCAATGGCTCTAGGGAATGAATGACAATCACTCTCTTCTTAGCCATTGGAAAAATTGAATGATCTCTATTTGATTATTATGACACTGGAGGAAAATAAAAATGTGAGACCGTTATGCATGTGTGTGTTTTTCTTAATAATGAGTTGGTGTGAATTAAGAGAATCTAGATTCAAACTACAGATGGATCTATATAAATTTGCTTCTATATCAACAATATTTACATGCCATATCAAAATAATTCAGCTTATCAGTATTATACATGAAGCAACCATTTCAACCATAAATGTTTCGGAGTATCATCTCATGCAATCTTTTAAAGCTTTCAAATATCAAGTAAAACAACTAAGAAAGTAGCAACTGTTTATTGAGACCTGCATAGATGTTCCCAATTTATGAATAGTTTCAACTTTACACAAATAATAAGATTACCAGTTCTCTGTCAAACAAGTTACTTGCTAAAACTCAACAAAAAGCCTTGTATTCTAACTACTTTGGGTAGCTTATAGACGAGCTTTTACTCTATAGAGTTCTGTTTAATATTATCTGTTCTGTCTAATCAACTCAAACCATTAGACGTTATCTAACTGCTCTGTAAAACCACAGACCAGCTGTCTTCTTTCATAGCCTTAACACACATTTTGACTAAATCACTCTTTCAACTTGCCCAAAACGGATGATTCAAGGAAAAAAAAAAACCATAGTTTGCATTACACGGTCAAGCAATGACGACCAACCACCCGACAGTGCTACCACTAGCTTATAATAAATTCATTTCAAAAACATATATTGACCCAAAAAAAAAAAAAACATCCCATGCTTGTTATGCACATAGGAAGCAAACATGCAGTGCTTCTAGCCAATGTCCAAGCTTCAAAATCGAACTAAAAAATTTATCAACGCAAGACAAATCCTTTTGTTATATATTATGAATGAATGCCTTTTGATTTAATCAAAGTACAACAAAATGAGTTGCAAAATAAATCCTTTATGTGCTTATCAATGAAGCTTCAAAATATGCAATAATTTCTAAAGGAAGGAAATACAGAAACATATGAGTAATGAATTCAAGTTACTACCAGGAAATTAATATTGGAAAGGCCCTTTCCCTTCACCAGATGCTAAGAATATTTCCTTCCCAAGTGGCTTAACATCTCTCAACCAACTTTGTATCTCAATAGGCCGAAAGAACCAGACAACCTTCACCCTCTTTTTGTGGCTTGCTGTTTCCCATATTCTTACAAGTTTACCAATATCAGGATCTGGTTGATTATCACGCCACAAATATACAGAGTCATAGAGAAAATACTCCACACCATCATAAGTGAAGGACTCATATAAGTGAATGTCCTTGTTTGGCCCAACAATTCTCCTTTTAGAACCCCAGCTAAATTCAATATTCTGTTTTTCACTTGCTTCTCCAAGGTGCAACATGGCAAGTATCTCTTGATTAGTACTTAAGGCTCAGCTTGATAAGTCTTTGAAAACCTAAAATTGAAAGACAATAATAAAATAATGTAGTAGAAAAAACAATAAGAAATCCCAAACTAAAACTGAAATAAACCACTCAAACAACCTGACGAAAACTATTGCGAAACACTAAAACATTAAGTTAGGCCATGACTGCATGAGAAGCCCCATAGGATTTGAGTAAGGGGGAAAAAGTTTGGAAAAACTATAACCTGGGTTTCAAATTAAGGTTGATGCATCAATAATGATATGATGTGAGAGAGTTCTCTAATAAAACTCAAAATAATCTGCTCTTCACATAAATAAAGACCCGAGGCTTTGTTTGTTTTGTCATGAAATAAATCTTGTAAAACCAATTCCACCTCGAGGATGAATATAAAGTGCTTCATTAGACATAAAAAAGAGTGGCACCTATTTTATAAAAAGATCCATAAACATGCTGAACTTGACATTTTGATTTTAACACATTTCAACTAAGAAGCACTAGGCATAGACACCGACAAGGACACAACATTTCTCAAAAAAGTAAGATAGATACATCATATATACGTTGAATATTTTTTTATATGACCATATAATCAAAACGTAGCACTATTTCAATCAAAATTGACATAAAAGCACACAAGTCATGACAATATTATTGAGATATCAAAATAACAAAGCCATAAAAATTTAATAATTTCTTCATTTAATCATTAACATCCATGATCCAAAACAAATGACATAAAACACACGCACGCACTTAACCCCCCCCCCCCCCCCCCCAAAAAAAAAAAAAAAGGCAAAGAAGAAGAGGGGGGAAATCCAGAAAAGGAGAAAAAAAATCTAGAAAATGTGTCCCTAAAATGTCGTAATGTATACGTAACATGTCAATGACGTCTCCGAAATTCAGAAAAATAAAAAACAAATAAATTTTATCTAAATTTCTATCCACTTTTCAGTCATTCTAGATCCAATTTTTAAACATTAGATTTTTCATTATGTAAATAGTGTATCTCTTGCACTTGTAGTGGTTTATCATTCAATAAATGGCTGAAAACTGATTTACTGATATTAATCCAATTATAATGTTTGTTACTTTATATTTTTACATTAATAAAGCATTAAAGCAAATATTTGTACATTAATAAAGCACTTAAAATCATACTCACTCTATATTGCTGCCCATCTTGGGAATTCATCCTATATTCCAAATTCTAATATAATAATTTTAGTAAATAACAAAATCGTGGATGGGGAACTATCGTATCAACCTAACCAATTCTTTGAAATTTTTTGGCAATCAATGATTGGATCATGCAAACTATAACTACCTTTCGCAATCAATGATTGGATCATAACCTGCACATCCATTTCAAGTGTACATTCAATTTTTTTGCAAAAAATTATGGCTATCTACAAGAATAGAGGTATCAAACAGGGCATGCTAGGTTGGCAAAACACGTTCAGAAACAGGCCTAGAAGTGCTTCATGCCAGGACTGACAAAATATGCAAGTGGTCAGCCCTCGGCATGGCCCATGGGCATGGCATATTTTGTGCTTGTGCCTGGCTCAATTGAGAGGCCATTGAGTCATGCTCGTGTCATCCCAGCACTAACGGGACTAAAGAATAGGCCCAACACGGAATGGACTTTGTGCCGTGCCTGGAACAGCCCGTTCTGTGCTATGTGATGTTGTACTAAGGTCAAGCCAGTCCATTGTACACCTCTATACGAGAAGCAATGGGGTGATTTATGTACCAGTTACAATTTAGCTAACAAGCCCGACGATATGAAAGTTCCACGTGCATACTTCCTCATAATTTGTTATCCAGGTCATCTACTACATTTTCTTCATCTTCATATATTTGATTCCCATTAAATGATATCATGCCTTACACTTGATCATCCTCTCAAATCTGCTGGTTCTTATCTATTCCATATGTTATTCAAAAAACATCATTGACGTCTTTGAAGGACTTCAAAATATCTCTAGACACTTTTATTTGGAGTATTAGTGAAGGCAACTTGTAGACAACAAAAGGACATTGTCCTCCCATTATATCGACATGACATTTGCCTTTCTCTGTTTAAAAAAAAAAACTCCCTACTAATTACGTTTCACAAAGGACATTGCTATGACATATTCCAAAGTTCAACCCAATATCTTCCTTGGCGTATAACAAAGAAGTCAAGACAAATCAGATCATAAACAAAGGTATGCTCAAAAACATCACCATGGACCAAATGCTAATTAATTATATATATATATATATGAGTTGTAAGAAACCCGAGAGATTGGTGAGGCATTCATACCTATTAGAGAGAGAGAGAGAGAGAGAGAGAGAGAGAGAGATTGGCGAGGCATTCAAACATATAAAGACTTTCAAAATTCTTTCACAGTGCCTCCTCTGTGCAAGAAGCAGTATCAATCTTTCTAATGCCTTTTTTTTTTTGTTGGGGGGCCGGGGATGGTGGGGTGGTATTGTGAATTAACGATCTGAAAAACAATAGAGAGAGGAAGAAAAATGACACAGAATTTATGTGGTTTGGCAGTGTGCCTACGTCCACAGAAGTGAGCTATTGTTTCTTCACTATTCAGAATAAGGGTTACAATATGTTTATACTGCCCCGCAGTTAAAACCCTAAACCGGTACATTGAAAAAATTCCCAATATACTCTTACGGCCTATATGCTAGTTTCACATATCAATCCTTCAAATGACATTCGACAACTCCAATGCTGATTTTTTGCATTTCTATAAACTCCTTCTATGGACCATGCTAGATCAAAAGATCACAAACATACATAAGCCAAAATCATTCTCTTGTTAGGCTCCTCCTTCTCCAAAACTCAAGTCCAAACCCTCGGACACCATCAGGCATGAGGCCAAAATCAGGAAATGAGACCAGAATAAGAACAGTAACATGAAGCTCAAGCAGTTCGACATTACACAGGAATAAATTAACATGCAAAGGGAATTAATGAGTGTTTCTAACACGTATTAGAATATCTTAGAACTCAGGATAGTCCGTTGAAAGAATTACCGTTGATTTCACCATTTCTCAACCTTAAAACAATCAGACATCTACAGCAGGAATCCTATAACATTTTAAAAGGAACAAACAATATTAACAAATAAAAAGCTCTTGTAAAACAGTTTGAGCAACCTTTATATAAATTATCAGAACAATAACATTATGTGATGCCTACTATGGCAAAAATGTTCATCATCAAAACAGAAATTAGTTAAAATAACTTAACTCAACAAAGCCTTATCTCAATATTTTGGGATCGGCTACGTGAATCATGTCTCGCCATTCTTCTATAGTTATGATCATTCTCTCGGTTAAACCACATATTAAGAAATTAAATAAAATCAGACTCAACCCTCCGTTCTCTGCCATAACTCAAGGGCCAGAATTAGCCCCCCCCCCCCCCCCGCCCCCCAAAAAAAAAAATAAATAATAATAATAATAACAACTAAGGGGCAGACTAAAAGCTTGCTTCAGAGAAATTACAATAAATTAATAATATGAATGTAGACCTACGAATACAAATGGGAACCAAGGAAATTACACATTTTAACATGTATGAATGAAATAAGACAATCTGAGTAGTACACAATAAGTTAAACAAATGGACAGAAACCAAACCGACTCGGTAATTCTGGAAGAGAGAGGGAGTAAAACAAAGCGATGTTCAGAAAAGCAGAAAGAATATACCTCGCTGAGGATCAAATCACCCCATTACAGCTTGAAGTTCAAAATCAGTTGAAATCATTGCTACATAATACTAATAAATGGGTAATCCCAAATCATGAACAGAGAAACTATCAAGAAAACAAGCGAGTAGAGAGAGAATTGTGTGTCTGCGTGTGTACATATCCATGCACACGTATGTGTAGGCAGAGAAACAGGGGGTAATACTCTTAAACCCTGATCAGTCTTTCAACAGAGAAACCCAGGCTGCTCCACGTTGTAAACAAAATAATCAAATCCATTGTACAGCAAGAGTTTTGGAATTTCAGAGAGAAAAAAGTAGCCTTCTAGGGTGTTAAAGAGAGGGTGTTTCCAAAAGAAGAGAGAGACAGAGACAGAGAGAGACAGAGAAGAGAAGCTGAAGGGTTTTATAGCGTGTTGCAGCGAATGAAAATGCCTGAGAAAGGGCGGTGAACGGACAGCTCGCATATATATGCGCATTGTCTCTCTGCGTACAACACCGACAGTAATTGAGGCTAGTTTGCGCCGAGTGCGTTCATATTCGCCTTCCGACCGTACACAGCAAGAGGCTATGGCACCGAGTGCAACGCAGAGTGCGCGGCCATGCAGTCTAAAACTGGCAAGGAAGTGACAGATTTACTTTTAAACTTGCTCTTTAGAGCGCGTGTCAAACACCCTCCCCTTACCTTAAATGAACTCTGCTCAACCCAAATAGCCTTAAATGGACTATCGATGACCCGGTCCCAATTAACAATAATATCCATTTATGTGTTAAAACTATATTTCATATTTAATTTAATTTTTGAGACATATTGAGATAAAAAAAATATATTTATTTTTAACGTAAATCAAACACTGATTTTTACTTCTTTATTTAATCATGAACAAAAATACTTAAAAATTAATTATTAAATGGTAATTTAAATAAAATGTAAGAGCATTTTCAATCATACTACTACTATTTTTTCTTCATTTTAATTAAAAAGTCATATTAGCCTGTCACTGTTGAAAGGTATATACAACAACCATGCTTTCTATTTTAAGGAGTCTTAAAGTTTTTATTAGTTTTTGAATTGAAGTAGAAGAGAGAGAATAAAATTTTGTTTTAAGAAACTGAACTTTTTCTTTGATCAAATGTTCTCACTCCTCAAATTTGAGCCAAAATGTAATTTTCCATAATAAAGAAGAGTAATCAGCATGACGGATGTGTTTGTACATATATATTTACATGAGTATGAAATTTATGTGAGTATCATGAATACAGATCTTTCATTTATGTGAATATATGTGCTATCAAAACATTTTTCGTTTAAGGATTTATTCAAACACAAAAACACAATTTCTACTTCCTAAAATGACTAGAAAGAAGATATAGAAAATGGATTAGAAATTCTCTAAGTGTCTCAAACTCAATATTTGAATAAGGAAACATTCAAATAGGCCACACTTGAAGTTCAAGAGATGAAAGTTTTGGCTCCGTTTGGATTGTGATTCAGAAACAATTTTTAAATTTTTTTTTTAAAATATATTCAAAATTTTGTAATTAATTTTTTAAAAATTGTGAAAATATATTTGGATATGATAATCTAAATTTTAAAAAATTAAAAAAAATATATTTTGAAATGCTTATTCCACGATTTGAAATTAAAAAACTGTTTTTGAGTTACAATCCAAACTATTTTTGAAATTAAAAATTTTTGAGTTACAATCCTTTTCTTCATGTGATCACAACATAAGTTCATTGTTCAAGTAGCATGAAGAAATTTCATATTTATTCAAATCAAATTTCGACATGCTAACATATATTTTAAATTGGAATATCATTGTAACATCACTTATGTCATATGTCTAAAATTGAATTGAATGATCATAAAATTTTTTCATATTACCGTACTACTAAACTTTTTTTCGTGATTACATGAAAGAGGAGAGGAGATTGTTGGTGTATATAATCTTTTCATTGTCTTAGGCGTTACATGTGAATACAATGAAGCATTATACGTCTATCTCAATAATTTTAGAAGATTGTTTAAGTGCGTTTTTTATTTATAGCGTGTCTATTTTAACAATTTTAGAAAAATGTGTCTGAATGTATGATTAGAGTTCATTATCACTAGAAAAAGGCATTAGAAGGGAGAAAAAGAGAGGGAGCAAAAGAATATCATAATCACAATCCAAACTTAGAAAAATCCTTCTTTCCTCAAAAGGGTTCTGCGTAGTGCTAGTGCAAATGCATTTAGGAGAATGAGAAGTCATCCTTGCCTATTTAAGGCTTGTGATTTGAACCATGGGCTTTTGGACCATGACTAAGCATTGGCCTCTCTACACTTTGAATTGAATGATTTACTTTTCCATACCATCTTAGATTATTTGTTTTGTAATAAAAATTTTATTGTAAAAATTAACTATATAGCACAAGAAAAACCTTTTATTTGTTTCATAAAATTGGGCGGGACAATATAAGATATCATAACTCTTAAATCCTACCACTAAAAACTTTATCGGGATTTATAAAATTTTGTCCAGATCTGATTTGCCCAAATAAATGTTAAGTATAGCAAATTCTCAATAAATAGAGTTAAATTTTCATTTTAATGCATTCCAAACAACCTCCACCACAATATATACCTTTTGTTTTGATGAGAAAATGTTCCCTATGCCTAGTAATTGAGAGATAAGTTTATGTTTTGCAAAAGCGATCAAATAAATAATAAATCAATTCAAACGAGTAAAAATAATAAAACGAAAAGAAAAAGACACAAGATTTACGTTGTTTGACAAAATGCATACGTATGCAAGTAGTGTTGATCAGTTCACGATGTATCAAAGAGATTACAAGAACAAAAAACTCTTAAAACCCGAAACCTATTTTTCTCTAATGACGGCTCTTCTCTCCTCCTATCTGTTAAAATCTTAAAAGATAATATCATTATATAAGTAGATTAGAACATAAGAGAAAAACGTGTTTAAAAATAAAAGCGAGTACAAATTACCTATTTTTCAAGTCATCTCGGATCGTAAACAAATTATCAAAAATTTAAATCAATTCATCACAACCACCTTTTATTTTTGTAAATGAAGTAATTCCCATAGTCCATAGTCGTCTAGCAAGAGGAGAAGAAAATGAAAAAAATATCAAACAAATTTGAGGAAGTGAGTTTTGAAATTCAAAATAATTTGGATGGCTCAATTGCACAATAAATAGCATTTGATGGTAATTTACTCACAATCATTAATGGTTCATCTCGACTATCCATATAAGTGAGGAGTTTTTCCGCTTGTCTAATCCTCCTGATCTGTTTCGCTTTCTTCTAATAAAATTTCAAACACTACTTAGAATTACTTACAATTGCCATGAGAGAGAACAACTACGAAAATTAAATTATATCCGGGGTGTAATTGAGGCACTTAGATTATAATTATTTAATTTAATTTAATTTAATTTAATCGATTAACTATTCCTAAAAATAATGCACCTAGTTTCAAATTAATTATTCAATTACTTATTTTAATTAACTAAATAAGAATCATGAACTCAAGTGAATTAATTAAGAATTCAAATAATTATTTAAATATCAATTTTTTATTAGTAATATGGCCAAGTACTAAAGATAATTACAACAATAAGCACAAATATAAAAACCACATCCAAGAACGAGAGATACCAATCTTACATAAAAAAATCCTCCTGAAAAATAAAACACACAATTACAAAAAAACGAACTACTGTAAGAACTAATTAGCATAAAGAATAACAGACCTACTAATTACTAACCTGCTATGTTATCCCGTAATGTTACATAGTTAATTAATCCTTCATCTAGTCCATTCCCGTAATGTTCTTATTCAGTAAGTATGCTTTCAAGTTGATCTTTTCACACCAACTACTTTAGTCACAATCTGATAGTTTTCAGATCCATACAACTAGTGCGATGGTACTAAAAATTTTCTAAGATGTTATCTTAGATTTAAAATAGTAAAAACATTCACAATCACCTTTGTGAAGTAGGAACCATATTGAATTCAGACTCTAGAATTATAGAAGTAAACTCAATAATTTATAAAACGTCTTAACTGCTCACCTAGATTGCAGAGTATACTGTCTAAAATGCAAATTTTGTAACTCATAATGAGAAAATCGCACATTATGTATTTATAAATCAGTCTAAACCTAATTAGATTTGAAATAAGATAACCAATAAGAATCTTCAAAAACTGACACGTGACCGAACACACAAGGTTTTTCACGCTCAGAGATGCATTTGGCTTCTTTTCAGACGAACGAATCATTAATTTTGAGTTTTTTTTCAATTTCAAATTTTAGCTAGATCCCAAAATCACAACTGTCAAAGGAACATAATAGAACATATTTTAAACTACTTTTAAGTTTATAGTAAAAATTAAAAAATACCTAATTTATGTTCAATTAAACATAAGTGCTCAAAACACTGAAAAACTAAACACATACAAACACACATAATAAGACGTTCATATGTGTTTTTACGTTTCTTGTAGTAGATTTGAAGTAATAAATAAACCGTAATGTTCATTTTAAAAAATACGTAACTATAATTCAATTCCAACATAATCAAGTCTTCAAAAAAATGATTGACTAACATTATAACAACAACGAGACTTAATTTAACTTAACAATTATAAACTCAATAAAGACTTTGAAATGAATAATAAACAAAGAAACTTGAAGAGGAAAATTAACAATCACTTAACACAAATTTTCCATGCAGCAATATAGCAAAAGGCTACTATCCTTGCATACAATGGTTAGTTTTTCCTCTCCTTCCTTATTTTGAAACGAAACATAAAATAATTATTTTTAAATCTTAGCCTCTCCCTCCTCTCTTTCCAATTGATTCATTCATTTCAAACTGACACACACTCACAATCATATATATATATATATATATATATATATATAGAAGAGAGACAAACCTCTTCAGCCAATCCACACTGATGCCAATGATCAGTTTGAAGGTAAAAACTTGAGAACAAAACATGCTCAAATATATGCGAACCAATCTGATAAATGTACAAATATACTGTTATTTCCACTCCCTCCAGCGGAAAATAACAAGGATTGTTCAAACAAGCTTAAACAAATTGATTAGACCTTGCGAATAAAAAAGGAAAAGAAAGAAAAAAGATGTGAAAAGAAAAAATACATGTAAAAGAGGCTAAAGAGCTCTGAAACCCGAGAGAGAATTAGGGTTAGGGCAAGGCTCCAAGCTAAAACATAAAAAATACCCAAAAGAAGAGATGACATTGGACTCTTTCCTCTTGAGGTGAACTGTAAAATAGAAAAGAGAAAAAAGAAGCAAAGAGAGGAGAGGCTCCCCCAAAACAGATAAAAACCCTATCTATTAAGTTAAAATAGGCTATTGGTGTTGCAAATCTGGTTTTAGTAGGAGTCTGCTTATGAATGGTAATATAGCTGCAAGTAACGCCTTGGGGCACTCTTCATGTGGAAGATGGCCACACCCAGATATTGCAACCATTCTCTGCATGCAATAATACATAGCAAGATTAGATAAATGAACCCAGACACGTTATTTTCATTTTTTGTATATACAAGGGGTTTTACTGAGAATTTTCGCTATCTAGGTTTTCTTATTCATCAAAGGGAATAAATTGGATATAATGTTACTCATAAAATTAAAGCGGAATGAGTTAAGTTATAAAACAACTATTAAACCAATTGAACATAATATGTCATGCAATTAAGAAACATGTTGAGATGGATGTGCAGTAAGATAAAAAAAGATAGAATTAAAAATGAACACATTTGTAAAATGGTAGGAGTAGCACCTATAGGAGATAAATTAAAAGAAAATCGGTTAAGGCAGTATCGCCATGTATAACAAAGACTAATAAGGAAGAGCAACGCATTTCATATTAAGGGTTATGCTAAGGGGCGGGGGTGATCAAAATTAACTTTAATAAAGGTAGTTAAAAAAGATGTGATAATTTTTTTTTTTTTTGATTAGTTAAAATAAAAAAAGATGTGATAATGTGTGGTATTACTGAGAAAATGGTCTTAAATAGAGAAACAATGGCGCGGCAAGATTCATTTAACCAACCTCAAATAATTGAGATAAGATTTCGTTGAGTTGAGTTGTATATTCAAGGGGTTTTCATCATACTTCGAAGTTCAGGTTGGATTTTAATTGACTGGCCATTGAGAGCAGGTCAATGCTCAAATGTCATTGGCGGGAACCATGGTCAGTCTTCCGCATTTACAACTAAAATAGACACTAAACTATCAGGACAAGGTTCTGAGTTCAACCCAAGTTTTTGACATCTCTAACATCTCCCAAGAGTTCACCATTAAATTGGCCAGGTGCCACAACAAGAAGATTTATCATCCTCGGTCAATTTATTCATCTCAACCAGATAACATGGACTTTGTTCTCCAAACTTTCAATATCAAATAAAATAGAATAGAAGATGATTGGAAGGAACTTACAGAATTTACAAGTTTTGAAGCCATAGCTTGAGCAGATTTCAAAGGGACGAGAGCATCTTCAGCCCCTGCAATTACCAAAACTGGCAAGTCCTCAACTGCTTGCAGCAATGATGCTGCAATTTGTGGTGAGAGAATGGTCTCAAATGATAGTCTTCCTATCTCATGGAGTGCTTCATCCCAACCTTCTACACATAAGGGGGCCTGATTCAATCCAAGAACAGTCAAACCAGTGAAATGGTCAACATATTGTATTCCATTATAATATAGAAACAAATATCATGCAGTTTCAAAACAATGCATCATATCTAAACCCTTAGTGAAATTATGCCAAAATTGATTCTCACAAGAAAAAGATAGGAATAATAACAACATTTCCACTGAAAATTAAAAAAAATTATACTTACGTTACACTTTAAGCTCCTGTTATCCGTAGCAATTAACTATTATTAACTAACATTCTTCCACTTTAATGTTAGATCTCTGAAACTGTTGTACTGGAAATTCTCATTAAACAAAATGCAACATTCCGAAGTGTACTAAACAAGGTTTCTACCTCATCAATAACATTTTCCCTCCATGGATAGAAATACAAACACGTGTGAAAATAATTTTTCTTCTTTTTTACAGCCAGTATTCATAATTTTTCTCCTCATACATGGTTAGCATGACATCAGACCCCACTTTCCAATTCCCAAGCAAAGAAGAACCTTCAAGCACCATATACGCTTTGATGGAAAGTCAACCCTTCTACCAGTCATATACTGATAGAATAATCAAACACTAAACAAACCTCCTCTAGATATCCTCTATCTAATAGCACGTCTCCTTCTCCACTCACTCTCTGCCACTCATGCAAAAGAAGCAACTAAACAAACCTCCTCTAGTCAGAACCTTTAAGAAAACTAACTTTAGTCGGAACCTTCAAGCGCCATATACTCTTTTGATGGAAAGTCATCCCTTCCACCAGTCAAATACTGATAGAATGATCAAACACTAAACAAACCTCCTCTAGATATCCTCTATCTAATAGCGCACATCTCCTTCTCCTCTCATTCTCAGCCCCTCATGCAAAAGAAGCAACTCTGTCACTGCCTGTAGTTCCCAATACTGGAAGTAATTGGGACTCTCAAACAACTAGTGAAGCCACTAAAGTGATGATTAACCCAATCTGGTATACAGAAAATTGATAAATCTCATAAAATCAGAAAAATATAGCACTGTTACGAGGAAAGCTGCAGAATATATGGCACCACCTTCCTGACCTCCTTTGCCATTCTGATAGATGGTTCAAGGTCCCACCAAGGGAAAATGAAGAGATAAATCAGCCCAAACTCCCTTCATTCCCTCCCCAAAGCTTCATGCGGGAAAACATCATAGATGCAAGCCCTGATGAAATTAAACAACATATGCTATAATAGAGGGAGGCACTCATCATTTACAATGTAATATAGTCCTTTTACGCATTAATTAGCAAACAGATGTGTTGATTTAGACTAGACCACTAACCCAACGAATTGCTTCTTTCCCTGGAACTGGCAGAAATGAGTATCTTTGCCATATTTTAAAGAAGAAAGAAAAAAGATTGCATAAAGAAGAGCATTACAAGTAACCTTGAATCATAAAGATTTCAAATTTAAGGTTTGGTTCATCTAGGAACAGTTTGATATCTACAAAGTACCCTCAAGTGGCTTTATAGAAAGTAATAATCATCAAGAATCAATTGATGAAGCCACAATTTAATTTTTTCAAACAGTTCCATTTCCATTATTTGCGTTCATTTCCTAGATTATATTTCCTGCAAAACTTCCCAGACAACCAAACAAAAGTTACAAAACCTTGAATAAAAATCTTTATTAGCAGTCATTAGAGTACCTTAATCAGGTCATACGGGTATGGGGCAATGGAAAAATCGGGTTCAGAAGTTTCACTCAGTAAGAAGCCAGTACATAGAAGTGTCTCGTACAAATATATTGTAACTGATTGGTTCTTAGAGAAGCATCAATGTGAAACAAAATTTCACATGCAGCAGCACAATGGAACCTTTGAAGTGACATATGTCAGCTTAGATAGATCTATCACTTTGTATTTATAGGGTAGGTGCTTTTACACAGTAGTTACAAGAAATATGTTGCAGTAAGGACACTAAGATTTTCAGCAGGACATACCTTGTAGAGGCTTAAAACTTCTGTTGTTAGCTTGGTAGCATCATACCATGCACGCCGATTAACCACTTGAGTAATTTCTGTCCGCAGCAGAGGACGAACTAGGTGCTTCTTTCCAAGTGAAGTACGCAGAAGTATTCTAGCAAAGGCAGGAACCACTTCTCTTGACAAGCTCACACTTAGCAATACCACCCCCTTGATTTCAACCTGAGTGGTGAAAGACATAAAAAAATAATTATATAAAAAAATATCCTTCCAAATTTTTGTAGAATTATTTCCCCAAGGACCACTTACCTATTCGAAAAAAAAAAAAAGGTAAAATTATTAAAGACCAAAGTGTCTTCTGCCAATGATCTCATAATTAAACTTGATCGTATTCTAGTGTTTTCAATTGGAATGGTCTTAAATAGAGTAGAATGGACCCCAAATAGTTGGATAAGGCTTTGTGGGTTAAGTTATATATTCTAGAATTTTCAATTCTATCCAAACTTGGAAATAAAATCCCATGTGCTTGAAAACAATATGCCATCTCTTTTGGCCTGTGAAGCAGGCAACTGTACCATTGATCAGAACCTCAACAACTGATTAACCATCCTCAACCCCACATTAGCCTAAAGTGTCTTCTGCCAATGATCTCATAATTAAACTTGATCGTATTCTAGTATTTTCAATTGGAATGGTCTTAAATAGAGTAGAATGGACCCCAAATAGTTGGATAAGGCTTTGTGAGTTAAGTTATATATTCTAGTATTTTCAATTCTATCCAAACTTGGAAATAAAATCCCATGAGCTTGAAACAATATGCCATCTCTTTTGGCCTGTGAAGCAGGCAACTGTACCATTGATCAGAACCTCAACAACTGATTATTAACCATCCTCAACCCCACATTAGCCTAAAAATTAAATTTAACAAATAAATAAACAAATTGGGGCTTGTCCATCTGGTAAAGTCATATCTTACATATCTGTTGGATCATGGTAAGTGCTATATCTGTTGAGAAGGAGGCAGGAGGGGAGGTGGGTATCTCAATTTTTTTATAGGTCCACTGGACGAAAAGCAGATAATTTTGGTACCTCTCCAAATGGGCCTTATGTAGAGGGAAAATGGCTCAATTGGGACAGCAAATGTCTTGGCTGCAGGCCCAAAGCCAATGGGAATCTCCCTAGCCCACGGGGCTGCAGGGTTTGACCTACAAGACAGTGGTGTGTGCAGCCTACAAGGCTCAAATGCTTGGACGAAAGGCTTGCATCCTTGGGCTCAACAAGTCCAACAGACTGCATTACTGTGGTCCACTTTATAAATGACACTAGTCCTTAAGTAGTTATGCACCTTAGTTCCCCTTAAAGAGATTGGGGCAGAGAGCACCAGCATGCTGCCTTGGCCAGTTGAAGCCCTTAACTTAGCCTGCAGGTCAAGACCCTCAGAACATCTCATGAAGGTGTATAAATATGGCTCATTAATGTCTTATGAGGGAGAATCATTCCGTGAGGGCATCCAACCATCAAAGCACAGAACCACTTAGACTTCAAGGTTCCCTGCTCTGGTCCAAGCAAGTATATAGCATTAGGGTGTATTGGCGGAAAGTAAGGTCCAGTGAGACAACACATTAAGGGCTGTAAATGGGTGCAGCTGAGCCAGGCCTGGGTCTACTTGATCCCAGCCCGAAGAATAATCCTTTGTCCATTCAATGGCATGCATTCCATTAATACAAATCGCGAACATAGCACGCACGACTGGCTGCTGGGTTCTTAGGGTATTCTTCGGCTTGCCTTCTCCCCGAGCTTAGTCCATTGTCTTAGTTGAGCTTTGGGCCAAGTTTGGGCCAGCCCAAGATTGACAATCCCTCACAAACTTTGAAAGAATAATAAGGAAAATAGGGACTCAATAGCTGGCAGTGTGTTTTGAACTGTAGAACATAGACCCTTAGGAAATCAGTGCACCAAGCCATCAACTTATCACCAGAGCTATTCCACTCTGCCGAAGCAGTAATGAAAAATGTGAGCATAAAAAAGCTTTGGGTTGAACTAACCATAATCCACGCTCAGCCTGAATGAGACTTGAACAATGTGACCTTAGCTCACGCTCAATTTTGGCTCAACCTGAAAATATGCGGGCAGAACAGGTGGGCTTCCCCAAATCCCAACTGATTGCCCTAAACTTATCTAATGGGATAGTTGTTTGCAATACCACATGCAAACTTTAAGATGCAACATGTGCCCAAACTATTGGTTATTGTCATGGCTGCGTGGCCGTTCAAATTGGATCGTCTACACAAACATTGAAAAATATCACTCTCACAATTTTAGCTGAAAAGTTGTAATATCAAGGTCTATTTGTGTGAGTAATATCAAGTTCATTTATATGTAAAACTATGCAGCATGATATGATTCAATTGTTATAAGATGTCTAGCAGGCACAAAAACCCGAGCTCACTCACTCACATTGATAGAATTTCCTGATGCTCGAACTCTTTGTGCAGCCTTCAAAGCAAGCAATCCACCATCATCATGACCAACAAGTATAACTGAAGAAAACCCCATCTCCGAACAAAACGAAAAAAGCAGGTCAACCTGAAAACATCAATACCAAAAAATAAAAATTCTAAATAAGCCCCATTACAAATAGATAAAAATAAAATTAATAATTAACACAAAAGTTAGGAGGTAAAGGCCACCAAGACTACAAGATCTATTTACAAATTATAAACAAATGATCATAGGATGTAAACTACACGATTCTTATACTGCACCAAAAAGGAAAAAAAAAGAAGGAAAGCATGTCCCAAAACAAAGTACTCGTAACATTGATCACTATGTTGTTTTACAGTTGCAAACTCTATAAAACAAACCATGCTAAAAGAATTAATGATCAAACAAAGGAAAGATGTATAAAAGAACAATTTATATTTACATGGTTGCCCGCACTTGCACTCCCACAAATACAAATATGTTCTCTTAATTGCTTTTGCAATGACCTATTGTCACAAGGTGGATCCCCAATCCAAAAGATTAGTCTGTTAGGTGGAGGTACCATACTCACTTTATAAGCCCCAATACACCTCAAGTGCTAATCTGATGTGGGATAAAGAGTTTGTCACATTCTCCCCCACCTAAACATGCAATGCTCTCCTCATGGTCGGACCATCCTGCCTACCTGTCTATCTTACAAGCGGGTGGACCCGCTCTAGTGTGGGCACTTGGCTTGATAATGGATAACGGGTCGGGTCGGATGCCACTGTCACAGACCAGCTCTCCAACCCAAAATACTGCCTATTAGGTGGACATACTATCATACACCTATCCTCAAGCAAATCCAGAACTGTTAGGGTGCAATGATGTGGTTAGGTACACAATCATACATAAATCAAGCTACAACAATTAAGGCCTGTGAATGGAATCCATGAGTGTAAACTTATTGTCTACCTCATCAGAGCATTGATAGATCATAGATATTGTCCTAAATTCCTAATGTACCATGTAACTAGGATCATTAGAATGCACGAGTTAATGCACCTGATCTTGAAAATTAGATTCCGAAATATAGTATGTCACTCAAGTATAGAATGAAAATGATGTCCAACTCTCATTTGATACATCAATTTCACCCAAAATGAAGTTATTCAAAGCTAAAAAACTAAAGAGATTGGTACAATAGTAAAGTTAACTACGCAAGCTGATCAATAATAATGGTATTAGTAGATGAAAACCAACAATTTAAGATTTTGTGACAGTGAGAAATTTTGAATGCTTCATATGGTTCTAGTTCTAGAAGTAGAAGCAAACCAACATGTTGATAAAAAGAGCTTGTTCACTCTATAAAAAATTTATACATTGTTTGGTTCCTTGCTACAAAACGATGTCCAACTATGATTTGATACATCAATTTCACCCAAAATGAAGTTATTCAAAGCTTAAAAACTAAAGAGATTGGTACAAGAGTAAAGTTAACTATGCAAGCTGATCAATAATAATGGTATTAGTAGATGAAAACCAACAACTTAAGATTTTGTGACAGTGAGAAATTTTGAATGCTACATATTGGTTCTAGTTCTAGAAGTAGAAGCAAACCTAACATGTTGATAAAAAGAGCTTGTTCCCTCTATAAAAAATTTATACATTGTTTGGTTCCTTGCTACAAAGAAGAGGAGAGAGAGAGAGAGAGAGAGGACTAGGAAAAAAATCATGAGTGTTGTTAAGGAGAAGTGAATAAAAGAAAGGGGTGAGGCTCAACCAGGTTTTTTTTTTTTTTTTGAGTTGTCTTTGGATTAAAGATACATTCTACAAGCCCAGAGAGATGTATTTCCTCTCCTAATAATTGCATTCATGTCTTTGGATTAAAGATACTTTCTACATGCCGAAAGAGATGTATTTCCTCTCGTAATAATTGCATTCATGTTCTTTTGTCCTTTCTTTTTTTTGAGTTGTCTTTGGATTAAAGATACTTTCTACATGCCCAAAGAGATGTATTTCCTCTCCTAATCGCTACATTCATGTTCTTTTGTCCCTTCATTACAGGAACCAAATTGTAGAAAAAGGAAAACTTTTAGAAATTTCTCTTCTTCTCTACTGTCCAACCCACCCAACAATTTGTTAATGAGGAAGAAAAGATCTTGAGAAAAACTTATGCAACCTTAAATTTAAATTTTGTTGTCGTCTCCCCATAATCTTTTGTTTGTTTGTAAATCACCTAGACACCAACAGATCTATTATTGGGTGTATGCAAGAAATTTCTATATCAGAAATATATCTTAATTTTTATTTTCTGTTTTTTTTTAGACTTCCTCAAGAAGTTTGTGAACAAAAAATAAACCAAAACTTGGCGTTTGTTTTGTAATGCCAATATTTGACGTTTCGGCCTTCAACATCAATGGGTTGATTTTACTTATAAGCTGACCAAAGTTCAACCTAAAGGAAAACTTCAGATGTTTGAAAAATTGTGTAAAACTGCACTGCAAATTTGAGATAAAGTCTTTGAATTCAAAATTGCAGAGTTTTTTAGATAAGTCAAAATTGCAGAATCTTTTTGACAAGTCAGATACAAGATTACTGCAATAGAAATTAAAGGTTATCACCTAAGAAGCACGGACAAGGACACGGGGCACAGACAAGACACGGACACACCGACACACAATTTTTCAAAAAAGTAGGATACGGACACGTCGGGGACACGTTGAATAAAATATATTTTATTTTTATTCATATAATAATATAATCAATTGATTCAATTTCTATTTTCATATTAATCAAATTATGTATAAAAAAACACAATTTCATGCAACATCTACACAAGAAACACAATTCCAAATTTCCAATATGAAGTACCATAAAGTAATACATTTAAAAGCAAAGTACCAAATATTTCAACGAGATTATAAATAGATGGAGCCAAGAATGCCAAGAATTTCAGTCAGTGAATTGCAAGACTTGCAGTAAATCAACAATCTTCAAAATAGATGGAAGAAAGAAGAGAGATAAACTCATTAGATATGAAAAATTGACTTGCAGTAAAAATCAACAAGCTTCAAAAAATTGAAAAATGAAACTTTCCAAGGGGAACAGCACGTAACCACATACATTGCAAATGCCGCAAATTGAAGCTCGTTGAATCAATTGCAGACTTGCAATGAATCAACAAGCTTCAAAATAGATGGAAGAAAGAAGAAACTAAAAAAATTATATAATAAAGCAAAAGAGAAAAAAATTAAAAAATGAAACAGAAATCGACAACGATGGACTGCCAAGGGAGAAAAATTATACAAAAATCGACAAAAATTATATATATATATATATATATATAGAGAGAGAGAGAGAGAGAGAGAGAGGAGAAGAAGAAATTATACAGAAAAAATTATATAGTAAAGCAAAAGAGAAAAAATTTGAAAAATGAACCAGAAAAAATTATACAGAAATCGACAATGATGGACTGCCAAGGGAGAAAAATTATACAGAAATCGACAAAAATTATATATATATATATATATAGAGAGAGAGAGAGAAGAGAAGAAATTATACAGAAAAAAAGAAGCGGAAGTTAGAGAATATAGTTGTACATACCTGGGTTGGTGACTTCGACAACGATGGACTGCCACTTCTGTATAATCAGACCGGAGACTTCGACGGACTACCGATGGACTACAATGACAACGACGGACTGCCGATCGTAAGAAGAGGAGAAGAAATTATACAGACCGGAGACGTCGATCGTAAGAAGAGGCAGAAGTTAGAGAATAGAGATGTACGTACTAGAAACTTCGACGACGGCGGCGAGCGATGGAGGCTAGGACTTTTCTCTCTTCTCTTCTCTTCTCTCTTCTTCTCTCAGATTTTGAGAAAAGCCCGACGATAGTTTAGCGTAAAGCATATAAAAATAAGTTTATTAAATTATAAACTGACCCCAATATTTTTTAAGAATATTAAAAGAGACCCCGTTTTTTTTATTCCAAATTACAAATCGACCCCCACGTGTATTTGAATTTTCCCGCACGTGTCCTGGGGCGTGTCCGCGCATGTCCGGATGTGTCCTACATAAAAAAAAAAAAAACTATTCAGAGGCATTCGGACACGTGTCCGGCGCGTGTTCGTGTCCCAGACGTGTCGGACACGGATACGCCGCCCAGATTAGAGTGTCCGTGCTTCCTAGGTTATCACAAACAACTGCTGCAATAAACAAAAGTAGAACACCTCACAAGTTCAAAACCAACAGTCACTTAAACAATCAGCTCTCAAGTACCAATCAAGTTGAATAGACAAAGTTTCTATTGCTAAGACACAACAATGATTAAATGCATAAATAAAATATCCATGTGCAACCAAGATGAGGACACCCATGCACTGATGTTTTCAAGACCACTGGAAAAATCTTCAAAGCCATAAAAGGGGACAAGTACATCTACCTCATGGGACCACCAATTCCAATACAAATTGCTAGATTTAAATTATGGTATGTGACGTATGTCTTGAGTGTTTTTCCCTTTTCTGTTCATATTCTTTTTAGTTTCTGCAATGTAGGAGGACAAGAACTTCAAAAGGGTTTTTTAACACTAGAACACTTTTAAGTGATTTGACTTGGCTTCAACACGAGCTATTGGTCATACACAAGAACCAGATAAAATTCATTTAAGAGTAAGAAATTACCTGAGTCTCAATCTTGTAAGGATTAGGCAATTGATTTTCCTCCCAATCACTTCGCCGTGGCCTTGAAGTCAAACCCCAACCAGGCCGGTCAAAAGCAGCAACAGTGCAGCCAGCCTGCCGAGCCAGCACTCCCATTACATTCCTCCATGAGAAGACTCCCCCTCCAAATCCATGCACTAAGACAATGCCAAATTGACCATTTGCCTCCAAATGTCGTTCTAACATTAGGGAGTCTAATTTACTCAGTTCATCATCATCACTAGCATCGTCTAAGCTCAGACTAGGAATTTCTTCAGACTTTACAGGAGAAGTTGAAGAACCATCTAATAGTGGAGCATAAAGAGAGGAGGTAAATTGATTACTGAAGCTCCTGTGAAGATGATATTGGGTTTTTGATAGAACGTTTAATGATGGTGTGTCAAGAAAGGTTGTGGAGGATAAGGAACGAGGAGGTGAACCAGAAATGCTAAGCTTGTAGTGGAGGGTAAGCCCTTGGCAAGCAATGAATAAGCTGTCAATGTCAGCAAGTAATCTAATTGGGAGTTCCCCTTCATCGCGAGCTGTCCCTGCAGGTTTTCGCCTCATTTCACTGTCACTTTTTGGTGTTTTTCCAGCAGAGGGAGTGGGAGATCGTGGAACCTTCGGGTAGCCAGAGAAAACAATTTTGCAGGATAGAACCTGTCATCATGGTATAGAAATTATTAAGAAAATACAAGATAAATTGTTAGGTGCCCAAATTCCGTAGAAACTATTTTTGGAAGCTCAGAAAGAAGAAATAGAACAACATAGCTAACAATTGATTTCTGTGATGCAAACTCGGTCACCGACAAAAGGTTAGCAGAGGAGATACTAAAGCAATTGTTGACAGCACGACTGCTAACATAATTGAGCAATTGTACCAATTTCTACACTAACTTGTCACTGCTTTCACAAAATATAGACTGATGGATACGCTTAATAGTTAATTCTAAAACCTCGCTCTTTTCTAGGAACCAAATTTGCACTCGTATGGGGCATATATGCTTAATAGATAAAATAAATTACATTTCTTCTAGAAAAAGAAAAAAGGAAACAACAGATATACAAACTCTTGAAAACTCACAGCTTCTGGGTCTACTCGATGAAACAGGAATTTTCTCCGAGCTCTACACCTCGTTCTATATGCAACCACAGTATGGCCAAGCGCAAAGACCACAGATGAGAGAAACAAGACAGGCATTCCCCACGACTTCTTCAAATGTAGCTTATGCCTTGAGTGTGAAGATGAAGCTTCAGCCTCAATTTGAGAATTCAGGGTGAAAACACAAGCCTTAACTGAGAGAAGAAGAATTGAAATGCAAGAACACAGTGTCACACTCCCAAGATACGGCCCATGTGAGACAGCAGGGCCATCACAAATTGAATAAACACCTGTTGTCAAGGAAGCATGGCATAGTGCATAGAGATCAAAAAAAAGTGCATAGAGATCAATAGATCAAAAAATAGTACTGCTTTGTTAGCCTAATTAATTATATGGGACTTGAAGGATTATTAAGTGAAGAAATTCCATCAGTTTCCCACTTTCTCAAGAAATTTTTATATATTCCCAATTTGGTTGCCGGGGATAGAGAGGAAAAGAGAAGAAATTACAGTTTCAAATTTCATAATTTTCATTATTTGGGACCAGCAATACCAAAAACCTAAACTGAACACACCCAGTACAACAATTTAACTTTAGTTAAGGTAACTTGTATGTTTGATGTTAACCAAAACAGCACAGGAAAATAGAAGAAATTACAGCTCCATAATTTTCATTATTTGGGACCAGCAATACCAAAAACCTAAACCGAACACACCCATTACAACAATTTAACTTTAGTTAAGGTAACTTCCACATTTGATGTTAACCAAAACAACTCATGAGTCATAAAACAAAGCTCAGATTTATTTTCTTTTCCTTCCTCGAGTTTCAGGAACCTTGTTAAACAAATGAAGCATTTCAGAGAAATTTTATGGATATGTATTAGTAATATTACACACACAAACCCTTTCACACGCATGCACATAGCCCTTTCAAAAATATAAAACGTCTGATGAAAGCATCTTCTTCAATGGGATGTTCAAATATAAGTTTCTGTAATAAACCCTACACTACATTGGGGCCTTTAAGTTTGAAATTCTACATCCAAAAGCAGAACATGATAGCCAAAAAAAAGATGTACATAATCTTCAATGGGATGTTCAAATATAAGCTTCTGTAATAAACCCTACACTCCATTGGGGCCTTTAAGTTTGAAATTCTACATGCAAAAGCAGAACATGATAGCCAAAAAAAAAAGATGTACATTTTAGTACGATCCTTAAAAATAAAGCAATCCCTTCAGATCACTCGATGAAAATTAAGTAGCCAAAAGAAAAAAAAAAAATAACAGACGTGTGAAAAAAGCATACATATGATTATCAGAGATCTGACGACAGAAACCAGAGGAATATCCATCAATGAACTCTTGAAAGCATATCTATGCAAATGTTCTTTGAAGCTGTAACATCTCACACATGTGAAGCTCGAAATTAATACAAAAGGCACCAATATATCTCCTACAGCTACCAATACAGGGACCGAGAGAAGCAAAAGCGACGCCACCATTGCCACCATGAAATATATCGTCCGTAAACATCTCCGGACCTTCTCGAAACCTCCCTTACCAGCCGCCATGATTAAAACCTCTTGCGTGCCGGAAATTCAAATATATACAAAAAAATTCTCTCTCGTCAATTCAATTAATAATTTCATCATCCACGTCAAGTAGGGTTCCAAGAGATCTGAGATCGGAAAGTACATAAAACCCTAGCCGGCGCCGCTACAGACGGCGGTTTATCTGCCATTTCGGCGGCTATTGAACGGCGACTCTTGGCCGTTTACAGGAATGGGAAGTATTGTTCAGAGGCCATAGAAGATGCCATGGCTAGGGTTTCACGCAGGTCTAATCAAAAGAAGAGAGAGGATTGAAAGCACTGTTCGAACAGAGGTGGTGACTATGGTTTTCGTCTGGATTCTCTTTCTCCTGGTTCTCCTCTCCGCTCTTCTCTTTCCTCTCTCCTCTCTCTGTCTTTGAGGTTTTATTTGAAAAAGTGATAAATTTGATTCTTCATTTTCGTCGTTTAATCAAACTGTAAAGGCAACTTTCTACATTGACCGAACTATCCCTGTCTGATTTATTTATTTATTTATTAATACTACATATTTTTTAACTTGTATTTCTAATTATATTTTTAATGTAAATTATTATTATGTATTAATTTTAGAAATTACACAAAAAATTTAATAGGAGATATTTTTTTGTTATCCTAGAAATATATGGTTAAATTTTAAACCAAATGCATCTAAATATTAAAAAAAAAAAACAAAAATATACTTGAAATAGTGTTGAAAGATTAGTTTTGGCTTAAAGTTTTACTTATGAATTAGTTTGAAATGAAATTAGAAAAATATATTTACTAATAATCAAAATAAAGCAAACAGAATTTAGAAAATATTTAATTAAAAAACACATAAGAATGGAGAAAATTATTATACACAATATTTTTTTTTATTTCTTTGAGTCCACAACATGTGGTAATAGAAAAATAAAATTTTAACGCCTTTCCATTCTTTCAATCTCCTGAAAACGTGAGGGTAGTTTAGGCATAGAGGGAACAAAATTTTAATAGGATAACGTAGGCGGCAATTAAAAGAAATATTCAAAGCCAGCGAGCCCGTAAACGTGACCGTTAGACGGTGGCGGAAGGAAGATCCGAAAATCGTGATTACGAGAAATCAAAAATTTTTAAAATAAATAAATAAATAACGTGACGGGTCACATCGAGGACACCGTGTGCGGAACCCACTTGGTCTGAAGACTGTCTCGCCGGTGGAAGACACGTGGCGTCAGGTACAGCTTGTCGCGTGCCTGCAAAACATACTGATATTAGGGCCCCAAAACGGTCAGATTCTGTAATTTTGAATCGTACGGTGGTTTGGCCATATCAAGTTAACAATAATCAACTTCGACACTCCTTTCTATCGGACGGCAGGGGAAGTTCACCGTTTCATTCTTTCTTGCTTTATAAACCCAGCGAGCCTTTGGAAGTTACTGTGATTATACCCAAAAAAAGACAATCTGAAAATTTTGGACAGTTATACTCATGTTTTTAAAAATATTTTATAAATATATTGACATATCTTAATTTTATTAACAAATTATAAATATTTTTTTAGTTAAATTTTTTCCTTTAAAATGAAATTATTTGTATCTCTTATATATATATATATATAAATTTTGACTAATCTTTCTAAGTATTTTAAAAAAAAAATTAAATAAATATTGATTGAAACTTTAAATTTATTTTATATAAAATAAAAATAAGTGATTCATCGTAAATTTATTTTTATATAAATTGAATAAATTCTTTAAAAAATGTTGAAAAATTGGTTAAAATGAAAAAAAAATTGCAAAAAAAAAAAATAACATGGATACATTTGTCATTTTTTAAATAAAATTCGATTAAAGAGATATATTTATAGTTTGTTAATAAAAATATGAGAAGTCAGTGTAATTATAGAAATATATGATAATATCAATATAATTATAAAAAATTTCATAAGAAATTAATATAATTTATTCTTATTTATTTATTATCCTTTTTGCAACTGTGAAAACTCACTCCAAATCATTTCAATTGGATACCAATCGAAAATGAAATGAAGAGTCTTCTACACTCTTTTACGCATTTGTTTGGATGAACTTCAAGCCTATAGTTGATAGAAAATTAATTTTGATAGAAGTGATAATGAAGAAAAATTTTCTAGTAAAATTAATTTGATATTTGGATTAATATAATTCAATAGTGATTTTGATTTTAAAGACGTGTTTTGTAAAAATTATTCTAAAGTGATTTCATGTTATTTAATGTCCTTGCCTAAAAGGAGGTCTCATCAAACTAATTTTGCTTTCAATTTCATGTGAAAGTCCAAAAAGAGACCTTTATTCACTAGTGCTTGGAGGAAGGAATGAGTCCACTTCATATATACCATAAATATTTGTTGTGGACGAAACATTACTTATTGCCAAAAGAAAGTCATATAATATAGGTCTCATATATTTTAAATGTTCTTCTATTTTTTATTTTTTTTTGATACCTTTTCTCTCATCTACTTTTATACTTCTCCAATCTTTTAGGTGATACTATTTTTTTTTTTAACTAAATGATTATTATATGTTAGATATTATTGTATTTTTATACACAAATGGGTGAATTTCAAAGACAGATTCTACCAAACTTTCTTTTGAAAAATTGGTCAACAATTGTTACCAACTTATTTCCAGATTTTGTGAGATTTACCTTGATTTTACTTGACAATATTTCCTAATTTTCTGCTTCATTTTGTGGATCCAATATATGACAATTTGTTTCTATCTTTATATAGATATATGATGATTTGTTTTGAGAGATAGAGAGAAAATATAAAGAGAGTATATAGAGAGAAAAATACAGACTTTTCTTCTGTTTTGTTCTTGTTCTTGTTCTTGATTCATCCATCTTATTCTCTTACTTTCGACTATCCCGAAAAGACTACTGCTCAATGAAAATTATTATTTAGATCTCTATTTTACGTGTGCATGTTAATGAAGACTGTGGTTGTTGAATCTTTGAGGGTAAATTGCTGAGATCTTTTGCACCGATATATCATATCTGTGAATGACGAAAAACTACTTTTAAAAACAATATACTCACACTTCAGCCAAATCTGATAAGTCATTATCACCTCGGCCAAATCTAATAAGTCATTATTTCTCTTTCGTGCTTCATTCATTATGTTCATTGTTTTTAGTAATATTTGTAGTCTTGATGCTTCAATTTTTCCAACAGATATATATAAAATAAATATTTAATGAGCATCAAAGGAGAGAGTTGCAGATGAGTATACTTAGCACAATGATATGAATTATTTAGATGTTTGACTTTAGAGATCTCCCAGTTGTAATGCAGGTCAGGGTTGTGGTTCTGATTCTGCAAGTTGTAAATATTCTATAATAAATTATATATATGAAATGAGAACAAAACGACTCTGTTTTGTCTCCAACCTCCACTAGCCTGTGATTCACATTAAGTGATTTTTTTTTTTGTGGGAAAGATATCATCATGTGACTTATATATTACAATTTTAGGGGTGTAAAACAAATTCGGTTCGTGATAAGTTCTGTTATAAGTTTGTTTGAGATTGATTTATAAGATAAATAAATCAAACTTATACATAGTTGGTGGCTCATTAATTTATTGAGTTTGGTTAGAGTTTGGGTGATTAAGTCAAAAATAGTTTAATATTATATAAAAAAATCAAGTTAGTCGAGTTTGACTCACAATCGAATCGATTAGAGACTCGTTTGAAGTCGACTCGAAAAATTAAAAAAATTAAATTTAAACACAATTTAAAACTTGTTTATTTTAACGAATTGAACTTAAATAACTCATTCCTCGACTTGATTCATTTATAATTCAGTATAATTACAAGAAAAATTCTTGAGATTTTTTTCTTAAATGAAGTCATGGGTATTTATCTACTGTTTTTCTTGAAGTGACAAACTTCATCTTAAACAATGAAGCCATTAAGGGAAAAATAATGGAGCCAAAGTGTGATAATCTAATATATATTGTTGGGACTAAAATATTTAATTATCTAACATAATATTACTGTCTTCTAAGTCTAGTTCTATTTTATCTGTTTGCATCTCCATGTGCGTCATTAGACATGGCATATGTTAAACTTGAGATGCTCATATGTTATATAAAGGCATTAATTAGCTTATGAAGTCCTTTTCTTTCGTTTTTTTTTGTATAACGGGAATCATTTCACGGCAAGGTCCTTTGGACCCACTCATGTGACCTAAATTTGGGGAAGACTAGTGCAGCAATCTACTGCCACAACCTCCTACTTAAATCTTAGTATTCAACCAGATAAAAAATCGAATCGAAGACCGTGCAGTAACTGCATAGTGCTAATTCGCCCTTACCATCTGGGCTGCCCACTTAAGTCCCAAGTTTTGTTAGATGGGACTCTTTAATGTGGTCAGTACAATACAACCTGGGGTGAAGAGTCATTTCACTACCAAAAAAAAAAATACTTGGATAGGAGGCCGCCTTAGTTATGAAAAAAGTATTGAATATTCCGAACACTAAGTGGCCACACTACTATCAACTAATAGAATGTCATATGAGATATGTCCTACCGAGTTAGTGAGATTTATCTAACAAGTCAACCCATCATTGGATAGGAACATGGCCACGTTAGTACTTCAAGCATCGAAAATATTCTTACTTTATTTTTAGAAAATAAGGATAATCATTTGTATCGGTACTTTGTGATTTTGGGATCGATAATTATTATTGTTTATTCGAAGTAGGATTGAGGGACAAATCCAAAGTGTGTGCACCAAAATCACAACTCACACCAGCTTAAATTAGGAATTTGGACACTGGTGATAACATTCGAACACACATTAGACACCTAGACACTTGAACTTGATAAGGTAAGAACCTGAGTCTGGTCCTTCCAACTATCTCTCTAAGGCTGAACTTATTTTGCAGATTTTGTGAGATTTACCTTGATTTGACTTGACAATATTTTCTAATTTTCTGCTCTATTTTGTGGATCTCATATATGAGAATTTGTTTCCTATCTTTATATAGATACATGATGATTTGTTTTGAGAGACAGAGAAAAAATACAAAGAGAATATATAGAGAGAAAAATATAGACTTTTCTTTTATTTTGTTTTTGTTTTTGATTCACTATCTTGTTCTCTTATTTTCGACTATTCTGAAAAGATTACTGTTCAATGAAAGCTATTATTGAGACCTCCATTTTACGTGTGTACATTAATGTATATGTAGTTGTTGAATTCTGGATGATAGATCGCTGAGACCTTTTGCATCGAAATATCATCTCCAAATAACGAAAAACTACTTTTAAAGACAATGCACTTGTACACGCTTCAACCAAATTTGATAAATCATTATTTATCTTCCATGCTTCATTCATTATGTTCATTATTTTTAGCAATAGCCCTTATGCTTCAATTTTTCCAACAGATATATATATATATATATATAAAATAAATATTTAGTGAGGAGCAAAGGAGAGAGTTGCAGATGAGTTTACTTAACACAATGATATGAATTATTTAGATGTTTGACTTTAGAGATCTCCCTGTTGTAAGGCAGGTCAGGGTTGTGGTTCTGATTCTGCAAGTTGTATATATATATATTCTATTCTAAATTATATATATGAAATGAGAACAAAACGACTCTGTTTTGTCTCCAACCTCCATTAGTCTGTGACTCACATTAAGTGATTTTTTTTGTTTGTTTGAAAGACATCATCACGTGACTTGTATATTACAATTTCAAGAGTGTAAAACAAACTCGGTTTATGATCGACTCTGTTATAAGTTCGTTTGAGATTAACTTATAAAATAAATAAATCAAAATTGAACATATTTGGTAGCTCGTTAATTTATCGAGTTCGGTTAGAGTTTAGGTCATTAAGTTAAAAGTAGTCTAATATTATATAAAAAATCAAGGTACTCGAGTTTGACTTATGATGATATCGATTAGAAACTCGTTCGAGATCGACTCAAAAAATTAAAAAAATTAAATTTGAATACAATTTAAAACTCGTTTATTTTAATGAATCGAACTTGAATAACCTACTATTTGACTCGATTCATTTATAGTTCTATAAAATTACAAGAAAAATTGTTGAAATTTTTTTCTTAAATGAAGCCATGGGTATTTATTTTCTATTTTTCTTGAAGTGGCAAACTTCATCTTCTAAAATGAAGCCATTAAGGGAAAAAAAAATTGGAGTTAAAGTGTGATAATCTAATATATATTGTTGGGACTAAAATATATAAAATAATTAATTATCTAACATAATATTGCTGTCTTCTAAGCCTATTCTATTTTATCTGTTTGCATCTCCATGTGCGTCAAAATTCATTAGACATGGCATACGTTAAATTGAGAAGCTCATAGCTATATAAAGGCAACAATTAGCTATGAAGTCCCAATTTTGTTAGATGGGATTCTTTAGTGTGGTCAGTACACTACAGCCTGGGGCGAAGAGTCATTTCACTGTAAAAATAAAAAAAAATCTCAGATACGAGGCCTTAATCATGAAAAAGTATCGAATATCCCGGATACAAAGTGGCTACGTCACTATCAAATAATAAAATGTCATATGAGATATGTCTTACGGATTTTAGTGAGATTTATCTCACAAGTCAATCAATCATTAGATAGAGACATGACCATGCTTGCATCTCAGGCATTAAAAATATTTTTACTTTTTTTTTAGAAGACGAGGATAAATCATTCGTATTGATACTTTGTGATTTCGGAATCGATAATTATTATTGTTTATTTGAAGTAGGATTGAGGGACAAATCCAAAGTGTGTGCACCAAAATCACAACTCACACCAGTTAAATTAGGAATTTGGACACGGGTGATAACATTCGAACAGCTTGAACTCGATAAGTTAAGAACCTGACTCTGAGTCTGGTCCTTCCAACCATCTCTCTAAGGCTGAAAATATTCTCCTTCGTCGTAGTGTTTTGAGAAAGTGAAAAGAATCCAAACCTTTCTATTAGGGTAGGAAACAGAAGGGAATGTAGATGATGGAAATTGGGACATAAAGGCAACTGCAAAAGCTTGATATGTTGTGTCATCCCTATCACTTCAACTAAGTTGCAGATGTTGGATGGTACCCTATGAGTTAATGTTACTCCCCAAACAGATAACTATAGCAAATATGTTCTTATACTTGAGATGTATTTCACAAAATTTACTTTCTACTTTTTCCGTTTCTTCCATCTGAATCTCATTAGTGGAAAGAAAGGAAAAAAATTTCAGTATTTGGACATGCCTCTAGGTGCTAGTGCAAGTAGGAAAAATCTACAAAATTCAAAAAGGAACTTTTGTAATCTTAGCATAAATAAATTAATCTTGTATACATAGGGACATTTGAACTCTCAGTTTATAATCTCTCTTTGTGTGTGTATACAAAAAAATGTTAATAGGAAATCGTGCACAAATACAAATTGTAATTTTTATATTTTAGATGATGATAAAAGTTTCAAATTAATGTGATTACGATGAAAAAAAATTTAATTTTAAAAAAATCTAACATATAAAAGACCTGTTCGCATGTAAACAGTCACTTAATAGCATTCACACACACACACACACACACATATATATATATATATATATATTTTGGGGTTGGTGTTGCTTGTCTATTTACTCCATATTGTCAATGATTCAAAGGATTATGATGGAGAATTGAAATCAAAATGCATTTATTATCTGTTGACAATTAGCTATATAGGTCTGTTCATTGTCAAAATCTAATTAACTATTTTGCTGAATATATATTATGGAACATCCAAATGGACACCATATATGTTTAATTACATTATGGAACATCCAAATGGACAAATGTTTAATTATGTGAAATAGAAAATATAAATTAACACCTTCCGAAGGTGTGATCGAACAGTAAAATGTTAAAGATAAAATTCAAGTGTCTCGGGTTCGAATTCTTTTTGCACCAATCGTCGATAGCTAAAACTTAACGAGTAAACCTAACTTTCACAGAAATATGACCCAAAATATCACTTACCGATCTATTAAACTCTAACTATTAATTTGATCGTTGGATATAAATATTGAGTGGTCCCCCTCTATGGACTTTCTAGCCACCAACCCAGACAATAACATATCTTTAGGCCTTCTCCACACTTTTGGCTTAATTGTAATTTTGATATTCTTAATTAATTATTAGCTTTTGTGCTAATTTTAATTCATAAGTGCACTTTGTACAGCTTGAAAATCATAATATTCAATTTATTTAAAGAATAAAAAAAAGGACATACTATTCCATGTATCTTAGGTCCATATCATTTTATTCGGTGGCGGATTTAGATCACTTTTATTTAAGAAATTCTTTGTAAAAATATAAAAAACTTTGGACGACAATTCTTAATTTTTATTTACATAGAAAATAAGAGTAAAAATTAAAAATAAAAAGTTTGGGAAGTCATTGCCTTCAGCCCAATGTGGTTCTGCTATCAACATATAAGTTGTATTTGTCTGACAGAATAAAGAGATGGGATTAAATAAGTGATATTTCATCCAGTGTTTAAAAGTCATTTAGCATAGGATTAATTAATGAAGAAATTACACTAATCTTCTTGATATTTTTGATAATTACACAGATTTTTTTATTTTAATTGACAATATACATATTCCCCTCCAATCAATTTTTGTTATTCAAAATGACAAAATTTCTCATTTTATTTATTTATTTATACTTTTTTTCTAAAGATTTTTATTATTATTTTGTTTTAAAATAAAATAAGTAAATAATTTATTTTTATAATATATAAAAATAAATTAAATATTTTTATCAATATTTTATTTAGAAAGTAAAAAAAAAATTGGTCAAAATTTTTAAAAGATGAAAAAAAAAAAACATGAAAATGTTAATTTTATCATTTTGAAGAAAAAAATTAACTAGAAAGGGTATCTATATATTGTAATATAAAACATGATAAATTAGTATAATTTTAAATTTTTTTAAAAATGTCAGTATAATTATACAAAATATTAATATAATTTATTATTAATTAATTTATTGGGCTTTAAACAATATCACCAACGAAGATGAGGAAATTACTTACATAACGTCATCATCATTGCCAATATTTCTAATCACACTGTTATCATTATCGATGACAATCAACTCACCACCAAAGTAGATTTCAAATTTATGACTCATCTCTTTTCTTCGTTTCCCATCAATTAATTATCAATTTTTAATATTTATATACAAAAAAATTGTTATATTTCTTCAACCCTTTATTATTGAATGCTCCCCCCCTCATTTTTTTTCTTATATATATATTTATATATTAGATAGCATATTTAAATAATAGAAAAGATATTTAATACTTTATAGAATTTTATTTTATATTTAATTTTTGTATCTGATCGTTCAAACGATGTATATAGTTAAGATTGATTTTCATCATCTTAAATATTTCACCGACTCTGGCCATCCATGCGTGATGTGATTTAATTTTAATTTTTGTATTTTTAACTTAGCATTGTGAAATGACCACTCTTACGTCATGAAGGAGGTGTGTGTATATATATATATGTGTGTGTGTGTGTGTATTTTGTCAATTGTGTCGTCTCACAAATTGTCAAACATGTTTTGTTGATTGTGTCACCATAATAATATTCAAATATACCTAATGATTTGGCTGTTATATTTGAATTCTTCAGGTTCTAAAATGGCTGGGGAAGGGAAAGGAAATTTAAAGATACAGTGGAAAAATAGAGACAGAAACCTAACGAAAGTTGTGTTGTACGGTCGTAATTTTATAACAAGGCCTCCCCCACTTACCCAAAATAATAACAAGGCCTCCCCAGCGGCCATCCCAAGGTTCCCAGGAGCAGAGCAGCCCCATCATGATTTGGGGGCCCAGCGAAACAGATGGGTTGAAGACAACTGAGGTCCATTCAAGGTACCCAAAGCGAGGCCCATTCAGTTGCTTCGTTATTCCATCCCACTGTCACTGTGGGTTGGACTCACGAGTGGTCTGTAGGTTCATTAAACCAAATTTTAATATATTTGTTAAATTGTCATCCACAAGAAAATTTGATATAGCCTACTTGAATTACAGCATTTGATAAAAATGATTTTAATATATTTATTTTTAAAAATTATAAATATATTATAATTATAAATTTTTTTTTAGTTTTAAAAATCATAAAAAATAATAACATTATGTTTATCAAAATGGTGGAGTTTAACTAAGTTAAAATCAAAATTGTACAATTTCAATAAGTTTTAAATTCTCTATCTTACTAAAAAAAAAAAAAACTAAATATATTAAATTTAAATCTAATTAAACCTTATATATATATATATATATTTGTTAATTATAAAAATAATATAATTTTAAAAACACAATACATTGTCAATCATATAATTTAATATTCAAGAATAAAAAAAAACATTTAGTACTCTTTAAGTATTTTTTAACAACTTACCCAAATAATTAAATATTATTTTTAATAATATAATTAATTGCAAAGTATATTTATTCAAATAATCAACATTTTTTTTTATAATTTTTTAATTTAAACAATATTTCTACACAGTTCAACCAACACATGCATTGCAACGGTTTGATCCTCCTAATTACAACAATAATGTCATCCTTACCTTCTTATTTCACAAAAAGGCTTTACTTGCTAATGTGGATGTCCACTCAGTAAAGCCACCTTAGCCCACTTAAATTCAAATGAAACTCATCTAAATTCATTTCAAATTTTAGCTCAGAACTAATTAGCAACAAGATGTTTAACTGTTTAACATCTGATACTATTTGAATTTAAGTGGGTTGAGGTAATTTTACTGAGTTGGCATTTACATTAGCTGGTAAAGACTTTTGATAAAATAGGAAAGATTCTAATGTCAATTTCGTGATCATTTTAGGATTTGTCACTATTTACGGGCCCGAGACTTGAAAGCATGACCTTGTAAATGAGTTGGGCCCAACGGAATGGTGGTGGTTGAACGGGCCCCTCTTAGGTAACGGGAGGTTCACGTAAAGAAAGATCCAACCTTGCCCAGTTGGTTGCTTTTTGTAGACGGAAACACGTTTGATGCCTTCTTCACCAATCAATTATTGAAAAAGAATTAAAGCACACAACCTCTTCTAATCTCCACTTTATACATTCTTTACGAGCAAGAAATTTTTTTTGTATGGTTTTTGAGTCATTCGCGATGTATCAATATATAAAGATTTGAGTTTATTATTTTTGTAAAAATTGTAACTCTAATAAAGTGTTATTTGATTTAACAAAAATAATAATAATAATTTCATTTCTAATGTTATATTTTAGGGTAAAAATAGCGATTTTTGGATCAAATGATTTTCAAACACTCACATAGAGTAAATCCATTCATGTGAGTGTTTGACAATATTTGAGGTTGCTTTTATGCTATAAATTAGATGAGTAATACTATCCTTAATTATCTTAACATTTTACCAAAAAAATTTACCTGCTGACGTGACTGCCTCTTAGTGTTAGTGAATTCAGCCTCTTGGTGCTAGTGAATTTAGCTTCTTGGTACTAGTGATGTCAGGTGAGTTCAAGAAGTTTAATTGACTAGCACTAAAAGGCTTAATTGACTAGACTCGCATATACCAAGAGACTTAATTGACTAACAACCGAACAACTGTATTAGTAAATAAGAAATTTGGTAAAATTTTATAATATGAATAACATTACTCAATTAATATTAAAATGCTCAAATATTAGTGTCCAAACACACAATAAAATGAATTTAATGTGATTATAAATCCCACTCTACGTAAATGTTTTGACATCATTTAGACGCTTATCATCATGCTCTTATTCTTATGTCATATCATATAATATAATTAATTTATTTTTATTTTCTTTTAGCAAATAGTTGTTGCAAAAGCCTATAATGGATCGCGATATTTTTTAAATGGGGCCACACTTAAACCGGTCTATTTTTCTATTATTTATTTTTTGAACTTTTCCAATTTTTTATATTTTGAAAGCGAAATATTTGGTTTACCTTACCTAGTTTTTCATGATCGAAAATAGTAAGTATAATGACAAAATATATTTCGAATACTCCTTCCGTCTCATTTTAAAAGTCTTTATTACTATTTATTTTAATAATTTCATTTAAAAAATTAACGTACTTTTAAGTTATAAATTTTTAAAATTATCCTTTATTATACCTAGTGTGAACATGATTTATAATTAAATGAGAACAATATAAAAATTTAAATAATTTTAAAATAATAGAAAAATACTTTTAAAAAAAGTTAAAATCTCCAAAAAAAAAAAAGAAAAAAAAAAAGAAAAAAAAAAAAGATATCATTTTGAGACGGAAGAGTAGTTAACATAACTCATCATATAAATATAAAATATAAAAGAACTGTTTTAAAAAATACAAAAGTCAAATTTTCACAATTCGGTTAACATACACTACTCAACTTAAGCAAAATTTTAAATCCAAACAAACCAACTCTCGGTGGTGGACCCAGCTGATTTAGTCAGTCCACCGACTTAACCTACCCTAAACCAGAAAAAATGGAAAGAAACCATTACGGGGTTGGTGAAAACCACACTCCTCACACTCTACAAAAACCACTTCCAAAACCCACCCCACCTACCCCCAACCTTAAAACCCGTCCTCCCTCTCCTTCTCCACTCCCCAAAACGCCAACAACCATGCCGGCCGAACAACCACCAGCTCAACCCGAAACGCCGCCAAACTTCTGGGGCCACACGCCGGAGGATGAGTACTACACTTCCCAAGGCGTCCGCAACACCAAATCATTCTTCGAGACTCCCAACGGTAAAATCTTCACGCAATCATTCGTACCGTTGGATCTCCCCGTCAAAGCCACGGTCTTCATGACCCACGGCTACGGATCCGACACCAGCTGGCTCTTCCAGAAGATTTGCATCAGCTTCGCCAATTGGGGCTACGCCGTGTTTGCCGCCGATCTTCTCGGCCATGGTCGATCCGACGGCATCCGTTGCTACCTCGGCGACATGGAGAAAATCGCCGCCACTTCCTTAACGTTCTTCCTAAACGTGCGGAACAGCGAACTATATCGCCACCTCCCCGCTTTCTTATTTGGAGAGTCAATGGGTGGGGCCGCTACGATGCTGATGTACTTGCAATCCGAGCCTTACACGTGGACGGGCTTGATCTTCTCGGCTCCACTCTTCGTCATGCCGGAGAACATGAAACCATCAAAAGTACGGCTGTTCATGTTCGGACTGCTATTTGGGATGGCCGACACGTGGGCATCGATGCCGGATAATAAGATGGTGGGCAAGGCGATAAAAGATCCCGAGAAATTGAAGATTATCGCAGGGAACCCGCGGCGATATACCGGGAAGCCGAGGGTGGGGACGATGAGGGAGCTTGCTAGGGTGTGCGAGTACATACAGAATAGTTTCTCGAAGGTGACGGCGCCGTTTCTGACAGTGCACGGTACCGCCGACGGCGTGACTTGCCCGACAAGCTCGGAGCTGTTATACGAGAAGGCGTCGAGCGAGGACAAGACGTTGAAGTTGTACGAGGGAATGTACCACTCATTGATACAGGGAGAGCCTGATGAGAATGCGAATATTGTGTTGGGGGACATGAGAGCTTGGATTGATGAGAGGGTGGAGAAATATGGGCAAAAATTGTAATAATTAGTCACATATATTAATTCAAACCAAATGTGGGCCAGAGTGTGTCAAGTCTAATTTGGGCTACCATAAGTATATGAGTTGTTGCCAAAAAAAGAAAAAAAAAGTATAATTAAAATGTAGTAAGTTGATCGTTTTCTTGTAATCATGTCCATTTAAATATATGATTGTATTTTACAAAACATTTGAATCAATCTCCACTTGTAGTGTAAATCTTATAAAAAAAAGGTTGGTGTAGTTGGTTTTTGTGGTTTTTTAGTTCTAAAATTATTGACAATAATTTTAATATAAACAGAATTTATTGATAGGATATGAATTCGACGTATAATATAATATTATTTAAATAAAATGTTTACTTTCTTTTAAAAAATATAAAAATAATAATTATTTACGTGACTGAATATAAATGGTAGGATTCATGGACCCGTCAATGGAATAAAATTTCTCTTGACAAGTGTCTTATACGCTTAAATTATACATGCAAAAGCAGGTTCTTATTTGAAGAAATAGTGTGAAATATAATAGTTTTACTTTATATATTGATGGGATGTGGTAGTTGGCATCTCGATATAGATTCATTCTAATTGATGTAACATTAAACTCTAACAACTTGGACTATAGCCCACAAACAGGATTTGCAAAACCCATATATTGAGGCAAATATTGCATTTACATAAAATGGGATCTATTATAAATTCACATGAGATGAGATTCATTATCAATAACATATCTTATTTCATATGAGTATATGAACATCACATAAATATAAAGACATGAGCATTCAAATATTACTAAAAAAATGAACAAAAAGTTCAAAAAATAGAAATCTTAAGTGGTCCCAAAATTTTCAGTACTATTCTTTGTGGGGGCAAAAGAATAAAAGAGAAATAAAAAAAAATTTAATAATATTAGTTTTGCATTTGCTGCTACTCTTATCTATTAAATGTTTTATTAGTTTAATTTTTATCTAGAAATTAACATGATTGTATTAAATATATACTTAGTCTCTAAAACATCTAATCGATAAGAGTGATACACAAATAAAATTTTAGTAACATTATTCCAAAAAAAAAGAAGAGCAAACCGGACTCGAGTCAGCTTGATTGCAAGCTGAGGATTCTACTTTTTTTTTTTGTACCAGCAATTGAAGTGACAATTTGATCAATTGCTGTACAGTTAAAGGTCTGGAGTGCTAAGGAAAATCCTAGTGACACACAATAATGCAATTAATATGTGGCAAATTTCCACAAAAAAAAATGTTTTTTAAATTTAAGAGCCATTGTTATTATAGGGCGAGCCTCTAATGCAAAACAATTAGCTTTAACTTATATTGTTATTTTTGTATTGGGCTGTTTTAGTAATTTTTTCTTTTTTGAGGCATAAAATGGGCTGAATTATTGGGCTTTTAATTTTGAGTTTATTTATGTAATTTGGGTCAAATTTAGTAGTAGTTTTGAGTTTTAAAGATAGGCCCAAGCCTTTGTCAAAAGTTGGCACTAATTTAGCAAACTTAGCCTCCAAAATCCTTGTCCCCAAGTTTTAATTGCCTATATAAAGAATTATAATGATTTACTTTTGACATACTATACATATAATATATATATATGTGTGTGTGTGTGTGTGTGTACTTTTTTATTATTATAATAACAAATAAAATTAATTTTTGTTCATAAATCATCTACCAATTAAAAGTTATGAAATTACTCATTGTTATAGTTTAATATAAAAGACATTTATTGTTTAAAACGAAATGTTTTTTTAAATATAAAAATACTTTTTAAAAAATCATATCTGACACATTTTAAAAATATTTTTTAAAAAATAATATCTAACACATTTTTACTTTCGTCCTTTTTAAATATAATTTCAGTATGTGCTAATGACACTATTCAATATTATTGGTATGAAACTAAATTATATTTTTATTTCTTACTGGAGTACTTGTCTAAGAGCTTGGATATTTATGTCATTTTAGTCAAGGTAAAAATAAATTTCTTACCCCACTTATGTTATTTTGGGATGATTTAATATAATCCAAGTTATTTTTATTTTTTTAAAATTTATATTACTTTTAAAATCACATTTTAAAGACACGATTTTAATGATCATTTTTTAATTTTAATTAATTTCAAACTTGTAATTTAAAAATTACGATATATTAAAAATTTATTATTAAAATTATATTTGTAAGATGTAATTTTAAAAATAATAAGAAATTAAAATCTTAATTTAATTTGACAAAATGACAGAAGATGAGGCGTCTCAACTAAATGCCGTTTTTGTCCGGAATCATTTGAAGAATGCGTGTCAGACTTTGCTTTTTTCGACCATCGAGGTCGGTGACTGGGTGATACTACCGAACCATTTTGACCACGTGGATCAAAATCAATCGTTGAATAAATGTGCCACCGCATTCAAACATTTTTGGACCCTCTTGCCTAAGTTGTCAACTTTTCGTGGGACGCACTCTCTCAGGTTATGTAAATAACATCGGGGAGTTCTACTCAAATTCACATTGTTAAATTTATCTAAAGAAGATTTTTATACATCTTCCTCTTATTTTAAAGTTTTTTATTTTATCTTATTTTAAGAATTCTTTACTTTTATTTTATACTATTTCATTTTAAGAATTCTATTTAAAAGATTAACGTATTTTTGATATATAAATTTTTAAAACTATTGTTTATTAGTAAGCATAATTTACAATTAAATAAAAATAATATAAAAAATTTAAATAATTTTAAAATAATAAAATAATATTTTTTAAAAAGTTAAAATTTTAAATGAGACTTTTATTTTGAAATTGAAGAAATATAAAATTAATAAAATATTATTATAAATATTAATAAAATAATATAAAATTTATTTTTTATTTTATTTTATATATAATTAAAATAAGATAAAACGATTAATGATTTCAAACTCATCTCACACCCGAACAGAATTTACATAATTTTTCTCAATTTCATTACAAATCATTTAGATTGATATCGCTAATCTTGACATTGTCGTATGTGGGAGTTTCCATATCTTTGAATGAATGAATCAATCTAGGAATTGTATGTCGTGTTTAACGAGAAAATTTTCAAATAGTCTTGAATCGAATGACATGGTACTTTAAAATATCATCAGTTTCACGTGAGTTTTAAATGATTCTTCGTACTTGAATGCCAATGCCAACATTAATTATAGTGTTGGATGTTGAAAGCTTCAGCAGCCAATCATATGATTCGAAATATGGACCCACCAGTGTGTCATTGCATTGTATGAAGGATTGTCTTTTTGTGTTATTATTTCATGTTCATCTCGTGTTAAAGATATATATATATATATATATTTAAAAATATATGTTAAATTTAATTTTATATTATTAATTAATTATGATAAATTTTAAAATTTATATTTAATTTATTTACTAAACTGATCATATGTGTTGATATAATTAATTCATTTATTTTAATTTTTTTAAATAAAAAATTTATATAATTATTTTATATGAATAAATAAATTTCAAGTTTAATAAAACTTTTGATTTTTTTTTTTTGATAACGTGAAACTCTCTGAAGGATACAGTTTAACCACAGCCAGGGCGTTCGGTTAAGTGGTATCCCGCATAAGTAAACCCCAGATGCATCAAACCGCTCAGTAGCCCTGTATATTAAGTAAATCGCGAACTCACGCAGCGACGGAGAGTCGAACCCACACTGGATTGTCTTATCAGGGCTCCAAGGCCTCACTTCTTACCAACTGCACTACGCCCGGCTGGGCAAAACTTTTGATATTGGTTAAATCAAAGTAGAAAAACTTATTTTATAAGTAAAAAAAATTAATTTTAATAAATTTTTAATGTGAGACAAATTACTGTTACTCATGTTATTTTTTTATATATAACTAAATGTCTTTAGTTGTGTTAAATGAATTAAGAGTACTAAAATTCAAACACGATATGTTTATTAATCATGTTATACGAAGTCAACTGTTTATGAACCAAATCTATTTAGTGCACAACTCAAAGCTTGTTAACTCTGTGTTGTGTTATCACGTCGTCTCAAAAATTGACACCTCAAATTGTATGATAAAAATACTGAAATTCAATTAATACAACTTTTTTTGTGTTAAAAATATATTTTTATATTTGCTAACTAAATTTGATTTTTAAACCATAAAATAGTGCCTCCGTCAACTTTTAAATAATAAAAGGTCAAAAAAGAAAAGAAAAAAAAAAGAAAGAGGTTAAAACTGCAACATATGATAAGGTTTTTCAAGACAATGGACACAAATCATCTTCATAAAAATTATATTTAAATTGAATTTTATTTTTAATGCATTCGTATACTTGGGAAATATCGTTGGGCTGAATCAAGAGTTTAGAACACCTGAATAACTTCTTGTATATATGCACGTGCTTTGAGATTGTGAAAGGACTTGTTCAATGGTCCACTGTTGATTTAGACTCTAAATTTTAGAGGAAAACAATTTTTTTCTTTTTCTTTTGACATAAGGTGTCTCGATATTTTTTAAGTCAGATTAATCTCATTCTAGAGTATACGAAATTATCCCACGCCCCTTACATTAGCAAATTAAAAAAAATATGAAATTCAAATGAGTAATCTCTAAATTTACGATACATTTTTTATTCACTCGTATTACACTTTTGAAATCAGTAAAAAACTAATTTGAATGTGTTTTTTTTAACACGCAATTCTTATTTGTTAGTTTGAAATCACAATAATTGTTTTTGAGGCTATGGTGAGTCAGAGCTAGGTAAGAGATATTCTTTTAGTAAATTTGATACATTATATATCAATGTTTCATTTTAATATTATTTTATTATATATATTATATCTTACTAAAAAAGATGAGTCATATTATTCATATCAAAATATCATTAAAAGAATATATTATAACGCTACTGTACCAAGTTCATCGAAATTTTTTCTACTAGTTGAGAATGTAGAGGGGCATTTGCCACCTTCAAAATCATGGTTTGGATCCAAATCATGATTTTTTGTTATGGTGTTTAGGAGTGTCTCTCAAAATCAATTTTTGCAATGCAACTCATTAAATTCCAATTACAAAATAGAGTTTTACTTCTCAAAATAATTTTGATTTTTTACAAGTTTTATCCGTGAACTCGTTACTTACATATTATTCAATGTATAGAATATAAAAAATAAAATAAAAAATGCACAGTTAAAATTATTTTTAGATAATTTTTAATAAAAAAGCTAAATAATAAATTAATTATACTCTTTATAATTAATTTTTTAAAATCAATTCTTTTAAGGCTATGTCTGGTTTGACTTATTTATCGTATTTAATGATTTTTTTAAGTTTAAAACAAATTTTTCTAATTTGTTAAGTGTATGATTCTGTTTATTGGCCGCATTTAATGAATTTTCACTTAATACAAAATAGATTTTTTCAAAAATAGCTTATTAACACTTATTAATAGTTATTTTAAACACTATAATATTAATTAAGTACTTATCAAATACATTTATTAAAATAATAAATAACTTAATTAAAACAATACTTTTTCATAGTTATTTATTTAAATTATAACTTAATTCAAACTGTACTTTTTTCAACTCATTCAAATAAACACAAAATTTGAAATTCTCTTACACGGACTTTGGCTATCATAGGCACATGTGCCAACTTTACTCTTGGAGTGTACGAGGGGTAAAGAACCTTACACTAACCATCCAACTAGGGAGTAAAAGGAAAAACATAAAGCTTCCAAAGTTCAATTTCTCTGTTAATAAAACACTTGGTCATCTCATCTCACGATTAAATGTGTAAAAATAAATTTTTTGGGACTATCTTATCCTACGCTCGAACATATGAAATGATTATGAAGAGAGTTGCAGGGTTATAGTCTAATATGCACAAGTTAACCCCAAATACTGCGTTAATAAGAAAAAAAAACATGATTTATGATAATTAGGGGCATTTTAATCAAAAACATTTTGTGCTAACTTTGGAATTAGATAGGCTGACGTGTTTCGCATTATGCTTATTAGCCTTACTAAAGCAAGATTAGTCTAATTGGTGCGGACGTGTACAACTAATGGTCCATATAATCGCTATGATTAATTTTTTGATTTGAGATATTAATGGCAATGCTATAACATGCTTCTCATATACTATAAATTAAAAATTAAAGTGATTGAAAACTTGAAATAAAATTTAAAACTAATTCTTAAAACCATCTAATGAATAAAATACATCATCTCGTGTATGAGAAATGTCTTATCATAACATTACTTAAAAAATGATACTCATTTAATTTGTAAATTTAGTTAAAGAAAGTAAAAAGAAAATACAAAAAGTTAATTATTTGATTACCATGAAAAGGATAGAAAACACAATGAAAAAAAAATATAATTTATAGTATCTGATTTTTTTTTTCCTTTTTAATTTTGGTCATATTAAAAATTCTTCAATATTGAATTTTATTTATAATGAAAAAATTGGTTTTTACTTTATGAATTTATTCTTTTGTTTTTTCATTTTTTTATTAGATCTTTAATGTTAAATGTCATTTTATTTATGTCAAATTTATATTTTAACATTGCTACAATATAAAAATATCAGATTCTTTTTTTTTTAAAAGAAGCGATGTGGTATTATAATTCATATCAATAAACTCAACTTTATTACAATTAGTCATAAAAAAAAAAATTCATTACAATTAAATCAACCAACTCACAAGATATAACTCAACTCAAGAACCTTTTTAATATATACCTTAGTCAAATAATTCAGTTCAGCTTATAATTGGGTGAAAATAAATACTCGTATCTCCCTAATGGAAAGTGAGACTTGAACGCATGGATGACCAACTGACAACTATGTTTTAATGTTATTAGCATAATAACTATATTTTTTTATAAAATAGCGTGGACCCACCTCTATTTAATTGATAAAATAGGGTGTACTCTACCTCTCTTTGACATACGTAAATTGTATTATATGAATGATATAAAATGACATTAGTTATACTTAATGACAAATATGTCATTGTTATTTTTTGACTAATTAAATAACACAAGTATTGAAGCACTATTTTAACGGTCACAAGGAAATGAATTTAATCGGATGTGCGTAAACTCACTTAAAATATTTTTAATTAATTAATAAAAAAACATAAATTTTTATATTATTTTATAATTAAATTTTCAAAATGACAAATCAAATAACACGAGCATCGAAATTGATTTTTAAGTAGGCAAAGCGAACAAAACCTCCGTTTGGAATTGTATAGATTTATTTTTGCAGTTATTGTCAAAACACTTTGTGAATTGTGAAAGCATGCAATTAGTCTATTTTTATTTACTATTTGTTAAAAAGAAGAGTATTATTTAGGTACTTTCATTCCCGGTAGATGTCATTCGGTTGTTTTTTTTTCAATAATCATTGCACAGTTTCTTTTGCCTTTGGGTGGTATTTGACTTTCCTTTCTTTTCCATTTCCCTCCTAAAAAGTAGAGTCCTCCAATCCCTTCTAAGTTTTGGGCATGGAAAATCTAGTTGCGATTCGGCGTTAGGATTTTGTACGATCCACATAAAATTTGTTGTATTATTAAAATTATAAAGATTAATAATAAAATTAAATTATAAAAATTATTACATTTATTTTACGTGTTTATGAAATAACTTGTTAAATAGTAATTGATTTAGAAATTTTAATTAAAGAAATCAAATTATGAATATAAAAACTTGAGAGTTCATATGAATATATATATATATATATATATATATATATATATATAAATTGGAGAGGGGGACAAGAATTGTTTTGTTAAAATTTTTTAACAAAATTAGTGATAAAAAATATAATATCTAAATTGTTGAGAGGGTCAAATCTCAAATAACTGTTATTAAAATTTAAGAGGAATATATGAATATATAAAAAAAAATTGGGAGGGTTCAATTTTATTTTGTTAAAAAATTATAACAAAATTAGAAGTAAAAATACAATATCTAATTTATGAAAGAGTCAATGCAGTCAAATGAACATGGATTTGGACTCTAAATAAAATTTTGTTTTTTCAAGTGGGTATTTGAAAAGTGTTTTCAGAATCATGTTTTGTATCAAGACTCAATAAATTTTGGGCTTGGGGTGGGGCAGGCGGAGGAGGATGAGGTTTTTAAAAAATTTAAAAATATGTTTTTCAAAATAATTTTTATTTTTTATAAGTTTTATATTTAGGCCCACCACTTACCCACTATTTAATTTATACAATATAAAAAGTTATGAAATAAAATCGATGGAACATAATTATTTATACATAAATTTTAATAAAGTGATTGTGTCATAATTATTAATTAATTCTTCAGTATCCAAAAAAAAATAAATAATAAAGTGATTATGTGATAATTAATTCTCCAAAATCGAAAAGATTCCTTACTCCTTAACTCTGTGGTCTATTAGACGCCTCTAACAACTGTCACCAACTCATATGCTTTCGGGTCAAAGTGGAGGAATTGAATTCATTTGGGTATGCTATTGAAAAATAAAGTCAATAGATTTCTCATTTCCACGAATTACAGCTTGGGCTGAAGAGTGGAAAGATTTCATTTCTTTAGAGCCAAACACTCCCTGAGAGGAATTCTACAAGCTGTTGGTCACTTTGTTTGACTTTGAAAAGTTTAATTTTCCCTCATTTGAACAAAGAAGAAGCTTGGACGAAACATAATACTAATTTGGTACACCAACTCAACTCGAATTGGTTGTTGTTGACAGACAAAACAGATTTGCATTTTCTGAAAATGATAGGTAATAAAACACAAACAAAATTATAGAAGAAATAATTGTTTAGAAAACGCCCTTCTTGTCTTGAAAACTTGGCTTTGTTTTGTTTTTCTGTTTTTTGTGGGACTATGGCCGCTTGTTAAGAACAATGTTAATGTTTATTTTATGGTTGAAAATGTTTAATTGTCATTGTAATTTTTAGTTTTTTTTCCTAATACAACAATATTGAGAGAAGAAAATCAAACTCACATTAATTGTGTGAGGAGTGATCACTTGTATTACTTAAGTAGGACCTCAGTCCTTAATTTAAAATGTTTAGAAATATAGACAGTAAATTTTAATATTCTACTCTTATTCTAATTATAAAATATTTTAAAAAAAGTTTAAGTTGTATTTTATAAATTAAATAAATTTTTTAATTACAAATAATTTAAAATGAAAATATTAAAATTGTTTTGATCAACGTACGTTGATCCAATGAGACAACAGTTATATTTTCAATAATATCAAAATAATGGAACGTTTTTATATTATTTTTGGGAGAAGACATTTTTTTTAGGGGACGTACCTGATATTTTAATAAAAAATTTAAACGAAATTTTTAAGAGAGCCCTATTCACACTCTCATTTCAAAAAATATATTTATTTAATAGTTAAAAGCATAAGTGTTAAAATGTATAGGGGAGAAGTGGGAAAAACTTCTATCTAATTTTAATATAATATTTTTGTTTTTTATTTTTATCATCATGAATACTTTAACATTAGTATAAAACAGTTGAGGTTTAATTTGAGTGATGCAAACATTATGCTTAGATAGATAGGAGGGAAAGGAGAAGAGGCGATAGCATTAGTTATGAAAGAGGAAAGAGAAGGAGAGGAGAGTGTAATTCTTTATTCATGTTTGGATAACAGATGAGAAAAATGAGAGTATAATTCTCTCATCTTATTTAGAAAAAACAAAAGAAGAAAAGGGAAGAAAAAAATTATATACATATTTTACTATCATGCCATGGAATAGAGATGCCTTTTTCATTTTTTTCTTTATAATTTTAAAATTAGAATTGGTATTGTAAAAAATTTATTAAAGAGACTCTCATTTCTTTTTGTTTCCGTCCATTTTTGAGAAAATAACAAAATAAATAAAATAAAAGTTAAGAAACTCTTCTCTCTCCCTCCATCTCCCTTCATTTTTTTTTTCTAATTTTAAACCAAACACAAAACAAACTTCTCTCATCCCCTTTTCCTCTTATTTCTTTTCAAATTCCTCAATTCAAGAAGAGTGTTAGTGTTAGTGTAAGTTTTCTTTTTCTTTTTGTATATACGTGGATGAAGAATGAAAAATTATTCTAATCGTATGTGTACTTGACACAAAATCTAAATTTTGACTTATTATATGAAGTGAGAAATTTTAATTATCTAATCTTAATAAGTTTATCTTCACAAGTGTGAGTTCAATTTTTTATAATAAAGCACACATTAGTAATGGTTCATATTTAACTCTCTTTCATTGTCATATAAAAGAAAAAGGAATAGGAAATAATTAGCACACAAGATCTTGGGATGGAGCCAAGCAACCCTACCATGGAATCTAGTGGAGAGAAACAGTATTGTGGGAGAAATATCGTAAGGTAATTTTGTCATCTAGTAACCACAAGGATTCATTTTTTGGTCATATGATTATTGATTGATTCTCTTCAACACTTGGTGTTGATACTTTTTCTTTGCACGACTCTTTCTTTCACATATCACTCTTTTCCTTTTCTTCCCCTCCCTTTTCCCTCACTTCCATCCATCTGTTGTTAATGCCGTATTTATCTGAGACTTCTTGTTATTACAAGTTCAACTGTTGCTCAGCCTGTAATTAAACCTTCTTTAGATTATTGAAATTCTGAAACTAAAGATTGTCCTTCCCCTTTTTTTTTTTTTTCCCTTCAAATTTTAATTAATATTTTATCCTTAATTATCTTTCTCAACCCTCCAGAATTTTTTTTTCGTGAAAAAGGACTCAAAAAGGGTTTGGGTTCTTCTTCGGTGACATATAAAAAGATATTTTGTATCTCCCACCATAACCTGTCTGAGAAAACAATCTTCTCCCTCAAACCTTATCCCCTCTATTTCTCATGTTTTCAGTTTAAAAATCAAATCCTTGGGGTTCTTGAAGGTGAGTTAGGGAGAGAGAGAGAGAGAGAGAGAGAGAGATTGGGGGCATGGAGGCGGTTCTACAAACAAAAGGGCTTCTCTCTCTTCCTTCAAATCCCAGACACAGGGCTTTCAACCCACCACCACAGGGACTCAGGCATAGATTCAACCACTTGAAACCTAAAACCCTTGGTGGGTTCTCTCTATCTCTCAATGGATTCCAAAAATTTCATGGGTTTGTCACAAAACCTCAAGGGGTTGGGCCAACAAACAGAACTTCTATCTGCAAGGCTGAGGCTGCAGCAGCAGCCGATGGACAGCCACTATTTGAAGAAGAGTCACCTAAGTTTATGGGTATTGAGCTTGTGACACTCAAGAAGATTGTACCACTTGGGTTGATGTTCTTTTGTATACTCTTCAATTACACAATCCTTAGGGACACCAAAGATGTCTTGGTTGTGACAGCTAAAGGGTCGAGTGCTGAGATTATACCATTCTTGAAAACTTGGGTGAATTTGCCAATGGCTATTGGGTTTATGTTGTTGTACACAAAATTGGCTAATGTGTTGTCAAAGCAGGCTCTCTTCTATACTGTTATCGTTCCCTTTATCGCTTTTTTTGGGGCTTTCGGTTTTGTCTTGTATCCTCTTAGCAATTATTTCCACCCAACAGCTCTCGCTGATAAGCTTCTCGACATGCTCGGTCCGAGGTTCCTCGGTCCACTCGCAATTTTGAGGATCTGGAGTTTCTGTCTGTTCTATGTCATGGCTGAGCTTTGGGGGAGTGTGGTGATTTCAGTGCTGTTTTGGGGGTTTGCCAATCAGGTAATACTCTTCATCACCTAGAATATATTGTGGTTTCTCAAATTATCTGCCTGCTTGGTTTTTTTATTATAAATGTTTGAACTATTGAGATTCTGATTTTGATTTTGCTGTAGAAACTCTGTTATCTGATTCTTGATATCTTTTTTCCTTCTCTTCCCCCCCCCCCCCCCCGCGGCGGGAATTAAGGGATTCGTAATGGTTTCTCTGCTTTAAGATGGTCAAACACCTTATGCAAAGTGCAGATTCTGTTTTACTCATTGGAAAAAAAGAAGTTCTATATGAATAGTCTATTTGGCTGGTTTGGGGAACCATTTTTTCAATAAAAAAATAGCCTGTTTGTATATTTGTGTGGTACAAATATATGTTTGTGTGTGTATTTTTTTGGGGGAAAACTAGTCTGTTTGTGCACTTGCGCAACGTACACATTTATATGTATCTATGAATTTATTTATGCATCACTATGTGTTCGTGTGTTTGGGCATCCGTGTTTATGGAGTTGGTTTGTGCTTTCCTGATTGTATCATGCATATATCTGTGTATGTTATATATTGGTTTACTTTTGTATTTATATTTCAGAATTTTCAGGATTTTGGTTTGAGTTTCTTGGTCTTGTTCATGTATAGACTGCTCCGAAATGGAAGTGATTTGCTCGTATATGTTGTTGTTTTTTATGATGGATGTCGTATGTGGTTAACATTACTATGTTTATATGATAAGATTGTTATAATGATTGATTTGTTTGGCTCACGAATTTTGTTTTGTTTCTTTCACTATAATTTTAATTTAGAGCATTTGCATACTTTGTTGGTCATATAAATTATGATGTTACATATAAATTATGATGTTATGTAGAGTGCACTCAAAGACCAAAAAATAAAGGTTTCCGAAATCAAAAAATGGGATACAGGATGTTGTGTGGTACTAAATCACTAAAGTTCAATCAATTTGATTGGCTTTAGTTTATATCTTCTCTAGCAGAGAAGTTTTCATTTTTCTTTTTATGAATGACTTTGTAAGTCATTATCTGCTTTTTATTGGCTTCATTCAACTTTTCTAACTTTGGTTTTGAATAAGGGAAGAAAACTGGTTGTACTTTTTAATTTTTTTGTTATTGTAATTTAATTGGCATCCCCTTTATGGTGATTGGGATGGTAGTTATTATAAATAATAATAATAATATTTAATTATGTACAATTGTTCAGTAAATAGGGAATGCCTTCATATTATACAGTTTTCTTTTATATACGGATGTGGTTTATCTTTGGTGGTCAAAGAGCAGCTTATTCATCACTGGATGACACATGAACACGTCAGGGTGTGGAGCTGCTAGTTCCATCGTTCTGTTCTAAAAGATGCTGGAGGTCATTTTTTTGCAAAAATGGTGGAACTTCTGAATGTGCTATAGCCCAATTATTTCCCCCATTTATATTGTAGATTTGATGCATTGTGTGCTTTATAATATTTTGTTTTCCCAATTGATTTCTGTTAATAGTGAATTATAAGCTTCAGTTTTATCTTCCCTGACTTTTCCCTTTTCACAAATCATGGTTAAAAATTGTTCCATTGGCCAATAAGAATATTGAAAAGAGGACATACTTTTCTGTACACTTATTGATCAGATCTATAAATAGATAGTGAACAAAATCAAAGTTGGCAGCTCCTGGCTTAGGTATACATATGAATGCTATACTTCATCTGGGCAATGCCTAGACAACTGCTTCATCAATCTCAGCTGCTTAGTAGCTTTACCTATCTTAATAGATTTCGTGCTATATGATCACTTTAACTGCTTTTGGCGTAACGATCAGAGAAGTCGTTTAGCTCATTGATCAGAGTAGATACCTCTTCCACTCTTTGCACTATGAAATTATTTCAACTGCCTTACAGAAAGATGGTCATTTAGCTCATCTCTTTCGATGGCCTTAGAGAGCGTTAGTAGAGTTTTTGAGGGGATGTAGAAACCCCCCCTTCTTTTGAAAGATCATTTTTTGTGTACTTTGTATTTTTGGGTTAATGAGGCCTATCCTACGCAAGTAGGTTCTTTTGTAGAGTTTTTTGGGTTCTACGAGGTTGCAATTAGTCTTTCTTTTTTTTTTTTTCTTTTTTTTTTATGGTTATCATAGAAAAGAAGAAGAGAATATTATTATTAATTCCTATACTTCGTCATAATTTTGAAAATGGAAATTGTGTTTAAGTTTGGACTTTGGGGTTTCTTTTTCTATACTTGCAGAAGATTCCACTTTTCATATACCTCAACCCTCTTATAATTGATATTGAATAAGTTAATAATCTCTAATAATTAATATGCTTTAAGGAACCAACTTGGTTTTACCGTGAATAACTAATAATTTTATTACCTAATAATTAATACTATTTTTTTTTAAATACTTTATAATGTTAATTATTAGAGAGATAAAATGATAATTATATTTATTAATTCTAAATAATTGGAATCAAAAGTATTGTGAGTTGGAAAAATTAAGACATGAGTAAATGCAAGAAACATGACTTCTATAATTTAAAAGGATATTTAGAGCTTTTTTAGTGCCTTAAGTTGAATATTATATATATATATATATATATATTAAAAAAATATGTTGTTGAAAAGTTGCAATAAGGTTTTCTTTTTGTACTAAAAGTCATATACATGTAACGAACACTTTTTAATTAATAGAAGTATGAAAAAACTTAATAATTAATAAATTTTCTATCTCCCATGTTTACCAACTATAAGAGGGTTAACTGTACTTCCTTCCCTGTTTGTTTCTCTATGGTCCATTCACATACACACAAGACCTTAAGGTCCATTCTAAGGTTAAAACATAGGAGTTATTCCATTATGTGTTACAATGGCTTTTGGCATCAACATGATATCATCACTCCACGCCTGTGAATCTTCCAATTCCCCAGTACCTTAAAAATCTTTATTTGACATCACTTTTTAAAGCAATTGTAAAATCCCAACACCTCTCCCCAATGTCTTGGCAACCAGAATGTGCAAATTTGTGAGTTCTCATATATTTGCTTTGGGTACACTTTTGCCTTGCTGTTTTTCTATCATTAGTGGATGGATTCTTCTAGAATCTAACTTTAAATGCACATTTATGAAATTTTCTTGGTCAGATGAAGTGGTTGGAGCCACAATTAACCATTGCTGCATATTTCGTTGCAGATAACTACCGTGGAAGAAGCCAAAAGATTCTACCCTCTGTTTGGACTTGGAGCCAATGTGGCCCTTATTTTCTCAGGTCGTACGGTGAAGTATTTCTCTAATCTGAGAAAAAATTTGGGTCCTGGAGTTGATGGTTGGGCTGTCTCCCTGAAAGCAATGATGAGCATTGTGGTGCTGATGGGGCTTGCTATCTGCTTGATTTATTGGTGGGTGAATCGGTTTGTTCCTCTTCCATCCGTTAGTAAGAAGAAGAAGGTAATTCTCAACAAGGACGTTATCTCTTTGCTTATCATATGTCAACTATCTTGGTCAATTGGCGACCTGAATGTGTCAGAACTTCAATTCTAAAACACTTTAGCTTCTCCTTATTTTGGTAAACATGGCAATGCATCTTCATTTAGGAATTGGGAAGCCTGAATTGTCATTTCATTGAATAGAACTTGCTATTTACACGAAAAAGCTTCCGTTTTTTTTTTTTAATTTTTGTCATAGTGGCTGAGATTTCATTCTTCCACTGCTCAAGATAAAGATATAATTGAGAGTTTGTAACTTCCCCGCAACACACACCCCCACCCCCCCCCCCCAAAAAAAAGAAGAAGATACAAATGTTATTGTAATATGCAAGATAACTAGTGTGAATCAGGGAATTAAGTTTTGTCAAGTAATCGTATCACTGACAGATAACTTGATGCTTGTCAGGCAAAGCCGACAATGGGGACAATGGAGAGCTTTAAAATTCTTGGTGTCTTCAAGATATGTGAGGGATCTTGCCACTTTGGTGGTGGCATATGGTATTAGCATCAACCTTGTCGAGGTCACATGGAAATCAAAGCTCAAGGCTCAGGTAAGCTAATTAGGGTTCTTTATTCTGATCTAATTTACTTATTAGTTTTTCTGTCTCCTGACTCTCCTCTCTCTCTCTCTCCCCCTCCCCCCTCTTTCTTCCCTTTTTTTTTTTTTTTTTTTTTTCCAGTTTCCAAGCCCAAATGAATACTCTTCATTCATGGGTGACTTCTCAACTGCCACTGGAATAGCAACTTTTACAATGATGCTCCTTAGCCAATGGATATTTAACAAGTATGGTTGGGGAGTCGCAGCCAGAATCACACCTACCGTCCTGCTTCTAACTGGAGTCGGCTTCTTTTCTCTGATATTGTTTGGTGGCCCACTTGCACCTGTTATTGGGCAGTTGGGAATGACTCCACTTCTAGCAGCTGTATATGTGGGTGCAATGCAAAACATTTTCAGCAAGAGTGCAAAATATAGCTTATTCGATCCTTGCAAAGAAATGGCCTACATTCCTTTGGATGAGGACACCAAGGTTTGACTCTCTGCTCTTTTTTCTTTAGATAAAAGGACTCTTTAACTAACATTCAAGGCTTTAAATTCTGATTTTTTTCATCAATTTCAGTCACACTAAATATGAAATGTGATTTGAAAATTTTGAATTATCTGATGGATGAAGCTTCTTATTTTACATGGAATACATATATTTCCATAGTAGCTTGAGTGCATAAAGAGCTATTGAAATAATTGAGATCTCACTAAATTTAAAACCGCAGTTCACTGATTTCTTTTTCAAAGTTTGTTGCCTTCTTTTTCTTCATTTGAAACTTAGTCCACCAATATTATTTTTATTTTTATTTATTTGCCTCAGGTTAAAGGAAAGGCAGCCATTGATGTTGTGTGCAATCCATTGGGGAAGTCTGGCGGTGCTTTGATTCAGCAGTTCATGATCTTAACCTTTGGGTCCCTTGCAAACTCAACTCCTTACCTTGGAGGGATACTTCTAGTGATTGTCCTTGCATGGTTAGCAGCAGCCAAGTCTTTGGATACCCAGTTCACTGCATTGCGTCGGGAGGAAGAGCTTGAGAAGGATATGGAAAGAGCAGCTGTAAAAATTTCAGTTGTCCCCCAAAATGAAACCGGGAATGGTTCTATTGCTAGTGGTTCGGCACTGGGTGACTCGACCAGCAGTTCATCTGAAACCCCAACTCCCCGCAATATATGATAATATTGTCCCATTACTACAAAAAAGGAAGATTAAGCTAAGATGACTTGAAATATTGTCAGGTGATTTGTTGGTTCTAGGATTATTGTTTACTTTATAGAAGTAATTAGAACCTGTTGGTTGTAGGGTTTTGTTCTATTCATAGAAATAATCAGGACCAATGCAGGCATATTTCAGCTTTTTTACTTGCTTCTAAGTCATCTTCTTCAAAGATTTGGTGAGCTTATTCTGTTTAAGTTTCTCCTTTTAGCATTTCCATTGATTTATATTGATGGAGTTTTTTTTTTTTAAAGTTAATATATGGAGTTCATTTCCATTGATTTGCCGACTTCTCTCAATGTTATTACTCCCATTCCATCTGCCCTTAGATTGATTAATCAGAAAATTTTGATCTATATTGATGATTGGAGTTTGTTATTTCATATTTGGCTCTGCAAGTTCATTCTTTTGTTGTTGAACTTCATATGATGATTTGCAATCTCTGTTTTACTGACAAGTAAAGAGTGGCACATCATCGTTAATTTTAGATTTTCTCACTCTTAAACATAAGGTGATTAGGTCACAACAATAAATACATGTGGGTTCATCACATTCTCGTCAGGAGTGAAAAAATTTATTATTTTCTTTGATTTTTGATTTGAAGTTGTGTTTATTATTGTCACATTGCTGTTAAGTTGTGTGTAATGATTATCACGAGTACAGAGATTAGTAAAGAAAATCAAAGCCTTTATTGTGAAATCAGTTTCACAAAGAGGCCATGAGATTAAAGCCACTATTAGTGCCCTTTATCGCGATGTGCTCCTCTTATGAGATGCGTATGTGAAATGTGAGGATTTTGGGATTTTGTCATCTCTAATGTTCTGGCATGACTTATTGAGCTTGTCAAAAAATAGCAGATATTCTCAACAATGCTAAAGTTTTAAGAATCATGATGTGAGAAGCATGACTTTTGTGCTCATTGCTCAAGAAATTGAGGCCCGGCCGGATGATGAGATTGACGCTCGGGGATCGTTTGATCAGGTGGCTTCCATTGGGTTTATCACCACAGCATGCTATTTTAGTTTTTTTTTGGTGACATAATGATAGTGATATCCAACCTTAAAAGATTCTTGAATTGGTAAACACCAAACTCCTTTATATTCCAAGCCTGGATTTCAATAGTGGGCCTCAATTGGGTAGGGCCCAGTTTGAGATCCATTCGGTTGATTCCATCTACAGTGGGCCCATGTGGACCACCTGTGGCAGCTTGGCTATGAAACAAAAATAAATTAATTAAAAAGTTTCACGTGGGACACATATTTATGCTACTGACAAAATTTGAGCCCATTGCCAGGTCTTTGGAGCACTTGTGGACAAATGGCATTGCCATATTTTAGGAGAAATATATAACCAGCCCCTCTGAGATTTTCTATTTTTATGATTTAAGGGCTGCGATCGAGTCAATCATTGAGATTGATAGAGGTTGCTTGCACACCAACATGATCATCATATACATATCATGCATATACAATCATTTCATGTGAAGTGTATGCACCTATTACGTCGTAAAATACATGTTCATATAATGTGTATGCATTTATTATGTCGCAAAATTTGAAATTTTACAACAGACCGACAGTAAAATTTGAAATTTCGTGACAAATGACAACACTGCTGGAGATAGTTTTCACGCCTCCTGACAGTAATGCCATGCCCATGCTCTACAAAACTCTCACGCTCTACTCTGTGTATTCTGAGAGAGAGAGGACAAGTTTTATTAAATGCAATATTCCATACAACAACTCTTCGTGACTCATTCTCTGCTATGGAGAACAAAATTCATTATAGCACGACGCTAGGATGAGAGTGACTTGAAACAAAAATCTCTTTCCCTCCTCCTCCCTCCCTCTTTCTCTCTCATCCTTCTTCGTCACCCATGATGCAAGCTCAACGGTAAAGAAAAATCATTCATATTTTACCCTTTCATATACTAGTAGTTACTACACACACACACACATATATTTATCATCCTCAGACTTCGTAATAGGGAGTCTTGTACACTGAATTTATCCCTTTTTTCATATACTTGGAGCTACTAGTCTTCCCAGACTCGTCCTGTACTGGATTTGTTCTTTTTTTTTTTTTTTCATATAGTTGTAGTTACTAGTGTTATATATGTGTGTGTGTGTATATATATATATGTATGTATAACACAAAAATTTTCTACTCTCAAATTTTTTAACTACCAGTCCTGAGCTCAAAATGAACAAGGTAGCCTTGCTGGCATCCGGCAATATCGCCGGCAAACCCACACAATTTGCAGCCGAATGTTGGTTCGACGATGCATGTATCCTTGACATGGATTACTTTGTTAAAACAATCTCCGGCATTCAGGCGAAGGGAGTCCGGCCGGACCTAATCGGTTCCATCATAACCCACTATGCTTCTAAGTGGCTGCCGGACCTGTCCGGCGACGAGGCCGGAAAGGGTCAAACCAGTTTTGAAGTGTCACCGGATAGTATTGTCACGGCTTCATGGATGAAGAAAAGGTTTTTCGTCGAAACCCTAGTCGGAATTCTCCCGCCGGAGAAAGATTCCATCCCCTGCAGCTTTCTCTTGAGGCTCCTTCGCACCGGTAACAAGGTCGGCGTCGAGCCCGCCTATCGCGCGGAGCTCGAGAAACGCATTTCATGGCAGCTGGACCAGGCCTCATTGAAAGAGATTATGATACCATCGTTTAGTCACACTTGTGGGACATTACTGGACGTGGAGCTGGTTCTTCGTCTGGTTAAGAGGTTTGTGAATTTGGATGAAGCTGTTAGAAGCGGAACTGCATTAATGAAGGTGGCGAAGCTGGTGGACTGCTATCTGGCCGAGGCGGCGGTTGATTCGAGTTTGAGTTTGATGGATTTTGTGGGCCTTGCTGAAGCTCTCCCTGGTCATGCCCGTGCAACAGATGATGGTTTATATAGAGCCACTGATACATATCTCAAAGTAAGTCATATTATGCAGACTGAATATATAACTTACTGTTAGTTACGCCTTTAATGCATTCATGATTAGGACTCCAGGCTTGAACTTATTAACCTCGAGGTTCGTTACATTTTAAATCATTATCTTGATAGATTACGTTGAAAATATGTATTTATGATAAACTTTTAAACAAATTATTTCAATATTCACACTTGTAAGACACTTATCTTGGGTCTCATCTAGTTAATTGCACGTGTGTGAGTGTTGGAATAATTTTTGTGTGTGTGTGTGTGTGTTGGAATAATTTGTTGAGAAGTCTAGCATTAATCATTTAAGAATTATAATACTAATATAAGATCGAACTTATATGAAATACAATGTTCTAATCATTTGATGATCTCGAAGTTATAGATAAAGTGGATAAAAAATCATATGTCATATGAGCCTGAACTTATGAAAGCATTGTCTATCACCGGTCATGAGTTCAATACTTTACAAAAGTAATGACACTCTTTGGGATCATTTCTCTTAAATTTTACAGGTACATGTGAGTAGGAAGGTGAACATATAAAACTCCAGATTTACAAACCGAGAATTGGGTTAGTAGGGTGGTTACTAAGTCATAAAAAAAAATATATATTATAAATAAACTTATTCTAAATTTTTAATATAATTTACATTTATTAATAAAAAAATATTTAAAATGTGAAGAAAGTAAAAGATTGTTTTTTTTATGAAAATCAAATATTTTAACAAGATTGAATGCTTTCATGATGCAATTTAAAAAATTCTGAAACAGCCACTAGTAATTTGTATGCTCATGAAGAATTGAAAAACAGATTAAATACTAACATAAAATTATACTTGATGTACTAAAAATAAATAAATAAATTTTATAAGTTTAAATTGCTGCCTTGAAATGGGTCCTCTTAGGAAACTTCTTGTGTTGTCACATGCAGCACCCGTCTTTACATGTGAATAGTCAAAGTGTGTAGGATACTTTTGAAGCAATGGCCAATATGCAAATTGATATAAAGGTCCTTTATATATCCTGACAACAGTCTGTGTAACCATCATAGGCTAAATTCGATTTTTTCTGTTGTCCAACATTGGAGAATACAAAAAAAGTGTTCCAAGTCTTGGAAATTGGACTCAATTGGCACTTGGATATGGGTAGATAACTTCATTACCCAGAGTTTTGATACACAATAAAATGTATATTATTATATAATTAAAAGGCTAATTAATGTGACATATGGCCACCGCAAAGTCTCCTAACGAAGATATGCTAACACATTATCAAACACTTATAGCATAAGGTTATCCAGCATAAGATAGAAGAGTAATATTAGATATTTTTAATTTATATATCTATTTATAATCCATAATTTATGATGTATGAGAATATGATGACTTTAAAATTATATGTTGTGAAACTTTAAATTATTATATCTTAACATTTTTCAAGATAGAATATCACCATAGTTGATGGATATGCATACATGGAGGCAGCCTTAAATGAAATTCCAAGAAAGGATTAACTTTAAATTAATGTTATATATGAGAAGTACGACTTACTATATTAAATATATGTGAATATTATTACTTAGAATAGAAGCTATCGTGCGAGTGTCTACTGCTTGTGCAGTTATCGTAAATTTGATATTCTTCCTCCTTATTATTGTATCAAAAAAAAATTTTCATCATCTTGTAATGGGTCGGCTCAAGACAATTAGAAACCTAAAACAATAACTTTAAATAAGATTTTTTTTTGAAAATTGTAATAATAATGTAAAATAATTATTTAATGTTAATGTTATAAAATTCTAATGAATATATAATATATAAATTTTTTAATGGTTTGTTTCATATATAGACGTGTATATATATATTGAATGAAATTAAAATAATAGAATTTTTATATAATCCAACAATGAACAATTCTAATAGAATTTATAAAATATAAATTAGACAATAAAAATAAAATAGAATAAAGCTTTTTTAATAAAATTGAATTTTTTTTGGAGTCTTTACGAGACCTTATTTGTAGAATTAAACTTCAATAGAACTTAGACTTTTAGTTTGAATTATAACATAAAGTATGAAATTTAGAACCTTATTTATAGAATTAGACTCTTATTAAATTTAGACTTTTAGTTTAAATTATATTATAAAACATAAAATTGAAAACCTTTTTTTATACGTAGGACTTAAAACAATTATTTTGTTCAACTTCATGGACGAGCCGCCCCTATCTTATATCTAGAAAATGAGCCAAGGAAATGTGTTATTTTAACATTTTTCTCAACTGTAGAGCCAACACTCTTATCGGTACGTCTCACTCTATGCATCTGTTGAGTAACAAATATTTAAATGCTTGTATTTTTGTGTCCATAGATACCCTAGTGAAATCTATGCTTCATGTGGATGCATGAATACAAAGACACGAACATGAGTCATTTCACTTCAAATATTACCAGGAAATAAACTCATGTAGTAGTGCAAGCCTAATCTGTCTCTTGGCAGGCACATCCAGGGGTGTCGAAGGAAGAAAGGAAGAATCTCTGTAGATTAATAGACAGCCGCAAACTCTCACCGGAAGCGTCTCTCCATGCTGCTCAAAATGAACGCTTGCCTGTACGAGCTGTAATCCAAGTTCTCTTCTCCGAGCAAACCAAGATCAATCGACAAATCGATTGGAGCGGATCATTTAGTGGCACCATAAGTCCCACCCTTGGACTTGAGCCACCGTCTCGATGCCACTCGAAGCGCGAAATGAATGCTCAACAGATGGAGATAAAAAAGTTGAGAGAAGATGTTTTGAGGCTTCAAAGCCAGTGCAGTGCCATGCAAGGACAGATAGCGAAACTGTTGGAGAAGAAGAGAGGGCTTTTCAGTTGGAAGAAGCTTGGAGTTCCTTCACTGAAAACTGCAGCTAGTGTGGCTGGCAAAATTGAAGAAGATGAAGGAGAAGGAGAGATTGGGTTTGGACAACACACGCCGTTGGATATGAAGACGAAGCTGGTGCGAGGTAGAACTCCAACTAAGTGGAGAAAGTCCATGTCTTGAAGTTGAAGGGGGCCTGAAATATATATATATATATATATATATATATAGCTCCTTTTATATATGTATCTTTGCTTGTTTCAGTTTGTTAGGTTATGACCCAGAGATTATTCAGAGGTTGCATTTGTTTCAGATATAACTCAAAACACATTTATCAGGTCAAATTATATTTAGAAATTACATAACTGAATTATATATGTGTCAATTGAATGCATATATATATATATATACATATATATTATAATATATAACCAGTGATTATAGGCCTGATAATTACTCCATTGGCAAGCTGGCGTACAAAGCATTTAATTGAAACAGTCATCACAGCAATGGGACTTGGCTCCTCGTTAATATTATAGTATTTATAGGCATTTGGAAGGCACGATGTAAGAACTCTTTATCATATCCAATGTTCTTCAATTGACTTAATTAACTATATTCGATGAATAATTTATATTATAATCACCTAAGATATAATTAATACCAAAAACAAGAAAATAGTAATACATAATTATCTAATTCAATTCTCCCTTTTTATTTGATTGTTCAAATAGGAGAATAAGAAAAAAGTGAGAGTAATAGTACATAATTATACTATCCATTTTTTCTTTTTTATCTTGTGATCCAAACAGGACATTAAGAAAAAAATGGGAGTAAATAATTAATTCTTACAGCTATCACTTAGACTAAATAAGTAACAACAGTCTTCCTTCTCATCCATCCTATACTCATATAAGGAAAATTTGGGATTAAATAATTGATTCTTGTTTTGAAAAAATGATATGATGGCATGTAATAATTTTTTTTTTTTCATTTCTCTTTTTCCTTTTAATAAAAAAAGTCAATTGTCAAGATTAATGGTATAGTCAAAGGCTTGGATTAAACTGATTGTAACGAATCTTCTTTATCTCTAAACATAAGATATCCACTATATAACTTGTATAAACTAAGAAAATAAATAAAAAATATTATATTTAACATTTTTTAAAATAATAATGAGAACAATAATCAATGAATGAATGCAATGCTTGAATTCGAGTCTATGTACTTAGAATGGTCCGATGCACATGTTAAACAATTTGTTATATCTATATTTTTAAATAGGGGTGCAACTCGGCTGGATGGGTTTGAGTTGAGTCAAGTTTAAGTCCAAATTAAGTTTTAAAATTGTTAATCTGAGTTTGATTCTAACCCGATGTTGAATCCAAAAATCTAACACAAGCTAGGCTCGAATTAAAATTCATGAATATCAAGTTCAACCCGAGCCCCGACCCAAACTTGATTATTCATTTTATTTTTTAAAATTTTATTTACTATTTCTTTAATAAATTACTATATTTTTTCTTATTTTGATTATACATTAAAAGCTCCAATAATTTCTCTCAATTTCTCATTCTAAAAGAAATTATAGACCGTTAAAATAATTCTTTCAACATAATAATTCTTATAAAGAAATCCTATAAATTTAATAGTGAATAACTAAAGTATAAAAAATATAATATATAAAATATTAAATTCGGGTTCAAGTTAGACTCGAGTTTTCAAAGTATCAATCAAAGTTTAGTCCTAATTTAAATTAGACTTGAATTTTTTTTGCCTAAGTCCAACGCAAAATATAAAAAATAAAGCCCGAGCCTTAAAAAATTTGGGCCAGACTCGGGTTGGGTTTGGGTTGGCCCACCCAAGTTACACCCCTAATTTTTAACATGTGGTGTGAAAAAATTATTTTAATGCATTATTAAACAAGTCCCTTTAATTTAATTTTGTTAAAAGGTCTACCAAATATGACAAAGAATAGCGAATTCTATTTAAATTTTATTGTACAGGTTCCCTAACGACTTTACAATTCAATGATTAAAAATGATATAATTATATTTTAATAATAATAATTATTGTACTAAAGAAAATGATAATGCAATAATATTAAAATTTAAGTTTAGCATAACTCAAATAACTTTTATCATTAATACTATTTTTTTTAAAATTTTTGTTATAATATTAATTATTAGATAGATAAATAGTTACATATGTATTTATACATATTTCATTAATGACACGTTTTACAAATTATATTTATTAATTCTATATAATTAGAGTAAAAAAATATATAAATGAAAAAAATTAAGATACAAGAAACACAATTTCTTTGGTTTAACAATATATATTTAGTATTCGTTTGAATGAGCGATGGAAACAGACGTTTTGAAAAAACTTATTTACTAACACTTTTTCAAAACACCTGTTTTGTTCTTGAAAATATTCAAATAGGCGTTTCGAGAAGTCTAAATAAATACTCACTTATTTTAAAAATCCATTTAAAATATAAAAATGATCAAACAGACAGTAAAATTGCCCATCTAAACACAATCTTAATATATTTTTATATATCTTAAATTAAATATTATATATATTTTTATTAAAAAATCAAAATAACGTTAAAAAATTACGTAGTAAGCTTTTCTTGGAATTGATAATCATATACATGCAAGGAAGATTTTTTTAATAATGAAAATATAAAAAAATTTAATAATTAATAATTAAAATATTTTTAATCTGTCATAATTATTAATTATACGAGATTCTCTATAATAATTAACTATTAATTTTAAAGTAAAGGTCTATAATTTTCACGAAATATCTTAACTTAATGACAATTGTACGGAAACTATTGTATACGAACTCAGAAAAAAGTTGGATTGTACATTTCTCAGTTATAACCGTTGAACCTCACCAGGGAGACCTGTAAACATGCTCCAAGGATCCAAAAATGGCTGTCTCTGCTAAAACCCCATCGGTCCCTCTACACCTAGACCTTCCCAACTGTCTCCATTCCAAAACTCACAAATCCAAAACTCTAAATTTCGCTCAGAACCTCCAAACCCACCAATTCTCTCTCAGAAAAACCAATGAAATTTCTGTACTCAACACCAATTCCATTGACACCAGAGACCCCAATTCACATATATGTGAACTTTGTCTCCATGGGAACTTAGAACGAGCTTTACAACACTTAGATGCAATGCAAGAACTTCAAATTACCGTTGAAGAAGAAACTTATATTGCTCTGCTTAAGTTCTGTGAGTGGAAGCGAGCAGCGAATGAAGCAGCTCGAGTTTACTCGTACATATCGAATTCGATGACCCGTTTGAATGTTCGACTGGGTAACTCGTTGTTGAGCATGTTTGTGAGATTGAGAAATTTGGTTGATGCATGGTATGTGTTTGGGAAAATGGAGGAAAGGGATGTCTTTTCTTGGAATGTTTTGGTGGGTGGGTACGCGAAAGCTGGCTATTTTGATGAGGCTTTGAATTTGTACCATCGGATGTTGTGGGTCGGGATTAAACCTGATGTGTATACTTTTCCTTGTGTTTTGAGGACATGCGGGGGTATACCGGATTTGGCTAGGGGTAGAGAGGTTCATGTTCATGTAGTTAGATTTGGGTTTGAGTCAGATATCGATGTGGTAAATGCTCTGATTACTATGTATGTTAAATGTGGCGATGTGCATAGTGCACGGCTGGTGTTTGTTAGAATGCCCAGAAGAGATAGGATTTCATGGAATGCGATGATTTCAGGGTATTTTGAGAATGGGGAATGTTTAGAAGGATTAAGATTGTTCTTTATGATGCGTGAACTTTCTGTTGATCCAGATTTTATGACCATGACCAGTGTGATATCTGCATGTGAGCTTCTAGGTGATGAGAGATTAGGGAGGGCAATTCATGGGTATGTATCGAAAACGGAGTTGGGGGTTGATGTTTCCGTGGATAATTCCTTAATTCAAATGTATTCAAGTGTTGGGAACTGGGACGATGCAGAAAAAGTTTTTTCTAGAATTGAGTCTAAAGACGTGGTATCATGGACAGCAATGATCTCAGGTTATGAGAATAATGGATTGCCTGATAAGGCTGTGAAAACATACCAAGTGATGGAGCTGGAAGGTGACATGCCTGATGAGATCACTATTGCCAGTGTTCTATCTGCCTGTGCTTCTTTAGGCCTTTTAGATATGGGTATTAAGCTGCATGAGCTTGCTAAGAGGACAGGACTCATATCATATGTAATTGTTGCAAACACTCTCATTGATATGTATTCCAAGTGTAAATGCATTGATAAGGCTTTGGAAGTGTTCCACTGCATTCCTGATAAGAATGTGATATCGTGGACATCAATCATCCTTGGGCTTCGGCTCAACAATCGGAGCTTTGAGGCTTTGATTTTCTTTAGGCAAATGAAACTCAGTCTAAACCCCAATTCTGTAACCTTGGTATCCGTCCTTTCTGCATGTGCTAGGATAGGAGCTTTGATGTGTGGAAAAGAGATCCATGCCCATGTATTGAGGAAGGGATTGTTTGATAGTTTTATACCCAATGCACTCCTAGACATGTATGTAAGGTGCGGAAGGATGGGACCTGCATGGAACCAATTTAACACACAGAGAAAAGACATAGCTTCATGGAATATTCTGCTGACAGGCTATGCTCAGCGGGGGCAAGGAGAACTTGCTGTGGAGCTATTTGATAGAATGATAAACTCCAAGGTAAAACCAGATGAGATTACATTTGTCTCTCTGTTATGTGCTTGTAGTAGATCTGGGATGGTGAGTGAAGGTTTGGAGTATTTTAATAGCATGAAAAATAAATATTGTATTGCCCCAAATCTGAAGCATTATGCTTGCATGGTGGATTTACTTGGCCGTGCCGGGAAATTGGAGGATGCACATGAATTCATACAAAAAATGCCTTTAAATCCAGATCCAGCCATCTGGGGAGCCTTGTTAAATGCATGTAGGATCCATAGGTGGATTGAGCTTGGGGAGCTTGCTGCTCGGCATATTTTTGAAATGGAGAAAGTAAGTGTTGGGTACTACATTCTCTTATGTAATCTCTATGCTGACATTGGTAACTGGGATGAAGTTGCAAGACTGAGAAAGATGATGAGAGAGACTGGGCTTACTGTTGATCCTGGGTGCAGTTGGGTGGAAGTGAAGGGAAAAGTCCATGCTTTCCTCAGTGGTGATGATTTCCACCCTCAAATAAAGGAAGTAACTGCAACTTTGGAAGGATTTTATCAGAAAATGAAGGCGGCTGGTCTAAGTGATGCAGAAAGAAGTTCTGTAGATGAATTTGAAGTTTCAAAAGCTGAGATTTTTTGTGGCCACAGTGAGAGACTGGCCATTGCATTTGGGCTTATAAATACTGCCCCTGGGATGCCTATTTGGGTAACAAAGAATCTCTACATGTGTGAAAGCTGTCACAGTACCATCAAATTTATCTCTAAGGTTGTTCGGAGAGAGATTTCTGTTAGGGATACTGAACATTTCCACCATTTTAAGGATGGAATCTGCTCCTGTGGGGATGAGGGTTATTGGGGAAAAACTCGATAAGTGAGAGCACTGAAAGAACTTCTGACCTTTTCCTTCTACTAATCCAGAGGAAAATACTGGAATCGCAGCAATCCCAATGTTGTGGTACAAAAGATAATTGAGTCATGGATCAGCCCTCTGAAACCGGCGTATTACATGCTAATTGAAGAAGAGCAGAACCATGGTAGTTTGCATCCAGAAGAATCTGAAACAAAGATGTATAATTGTCTAAAGGTTGATGCCCCCTCATACTTGAAGAGAGAAGAGCTATTTCTTTGTCCTCTCACAGTGCACACAATCGGGTAAAGTGTGGATCCAGTGAATATTTTGCTCTTGAAAACACATTGTTGGTAAAATGTGGGTCCATTTCTTTTTTCTGTTAAAATAAAAATTACTGGGGGCAAATTGATGCATGTAAATTCTGAGTATGTCAGAACTTCTGTTTTGTATGTCGAGCAATTGTTCGGTAAAAGAATGCCATTAATGAAGAATAACTTATTAATGAATCTCTCTTCTTCTTCCTCTATTTTTATTTTTTTTTGTTTTTGTGCTGTGGGAAAGCAGGTGTTATGTTCCTTTCAAAATTTCCACAAGTAGTCTTTTTTTGCTAAACACACCATCTCTTAGCATTGAATTTCTATTTATTTTTAATGATTCATTATAGACTAAAGTGTTCCAACTTTATTGCAGTTATTTCATGTGTATCGTCAGTGCATCAGTTAGTACTGTGACAAAGACATCCATAGTTGAACTCTTTGCCTTCTATGCATTCAAAAACCAAAAAACAACCACAAAAAAAAAAAAAAAAACAAAAACAAAAAAGGCACTTTTTCAAATAAAAATAACCTAATGTAGAGACAAAGATTACCAAATTGCACTCCCTATTCCGATTTGATTTGGGTTATTGGGTTTTGAGTCAGTCCATTTCTTTGCTATGTGGTTTGAATGATAGAACAATCAGCATAAAATTCACCAATCAACGTGGCCAACGGAATGATGAAAAAAAAATCTATCAATCAATACGCTTCAATAAGCCAAAATTCCTCAGATCTTCTTATTGGGCTACATAGTGTACATCACAATGAAGGTATAGAGAAAATCAGAGGACTTAGCAATGGTGTAGAGATGAAAATAACGGCTTATCAATGTTGTGCTTGTGAGAGGTCCACGTAATATGTTTGAAGCCTAAAGAACTCAAACTGGAGTTTTGTTATCAAACAACAAGCTGTTATTACATAATCTAGCACGACAAGCTTATAAAATCAAGTACAGTAGAACACCTAATTCATTCGCATAATTATTCAGCTAAAAGAGCTAGGCGACGACACTCTTTAACAAATAATGGGAACCGAAAATACCATAAAATTCATAGGATAACCCTAATTAAGGTTTATATCTTCACTGCTTTTTTAATTGTCTTGATGGATGACTTGATAAAGTTGTTCCCCACCACATGATTGTCATCACCATCATCTTCACCTACTACCAAGGGCTTCTTTCTTATGCAATCCACTCCCTTTCTCATACCCAAGATCACAGATGGAGAAGATGGGATTTGACGAAATGCCCTGTCACTCTCACTCCTCACAAGCTGTCTTTCCTTCCAACTCTTCTCTCTCCTCTCCCCTTCAAAGCTTCCTATTCCTTTACAACCTGCTTCATCTGCATCACCTTTCTCTGTCAGTAACTTGTAGGGAGGGTCCTTTAAGAGTGCACCTTCAAAGCTGTTACTACTTCCTGTTCCTTTACAAACTGCTTCATCTGCATCACCTTTTTGTGTCAGTAACTTGTAGGGAGGGTCCTTTAAGAGTGCACCATCTTCCATCTCAACAATCTCTTCTTCCCTTTTCTCTTCATCTTTCTTCTGGACAGTTAGCTGATTATTCTCACCATAAACGTTCACATCCTCAGTGAATTGTGATTCTGGAAATCGCAAAATTTTCTTCTCCTTCTGTGGATATTTGAGATTCAGCTTTCTGACTATTTCATCAGTCCTGCTTATTTCATTTTCATCGGCATTTGGCTTAGTACTTTCCTGTGTGTTCTCCAACAGCATTTGAAGCCACTTCTCTACATTTCCTTTTCCACGCTGCTTTCTGCTTTCTTCATCTTCCTCCCTTTCTGGTTCACGAAGGACTGGATATGGAATGTTGTATATTTTTCCCCCCTCTTCTATTTTCAGTGTTTGAAGTTTGTCCTCAATGGGATCTTCATCCTCTGCGACAACAATGGCTCTATTACTTTCCTCAGTTTTCATTTTGTTAAAAGTGTCTACTATTTCTTTCTCCATCTCTTCTATTTCTTGCTTCCTCTCCTCGTTCAGAGATAAGCGTGCTTTGAATGCTTTATGCTCCTCTTCCAGAAACACTCTCAGTTCCTTGTGTGGAGGGGTCCCTTGTTTAATTCCTGGTAAATATAGGACACTCTTATTATCTCTCTCTGTCAGTGAAGTATCATCCGTTTGCTTCAGTAAAGGTGTCCTTGGTTTGTTTCCTGGTAAATACAAGACATTCTTAGCATCTTTCCCGTCAAAGAATGTGTCATCCATTCTTGATCTTTTCCTTCCTTGCTCCCATTCAGGCCTTATCTGTTTCTCTAGCTCATCTCTTTGTTTGAACTTTCTGTGGAGTTCTTTCTCAGCTGAATCACAAATTGCTTTCTGGGCTTCGAGTCTTGCCATGAGAGCATTAGCTGCTGCCCGATTCAACCTCACTTGTTCCTTGTATATGACACTCCTGAAAGAAGAAACATTTCAATAATTAAATTGCTTTTTACATAACACTTCGATATTTATTATTTTTATCTGAAGGAAACGGGTTTTATTCAATCTTACTGGTGCATAGCATCTCGAATCATCTTCTCAAGCATTGCTCTATACGAAGATTGTGCCTCTGCTAGCCTATGACACTTCTCAGCCCGTCTTCTTCGTTTAATTAGCACCAACTCCAAGTCCTGGATGGCAACCTTCTCCTCTTCAGTCTTTTGCTTCAATCCATTCATTTCATCATCCAATTTCTGTATTTCTGCCTGCATCTTTGTGGTTTCTTCTCTGTCTCTCAAGGAATCTCTGGCCATGACAATGGCCTGGTATGGATTGGTTACCATGTCTGGGTTTTCATTTTCTTTTGACATACTAGGTTTTAATTTTCTTGCAGCTGTCACAATGAAAAAATTATAATAAAAAAGAGTTGTAGTTTATATCGTTCAAATTCCAATTAATCGAAAATGAAAATGCAGTATTTGATCTTCATTACCGACCTATTAAAGGTGAGTTTGACCTTGGTCTTCTGTTGATATCCATGGATTTCAGAGCTGATGAAGCATCATAAGATTCCCTTCGAGATGCAACAACAGCAGCGGGAGCAAGGCCTACTTGTTCTTTTGATTCAACAAAATGTTGTGGGAATGTATGGGAGTCCACTGTCTGTGAAGCATTTAGTTCTTCACTTTCACCATCTGTAAACAACAGAGAAAATGCCCTATGCCTGCCAAAATTGTAAAACTAAGTAAATCATCACTTGCGCTGTGTATTTGAATATAAATTTATGGAAAGGTATAAATTGAAAAGGTCCCACACCTGAAATCCGAGTTTGAAGAAGCAAAGATGGATAAAAACTGGTTTACGGAGATACCCACTTGGAGATCCCACCATGGAATGAGAAATTCTAGCTTGTTATGCTTCTTCTTGCACACTTGCCACTGTAATATCCTTAGATTGCTAGTAACAGTCAATCCTCCCCCTGCATTTCCAGAATATACCCTTATATATTTCAACGGATAGAAGAAAGCTATATAGAAAGATTGATATAGATCAATAGATAATTACTTGAGCAAGGAAACCAATGATCAATGGCCCAAGCAAGAGGTGAAGCCGAATCAGCATGATAGTACAGAACGTTGCCATACGGGTCTACCCGAAATATTGCAGGATCAAAGCCAGCATTCCTAAATTTCCAGGCAATATCGAGAGTTAGAAAGCCTATTTTAACAATTTTATATTAGTTTTTGAGAGAGGTAGAGCACAATTCAAGAGGTTACCCGAGGTGGTTGAGTTGCTTCCATAAAAGACTGACAAAAATCTTGGGCTTGGCACTAGGTTTCGCTTTTGGGTCAATAATTGGGAACATCTCATCTAAATCCCTTGCTCTTAAAGCCTAGAAGCAGATAATTTCACAACAAACAACATTAAAGCAACAAAATTTCTGTGAAAATAGAGCCATAAATCTTTGTGTTTGGTTTCTCAGAAAATTAAGAAGAAATTAAACCAGACTTTGGAATCTTAAACTCATCACAATTTGGAACCTGAAGAAGATACAAAGCTCACTGCCAGGATTCAATACTTTCCAAAGCATTATACAGAAGTCAATTTAGAAGAGTTTTTATAGCAATTTAGTTTCAAAAATCTGAATTCAAGTTAAAACCCCCATGAATTTTCTTGAAATTTGAGGATTGGAAACTTGAATTCAAGCAAAATTCCTGAACATTGAACTTTCACATCTAAGGATTACGGTTTCCATTAAAAAAAATCAAATTTTAAATTATTGTATAATTAATCAAGAACTGTAAAAACCAAAATATAATCTTGGAATTCAAGTTAAAAAGAATTCAAAGAAATTCAGGGGCGGGATCAAAGAAAAAGAGCAGTTAAATTCTCAATTTGGTCGCGTGAGAATGTCATAAATGAAACAAAACTAAATCATGGAATCTCAAATAAGTATCAACTTTTGTAAAGCAAGACACCAAAACCACTACCCAACTATGCCTAATACAAATATATGGCTTCCGTGACCTGAGTTTTTCACATTGTAGAAATTTTAACAACCTTACGAAATAAAACTCTTATTTTAATACATTTACTTTTCCTTGGTTTTCTCAGCAACCAAACAGAAGGTAAAACATCAAAGAGGGAGGTTACTCCTTACTTCGTTTTGTTGCAGAGCGTAGGGAGTGAAAGTAAAAGGAGGGCCATGCCTGTACGGACTGAAACTGCGATCCCTACAGAGCTTGGCGTAGGCTTTCGGGTACCCAACGCCTTCGTTAATTGCCATCTCTTCTTCGGTGAACATGAGATCGGCCGCCATAGTCGTCGATGTATTGACGATGAAGAAGAAGAACAGAGTACCAACGAGCTGGGAGTGGTGTTTTGATGAGGAAGAAAGTAACGGTCGACTCGTTTCAAAAAAAGTCCCAAGTTTTTTTGTTTTCCTTCTACGGTGGTAAGGGTGACAGGTTTAACGGCTAGATAGGGTGTCCCCACACCAATAACCACTCCTCACCCACTCCATTGGCACTTCTTGAAAGACCAAATTACCCTTGAGAAAGGTATTAATTAATAGAAAGTAAAACGGCAATTTGGTCAAGTAATTGAGCAACTTGGACCCACTTTAACAATTCAAAACTAAAAAAGCAATGATTTGAATAGATATCATATAAAAGCAATTGGAAAGCCCCTTTTACCTCGGAATACACCCTAAATCATTTTGACATTTTATTTTTCTGTGTCTTGACAAGATTTTTTTTGTAGATCGGTCTACTAATCGAATGTGATTAATCTTATGCATGAATCAAATTTAAAAAAAATTCTTAAATTGTGTTTCTTTCCTACTGTCCCACCCAACCTACCGAAATGAATTTGATTTGGGAGTAGGCATGAGTCGGACTTGTAAACACTTGACTCACATGACTTATTGTTAGTTTTGTTAGTATTTGATGATTCTAACTATTTTGGAGCTCATTAGGCTTAGGTCTAAAAAAATAAAGCCCAATTCAATGGGAATTATAGAGAGACTTGACTGGCCTTACCTATTGAGCTTAGAGAAATAGGCAAGGTGGATTGGATTATCAAGATTGTTTCCCTTCACTCCGATTAGCTAATCATCTAAAGTTTGTCAAGGATGTAGTCCATGTGGAGAATTAGTATTACAAACATGTTGACTCTTAACTCTTTCTAGAATTCACAATGACTAGAACTGAAACTGTTTTTTAATAACGAGAGCCTGAAATTGCTCTTTATATTAATTGCCATTAAACTGAAAAAATTACAATTTAAACTTTGGTTATTTGTTTAAAAGCCTAATATCTAATGTATTCTTCTAAGCATCACCTTGCTTTGCTTACCTTCTTCCACTTAAAGTAGGGGAAAAATGACATCACTTTATTTATTTATTTATTATTCTTTAGCTTTCATAAAAGGTTGGGAATGCACTATTTTTTTTTTTCAAATTCAATTGATTATTTGTTAAAAACCCCAACTAGGAGAGGAATTGTAGCAAATGGTACCCACTTTAGTTGGTAGCCCCCCATATTTTTCTCTTTTATTTTATGAGAGACTCTAAATCTATAAAGTGAATTTATGAAATTGTCCTTATTTAATAATAAAAAGTAGAACATGAGTTGAATTAAGGACAATTGGGTAAATTTACTTTTTTAAAAATGGTGCTCGTTATTAAAAAAGGAGTGTGAAAAGCACCTCCAAAAAAAAGAGGGATTCAATATTTGGTCCTTTATAAAGTGTTTAATTAACATAAGGTCTAACCAAAATATTTTTACTTTAAAAGTCTCTAACTATTTGGTTGACAAAAATTCCACTCCATTTGAAAACACAGAAGAACTAGATTCTTTAGCCTTTCCCTGCACCCATCCATTGCCACATCATTGTTTTTTTGTTTTAGAAATTTCAAAATTAAATAACTTGCAATATTTATAATATATATATATAGACTCTAAAAATTAAAATTTATCAAACAAGAGTCATATTTTATATGAATTTTGTTATAAATTTCGTATTTTTTAAACAGAGAAATTTCATTCTACACATCATTGTTTGAAAATTCTCCGTCTCATCTGCACATCACTGTCCGAAAATTCACAGTCAAAAAATTCTTTGTTCGAAAACTGTCTGCTTCTTTAATGTTTACTGGTCATTTATTTTCATGATTCACATTATTATTTCTGAAGTGCTTGGCAATAATAATGCTTACCGACTATTTTTCCACACCATAGCAACTAAGATATTCTATCTTTTTCCTATACTATTATAATGCCAATTTTCCCGCGACTCTTAGTTATTTTTATTTGACCAAACAACCAAGATATTCTATCATTTTTTTTACATTTGGAGCCACAAAAAATTTTTGATTTTGTAACAATTTTAATTTAAATGCTCCACTATATACGAAGTTCTGTTTTATTTCTTCCACCTCCTTTATCCGACTACATTTCTCTTTCATCTATTTCTATATATGCTTTGATCACAAGCATCATGAATGCACCATTACGCTATTTATCCTACATTAAATTAATATACAAAATTTTAATTTATTTTTTATTGATACTTTTGATACCAATGCCATCCCACCCCCAAAATTGTCACCACCCTAACAATATCACCACCACAAATGCCAACCCCCTTTGCAATCAATTTTCTAGTTTTTGGGCCAACTTATTCCCACTAGGAAGGAAAATTGGATGTTTTCTCAAAAAGTAAAAATGTACTTGTCTGATTTGATTCTTTTCTCAAAAAGAAGAAACTTCCGGGTACACTAAACTACTACTCATTTTATTTGTTTTCTCAAAAAGTAGTAAAACAATTGTTCCTAAATTTTTGATTTGGTCTTTGACCTTTCACCAGCCAATGAAAATATGCCACACAAAACGTGAAATAAAACAGAAAAGTTAAGACTTATTTTGAGACTTACAATGTGAGGTTACAATTTTTAAAAAAATAGTAACTCCACCTCATTACTTTTGAACTTGAACTAATGTAATTAAAAAATTTAGATATTTTTGAAATTATAATATTTATATTTGGACTTTTAACTTGTTGAGACTTATTTTGGGAGATTTTTTACTCATTAATTCTTTTTTATTTGTATAAGCAATGAGAGATAAAAAATTATCTTATGTGTGTGTATGTACAGTATATGATTCGAACTCTAATTTATCGCGTGAAGAGATGAATTTTAACTAAAGGCATGCGTACTAAGGGAGTTAGGCTAGGCTATATAGCTCTCTTCAAACTCTAAAAAATATTTTTTATACATATAAAATTTTAATGTTTTTCAAATTAGTTTATCTCAAAATTTTGGCTAACCCAATCATTATCCCTTATTTCTTTTATTTTCATCCAAATTTTAACTCATCCTCAAAATCTTTGGCTTAAGCCAATCTTTACCCATCAATTGTCTTATTTTTTATTTTAAAATTTTGACTAATTTTTTTTTTTTCAAAATTTTTCTAACCCTTTCTACTTTTTTTCTTTCTTTCTAGTTTCGTTCTTAATTTTAATTACCTAATCTCAATATGTTTCTGTACCTAATTTCATCATTTTCAGAAACAAACTTGCAATAGAAAATTATTATAAACTCATCTACTAATATTAAAAAATTATTATAAAAATTAAATTTTTATACAAATGATGTAAGTATACACCCTTCTATAAACTCTGATGCAAGGAACCCAACTCGTCCTCTTGTTATTATATAAAGTAAAACTTTCTTACAATAATTAAGAAATATTTTAAAAATATAAAATAATAAAACAATATAGAGTTGATTTATAAAATTGTCATTTACGTACTCAAATTTTCACTTTAAAGTCTAAATTATTATTTTTTAATCATTTAAATTATAGACTTCAAATGAGAAAATCAATAGGGGGAATAAATTTGGCCTTAGATTTATTGGCCCACAATCTCCATGATTAGATGCTTCCTTTGGATTCGCATACTGTCTACCTATCATTCATATGCAAACAAAAATCAACGCTGCCATCGGCCATTGGTGCGCGTACATGAGTGGGTGACGCATGTGTTTGAATTGTACCCACTAATTACGTGAGAAAGGCTAATATTTTTTAAAAATAAAATAAAAAATAATTTCTTTTTAAGAAATTGTTAAGATTATTACAATTATAATATTATATAAGGGTCAAAAGAATACAAAATTTAATAAAAAATTATAATATTTTAAAAATATTTATTTCAAATAGTGTGACATAATAATATTAACAATTTTTACTAAATCAAGAAAGAAATTCTCAAAAGGTCCTGCTACTCGAACTCAGGCTTAAATATTATTGGGATTATATTACATTACATGGAGCATGTGAATTATTATTTATTAATCTTGAATATAATATATTTAAATTAATAAAATAAAGCTATTGCCACTCTGATTTATCTGGTATAATATTCACGTTTACAGAAAATAATAAATGGAGTGGCAGTAGCATGAATGCTACAGCCCCCTCTGTGACTCTTGGCAGAAGTGAGGAGTTGCTTGCTTAGTCCTTATAGCTCACTGGGCTTTCGACGGGACCTCCCTGCAATCATACACTTCCACACATGGAGGACGAGTCGCCCAACGTCACCACACCCCTCCTCCGTCGTCAGTGGTGGCACCGCCGCCTCTCCAACCTTCCTCTTACCACCTCCCTCCGCCTCAAAACCACCGTATGGTCCGAACTTGGCGGCTCCGTGGGCGACCTCGGCACCTACATCCCAATTGTCTTGGCTCTCACCCTCGTCTCCCACCTTGACCTTGGCACCACCCTCATCTTCACCGCCCTCTACAACATCACCACGGGCCTCCTCTTCGGTACCCCCATGCCCGTCCAGCCCATGAAGTCCATCGCTGCTGTTGCAGTCTCCGAGGTTCCCCACCTCACCGTCCCCCAGATCGCAGCCGGCGGAATTTCCACCGCCTCCGTCGCCCTCCTCCTCGGCGTCACCGGCCTCATGTCCTCCTTATACCGCTTCATCCCTCTTCCCGTTGTCCGCGGCGTCCAGCTCTCCCAAGGCCTCTCTTTCGCCTTCTCCGCCATCAAATACGTTCGATACAATCAAGACTTTGCCTCCGGCAAATCCGGCACTCCTCGATCTTGGCTCGGCCTCGACGGCCTCATCGTGGCTATAGTCTCAATTTTGTTCCTTGTGCTATCCACTGGTGCCGGTGATTCATTTGATGATAATCACAGCCATAGTTCAGAAGAACCCAGCAGTCCATCGAACCGTTCTGGACGTCGTGTTCGTCGCCGGTTGCAGATTTTATCGGCAATCCCATCCGCTCTTATAGTCTTCTTACTCGGCTTGCTCTTGTGTTTTCTTCGAGATCCTTCAATAATTAAGGATCTTCAATTCGGTCCATCTAAGATACATTTGGTCAAAATTACTTGGGAGGATTGGAAAATTGGATTCCTTCGAGCTGCGATACCTCAGATTCCGCTAACAATATTAAATTCGGTCATTGCTGTGTGTAAATTGTCGGCCGATTTGTTTCCCGATCGGGAAGTGTCGGCGACGGCTGTTTCTGTGAGTGTTGGAGCCATGAATTTAGTTGGGTGCTGGTTTGGGGCTATGCCAGTTTGCCATGGCGCCGGAGGGTTAGCGGGGCAGTACAGGTTCGGTGGACGGAGTGGCGCGTCGGTGGTGTTTTTGGGTATTGGGAAGCTGGTTCTTGGGCTGGTTTTTGGGAACTCGTTTGTAAGAATTTTGGGTCAGTTCCCAATTGGGATTCTTGGGGTGCTTCTGCTGTTTGCTGGGATTGAACTGGCCATGGCCTCAAGAGATATGAACACAAAAGAAGAGTCTTTTGTGATGTTGGTTAGTGCTGCCGTGTCACTGACTGGCTCTAGTGCTGCTCTGGGTTTTGGATGTGGCATTTTGCTGTTTTTGCTATTGAAATTGAGGCAAATGGAATGTCCTTGTTTTGGGTCTATTAGATCATCCAAGTCAAGTTCTTGCTTTGATGATGAAACTCGCCCCAATCCTTAGGAGTTTAGGGACTATTGGTTCTTGTGATTAGTTTTTCTTCATATTACTCAATTGCTGTGCTAAGAGGAAAGGTATATAGTATGTACCCTTGGTGTCTGGTTTGAGCCTTTTCTCTCACAGAGTTGCACATAATTGATGTATTAGTTCGTTTACGAGAAATTGGAACTGATACAAGTTAGCATGTATAGCCTTCTTGTGTACTTTTACTTTTGTTGCATGTCAGGTGGTGCTTAAGAGTTTATTTGATGTCATCTGCGCATGACATTCGAAAATAATATAAAACAGTTTGCTTCTCCGCAGCTAAAATCCCACCCTTACTGAACTATTTTATCATGCTGGATTTTGTTTCATCGTTACATTGATGTTGTGATCTATTTGTACGTTGGTTGTGGATACGATTATCTTGTGCCAATTCTATAAATTCATTCTTGTCAATTCGGATCTCAGAGAATATGTTATGATCTAGCTAGAGCAATGCTGTTAGTTATACATACCATAATAACTCTGCGTTTCCTGAAGTGCATCACCCTCATGGGAGCATAAATAGAAAAAGAATGGATGTTGAAGTGTATGCTGGGTTTGTTCTGTTGAAAAGCCATCATCTGGATATGTTGAGAAGTATTGGCTGATTGGAATTTAAAGGTACTGTTGCAACTCTGTTCTACCAATTTCTTGGCAGATGTGCTATCCAAAATCTGATTTGTAGAATTTGTTGTGTCTAAAAGAGAAATCCTCTGGACAGAAAAGACAGAATTGGAAGATTGAAACAATGAAGATACTTGATTGGTAAGAAGCATGGATAAGGGTATAAAAATGACGCGATATACAGATAAGTTATTTATTTTTAAAAATAAATAATAGAATACGAATATGTTAAAAATATATAAATTTTTATATGATCATATAATAAAAATTTAATATTATTTCATTTCAAATTAATATAAACACACAAATTTAAAAAATATTATTAATATATTAAAATAACAAGGTCATTAAATAAAAATAAAATTTTTTTTTTATTTAATTATCAATATTTATAATTTAAGTGTCTGGATACGTGTTAAAAAAATGTGTTAAAAAAATGTCTAAATATTAATATTCAATACATGTCCTGTACAAATACGTAAATCAAAATAAAATATTTGTGATTCTTAACTTAATTGTGGTGCCTTTCATTATTCAATTTTAAGGTTTTGTTTTCGGTACTCTCTAAGTTAAGAAGCTTTGTAAACACCAATATGTTCGTGGACATTTTGTCATACTTCCAAATTTATTCATTGGAAAGTGTTTGGTTTATCATCTCAGTTCACAAATGTCAAGTTTCTTCTTAATGTTATTTTTTACTCAAAATTATTCAGGGAACTTTTCAAACCTTGTTCTCTCTATTTCTCTCGTCTTGAGTTTTCAAGAATGACAAACTGTCTTGGTTCTTGTGATTGAACTTCAGAACTTTACTTCCATGTTTAGTTTTGTTCAATAGTAATTGGCTCCTTTGAACTTTTTCATTTTAGCAAGTGGTAATTGTAAAATTATGGGGGTTCCGCTTCTGGTTCGTCATCTCCTGGTGCTGGCATTCCTTTTGCTTTTCTTCATTGCTTCCACGACTTCGTTTTCAGAGTTTGAAGACTCGGATGAACCTACTAGTACCTGCAAATACGAACGCTCTGCTGAGGTAGAAAGAGAATGCAGCTTTGTTTTATCTTTAGCTTCAAAGTCAAAACTTGGCGATGAAAAGATTTATGAAATTGAGAGTAAGCTCCCTTTTTGGAATGGGGATTGGGTTCAAGAAGCTGGTGGAGCACCACTGATGCCATTTGATGACAGTGACATGCCAAAGAACTTTTCGGGTGTCGGGTCTCACCTAAAACTGGTCTCTTTCTGGGTAATGGGCTTTGGTTTTTCCCACCAATTTGATAATGCAGTTAGTGTTTGTGGATTGTTGTCTATAGGCATAACAAGGAACAAAACATTGTCCGATATGGCAGAAAGTTGGACTCCATGGTTCGATACTGGCCCGGGTTATTCTAATATGTATATTCCATTTGAAGGGCTTTATGTAGAATCTGACGAGAATGGAGGGGAACGCTTAATGTGCTTGTTGGGAACATCGGTTTTTCCTTTTTCAGAGGGTCTTAGTGATACTCTAGAATTGCTAAATGACTACAGTTGTGAACAAGATCATCAATCTACTCTCCCGAAAGATGACCGCATCATGCTTGTTCTTCGGTACCCTCAAACCTTCACTTTGACTAGCAGAGCAGTCCTGGGAGAAATGAGAAGTCTAAATGAAAGATCAGACCCAAAATATTTTGATAAAGTCCATATTTCTTCCCAGTTGGGTCATGGTTCAACTTATTCATTTGTGTCAAATCTACTCGTGTCCAAAGCTTGCGATCCATACCCATACCAAGATGAATTGATAGATGATGGGATCCAAATCTTTAAAGGGTTTCAATTTTGTAAAGTTTTTCAGAGGTTCACTTCAGATATATTTGATGTTTCCTGGATCTCAAAATGCCATGGCACCAAGTGCAACAGTGATCTGCGTCCTTTCATGCTAGGAAGGGAGATTGAGGAAACAGATGGAATCCTTGACAACTTTAGGCTTGTTATGAAGGATTTACATTGTGTGCCGGGAGTTAATTTGAACGATTTTAGCACTGCAAAGGTTGCTGTGGTCTTCAGAGCATTCTCTCCTCTGGAGGATCATTATACTTCACAAGCAAGATCAGGTCTTTCTGGAATGACTATTTCCGCCGAAGGAATATGGAATTCTTCAAGTGGGCAACTCTGCATGGTTGGGTGTGTGGGACTTGAGGCTGGTTCAAGTGAATGCAACTCTCGAATATGCTTATACCTTCCTGTTACATTTACGATCACTCAACGGAGCATCCTCATTGGAACCATCTCTAGCATAAAAAAGACAGACCCTTAAACTCTCTTAATGTTCAAAAAGGTACTCCATCCTTTGGACCATTGGAACATATACAATGAATACAGCAACTCTTATTTATTGTACAAGTATTCGAAAATTGACATGGCCAGTACCCTTTTGAAGAAAAATACGAATTTTAGATTGGGAATCTTAGTGAAGAAGTTGTTCCTCAAGTATCCAGCTGTTGGGGATCCTAGCAATAGAACCAGTCTCTCTCTTCTCTCTGAGGAGCTATGTTTTGATGTCAATGCTCTTCCGGTTCCAGATCCCTTGCTCTACACACAGCCCCCCCAAACATTTGTTAAATTCCAAGTATTCTCTTTAGGTCCATTGTTTGGTCGCTGCTGGCCACATTTGAGTCATTCTTGTGAGGTGGAGGTGACTGATTGTCATGTGAATCCTGATTCCTCCAAACACAGGCTACCTCTGAATATTTCAGCACATCTCACCCTTGATGGGAATTCCTATAGTCATCTCTCTGAGCTCTTTCTGGAGGGTCTTTATGATCCACTTGGGGGAAGAATGTACCTAATTGGCTGCAGGAATGTCCCAGAGTCTCAGAAGTCTATCTACAGTAAAATGAAGCTTGAAAGCAAGATGGATTGTTTGATACAAGTGAAGATAGAGTACTCATCCAGGACTGTCCGGTGGTTAGTAAATCCAACTGCCAAGGTTTCTATTGCCAGCCAAAGGAATGAGGATGACCCTCTCTATTTTGGTCCAATTAACTTGCGTACATTTTCAATTCCACATAAGGACAACTCAAGAGAGATCATATTTCGCCAAAACTTTGAGGCGATTTATAGGATTCTGATGCTTTTAGCCTCAATTGCCTGTGTACAAAGCCAATTGTTTTACATTAGGAAGAAGGCTGATGTTATTCCTTTCATATCCTTAGTAATGCTTGGTGTTCAGGCTCTTGGTTTTTCCCTTCCAATAATCACTGATGCCACAATTCTTTTCAGATGGAAGGAATATGAACATCCTGAAACTCGATCATTGCGTGTTGGAGTAAGTATGCGGTTTCAAATGCTTGATTGTACCATGAAATTTCTTCTGTTGATTGCATTCGTTCTCACTGTGAAACTATGTCAGAAAGTATGGCAATCTCGACAGTGTGCTGATAAGCCTTTAACTTTGACACATAACCCAGGTGATAAACGAGTTTTCCTCTCCACCTTGATCATTCACATGGTTGGATTTCTAGTTGTTCTCATTATTCACAATATGAAGGTGGGAGATAGTGTACATGTAAGAACTAACCAGAAGCTACCAGAATGGGTGACTGAACTGGATAAGTATATGGGTCTTATTCAAGATTTTCTCTTGCTTCCTCAAGTAATTGGTAATGTGATATGGCAGATCCAAGTTAAGCCTTTGAGCAAAGTATATTACATTGGTTTCACAGCTCTAAGGCTCCTTCTCCATGGTTACAATTACCTAAGAGATCCTGTTTTCAGTCCTCACTTCCACAAATATGACTCCAATACAAGCTCAGCATTTTTCACAAAGTTTGAAGGCGGTGTGGATAATGATGATTTTGGCTGCTTTGGCAATCATGGTCCATGCCCAGCAGAGGTGGATGTGAAACTTTGGCAAGCTCGTTTAAATGTCGAAGCCTGAACACCCTAAGCTTCACCGTTCTGCCACTGGAATCTAATTTAAACAATAATCTGCTTTCCTGTTGATATGATATGATGCCCGAGTGCATCACCATGGATGAGACTGCAGCACATCAGTAATTTCGGTCATGTTGGTTAGCAATTTCACTTCAGAGTTCCATGAAATTTATGCTTCCATAATACCTTTTGCTGCTTTTGTTGTTATTGTTGCTGCTGCTGCTGCTGCAGCTGTACTGTTATTGTTACTGTTCTTCAATTCGCACTGTTTTCTTTTAGAATTTTTATCCTGTTTCTGTTTAATAAAAGTTAGAATGCTGCTACTATGATACTTTCTTGCACCTTAAATGGTTTATAGTGTTGATAATGTTATAATTTTAAGCTTATATACACTAGAATTTTTGAAGGATTAAGTAAAGGCAAAGCTCTACTACATAATTGTATCCACGGTATGTGGCCATGTTTATCATGGGATCAACCTACACTACAACGAGTTCAACATCTATCAGAAGCACACACAGCAAGATGAAATGTTACATAATCTTCAAGCCAGTGGCATGGAAAAATTTCTTTGTTCATGAGATTAGTTCAGTATGTTATTACACAATCATTTGATAGGAACTATCAACTCTGCACTTTTTCTTTCCAGGGTTGTTCACTGGATTTTCACGTTTATAAGAATGAATTTAATTTGAATAGTTATGACTCATGATCATCCAATCACAATTGATACTATCAACAAGATTTGCTGAACTCGCTCATAAAGTGCGCACACATTCAATTACCATAATCATGGATGACTATCTACTAAACTTTTTATATCTTGCACAATGACTTAACATTAATAGTTTTGAAAGTACTTCTGAGCAATTTAAACAGGCTTGTAGCACCATACGTGCATCCAGAGGGTTTGTATCCTCTGTACTAAGAAAGTCTACACTTCTCACAAAAAGTTTCTTTTTAAACATTGTACCTTAAGATTGACAAGATATTTCTTTCAACAATTACTGTACCCATAAAGTACAAGGCATAAAAGCAATTATGGGCTACAATTATTCTAGAAGATTTGGGTCCGTGTTAAAGGCATCTATATAGCAACCGTCTTTATCCCCAGACTTCTAGCAAACACTGTTTTGTAGCCCATCCTCGATTTCAGACTCAAATTACAGAATGAAAGTAAGATAAGTTGTTCTATAGTTTCTCATTTTTCTTGGACTGATAAATCACATTACAAATACCAAGATGTGGTATGCATTTACTGGTTTAAGGAGAATAGTTCTGCTTTTTTTTTTTTTAAAAGTCGCAGATACTACTAAACCGCTGACCCCAATAGTTGGGAGAAACAATTAATTGAGTAGAGCATATATTACTCCATTGAATATCACATGACGCTTCTATTTTTTTTAGTCTATAAGTATGGGTATATCTAGAACTGCATGATTAAACATTTGGCTGAAACCAAATGCTTGGACAGCTATGAATTAAAATTGTTTGTCTACTCCAGAAACTACATTTATAAAACAAAATGACTATGATCCAGGTCATGGTTTATGATGGCTTGCCATTTGCTGCCATTTCACTCATGTCCACTCGAGATTTGAAACAAAAGCATTTCTTCCCTTCTTCTTTTTTTCTCCTAACAAATTCTGTTTTCGGTTTCTTTTGACTCTGACGGAAAAGGGCCTGAATTTATTCATTTGGTTGCACTAATTTAAGAGCAATTTAAAGCTGAGTATTCATTTTATAGGCATTGATATAGTTGCGACCTATAATTTTGAAACTTTTGTTGCTTGAAAGATCCACTGAAATTTCCAAGTAAAGATATCATTTTGATTGAGTTCAATTCTGGAACTTATTTGCAGTTTTCAAGCATTAATATCTTTTAGAACTGATTAATGGATATAATTTCATGTGCTGTTGTGTTATTGATTTGACCTAGTTCTGCTTTGGGATTTGGGTGTGGCATTTTGCTGTGTTTGCTTTTGAATTGAGGAAAATGGAACTTTATTATTTTGGGTTTTATAAAATTTTCAAATTCCATATCTTTGGTGATGAAAATGGTTCCAATCCTAAGGAGATTGGAGAGTGTTGGGTCTTATGATTGGTTTTTCTCTGAATATTACTTAACTCATGTGCTAAAGAAGGAAGATAAAATATACGTAATGCAACTGAAGGATTGTTATTTGCTTAAGAAAAGTTGGCACTGATACAAGTTAGTCTGTCTAGCCTTGTTATGTATTTGGGTACTTTTAGTTAAGGTTTGATGACAAGTGCTATTTTTTTACTTGCATTGTTGTATCCTACTTTGCTTGTATGTCAAATAGACAAATACATAGTGCTTATATCTTTTTGAAATGCTACCTGCTCAGGACATCTAAAAACTAATATGAAACAGCCAGCGAATATAAAATTTGCTTCTCTGTGACTAGAATGCGACCCAAACAAAACAGTTGTATCAAGCTAAATTTTTGTTCATCTTCACTTTGATCTTGTGGTCTATTTGGTTGTTTGGAATATCATACTTCAGTCATGGACATTGATCATCTTGCACTGACTTATAATCCCAAAAGCCAATTAATTAGTTGGAAAACTTTTTTTTCTCTTCTGCAGTGGGAAAACATATTTCCTTTTGATTGATGTGAATTTGGATCTTACAGATTTTGTTATAAATTGTAAATACCCGAAATACTGACTGCATTTTTCATAAATGCATTGCACTCATGGAAACACAGAAAGAAAAGAAAGGAAATAGAAGTGTGCAATTGTTTTATTTTTGCTGAACAGGCATCATCTGGATGTGATGAGAAGCATTGGCTTATTTGAATATAAGGGTATTGTTGCCACTTTGGTCTTCCAATTTCTTGGCAGATGCACTGTCCAGAAATCAGACTGAGTTGGCACAACTGAAGTGTGTGTAAAAGAGGTTCTTCCTGCAGAAACAACAAAATGATTAGATTAAAACAATGGAAAACAATGGAGCTAGTTTATTGAGAAAGCTTTTTATTATTCAATTTAAAGGCATTGTCTTTTGTTACTCTCTAAGCTATGAAACTTTGTAAGAATCGATCTTCATGGACATTTTGTCTATTTCTGATATTTTAATCATTGAAAATTTTATTTTATTTTATTTGTCTTGTAATCTAATGCCAAATGTCAAGTTTCCACATTTGCAATAGCGTTTCTCATTTAAGAAACATTAAAATTGGTCTTCTCTTCCAAATTCTTTAGAGATCTTTAATATATCTCCCTGTGTACTCCTGACTTCTCAAGAAAGAAGGATAAAACTGTCTTGGTTTTTGTGACTAAACTTCAGATTATTCAATTCCATGCCTAGTTTTGTTTCACAGTACCCGGCTCCTCTAAACTTCCTGGTTTAGCAAGTTCTAATTCTAAAACAAGGAGACGCTTAAGTGATGATCTCAAACATGAAGATTTTGCCTCTGATTCATTATCTCTTGGTTCTGTCATTCTTTGTGTTTTTCTTCAATACCTTCACGACTTCATTTTCAGATTTTGAAGCTTTTGATGAACCTAGGAAAATTTGTAAGTTTGAACGCTTTGCTGAAGTTGAAAGGGAATGCAGCTCCGTTTTATCTTTAGCCTCGAAAGTGAGACTTGGTGATGGGAAGATTTATGGGACTGCAAGGGATCTCTCTATTCACAATGGAGATTGGATGCAAGAGGTTGGTGAAGCACCACTGATGCCATTTGATGACAGTGACATGCCAAAGAACTTTTCCAGTAATGGATCTCTTCTAAAACTGGTTTCTTTTTGGCCGCTGGGCGTTGATTATCCCCATCAAACTGATAATGCAGTTAGTGTCTGTGGATTGTTGTCTATAGGCATAACAAGGAACAGGACATTGCCCTACATGCCAGATAGGCTGTCTCCACGGTTCTACTTGAGACCAGGATATTCTAATCAGAATATCCTATTTGAAGGGCTTTATGTTAACTCTGAAGAGAATGGAGGGGAAGGCTTGATGTGTTTGTTGGGAACATCATTTTATCCTTTTTCAGAGGTTTTCAAGGATCCTTTCAACTTGTTGAAGGACTGTAGCTGTATCAAGGATGACCGCATTATGCTTGTTCTTCGGTACCCTCGGACCTTCACTTTGACCAGCAGAGCAGTCCTTGGAGAAATGAGAAGTCTGAATGAAAAATCAGACCCTAAATATTTTGATAAAGTCCATATTTCTTCCCAGTTGGGATATGACTCAAAGTATCAATTCGTGTTAGAACAACTCGTATCCCAAGCTTGCGAACCATACCCGCATCAAGGTGAACTGGTAGATGATAGGATCCAAATCTTTGAAGGGTCTCAATTTTGTAGAGCTTTCAAAATGTTTGCTTCAGAAATGTTTGACATTGTTTCAGTCTCAAAATGTGATGGCACAAGTAAGTATTGCAACAATTTGGGTCCCTTTATGTTAGGAAGTGAGATCGGGGGAACAAATGGACTGCTCGACAACTTTAGGCTTACTATGAACAGGTTGAGATGTGTGCCCGGGGATGATATAAACAAGGTCAAAACTGCAAAGTTTTCTGCTGTCTTTAGAGTAGTCTCCCGTCTGGAGGATCAATATACTTCAGAAGCAAGAACAGGTCTTTTTGGAATGACTATTTCTGCTGAGGGAATGTGGAATTCCTCAAGTGGACGACTCTGTATGGTTGGTTGTGTTGGACTTGAGACAGGTTCAAATGGATGTAACTCTCGAATATGTTTATACTTGCCCGCTACATTTTCAATCACTCAACGGAGCATTGTCATCGGAACCATCTCTAGCATCTCAAAGGTAGATTCTTATCTTCCTTTGCTTTTCAAAAAGGTACTTCATCCTGTGGACATATGGAATAGATATGATGACTACAGCAAATCCTATTTATCATACAATTATTCAAAAATAGAGCTTGCCAGTGCCATTTTGAAGAGAAACAAGTATTTTAAACTGGGATCCTTGATGAACCAGCTGTTCCTCAAGTATCCGGTTGTTGAAGATTGTAACAACATAACCAGTCTCTCTCTTCTTTCTGATGAGCTGTCTTTGCATGTTTTTGCTCTCCCAGATTCCTTGTTCAATACCCAGGCCCCCAAAATATTTGTTAGCTTTGAGGTACTCTCTTTAGGTCCATTGTTTGGTCGGCACCGTCCACATTTGAAACACTCTTGCAAGGGGGAGGATACTCATGCTAATACTGATTCTGTTGAATGCAAGCTACCTTTGAATATTTCAGGACTTCTTACCCTCACCAGAAACCCCAATAACCATATCTCCAAGTTTTTTCTGGAGGGTCTTTATGATCCCCTTGGGGGAAATATGTATCTAATTGGCTGCAGGGATGTCCCGGAATCACAGAAGTTCATCAACAATACCATGAATCTTGAAAACCAGATGGATTGTTCGATTCAAGTGAAGATAGAGTACTCATCCAAGACCACCCTGACCCGGTGGTTAGTAAATCCAACTGCCAAGATTTCTATTGCTAGCCAAAGGAGTGAGGAGAATCCGCTCTATTTTAGTCCGATCAGCTTACATTCATTTCTTATTCCATATGGCAACAACTCAAGAGAGATCACATTTCGCCGAAACTTCGAGGTGATATTCCGGATTCTGGTGCTTTTAGCCTCAATTTGCTGCATATTAAGCCAATTATTTTATGTCAAGAAGAAGGGTGATGTCATTCCATTCATGTCCTTAGTTATGCTTGGTTTTCAGATTCTTGGCTATGGGTTTCCCTTGATCATGAATACTGATATTCTTTTCAAATGGAAGGAATATCATTATACTGCAAATAGATATTATCTTGTTGGAAAAGGTATGTGGTTTCGAATTATTGACTGCATCACGAAATCTCTTCTGTTGGTCGCATTTGTACTCACATTTAGACTCTATCAGAAGGTATCGAAATCTCGCCAACTCAAGGATAAGGCAATAACTTTAAAGCCTATCCCCAGTGATAAACGAGTTTTTCTTTCTACCTGCTTCATTCACATAATTGGATTTCTAGTTATTCTCATCACTCAAAGTACCCGGGCAGAAAATAATGTACACATGAGAATAAACCAGAAGCTACCAGAATGGTTGACTGAATTGGATGAGTATATAGGTCTCCTTCAAGATTTCTTCTTGGTTCCCCAAATCATTGGTAATTGGATATGGCAAATCCAGGTTAAGCCCTTGAGTAAAGTGTATTACATTGGATTCACTGTCTCAAGGTTTCTTCTCCGTGGTTATGATTACTTGAGAGATCCTGTTTTCAATTCTTACTTCCACAAATATGACAGCAGAAGCTCAGAGGTTTTTTCAAAGTCTGAAGACATTGTGATAATGATGATGCTGGCTGCTCTTGCAATCACAGTTCATGCCCAGCAGATGTGGAATTTTGGTAATCTCTAACTGATGAAGTCCATATTCCACTTCCCACCACTTGGTCTAGTTGGAACAATAGTTTTTCTCCTTGTGCCTGAAGCTCGAGTGCATCACCATGGATGAGATTGCAGCGCATTAATAATTGTCAGTAGTGTAGGTGAGCAATTTCAAATCCCCAGTTCCATGAATTTCATGCATTCTGCAATATCTTTAGTTGCAGCTGTTATTGTTGTTAAATTTGCACTTTCTTAGAATTTGCCTTGTAGTTCTGATGCTTTCTTGCCCCTTAATTGGTTTATAAAGTTGTTTCTATCATATTCTGAGCTTAGGTATATATAATGTTTGAAGAATTATTAAAGGAAATGCTCTGATTACAACTTTTATACGTCGTATGTGGCCATGCATGCTTACCGTGGGATCTACCAAAGCTAGCATAAGTCTGACATCTCCTAGAAGCAAACACAAGTTGACACATTAGATTTTACAAAACCTTCAGTCTAGTGGCATGCAAAGTTCTGTTATTCATGAGATAGATATCAGTATTCACAAAAAAAAAAAACATCCAACTGGAACCATGGAATCTTCATTTTCTTTTCAGGGTTGCTTGCTGGATTGTCACATGACCAAGAATAAACCCCATTTTGTCATAACCTTCAATTTGAATGATTATTATTTGTGAGCATCCAGTCAAAATGATAAATTATTGAACTTCATCATGGAGCATAGCCAATTTAGCAAGTTTGGTAACTGGCATTCCTAATATTTAAATATGCTGTTCAATGCTTCAACCTTAAATAGTTTTTGGCTGTGCTTCTGAACAAACATGTCTAAAGCATATCCTTGTAGCAGGTGTTTTATCCCCAAGGAAATTTAGAGAGGTCTGTTTTGTTTAATTTAAGAGGAAGGCAGTATAGTATCATGCAAATACACCACAATCTCCACTGCTATATCAAGGCCTTGCAACAACTTTAGATTGAAGAGAAGATCTAGAGAACCCTGCTGAAGAAATTTTGAGTTACACTGGTTTTTCAGGTTAAGCCTGGCTGATGAAGCAAAGTCCCTGGAACAAGCCCTGATGGATCGTATGCTAAGTTCCAGTTATCCCTTATGATTCTCTCATGTTAGAAAATCATCATGCCACCATTTGATGCCTACTATTTAAGATTTTATAATAAGGTCGTGCGAATTGAAAAGTTAGAGATCAAGTTGTACTAGGAGTGGCTCTTCCACGTTTGATGATTACGAGACTCTCGGGGTCAAGTGGTAGGGAGAAAATATGTAAATGAAGTAAAAAGGGTTGGGAATTTTGGACATGCACTTCTCTAAAATTCAACCTATCAGTATGCATAATTTGTCTATGCTTAGCATTGTTCTTCATCTTCAAAGACCGATATCAGTCAACTACAAACTGCTATCTTGCTGCAGCCAAACTGTAGATACAACAGAAATATATACAGAAATTTCTAACCTAATACATATATTAATAACATTTTAACATACTCTCACAACAACAGAAAGAATGACCTGCAATGTTATTTTCTTACTCCCATACTCCATTAACCACTTTGTCGTCTGCTTCTAGCTGATGCTTGTTTGGGGTAATTTTTGCGACTGTTTTCCGCCGCAGAATCTCCCACAAACTAGCCTTACGTCTTTCATTCTCCAATATATATGTTAGCATAAGCATTTGCTTCACCATATATATGATTAAAAAAAATGTTAAAAGTTTCTATATAGTGGTGAACTCTACTTATGTGAGAGGGTGGAAAATAAAGATGGGAAGAATAACATTGATTCACGATTAATTGTTAGGGATGTAAATGAGTTGAATCAAATTGAGTACTGGATTGTTTAAGTTTAATTTGTTAAAATAAATGAGTTTTGAATTGTGTTCAAGTTTGACTTATTAATTTTTTAAGCCAATCTCAAACAAATTTCTAATCAAGCCGATTGTGAATCGAGCTCGAGTAACTTGAATTTTAAATAGTATTAAGCTAATATGTAGTTTAACGAGCCGAGTTTGAATCGAAATCAAGTTTTAAACTTGTGAACTGAGTTCGAACGAGATTATAAGTGAGCCAAGCTCAAGTAATTTATTTTGTTGTTGATAAAATGACGAGGAAGATGAATCAAATTCACGTTAACTGCATAAAAAATATGTACTTGCATCATTTGAATCAGATATTAGTTCTCAGGAGTTCATTTTAATTATATGCACTTGAAACCTAATCATAGATCCAAAGTCACATGAGATGAAGATATATATGCTAATATATAATTATGCTAAGGTAATGTTATTAAGAATGTATTACATATGCAAACGAGACTCTTATCTTTTAAATTTTTTAAGGATTAAAGTCTTATATATTACAATCACTTCAATCTTTAAATAAACATCAATCCCTAAAAATTTTTAAAAATAAAAATCTCGTTCACTTTTGCAGACAAGCTAATCAAAATATTCTGTATGTTGATCTCAGTTCATCACATATAGCTCCCAACTAATCTTTAAAATGCTGATGTGGCTAAATGTGATTGGTGATTTAGAGTTGTTGCTTAGTGGGCAAAGTCAACCCCATATGGTATGCTGTGCCAACGCTAATATGTGATTAGTTAAATGGTGACTTAATTAAAATAAATGAAGAAAAGACTAGATAATTAGTGAAATCCAGTATGTAGTCATTTGCTGTTAATTGGCGATTAATTATTGTAGTATTATTTTTTAAATATGTTATTGTAGAAAGTGGAGGCAAGATTAATGTAGAGATATGCTTCTTATTCCTGTCTTTTTAGTTTTCGTTTTTACTTTTTAATCATTTTCGAAGAGCAATTTTGGTACCAAAATTGCCCCGACTTTTACCAAAATATCGTAAAATGCCCCGACAAGTCAGATCTGGAATATCACAAGACAACTTGGGAAATAATGAAAACATCCTTCAATAAAGACTTTTGAGGAGCCAAATTGAACTTCAGTTTAACGATTTCTCCATGTGCTACATAGTTCGTGTAGAACACGATAACCAATAAGGGTCATAAAAATATATAATTTTGTTAAAGTGAGTCGTGGAGGTCGGATCTTCGTGATTTTATTGATCCGTATTATATACGTGTGTAACACACACTTATACGTGTATTGTACAAATTAATGAGGTTGCAAAGATCCGACTTCTACGACTTACCAAAATAGCTCTCAAACATCAATAATGCTATCCTTACCACTATGAGATTTTGTTAATTTTTTTCACCTGTTAATATGGCTATTCTGATGTTAGTGAATACAATCGATTGGTATGTGCAGATGCCAATAAATACAATTTTTTGGTACTAATAAATATAATCTCTTGATGTTAAACAATGAAGCCTCTTTGAAGTGCTAGTTAACGCTTTATTGTTTAACATCAAGAAATTTTGTTGACTAATACTCAGACATATCAAGAGATTTAATTAACTAACACTTAACAGTTACGTGTATTAGTAAAGAGATTTTTGGTAAAATCTAATAATAAAAATAACATTACACTTCCATTTCAATTTATCCAAACTAATCCACATTTATTACTAAAGGGACAATTTATTTAACTTCAATGATATTAGACAATTTTAAGATTTTTTTTATATAATATTGATATTTCATATTATAATTATCAAAAGATAAATATTAACAAAAATGATGAATTTATTATTTTATTTTTAAAATAATTACATTAATTTCTCATGTGATATTTAAGAAAATATGATTTTTTTTTTTTTGTAAGGGTATTTTATTTCTTATAAAATAATTTAGTTGAAATTCTAATATAATTGATGATGAATTGGTCATAAAAATTTAATAACAAATTTTATATAAAAAAAGAATTAATTTAATTTTAAAAAATATATGAAATGTCCTTATAATTGTTCAATAATCTTTATCACCCTTACTATTATCTTAAATTTTTCTTTAGCTGGGATGAAATTCACGCGCTTATGCAAGCGTGGGAAATTGTGGTATACAGTTTAAAAACATTAATCGCTCGTCTCGTCGATCAGTAACTTGACTTCAACTCCATACCCTCCTTCCTCTACCTCTCTCCAAAGTTCTCACTCGCCCTATCTTCAATCCAAGGATCCAGATCTCATTGGTGTTCAGCTTCAGAGAGGTTTATAGTGAAAGACTCAAAAAGAAACAAATAAAATTTCAGGTTTGTCTTCTTTATGTAAATCGATACAAATTTGCAGAGCAGACACCAAACTTTATGCTTAAATTTGACCTTTGCACACTCGCATTTCATGGTATATTATGCTTATACTGTGCTTATCTCAGCTTCATGTCTAATGGGCGAGCATCAAATCTGTAAATTCGAATACATGGTGGTGTCAAGAACAATTGGGTGTTCTAGTTCTCTAATTTAAGTTAGCGGGTAGCTAAGAAATCTTGAAGAAAGGGGTGAAGTTCTAGGCTTTGCGATCATGAAGATTATATCTCTGGTTACTCGTGGTTGGATTATAATTGAGTTGTTGATATTTTTCTGCATAACCTTCGCGAATTCATACTATATAGATGGTGAATTTGAACCTAGAAGTGGACCTTCTGTAACCTACAAGTATGATCGGATCGATGAGGTGAAGAAAGAATGTGGCTTTGTTTTAGGGTCTGCTTCCGTATTGAAACCGGATGATAATAGAATGTATAGTATTAAAGAAGGGCTGTCTTTTATGAATGGAGATTGGTGGCAGGAGTTAGATGGGGCACAACTAATGCCATTTGATGACAGAGACGTTTCAAAGAGTTCATCAAATCTCCAATCTCCATTGAAATTAGTTTCTTTCTGGGTTACAGACGTAGATCGTGCTCATCAATCTTGGAAGTCAGTCAGTGTTAGTGGGGTTTTGCAGATTGGCATGACCCTAGAGCGCTTATTTGGGCAAAAACCTTATGAGAAAAGTCCTCATTTTGACATATGGCCTAGTCATTCTCAGCTCTCAGTTTCTTTCCAAGGAATTTATGCAGAATCGGAAGAAAATGGTGGGGAAAGAGTGATGTGTTTGTTGGGGACGACAATGTTGCCTTCTCGTCAGTCTGATTCTGCAGATCCATGGGAATGGGTGAAGGAATCTGGTTACACTAATCAGCCGCCTCTTTTGCAGGATGATCAAATTTTGCTTGTTCTTCATTATCCAAAGACATTTACCTTGACAAACAGAGCGATTCGAGGTAGAATGAAAAGTTTAAACCAGAAATCGAACCTTAAGTACTTTAATGAAGTCCACATTTCTTCCTGGTTGGGCGGTTCTGCTAACTATGAGTTCAACTCCAAAAAGATTGTGTCTGAAGCATGTGAGCCATACCCATATGAGGATCAGTTGATGGGTGGTGGCATTGATATATATAAAGGGCTTGACTTTTGTTCAATTCTTGAGCGGTTTACTCATGGAGAAGCAATAACCGTTGTGCCAAACTGGAGATGCAATGGCACTGATGACTTTTGCAGTAAGTTGGGTCCATTTGTGTCGGATAAGGAGATTGAGGCCACAGATGGGGCTTTTAAAGATGTTAAACTTGCCTTACAGGATGTTCGATGTGAGAAAGGAACTTTACAGGACAATGCTGGCTTTACAGGGGTTTCTGCTGTGTTTAGAGCAGTTCCTCCGTTTGAGAATCAGTTCACTGCAGCACAGAGGACTGGGCTCAATAACATGACTCTTTCTGCTGAGGGAATCTGGAAATCTTCCAGTGGACAGCTTTGCATGGTTGGTTGCCGTGGACTTGTTGATGCAGAAGGCCATGGTTGTGATACTCGGATATGTTTGTATGTTCCACTCTCTTTTTCCATAAAGCAACGAAGCATAATTATGGGGACATTTTCAAGCATTAATGAAGGTACCAGATCCTACTTCCCTTTATCATTTGAAAAGCTGGTGCAGCCTGCGGAAATGTGGGATCAGTACACGGCTTCTCATCCATATTACAAATACTCAAAAATTGATTCAGCTGGTATAGTCCTTGAGAAAAATGAGCCCTTTACCTTTGGAACTGTCATTAAGAAAAAATTGCTAAAATTCCCCAAACTAGAAGACACAAAGGAGTTTCTAGTCAGTCTTTCTCTTCTCTCTGAAGATCTAACCCTTCACATTTCTGCAGTTCCTGATCCATTTCTTAATTCACATCCCCTTAGAACTGATATCCAGATGGGGATTCTCTCACTTGGTCCCTTGTTTGGACGCTACTGGTCTTTGCAAAATGGTTCCACTACAGACAAGGAGACTCCTTACCATGCTAAGGCCGAATACACAGAAAAACAGCTACTTCTGAATGTATCAGCTCAACTCAGGCTTACTGGAAAACCCTACAGCAATTTCTCTTTGCTTTTTGTAGAGGGCCTTTATGATCCACTTGTTGGAAAGATGTATCTAATTGGTTGCAGGGATGTCCGGGCCTCATGGAAGGTTCTATTTGAAAGCATGGACCTTGAAGCCGGATTGGATTGCTTAGTCGAAGTGGTGGTATCATATCCACCTACTACATCCCGGTGGCTATACAATCCGACAGCTAGGATTTCCATATCTAGCCAAAGGAATGAAGATGACCCCCTCTATTTTAGTCCAATCAAGCTCCAAACTCTTCCGGTTATGTATAGGAAGCAACGGGAAGACATTCTCTCTCGCAGAGGTGTTGAGGGGATCCTCCGCATCCTGACACTTTCAGTGGCAATTGCTTGCATTTTGAGCCAACTCTTCTACATCAGGGATAATGTGGATTTAGTTCCTTACATATCTCTTGTTATGCTAGGTGTCCAAGCTCTTGGATATAGCCTTCCGCTGATCACGGGTGCAGAAGCTCTCTTCAAGAAAATGTCTTCTGAATCTTATGAAAGCTCATCTTACGATCTTGAGAAGAGTCAGTGGATCCATGTAATTGATTACACAGTGAAGCTTCTTGTACTAGTTGCATTTTCAGTAACTTTAAGGCTTTGTCAGAAGGTGTGGAAATCGCGAATCAGATTACTTTCACGGACCCCTCTTGAGCCACGTCGTGTCCCGAGTGACAAGCGTGTCCTTTTTACTACCTTGACCATACATGTGATTGGGTATGTAATTGTTCTCATTATTCATTCTCTGAAGACCAGCCAGAAACCGCTACAGACAGAAAAATTTATAGATTCAACAGGGAATTCTCATACACTGCGGGAGTGGGAAACTGAACTAGAGGAGTATGTGGGTCTTGTTCAAGATTTTTTCCTGCTTCCTCAAGTTATCGGGAACTTAATGTGGCAGATTCACTGTAAACCACTGAGAAAACTATATTTTGTTGGGATAACAGTGGTTAGGCTTCTCCCTCATATTTATGATTACATAAGATCTCCCATTCCAAATCCCTACTTCTCTGAAGAATATGAGTTTGTGAACCCCCGTTTGGATTTTTACTCTAATTTTGGGGACATTGCAATACCTGTAACAGCAGTTTTTCTGGCAGTTATAGTGTATGTTCAGCAGAAGTGGGATTATGAGAAGCTCAGCCAAACTCTTATATTGGGGCAGCATAAGCTTCTCCCCGTAGGGTCCAGAGTGTATGAGAGGTTGCCTTCCAAGTCCTTTGAAGCTGAACTCACTTCTGGTGTCGATGAGAATTCCACACACGAGAAAGAGCATGCTGATGAAGAATGATTGAAGTTCCTACGGTAAACTACTAACATAGTGAGTTGTAAACGTACTGTGCAATTAATGTGTCTTTTATTTTATTGTTTTGATGGTTTTCTGTTAAGCATTCAAAGAGAAAAACTCATCTTACTAAGCATTTGTGCCAGTGGGGCTCTTCTCTAATGGCTGGAAAAAAAATGAAAGCGGCCCATTCAATATCCTGGACTTTCATCAAGAGTGTGTTTGGATTTTTATTAAAATAAATTTGTTTCGACTTGTTTAAAAAAATTTTGGACATTGACCAATGCTTTATGTCCTATCTTATTCATTCTATAGTGTTTTATTACTTCAATTAGTTTTCCTTGTCATTTGAAGCAAGTCTATATTCCATACTGCATATAGGATCACGTTTGGGATCTGGGTTACTTCATTGCTTTTATTTAATCATTTTTTTCTTTCACATGATTCTAATTTACTGTCTTATTGTTGCTGTTGTCATTGTTCTGAATCTGTAGAATGATAGTATTTTTTCTTTGTAGTTTTACCTCACCATTATAGGATGAAATCATCCTTTCAAGTTCTGTGAAGAATAATAGTGAAGTGTTTTGATTTCCATGGGATTTTCAGATTCACTTTTAAGATATTGATGAGAAACGTGCAAAATTGGCGGAGGAAAAGATTATAATTCCAGAAAATCTTTGTATGTGATTGAATTGTGAGAGACAAATAAAATAGAAGGCATAAGTGATACATTCAACAAATGTCACAAGAGTAATAAATTTTTTTTGCTTGTAATTGAAGAAAAAAAACAAGAGATGAAGAAAAAAATGGAGAGAAAAGCATGCTTTCTTTGATTTGAGTTATGATTTTTCGTTGGGAAGATCAAGACTGTTTAAAAGGATTCGTTTGCTTTGCATTGGTGATCCGGGATTCCAGGTATGTCCCAGAATGAACTTGGAGTCTGAAATTTGGAAGCCAAATAGCTAATCTGCGTTCTCATTCAAAATTCAGTTTGAAAATTTCCCAGCTTTGTGAAATGTATAGATCATTGCTTTGTGATTATTTTAACTTTTATTGAATGGGCTTGATATTAGATTCAAATGGGGCAGAATATTAATTTTGAATCTGTACTTGAGTAATACTATAATTTAAATATACTGTTCTGTGCTGCTATAAAATTTGTGATTCTTTGGGCATGGTAGACCTGGGAAGCTGCCAGGATATGGCTTCTCCTGTAATTTCTAGCTTGATATAAAGGAAATAAAGCATTGTATTTGGATCCTACTTTTATTTAATCAGAAGATGCAGTCATGGATATAAAGAGAGGAGGAAGAAGAGAGAATCCAAGAGGGAAGGGTGAATAGTCCGAGAGAAATCCAATATCCTGAAAATTATTCAATATCAGTATGCCAAAGTCATAAAGCCTACAATATATAACCTAATAAATAGGCAAATTGGTATAGGACGAGTAAGAGATCATTGAGAAGAGAAAAAAGAGTGAAAGAGAAAGAGAGGGAAACTAAGGAGAGAACCCCTTTCACGGGAAAGTTTTTATAATTTTAGTGACACGGTAAATCTCATGTGAACCCCACAATATACTAAAATCATAGAGGCTCATGGAATGATTTCTCAAAGGTAGAATAGAGAAATCTAATGTCCAATATTAATTCAATATTTAATAATCAAAGATGTCTCTGTCTCCAAAACATCAATTAGGCAAACTTGAAATAAACTTACAAAAATAAAAAAAATTACTCTTAAAATAAAATAACTAACCTTTAAAATAAAAAAAAATCATAAATAAAATATCTTACAAAATTAAATACGAATATATAGAAGTCCTCGAGGTCCTTGTTGTTATCACCAGTGTTTATTTTTGAAAATACATAAAAGTATTTTGAAAAACAATAAACTATTTTGAAAAAAAAAAACTGAAAGTGGATTGAAAAGAAAATCAGTATAGTTAACAGAAACAAAATTGAAAAAACAAAAAAAAAAACCTGAACTAGAAATTAAAACAGGATTTCTGTAGTACTAAAATACAATAAATTCAAAACAAGATTGTAAGACTTACTGAATTTATAGAAACAGAAAAGATGCAAAGATCAAGACTTGTGTTTAACACAATGTTCTTAAAGCAAATTCGTCCCCCGTACTGGTGCTAACGAGCTTGTGGACGGTGCTTCTCAGGATACAATGATCAACACACACAATAGAAGCACTTCGACATCCTGAATTGCTTTGTCATCTATCTCCTTTTCACCATTATATTCAGCATTTTCAGCGGTAAAAAGTTCCAGAAATGGAGTTTCCCCATCATCAATGACATTACCTTTATTTTGTTCCCCTTTTTTTGATTCTCTTTTTAGTTTCTTCTCAGTGATAGTAGTATTCTCTTTACTGTCTGAAGCTTTATCCTTTGAGATTTCATTTGTTTTCTGCTTCTTGCGCTTCAATTCTTTCCCCAGATCAGGACCTGTAAATGGAGTTTCTTCATCATCCATGGCATTGACTTCATTTTGTCGCACCTTCAACTTTTTCTTTAGTTCCTTCGCAGTGATGGTACTATTCTCCTGCTGGACTGAATCTTTTTCCTTGAGTTCCATTGTTTTCTGTTTTTATGCTTCAATTTCTTCTCCATGTCAAGACCCCCAGCACTATTAAGCTGACCATCTTTGCTTTGATTCATTTCATAATGTTTGGAGTTCTTGTTTCTCATGCTGTGATCTATTAGCTCTTCCTTTTCAACTCCAAGCTTGTTAGCAAAATTAAGTAAAGAGTCGTCAACTATATCACCTTTCTCATTCTTCATGATTTTATCCATCAGTCTGGCATTGAAAATCTGCAAGTTCGGCACCAGTTTTTTAACCTGCAGTAACATTGTTTCCAGAATGGTCATTTAGGGGTGCAAAGCTGAAGTTAACAAATGGAAATCAACAAAAAAATGTGAAACAAACTATCACCTTTTTGGCTAACTTATCTTTTCGGCAATAGGGTTTCCTTGTAGATTTAAGTTCTTCAGGTTAACTAATGAAGACAGCACCTTCCAGCATAGAACCAAGATACATCATAAGGAATATACCAAACAAAAATAGTTACAAGTTGAGATCAAACTTCACCACAAAATGGCTAACCTTCAGATCTGACCAGTTTGTGATCAAATTGTTTCCCAGGTCCAAATTCTGAACTTTTGAATTACGAGCCAACTCAGCTGGAAGAGTCTCAGTAATTGAAAGCAATAGGTTGCACAGTTTAGTGATCAAAACAACACTAGGTAGAAGTGAAATTGTGAAATGACAGAAAAACACCATAAATGGGCTGCAAAAGCAGCAACTGAAAGAATGGTTTAGCTCCGAGTTTGCATTTGAGGAAAGCATAATTTATATCAAGATGGATCAATAAAAGACCACATGCCTTGATATCATTGTGAGCAAGTCGGAGCTCTTTTAACTCAATGCAGGACTTGAGTGAAGAGTCGATGCTCTGAAGTAGACAATTAGAGAGAGACAGTTGGAATCAAGAATAACTTTGAGAATCCTTGCATTTTTAAGTTTAATTTTTGCTGAAGACAATGATTTAACAAAACTGTTTACCTTTGTAATTGATTTCTACCTTGACCAGGGAGACACCAATTTCACGAATAGGATTTCCAGAAAGAACTGCAGACAGAAGTGATTATATGGTTAAAAAAATATTCCTAGAAATAACGTAAAAATTCATTATAAAATATAACCATAATCATGAACAATATTTTTTTTCCATGTATATATAATCATGGACAAGATTTGATTAAAAGATCTGCAGACGTTCAAAACTTTAGATGCTTTCATTAGATTGCCTAGTCACCTAATTACTTCATAACTATCGTGCTGCACAAATTCTTGACATATCCCCTCAGACGTCTAAAAGTGAAAAGCAATGAGTTTGAAAGTAGCACTAAACAGAAATAAGAGCACTTGAGAAGAAGAAAAAAATATCTGAAAGCCTCTGCAAGTTCAAAATGTAGATGGAAAATTTGATTATTGCCGTGTTAGTTGAATCTAAAAGTGAAGGTAGATATAGTATCTGTATGTTGTTGCTTTAAAGTAAATCATCCACAGCTTCTGCAACTTCATAATTTATTTTAATTTTTTCATTTAAATAACAAAGGAAACAAAGAGTTAGCTAATATTCTCGTTAATGCACAATGGTGAGTTGATTTAGACAAAATAGACTACAGAATGCCAAAAAGTTTATCATCATGAGTGTTTTAATGTCTGGCTGGCAAGTTCAATGATAATAAGGAGATTCAATAATATAATACAAATCATTGGATATTGGACAACATCATCATTCACACATGATATTAGGAAACTGAGAACAAAGAACTCATACCAAGAGTGTTCAATTCCTTCATAAGATCAAGCTGAGGAATCAAAACAATCTCATAGTCTGCGAGGGGGAAGGGGAGAAGGGAAGGGAATTGCATTAGTGGAAGGAACCCTAAAATCTTCTCTTTTTGGACCAAAAAAAATAAATACATCCATCAGATATGAAAAAACCAATGAAGCAATGCAGTGGGTTAAACAATGAAACTCACCACGTAACCTCCCAAGAGACCTGATCTCGTCCATTGAGCTAAGCTTATTTTTTCCAGAATTTAAAACCTGGTGTACAAAAGACTGAAAAAAGTGAAATTTGGAAACTCAATTTTAATTTTCAACAAGTTTAGAATTAAACCAGTTGAGAAAAAGCAGTCTGGTTCAATCAAGCACAGTCCAGACATCGCAAACATATTTAAAAGAATAAAATTTCCTTAATGTAAGAAAAAATTGTTTATAAGGCATTACAGATGATGAAAGCATAAAGAAAGGAGTATGAGATAAATTTCACTATAGTTGATTTCAATGAATTAAAATCCAAAATGATTGATGGGATCAATCATAATTATAAGTGCAGTTCTTTCTCATATTTTTGGTGATTATTAAAATTAATTGAAGTTTATTTACGACCACTGGAATGATGGAATCACTAATTGCAACAACAGAGTTGAAGCGAAAATGAGTAACATCTTAGTAACTTTGGTTGTTTGTATTTATTGTTAACTACATTATTCATAGCATCGATTAGTAGAGACTGAACCCTGTGTAGTTTAATTCAACAACATATCCAGTGAAATTTACATCCTGCAGGAGCCAGAAAATGCAAGACAAAAAAATGTGAATCAAAACAGGCTGTCTGGTTTCAAATAGACCAGTCTGACATTCTTGCAATATCAAAGCTGCTTTACTGCAGTGTTATTGTTTAAGAACCAAAAATAGAACAACTTAAAACTGGTCGGGCCCTGCCTTGCCTTCCATGAATTAGAGGCAGTATGACAATTCTGTCAGGATTTTAAACTCTTTAAGAAGAAGCAAAAAACTAAAAAATGCGTGCTTGAAAAATCAAAAAATTTAACTGCATCCAACCAAATTATCCACTATGCAATGAAATATTCACAAAATATCTTAGAAATAGTTCAAAAATAAATTACAAGGATTTTTTTTATAAGGAAAGAGATGTACATATTTATTGATTATATTGATACTTACAAAAAAAAAGAAGGAACGGCTGCAAAATTAAAGTTTAAGGTTCCCTAAGAAATATAAAAAAGAATCTAAGTGCACAGGAATGGTCTCTTTGACTCAAAAAAATGAAGCAAACGCAAAAAGTTATCTTTGAAATTAATAGGGGAATCCGGGAATGCTATATCCCCTTAAAATTTCTTCTGGTCCTCTCCCTTCATAGGCACCACGAAAGGGAAATGGATGTTATCCTCCAAGCTATCCTCACCTCTTTCCTATCCTGACTTAACAAATACTCCTGTATAGTATTTGGCGGCACCTAACAACAACCAGACGAAGAAAAATCATACTCCAAGAATCCCTCGCCATATTTCCCCTTCAAAAAATGAAGATTTTCAATCCTTTCCAATCTTAGTCAGACAAAAGACAACACAGCCTGACTAATACTGAAATAACTTATTTCTAAAGGTATAGCCGACGAATAAAAAATCAATATCAACTAACATGTCGAAGTTACAGCCAATGGAGAGATCAATAGAGATATTGAAAATTGATATTCATTCAAAAAAATGTAATGGCAATTTATAACAAATTATGGAAACTTTAGATGAAACTATAATAGGCATTTTTAAATTATAATATCAAAAATAAAATGTATATATAATAAAATATGTAATATTTATGGTCCAAAAAAAATTTATATAGTATATAAGAAAGCATTAACTTATATAAGTCCATTTAAATACTTTTTTTTATTAGTACAAGTCCATTTAAATACTCAACCATTCATGTTCTAGTTAAATATATTTTAACAAAATTATCCTCAATCTAAACATCAATGATTAATAAGGAAGCGATGACAGCAGATTGCTTGTCCATCTCAGGCAACCAGACAGTGTGGGTACCCCAGTTTAGAAGGGAGTTCCATGATTGGAAGAAATGGGAAATTATGGCCTTACTGGAGTTTTTGCATCATTCAAAGATTGCCATTGATCAGGAGGATATCACTATGTGGAGAATCCAGGTTGGGAGGAGTTTTTTTTTGATATCTTTCTACAAGGTGCTAGCTTAGCAAGGTATGGAAGACTTTCCTTGGAAGAGCATTTGGCAGCCTAGAGTCCATCTTAAAATGGCCCTTTTCGGGTGGGCAGCCTCATGGATTGCAATTCTTATTATATGTTGGAGTGTCCCACATCGCTCGTCTCTAGCTCTCTAGTCTATATATAAGGACCCTCTCTACCTCTTCTTAACACCTAGATTTTAAAGATCGAGCTAATTGGGAGTTGGACCTCCAAATTTTAATATGGTATCTGAGCCAGGTCAGAGCTCTAACTTTGGGCTAGAGGAGTCGCGGCGCGGGGCGCGCCCATTTGGCTTTCGCTGCGACATGCGATGTAATCCAGGAGGCGTGTTGGAGTGTCCCACATCGCCCATCTCTAGCTCCTCTGGTCTATATATATGGACCCTCTCTACCTCTCCTTAACACCTGGGTTTTAAGGATCGATCTAATTGGGAGTTTCGCGACATGCGATGTAATCTAGGAAGCGTGCTAGAGTGTCCCACATCGCCCATCTCTAGCTCCTCTGGTCTATATATATGGACCCTCTCTAGCTCATCTGGTCTATATATATGGACCCTCTCTACCTCTCCTTAACACCTGGGCTTTAAGAATCGAGCTAATTGGGAGTTGGGCCTCCAAATTTCAATACTATGGATAATCTAAAGAAGAGGGATTTCCAAATGGCAAATAAATAGCCATGTGCAAGAGGAAGGAAGAAACAATGGACCCACCTCCTCCATTGTGAGGTGGTGCATGATTTATGGTATATGTTATTTTCTCTCTTTGGATGCACAAGGGTGATGCCAAAGATGGTTTGAAAAAACAGAGCCCTCAATTAAAGTGAGAGTATGATCACTTTGACGCAGAAAATAAAAGTCAATTAGGGATGGCATAGTCATCGTTGTCATAATCATTATCACTAGCGATAAGAATTGCTCTGGCTGCCATCAATTATCACCATGGGCACATCTCTAGTATGCAAAGCCTCATCCAGAATGTTGAAATGTCAGATGAAATCTCGTGTATGGCAAGAAGACTTTTTTTGGGTCTAAACCGAAACATCACAGTAAATCCAAGAAATCAACACATTGGGCCTGTATTCTCAATATCGCAATAGCATCACTGATTAAGTGATAAAACATCTCTCCCTCGTTTCCATCTTGAAATCCTGTGATTTTCGAGATATCAAACAATATCTCGAGTTCTCGACCATCTTGCCAAGATTTTATACCCTAGGTATAACACACCAAGTTCTCCATCATTTATCAACAAATTATAGAATACAAGCAATAAATATTATATGCACATCCAACATGTATAAAAATTCTACTATTTTCATAAACATAATATCTTACGATTATCATAAATAAATAAAAAACAAAAAATCTCCTAGGGAAAAAATTAATGCACCCGAGGCATGCAATTATAATTAATAAATATCTTTGGGGGAAAGACCTACCATTCCACATCGACAGCATACTTTGTTGTTTATTCATCTCAATCAACAAATTACCTGCTACGATTATTAAGAGTTCTTCAAAGAATTATCTAGATATAAAGAAGGGGAAAGAAAATTATGAAATTATGATAATGGTGATATGACAAGGAAATGAAAGAAATGAATAGCTTCATGCAGCTGGAAAGAAATGAATAGGGTCATGCAGCTGGAATAACTGTCTCTACTCTGTAATCAAGAGTAACATAAAATATTACCCCTACTATAAGCTATCCCCTACTATAACTGTCCCCCACATTGAAGCACAAATATAAGCTTCCTGCAATTATCCTGAAGCTTACTTTTAGGTGAGTGTGGTGGTGTTTATACAAACTTTTTTGATACATGTATGAATAGACACAGTCACGCCTTATAAAGAAGACACCTTATTCAGTCAAAATTCAAATTAAATATAGTTGCAAAATGACAGCATGCATTTTTGGACTGTCTCTAACAGTAATATAAACGGCAGTGTTTTTTTTAAAAAAAATTATTTAAATGAATTTTTTCTAAAAAGACATATACATAGTGGGCCAAGGCCCAAACCCGATCACGTTAGGTGCGGGGCGCGCGTGTGATGAATTGAAACTGACACACAAAATGCATATGAATTGAATGAATTTATGCATGTGAGTGCGGTGGTGTTTATATATACCTCTTCATGCCTCTTTGGTATAAGTATGAAGTTTCGGTTGTGTCTGTTCATGCCAGACAAACATAGTCGCGCCTCAAAATTCAAACCAAAGGTAATCACAAAACGACGTCGTTTTGAATTTATATCAAAACCAAAACCAAACGCAATCGCAAAATGACATCGTTGAATTTAATTAACTTGGTAACTAAACGATAACGTGCATTTTTGGACTATCTCTAACAGTAATATAAACGGCGGCATTTTTTTGAAAAATTATTTAAATATATTTTTCCTAAAAAGATATTTACATAGGGGGCCAAGGCCCAAACTCGACCACGTTAGGTGCGAGGTGCGCGTGTGATGAACTAAGTATGTGCTCGGTTGTGGAACAAACACAGTCACACCTTATTCAGTCAAAATTCAAACCAAAGATAATAGCAAAACGACGTCGTTTTGGATTTATATCAAAACCAAACGCAATCGCAAAACGACATCATTGGATTTAATTAACCCGGAAACTAAACGACAGTGTGCGTTTTTGAACTGTCTTTAACAATAATATAAACGGCAGCGTTTTTTTGAAAAATTATTTAAATAAATTTTTTCTAAAAAGATATATACACAGTAGGTCAAGGCCTAAACAAGACCACGTTAGGTGTTGAGCACACGCATAGTGAACTAAGTATGTGCTATATATGTCCTCTCATTTCTATAAAACTTGGGTGTCCCTTAGGACACAAACCTTTCTTCAATATAATTGTATATTTACTCTTTAAAAGGCTTGTATCTATTCTATGTGGGACACAAGTTTTTCACAAGTTTCAAGATTTTGTTACCATTTTCAAGTGGTGATATTTGAAAATAATTTCTCATTCACTCTTTAAAGATTTTGAGCAACCCAATACATGATCTTAATCTCCTCATGGAGGATAACACATTTACATGTTGACCCACCAAAATTAATGTTTGGGACCTACTATAATTTTAGCTCAAAGATAGTTAAAAAATTATTCTCAAAATCTATTATTTTTAACAATTCTCCACATGAATAAAATTAACTAAAAGTAATGTAAATGACATGTAAACACTAAGAGAGAGTTCAATTAAAAATTTTCTACATAGAAAAAAGTAATTTGTAGCCTTGAACATTCTCTTGTGAAATACTATCAAGATTACTAATTGATCAATGAATATAATGTCTTGTACTATTTAACCGTTTATATAAATTAAGATAATAGTATTCACACGTAATCTATTTTCACACAATTGATTCTCAAGATTGTTTTCATTTTGACCATAAACAATATATGGAATCATCTGAAAAATGAAGAACGGGGGGTCAGCGGAAGTGCTTGGAAATTCAGAAGGATGGTGGCAAATTTTCATAAAGCTGACTTGTGCATGTTGGAATTATATTAGAAGTTGGTGAACTGGACTCATACCTTTATCGGCTCTCTTCAGTTCTGGCTCAGGTGTGGTTCAGCCCATTGAAACCAGCTCTAGGCATTGAAAAGTTTTTATTTCATTATATATACATATATATATATATATATCTATTTTGTTGGGAATTAGTTTCTTTTTTTTTTTAATACCGTGCTAGTTGCGGCCAAAATGTTACATATACATATTAGGTAGTTGTCATAAATTTATTCAAATTTTTGATGATTTATTTGTGACTTGAAACAATTTAAAAAATGTTCACAAATTTTTTTTTACCTGTTTTTGTTTTGAGTTCGTTTTATCTCTTATGTTATAACTCGCTTATATAAAGGTATTATTTTTAAAGCTTTTGATGTATGAAAAAATAGTTGTCATTAGAAAAAAAATATTTCAAATTTTGAGAGTTTTTTGTTCTTATAATCTCTTTGATACATAGTGGATTAATCATCATTATCCGTGAATATAAGTATATTGCCAAATTAAGTAAATCTTGTTTCTTTTTATATATTTTATTCATTTGAAATCGATTTATTATTTGCTTATTCACTATTGCACAACAATACAGTGGTCTTTTTTTTTTAATTTTTTAAGTAACTTAAATAGTACAAGTCTCTCAAATATAAATTTCAATAAACTACTTAACACAATTCATAATTAAATAAAAATAAATAATACTAGTCCTTACAAACAACTTAGCCGAGCCCATAGATTTTATTGGCACAAAACAAAGAAACATACTTGCAGATATTGCCAAACCTACCCATCACATTACTTCATTTTCACTTAACCCCACAAGTGCATACTTGCAGATTTTGCCAGACCTACCCATCGTATTACTTCATTTTCACTCATCCCCACAAGCGGAAGTTGTTTTCTTATCTTCTTTCGCTTTAAAAATGATAATATATATATATATATATATATATATGTATGTATGTACATGCATACATAAATACATAGAATCGACCCTATATAATTTGTGACCTAAAATAATAAAGTTTACATAGTTTTTATTTTTAAATAAATAGATAATAATAAAAAATTAGAATATAATACGAATAAGAATTTTATTAATATAATTAAGTTTTTTTTGAAAATTTTTTATAAAGTTAAATTTTATTAATCTTAGATTTTTAATTTAATTATAATGTAAATAAATAAAATTTGAAATATTTTTTTATAAAGTAAAAATTTATTAAACTTAAGTTTTTAATTTAATTATATTATAAATAAATATAATTTGAGATATTATTTTTAAATAAAATTTAAAATAAATATTTTATTAATTTTATTGTTGAGCCGATATCGCAAACACACATCATAATGGTAAGGATAAAAAGGAAGGATCATGACAACACCGCCTATAAACAACGTGAAACAATGATCCCCACTGTCATCCATTGCTTTAATCATGCAAAACAATTTTATCTTTACTTTTAGTGCCTTTGCCTCCAAATTATGGCCCAGAAATTTTCAATGAATTGATCATCGCCCTATCAAATGGGAGAGTGGGCTCCCCTAGTTAATAATGGCTTTGTCCAAATTGTCCCAAGCTATTTTCTTTTTAAGTCTTGTAAGAAATTCTTTTGATTCAGAGCAAATTATTATTTTTATTCATAAATATTTTATCGAATCATGCAAATTTATATTTTTTTTATTATTTGATTTATTTTGCGTTCTTTTATTTCATTTCTTGCTTCTCTTACATAACATTATTATATATTTTATTAAAAATCAACTACTTTTATATTTTTTAATACTATAATAATTATTGTCAATTTTTTACATGTATAATAGTCATTTTTAAAAAAATATATAATTATAGTATTACAAAACAACTTAACAGTATGAGTTTCTTAAATATGAGTCCTAGACAATAATCTAATTCAGTCTATAATTAGATGAAAATAAATAATATGAGTCTTGGATAGGCAACTTAATTTAACATGATTGGTTAAAAATAAATGTTCACATTTGCCCTAACAAAAGAGTGAGATTTAAACTCATGATTAAGTGGGTAGCACAACCAGTTACATATACAAGTCTCTAATAATTAATAATTTTGAGAAAAACAAAAAATTATTATTCAGTAGAATTACTAATTGTTATTTATTATCATCTTCTGTAGATATTTGTATCTGAAAAAACTTTTTCAAACATACAAGAGTGCGTTTGAAAAAGAGAAAAAAAATCAATTTTGTGTGTTTTAAAAAATAAAATTAATACAAAATAATTTTAAAAATTTGATCAAATTGTAAAACATATTTTTCAAAATAACTTGTACAAATACAAAACTAAAAAAGGAGAATGCATGAGGGTTTTAACTTAACATTATACCAAGGTGCTTTTGATTGTTTGCTTGAATAAATTACTCCAACCTAAAGTTTTGACCTCAATAAATACATACATGTATATTCTCAATATATTCATATTCTATATTTACAGGATTGATGTGTTTGTATCATAATTTAATGACCATTCTTGATAAAATGCAGTACAATACATGGACTGAATAAACTAGTGAACAATGTGAAGTGAATGAATGCTATTTTGAGCTACGAAATTTAAAAACTTGGCAATTTATTATTTTACATGTATCTCTTTCTCATCGATTGGTATTAGTTGAAGAAATGAAAATTTTTCTAATTGTTTGATGAGAAATGCAAAACGGAAAGGGAAAAAAAAAAGAAATAAAATCCAGCCGGTTGAGAATAAAATTCTTTTATAGAAATTATTATGAAATTAAGAATCTTCCTCTCAAAACTTTTTCATATTTTTATAAAAGATCTTTTAAATTTTTATAAGTTTGTGTTTCGATACCAATGGTCTCAATCTGTCATTGTGTATTAATAATTATAAAATATAAAAATTTATAATTTAATAAATATAAATAATTTATATACGTATCAATCAAATCGTATCATCCCCCTGACACATATTGCATTTCTCGTGCGAGTGATATTGCAAAGGTCAAATGAACTGATACATCGTAATGAATTGTAAAGAGTACCGTTTTCTTTAAATAAATTCCCAACCGTCGTACTGGTACTATGTATTGACTCTATTGGTTAATTTTCACACTTTGAGGACCCTCGATTATCACTCTCATCCAGAAGCTTGGAAGCCTTTCAAAATGGGTGGGTCGGGTCATAAATGAGTTAAATTTATATTTGATTCAAATTAATCAAATCAAATACGGGTTAAGACAATTCGAATTTGATTCGCTACTTAATTTTTATTTTAAAAATAAAACACTACTTAAGATTGTCACATCTTAATCAAGTAATATGGATAACAAAATTCATCATATTTCTCTGTTAAAATTTTTGTGAATATACATTAAAAAAAAATTATTTTTCTATTAATAAATCTAATCAGGCAAAATTTATGGTGATTGCTTTCACAGGTTTATTTTCTTTTATAGCATGAACTAAATTGTTAAACTAATAACAACTTAAATAGTTGTTTTGATATATAACATTATCTAGGGACTTAAACAGAACTTACAAGAGGATATAAATCTATGTAATTATCTCTGAACATTCATAACTTGATTAGGACTACAAGATTTTATAACTTTACTCATTAGAAATTATCTAATGAAGGTTTGCTACTTCAAACTTTGAAAGAATAATGCAAGTGACAATATTAAGATATTAGTATCCAAGAAAAATCAAATGAAAGTCATTCACTGATATCTCATAATGAGAAAAAGAACTTTCAATCACTGCCAATACATAAATTTCTTTTGTTTCTACCATAAAATTCTCTGGAATGAATAACTTGGACTTTTATTAGAAACAAAAGGAAAAATAAAATAAAATTGTGTCTACTAGTGGAGCACTACCATGTATATACCGTTATATATATGTAATTAATTTTTTTTTATGTATTTAAGTAGTGATAAGAAATCTTATTTTTTTCATGATAATTAATATAAACTAATAAAATGAATTTATATTTTTGTACATGTATATTTTTAATATGATTTGTAAATGTCAATTATTGTTTATGAAAAAAAAAAATGGTATTCAAAGCTCCTAGCGAAGACCAATTTAACTTATTTTGAATCACAAGTTTTTGGTTTGTGTTTTGTTTATATATATGGTGATGTTGAATTACATTATCTAAATATTAATTTTATTTTATAATCTATATTAATTTAATTTTATAATCTATTGTATATATTTTAGTATTTTGTTCTTTCCCAAATGAAGATATAAATATATATATATATATATATTCTTATATTATTTTATTATTTTTCAATCTCAACCGTCAAACACCTATATTCAATCCGTATTGACCTACTAAATTGACGGGTTCTTTATTACTCAATTCGTTTATGATCCGCTAACTAAATGAGCAGGTTAGGACGAGTTGATAGTGTGCAGCTTAGGACGGGTTAATAGTGTGCGGGCTAGGACGGGTTGACAAATTTAAATAACATTTGTCACCTCTATTTTATACCCTAAGTATAACACACCAAGTTCTCCATCATTTATCAACAAATTATAGAATACAAGCAATAAATATTATATGCACATCCAACATGTATAAAAATTCTACTATTTTCATAAACATAATATCTTACAATCATTATAAATAAATCAAAAACAAAAAATCTCATAGGGAAAAAATTAATGCACTCGAGGCATGCAATTATAATTAATATTTTCTACAACAGACCGCCTTTAAACCCGACGCATGCAATTATAATTAATAAATATCTTTAGGGGAAAGACCTACCATTCCACATCGACAGCATACTTTGTTTTTTATTCATCTCAATCGACAAATTACCTACTACGATTATTAAGAGTTCTTCATAGAATTATCTAGATATAAAGAAGGGGAAAGAAAATTATGAAATTATGATAATGGTGATATGACAAGAAAATGAATAGCTTCATGCAGCTGGAAAGAAATGAATAGGGTCATGCAGCTGGAATAACTGTCTCTACTCTCTAATCAAGTGTAACATAAAAATATTACCCCTACTACACCAAAGGTTAACCTACATATAACTGTCCCCCACATTGAAGCACAAATATAATCTATCCCAGCTTCGTGCAATTATCCTGAAGCTTACTTTTAGGTGAGTGTGGTGGTGTTTATATAGGCCTTTTCATGTATGTTTGGTACATGTATAAAATTTTGGTTGTGTCTATTCATGACTAACAGGCATAGTTGCGCCCCACAAAGAAGACGTCTCACTCAGTTAAAATTCAAACTAAATATAATCGCAAAACGACAACGTGCGTTTTTGGACTGTCTCTAATAGTAATACAAACAGCAGTGTTTTTTTAAAAAATTATTTAAATGAGTTTTTCCTAAAAAAATATATCCACAGTGGGCCAAGGCCCAAACCCGATCATGTTAGGTGCGGGGCGCTCGCGCGATGAATTGAAACTGATGCACAAAATGTATATGAATTGAATGAATTTATGCAGGTGAGTGCGATGGTGTTTATATATACCTCTTCATGCTTGTTTGGTACAAGTATGAAGTTTCGGTTGTGTCTATTCATCGCGCATTATAAAGAAAATGTCTCATTTAGTCAAAATTCAAATCAAAGATAATCGTAAAATGACGTCGTTTTGGATTTATATCAAAACCAAACGCAATCACAAAACGACATTATTGGATTTAATTAACTTGGTAACTAAACGACAGTGTGCATTTTTGGACTGTCTCTGATAGTACTATAAATGGCAGCATTTTTTTGAAAAATTATTTAAATAAATTTTTCCTAAAAAGATATATACACAGTTGGTCAAGGCCCAAACTCGACCACGTTAGGTGTGAGGTGTGTGCGTGGTAAATTAAGTATGTGCTCGGTCGTGTTTGTTCATGGCAAACAGATACAGTCGCGCCTTATTCAGTCAAAATTCAAACCAAAGATAATCGCAAAACGACATCGTTTTCGATTTATATCAAAACCAAACGCAATCGCAAAACTTTAATTAACCTGGTAACTAAATGATAGCGTGCGTTTTTGGACTATCTCTAATAGTAATATAAACGGTAGCATTTTTTTGAAAAATTATTTAAATAAATTTTTTCTAAATAGATATATACACAGTGGGCAAAAGTCTAAACTCGATCATGTTAGGTGCTGAGTGCATGCATGGTGGGCCAATTATATGCTAGGTCCTTCCCTTTTCATAAAATTTGGGTGTCTCTTAGGGCCCAAATCTTCCTTCAAGATAATTGTATATATACTTTTTAAAAGCATTGTATCTATTCTATGTGAGACACAAGTTTCAAGATTTTGTTACCATTTTCAAGTGGTGATATTTGGAGATAATTTCTCAGTAACTCTTTAATGATTTTGAACAACTCAATATATGATCTTAATCTCCTCATAGAGAAAAACACATTTACATGTGAACCCACCAAAATTAATGTTTGAAATCCATTATAATTTTAGCTCAAAGATAATTAAAAAATTATTCCTAAAATTTATTATTTTTAACAATCCTCTACATGAATGAAATTGATTGAAAGTAATACGAATAACATGCAAACATTAAGAGAGAGTTTAATTAGAAATTTTCTACATAAAGAAAAGTAATTTGTAGCCTTGAATTTTCTCTTGTGAAATGTTATCGGAGTTACTAGTTGATCAACGAACGTGATATCTTAAACTGTTTAACTATTTATATAAATCAAGATAATAATATTCACACATAATCTATTTTCACACAATTAATTCCCATAATTGTTTTCATTTTGACCTTAAACAATATATGGAATCATCAAAAAGGAAGAACGGGAGGTCAGCGGCAGTGCTTGGAAATTCAGAAGGATGGTAGCAATTTTTCATAAATGTGACTTGTGCATGTTGGAATTATATTAGAAGTTCGTGAACTGGACTCATACCTTTATTGGCTCTCTTCAGTTCTGGCTCAGCCCATTGAAACCAGCTCTAGGCATTGAAAAGTTTTTATTTTATTATATATACATATATATATATATCTATTTTGTTGAGAATTAGTTTCTTCTTTTTTTTAATACCGTGCTAGTTGCTGCCAAAATGTTACATATACATGTTAGGTAGTTGTCATAAATTTATTAGAATTTTTGATGATTTATTTGTGACTTGAAACAATTTTAAAAATGTTCACAGGAATTTTTTTTACCTGTTTTTATTTTGGGTTCGTTTTTTCTCTTATATTATAACCCACTTATATAAGGGTATTATCTTTAAGACTTTTGATGTGTGAAAAAATAGTTATCATTAAAAAAAAAAGATTTCAGATTTTGAGAGTTTTTTTGTTCTTATAATCTTTTTGATACATAGTAGATTAATTATCATTGTATGTGAATATAGGTGTATTACCAAATCACGTAAATCTTGTTTCTTTTTATGTATTTTATTCATTTAAAATCGATTTATTATTTGTTTATTTACTATTACATAACAATACAATAGCCTCTTTTTTTTTTTTCTAAGTTACCTAAACAGTATAAGTCCCTCAAATATAAACCTCAACAAACTACTTAACACAATTCATAATTAGATAAAAATAAATGATATGAGTCCTTACAAACAACTTAGCCGAGCCCATAGATTTTATTGGCACAAAACAAAGAAGCATGCTTGCAGATATTGCCAAACCTAACCATCATATTACTTCATTTTCACCTATCCCCACAAGTGCAAGTTGTTTTCTTATCTACTTTAGCTTTAAAAAAGATGAATAAATAAATAAATAAATATATATATATATATATATATATATATACACACACATATGTATGTATGTACATGCACACATAAATACATAGGATCCACTCTATATAATTTGTGACCTAAAATAATAAAGTTTACACAATTTTTATTTTTATTTAAATAGATAATAATAAAAGATTAGAATATAATACGAATAAAAATCTTATTAATATAATTAAGTTTTTTTTGAGATTTTCTTTATATAGTTGAATTTTATTAATTTTAGACTTTTAATTTAATTATAATATAAATAAATAAAATTTGAAATATTTTTTTATAAAGTGAAAATTTATTAAACTTAAGTTTTTAATTTAATTATATTATAAATAAATATAATTTGAGATATTATTTTTAAATAAAATTTAAAATAATATTTATTAATTTATTGTTGAGCCGACATCGCAAACACACGTCATAATGGTAGGATAAAAAGGAAGCATCATGACAACACCCCCTATAAACGACTTGAAACAATGACCCCCACTCTTATCCATTGCTTTAATCGTGCAAAACATTTACACCTTTACTTTTAGTGCCGTTGCCTCCTAATTATGGAGCACCGCGTACGACAAACCCATAACTTTTCAATGAATTGATCATCGCCCTATCAAATGGGAGAGTGGGCTCCCCTAGTTAATAATGGCTTTGTCCAAATTGTCCCAAGCTATTTTCTTTTCATTTTCTTTTTAAGTCTTGTAAGAAATTCTTTTGATTCAGAGTAAATTAGTTATTTTTATTTATAAATATGTTTTCGAATCAAGTAAATTTATATTTTTTTTTGTCATTTGCTTTATTTTGTATACTTTTATTTCATTTCTTGCTTCTCTTACATAACATTATTATATATTTTATTAAAAATCAACTACTTTTATATTTTTTAATACTATAATAATTATTGTCAATTTTTTACATGTACAATAATCTTTTTTTAAAAAAATATAATTACAGTATTACAAAACAACTTAACAGTATGAGTTTCTTAAATATGAGTCCTAGACAATAATCTAATCCAGTCTATAATTAGATGAAAATAAATAATATGAGTCTTGGATAGATAACTCAACTTAACATAACTAGTTAAAAATAAATATTCACATTTGTCCTAACAAAAGAGTGAGATTTAAACCCATGATTAAGTGGGCTAGCACAATCAGTTACATATACAATGGTCTCTAATAGTTAATAATTTTGAGAAAAACAAAAAATTATTATTCAGTAGAATTACTAATTGTCATTTATTATCATTTTCTGTAAATATTCGTATCTAAAAAAACTTCTTCAAACATACAAGAGTAAAAAAAATCAGTTCTGTGTGTTTTGAAAAATAAAATTAATACAAAATAATTTCAAAGATTTGATCAAATTGTAAAACATATTTTTCAAAATAACTTGTACAAATACAACACTAAAAAAGGAGAATGCATGAGGGTTTTAACTTAACATTATACCAAGGCGCTTTTGATTGTTTGCTTGCATAAATTACTCCAATCTAAAGTTTTGACCTCATTAAATACATACATGCATATTCTCAATATATTCATATTCTATATTTGTAGGATTGATGTGTTTGTACCATAATTTAATGAACATTCTTGAAAAAATTCAATATAATACATGGACGGAATAAACTAGTGAACAATGTGAAGTGAATGAATGCTATCTTGAGCTATGAAATTTAAAAACTTGCAATCTATTATTTCACACGTATCTCTTTCCCATCAATCGGTATCAGTTGAAGTAATAAAATTTTTTCTAATTGTTTGATGAGAAATGCAAAACAGAAAGGAAAGAAAATAAAAAATAAAATTTCGCCCTTTGAGAATGAAATTCTTTTATAGAAATTATTATGAAATTAAGAATCCTCCTCTCAAGACTTTTTCATATTTTTATAAAAAATCTTTTTAAATTTTTATAAGTTTTTGTTCCTATACCAATGGTCTCAATTTGTCATTGTGCATTAATAATTATAAAATTTAAAAATTTATAATTGAATTAACGTAAATAATTTATATATATATATATATAAATATATAATATTGACACATAAATTATAAGTATCAATCAAATCGTAACATCGGCCACTGACACAGGTAGCATTTCTTGTGTGAGTGATATTGCAAAGGTCAAATGAGTTGGTACATCGTAATAAATTGTAAAGACTACCGTTTTCTTTAAATAAATTACCAACTGTCTTACCGTAACCATTTATTGACTCTATTGGTTAATTTTCACACTTTGAGAACCCACGACTATCACTCTCATCTAGAACCTTGGAAAGAAAAGCAAGGGACGCAACTTAACAGAGTTCATGTTAGACTTCCAATGCGTTTTTCCCACCTTCCAAACAATCCAAAGTCATAACTTACTTTCCCAAAGTCTTTAAAAGAAAATTTGTTTAAAAAAAAAAAAAAAGGAAAAAGACTCCAAGAGTCGTATCCGTCCCCAAATTGTCTATAATGACCCCTCCCTCTTTATTGGGTAATCTATGTTGAACATGATGGTGTTCTTTACGAGAAATTATTTGTGGTGACCGTTAATTTAAGGTAGATAATTATTTTATGAATTTAGTAAAAAACAAATGTTTGATATATTAATTTGGTGTATCGAATTGACTTATTAGATGATGTATCAATGATTTTTTAGTAATTAATAGATATATTTTATCTTTTATTTAAAATTTAAAGAATAATTATGATGAATGATGTTAGTCGATAAATCAAACCGGTGTACCTAGTATTAGTTTGTAAATATATGCCATAAATAATGTTATGATGATATTTAAATTTAAAATATATGTTACGTATCAAAATTTGATTTGTATTATTATTGAAATTTTTTATACCATCACTAAATTATTATTTTTTGTCTAGAACATCACGTGACAATTTGTCTTCCAATAATACAATGTCATGTATCTCATAATCCATTGCAACAAGTGAATCATTGCATATGTCACATGATATTATTAATTTTTTTTCTTGAATAGGACCTAGTAAATTTAGCATACATTTCATGTGCATGTATGCTCAATATGACAACTTCATGATGTCATGTTTCACAAAAGATAAAGATTATTTTAGGATTGGATGTTTAATTTCAAATAGAAAAAGTATTCAAGGAAAAAAAATGGCCTTGAATTCAAAATATTTGGCCCAAATGGGCGTTTGACATTTTTTTTTTCCTTTTGTTCTTTGGTCAAATTCGTCCAATACATAAAAAATATTTTAAAAATTGGACTTTTAAAATTCAGCGCAAAAATCTGGGAATTCAGAATATTTGAAATCAAATTGAATTTCGTGTACTCAAATTCTCCCTAGTCCTTGCATTGATTGATAACTTATAAAAAAGTCACCCATCTTCCAAACATTAGAGGACCCAACACATCATTAATCATCTAAATTTCATCGAGGACAGTTTCCCATGTTTCTAGAAACATTTCATCGAGGACAGTTTCCCACGTTTCTGGAAACATTTATGATTATAGGATCGAGGTTCATCGGAAAAGAAAATTTGATTTTTTTTTAAAGATACAGTTTAGTTTCCATGCATGTATACATATTTAGATAGAATATATCTTTATCCATATTGTACTTAAAAAAAACCAAAAGGAAAAAAACATTTAAGATTATAAGTTTTTTTTTTTTTTTTTTAAAGAAAGAGTAATGGTATTCAATTCAACTTGAAATCTGAATTACAAGTCAACTAGAATATTACATGTACAATAATGCTACAATGTTTTAAATTTGTATCACAAATGATGTCAAGAGAGAAAAATGAAGAGAGAGAAAAACATTAATTATGAAAAAGAGGAGAGAAGAGAATAATGTAATCCTTCTTTCATATTAAATAACTAATGAAGGGATAGAAGAGAAGAGTGTAATGTAATTCTTCCATCTTTTTCGAAAAAGATAAAAGAGAGAAAGAAAATGAATGAAATATTTTATTATATGACTAGAAAGGATAAAATAGGAATTCATTTTTTTAAAAGGCAAAATAAGTAATCACTAATTCTCTAATTTTTTTTTTTAATGTCTCTCTCACTTTTGAAAGGAGAGCAAAATGACCTTTTAAACCCCTTCCTCTCCCTTCCTTTTTTTCTTTTTCATTCCTTAATTTTAAACGAAACATAAAATAAACTCTCATTCATTTTCCTCTTCCTCCATTTTCTTTTAACTCTTTGAATCCAAACGCACTATTAATGAGTGTACAAATATAAAAAAAGTTTGGTGATAAAGTAATATGAAAAAATTTCATGCTTATTCAAATCAGTCTCAAACATGTGACATAAATGATGTCACGCTAATACTCTTATTTTAAATATAAATCACACATGAAAAACTAATTTGAATAAGCATAGAGTTTTTCATGCTAACTTATTATTAGACTTTTTTTCACACAAATAATAGTGGGTTTTGAGCCTATGACACAAATTGAAGCGTGATGGACAAAATGGGCCTTTTTCAAATAACAAGAGTTATTTGTTGCAATATTGATAGACATATTACTTTAATTGTCCAATTCTTGTACTCCATCCTCTCACAAGAGTAGGATTCACTGTTTATGCAATTGACCAATAGGTCCCCTCATTCTAGAAAAATGAGTTAGGAGGGACTCTCTAATCTGTTTCTTATGTCTCCCACTTTTAGGAGAGCAAAATGAGCCTTTAAACCTTCCCTCTCCCTCCCCTTTTCTTCTCTTTCCCTTTCATTCCTTAATTTTAAACTAAACACAAAATAAACTCTTGTTCATTCTCCATTTTTTCTTTTAACTCCTCGAATCCAAACGCACTATTAATGAGTGTATAAATAGGAAGAAAGTTTAGTAGTAAGGTAGCATGAAAAAATTTCATACTCATTCAAATCAGTTTCAAACATTTGGCATAAATGATATTATGTTAATGCTCTAATCTATGTTGAACAGGAAGGTGTTCTTTTTGAGAAATTATTCGGTGTGATCATCATTCTACGTCAGTATCTGATGTGAGGTGATAACCTCTCACACAATTTTAAGTTTTTCTAATATTTAAGGTAGATAACTGCTCCATGAATTTAACAAGATGGTTGAGTTTGTGAGCGATTGTCACACCACATCTGATGATGATGTGGAGTGATCGTCATACTAGATAATTACTCGTTCTTTAAAGAGTCTGGGGCGAAAAAAAATTCAATAGTAATGAAAGTTAATTTTAAATATGTGACATGAATGATAGTGTGATGAAATTTAAATTTAAATATATATTATGTGTCAGAATTTGATTTGTATTACAACTGAGTTTTTTCATACTATCTTTTCACTTCGTCTAAAACACCACAGTGACAATATGTCTTCCAATAATACTATATCAAGTATGTTATGACTCACTATAAAATATATATTATGTGTCAGTGTAATTATCATAAATTTTAGAAAAAAAATTAATATAATTTACTTTTTAAAATATTATCACTAATATAATACTACACCATTTAGATTACAAATTTAGAAATCACAGCGTTGCTTATCAATAAAAGTTCACAAATAGTTGTTCTATATTATGTGCCTAGTCAACTTATTATTTTTACTTACTTATTGTATCAGACTAAAATTCATTTTTTCTTTTAAAAATATTTATGTTAACAAGTTGATTTCTTCTTCCATTTTGGAACAAATCTTCTGTGTTTGGATGGTCATGTGACCTCTGGTCTTGAGTCTTGACCAACTCCGAGGCCATCTTGACCAATTGTAAGTTTTACCTTTCAAAAGGTTAAATTTGTCTTAAATATTTTAAAATAATAAAAATTTTACATTTATTGACCAAAACCTTAGACTAGAAAATGGGTTTAATTAGGATTAACCAAGTTAAGGATTGTGTATCCTACGACTATGATAAAATCTTTAGTGAACTCTATAATAAAACTGTGAATGATATCATTACTAAGTGCATTAGATAATGCAAAATGTCTTTTTTCCTTAAAATGATTGAATTCTTAAGTGGGAAAAACTGTTGAAATTAAGAACTTCAAAATTTAATGTACACATATTTCAGGATATGTATTAAAATATTGTCTTAAATATTATATTTGTTCCCATCAATACGTGTGTGGTGTGTAAACCGGATTTAAGCAAAAAGTACCCAATGTATATTGAATCTTTGAAAACTCTGCTTATAACTTGCACAGTTAGAGATAGGATTTTGAATGAACACTGGTTTAAATATAAAGGCTTAGTCTATATTCCAATATTGTGGATTAGGAGAATATTGACAATAGTTTTGCATAAAACCAAGAATGAACAAAAATACAAAAATGGGGCTGCGAGGGAGAGAGGAGAGAGCAATAAAGACGATGAATTAGAATATTTTTGAAGGGTCAAAAAAGGTGGCATCCCCCTGTTTTCCAATGGAGACATTTGAGTGAATTTTCAACCATTGAATTTCACAAGCGAAATTTCGAAGCAGAAAAATCTTTACATTTGAAGCATTGAAAGCCGCCTCTACTGTACAACTTTATTTGTTATATATATATATATATATATATATATATATATATAATATATGTGCCATTGGCCGTGGAAGAAAACAAAAACTTCCATTATATTAGTTTCTTCAATAATTTACAAACACAAGGAAGAGATAGAGCTTGGTCTGTGCAGGTTGGATAGAGATTTCTCTTTTTCAAGTAGAAGAGTTTAAGCTTAAAAACCCATCTCCGATTTTGAGTTTTTTGTGGCAAATTCCAGGTTTATTGGCTTAAATTTTGAAGAAATATAGTGAATTTTGGTGGGTTGTTCTTCTATTTGGGTCACCATGGATGGCGGTGATCTTTACAAAGCAAGCAGAGCAAGTAGTAGTTTGAGGAGGAACAGTTCCTCAATATGGAGGAACAATACAATGGAAGTTTTCTCCCGATCTTCACGGGATGAAGATGATGAAGAAGCTCTGAAATGGGCTGCCCTTGAGAAACTTCCCACTTACAATCGCTTGAAGAAAGGCTTACTGATGGGATCTCATGGTGCCGCTGATGAAATTGATATTGATAATATTGGATTTCAAGAAAGGAAGAATTTGATGGAGAGGCTAGTGAGAGTCGCAGAAGAAGATAATGAGAAGTTCTTGTTGAAGCTCAAGGATCGAATTGATAAGTAAGAATCATTATCCTCACACACACACACACACAAATATATATATATATATATATTGCTTATAAATGCATTTCTTCTGGATTATGGAATAATGGGCTTGTTCTGTGGCATGAATTGTGTCAGAGTTGGGATTGATTTGCCCACCATTGAAGTCAGATTTGAGCATTTAAATGTTGATGCTGAAGCTTATGTAGGAAGCAGAGCTTTGCCTACTTTCATAAATTTTATTGGGAATGTTCTGGAGGTAAGTCAGTAATATGAATCACTAGCTGTTGTTTGTATAGATGTAAATGTCTCCAGTTGTGTTTCTGGTTGGTTCTTCATTCTGATTTTTCCTCTGTTCAAAAGGGCTTTTTGAGCTATATCCATGTACTTCCAAATAGAAAGAAGCATCTCTCTATCCTTCATGATGTTAGTGGAATCGTCAAGCCTAGCAGGTGCAAAATCATTCTCTGTCCTTCTTTTGAACTGAATTCTGATTTGTTCAATTCTCTTTCCATTTTTCATTTTAATTTCTAGGAAATACATCTCTCATGTTGATTGTTCATTTGATCTTTGCAGATTGACATTGCTCTTAGGTCCTCCGAGTTCTGGAAAGACCTCACTCTTGTTAGCTTTAGCTGGAAAGCTTGATCCTGATTTAAAGGTAAAGAAATGTCACCGCCGCATCACTTCTTTCATGGGTTTTAAATTTTTTGATAACCAATTTCATCTCCAATGTCTCATTTTTCCTTTTGAAAATGCTAGGTTTCTGGGAGGGTCACTTACAATGGACATAGCTTGCATGAGTTTGTACCCCAGAGAACTGCTGCCTATATCAGCCAACATGATGTCCATATAGGAGAAATGACTGTGAGAGAAACCTTGGCATTCTCTGCAAGATGCCAGGGGGTTGGATCCCGTTTTGGTGAGTTGACAGATTGTTGTGTTTCTTTCTTCCCCATTTATGCATTCAAAAACTAGACTGACAATTTCAACCAAGTTAGGTTTATTAATTGTTCTTTTCAATTGTCTCTAGACATGCTAGCAGAGTTGTCAAGAAGGGAGAAAGCGGCGAATATTAAGCCAGACCCCGATATCGATGTCTACATGAAGGTAAGAAAGGAGCTACTTTATAGTAATTATTTTTTTATTATTTGGAAGATCATGGAAACTAGACTTCTCCAAAGTATATTTTTAATTGTGATACTGATGGATAAATGAGTTTTTAAATTCATTGGATTCTGGTCAACATGGGTTTTTTAAAGCCTGATTCCAACTTCTATGTTAATTTTATATTTCAACTTTCAAAGCCTGTCATGGTAGTTGAAGTGTTTTCTTAATTCTTTCTTGTAAACTTTGAATTGGAATTGTTATTAAATTTGAATTGTATCTTCAATGCAAATAGTTTCCTAGTTTAATGAAACTCTTTTGTGTGTGGGAAAAAATTCATTATTATTTTTGAAATTCAGGCAGCAGCAACAGAAGGCCAAGAGGAGAGTGTAGTCACCGATTATATTGTAAAGGTATTATAAACACACAACATTCTGTTATAATCGAATTTGTAAAGGTAGCATCACTTTGCACAAACTTATTTATTTTTTTTCCACTTAAATAACAGGTTTTGGGACTGGAAGTCTGTGCAGACACCATGGTAGGGGATGAAATGTTAAGGGGTATCTCTGGAGGACAGAGGAAGCGTGTTACAACAGGTAAATCAACTCATTTCTAAAATTCAAGAAAAGAACTTTTCTATATTTTTTCAAATTACTCTAATGATACAAAAAATTTCCCACTAATACATTATAGGTGAGATGCTGGTTGGACCAGCAAAGGCACTTTTCATGGACGAGATATCTACTGGTTTGGACAGTTCAACAACTTTTCAGATTGTGAATTCGTTGAAACAATATGTCCACATTCTCCAAGGAACTGCTGTCATCTCTCTGCTGCAGCCGGCACCTGAAACCTATGATCTATTTGATGACATCATTCTCTTGTCCGATGGCCAAATTGTGTATCAGGGTCCCCGCGAGCAAGTGCTCGAGTTTTTTGAATCGATGGGTTTCAAATGTCCTGAGAGGAAAGGTGTGGCTGACTTCTTGCAAGAAGTAAGTGTGCACCCGTCTTTCTTCTTATAATTTGTTTTCCATATTTATAAAGAAATTGTAAATTTTAAGAGATGAGCCTAAGTAATTTTTAAGTGTCATTTATAGTCTTCTTAAACAACAAATTTTGGCAACAGGTGACATCGAAGAAAGATCAGAAGCAGTATTGGGCACGTAGAGATGAGCCTTACCATTTTGTTACAGTCAGGGAGTTCGCTGAGGCATTCCAGTCATTCCATGTTGGACGGAAAGTAGGAGAGGAGCTAGCAACCCCATTTGACAAGACCAAAAGCCACCCTGCTGCTTTGACTAACAAACAGTATGGTGTTGGAAAGGGGGAGATTTTGAAAGCTTGCACCGCAAGAGAACTCTTGTTGATGAAGAGAAATTCATTTGTCTACATTTTCAAGCTCACTCAAGTCAGTATTATTTTTACATATATTTTTAATATTGGTCTTAAATTTTTTGTGTGGTTACTAACCATAGTTTTTCAATCTTCTTTTAGCTTCTTTTGATGGGATTGATTACCATGACACTCTTCCTACGGACTGAGATGTCCAAAAATACAGAGACTGATGGAGTAATATATACTGGTGCTCTGTTTTTCACTGTTGTTATGATCATGTTTAATGGAATGTCAGAGATTGCCATGACAATTGCAAAGCTTCCTGTCTTTTACAAGCAAAGGGATCTTCTCTTTTATCCCTCATGGGCATATGCACTTCCCACATGGGTCCTTAAGATCCCCGTTTCATTTGTAGAGGTTGCTGTTTGGGTATTTCTCACTTACTACGTCATTGGATTTGATCCAAATGTTGGAAGGTATTAAGAAACGAAGAATTTGTCGAAAACTTGTTCAGATTTGTTTGCATGTGTTGCTTCTGATCCAAATGATAATTGATCAAATGTTCTTTGTGCAGATTATTTAAACAGTACCTGATCCTCTTTCTAGTCAACCAGATGGCTTCTGCATTGTTCCGATTTATTGCGGCAATGGGTAGGAACATGATTGTTGCAAACACATTCGGGGCGTTTGCAGTGCTTGTACTTTTTGCATTGGGTGGCTTTATTCTATCACGAGGTATACACATGAATGGGTTTTTGAGGACAATTCTTCTCATTCTTAAAACATTGAATAATGCTTCTTTCTATTTTGTTCAATGCCACAGAGGATGTAAAGAAATGGTGGATATGGGGTTACTGGATGTCACCATTGATGTATGGGCAGAATGCAATTTTAGTAAATGAGTTCCTCGGGAATAGTTGGAGACAAGTAAGTTAATGAATTTGAGTGTCTTGCATGCTTGTGCACAGGTTTATGTTTCAATTAGAATCAGCTGATGTTTGAATTCACTTTCATGTCAAAGGGAGCCACAAATGGAACAGAACCACTAGGAGTGAGAGTTTTGAGGTCTAGAGGGTTCTTTACTGAGGCATACTGGTATTGGATAGGAGTAGGTGCATCGTTCGGATTCATGTTCGTATTCAACATCTGTTTCACTCTCGCTCTCTCTTATCTAAACCGTGAGTGTCTCTGCCTTCTCTTCTTTAAAACTTTTTGAAGTGAGAGTTTGTGTAATAATATTAGTTTAAAATTGTGCAGCTTTCAGCACGCATCAAGCTATTATACCAGAAGAAAGACAGAGCAATGCAAACGATGACCAAATTGAGTTATCCTCCCGAGGAAAAAGCTCTGTTGGAAGAACTGCATCTGAAGGTGAGGAAGCTTCCATATAATGATTACGTTTTCCTTTCTATTATTTATGTGCTAACAAATTAAAATTGATATGCAGAAAGAGGAGATCAAAGTAGGAGGAGAAGTGTCTCATCTGGGTCCTCATCTGTGAGGACAGAAGCCATTGTGGAGGCCAATCAGAACAGGAAAAGAGGAATGATTCTTCCATTCGATCAACATTCCATCACCTTTGATGACGTTAAATACTCTGTTGACATGCCACAGGTAACTATAAAATTAAACAATTGATGTGTTTGGACGGGAAAACTACTTGTCTTAAAGAAACTTGACATTAATTGTTGAAATATGACTTGCAGGAAATGAAGGATCAGGGTGCCCTTGAAGATAGATTGTTGCTTCTGAAGGGTGTTAGTGGAGCTTTCAGGCCGGGTGTTCTCACAGCTCTAATGGGTGTCAGTGGTGCAGGTAAAACAACTCTTATGGATGTGCTGGCTGGCAGGAAAACTGGTGGATACATTGAGGGTAACATCACAATTTCTGGGTATCCAAAGAAGCAAGAAACCTTTGCTCGGGTTTCTGGATATTGTGAGCAAAATGACATTCACTCTCCTCATGTTACTGTCTATGAGTCCTTGCTCTACTCAGCTTGGCTGCGTTTGCCTCCAGAAGTCAATTATGAAACCCGAAAGGTTGGTAACTAAGAAGCATTTTTCTATTTCAGTGGTTTTTTTTTCTTCATTTTATTAAGATGAAATTCAGGTTTATTAGAAGCAAAATATATAGAGAATTGGGTTATTGAACTTGACTTGGTTGAGCTCTTGTCAGCCTTGAGTTCAGCTTGAACTCTAGACCTCGAGCAAGTTCAGCTGATCTAAATTTTATCAAATTTGAAGTTTGTATGTGTGATTTGTCAGCTGAGTGAGTCAAGTTTAAGAAGTTCATGAGCAGTATTAACCGTAACCAAACCTTTTGCCTCATTTTATTTACTATTCTTGTTGTTGGATTGAAAAGATCTCTTCACAATTACCTAACAACAGTAACAAGGTGTTTCTAAAGCTGCTCATTCACTAAGAGAGGTGCAAAACCTTGAGCTCAACACATCAAAATTAGTGAACCCTTAGCAAAATGAAGGAAATCTAACTCATTCACAAATGATGAACTTCCAACCAATCACCACAGAAATTCCAGGCATCCGGCAAGGAATTGATGAAGAAAAAAATCTAAGTCATTCACAAATGTCTTGAACTTCCAACCAATCACCACACAGAAATTCCATGCATGTGGCAAGAAATTGATGAAGAAAATTCAGTGAGGCAAGACATTTCACTATTTAATTCTGACTAATTTTTGCAGATGTTCATTGGCGAGGTCATGGAACTAGTGGAACTGGTCCCATTAAGAGATGCACTAGTTGGGTTACCTGGTGTGAATGGTCTCTCAACGGAGCAGAGGAAGAGGCTAACCATTGCAGTTGAGCTGGTGGCAAATCCCTCCATAATATTTATGGATGAGCCAACTTCAGGGCTGGATGCAAGAGCTGCTGCAATTGTGATGAGAACAGTTAGAAACACTGTTGACACAGGAAGAACAGTTGTGTGCACCATCCATCAGCCAAGCATTGATATATTTGAAGCTTTTGATGAGGTGAGAACTGTTAATTTACAGAAAGAATTAACTTCCTTTATGGGTTCTCTTCTATACTTAACATACTGAAATATTAAACTTGGGGTTCCAGCTTTTTCTAATGAAACGAGGAGGAGAAGAGATCTACGTGGGGCCATTGGGTCGTCATTCTTGCCATTTAATCAAGTATTTTGAGGTAAGATGCAATGAATGTAAAAAAAACTAGCAGCTATAATACTTCCATGGCTTTATGGGTAAATGACTTTCTAAACATGACTCACCTTTCAACCAGGAAATCGACGGAGTAAGTAAGATCAAAGATGGCTATAATCCAGCAACTTGGATGTTGGAAGTTACTTCTTCAGCACAAGAAATGGCTCTGGGGGTTGATTTCACTGAAGTGTACAAAAACTCAGAACTATACAGGTGGGTTCAATTGTAAAGCACATAACTCCCTAAGGAGATTTAGATATTATTAGAGGCATGCAGTTTTTTGTCCCATGGAGAAATGTTCAAAATAGCCTTATCATAGTTACATATATTAAAATTTATCTATAAAGCCTTTCCTAATGTATGGCACATATTGCAGGAGAAATAAAGCCCTAATTAACGAATTGAGCCAACCTCGTCCTGATTCAAAGGATCTCTATTTCCCTACACAATACTCGCAGTCTTTCTTCACCCAGTGCATGGCTTGCTTATGGAAACAACATTGGTCTTACTGGCGCAATCCGCCATATACTGCAGTAAGATTTCTCTTCACCACCATCATAGCACTGGTGTTTGGGACGATGTTCTGGGACCTTGGTTCCAAAAGGTAAGTTACAAATAGAGAATTTAAAACAGTTCCAAAAATTCAAACTCTTCTAGTTTCTATCTCAATGTCAATTTTAATTTTCATGTTGCATATTGTAGGGAAAGCCAACAAGATCTGTTTAATGCCATGGGTTCTATGTATGCCGCTGTTCTGTTCCTAGGAGTCCAAAATGCCTCATCAGTGCAGCCAGTGGTGGCTGTTGAAAGAACTGTCTTTTACAGAGAAAGAGCTGCAGGAATGTATTCAGCCTTGCCATATGCCTTTGCTCAGGTAACTAATATTCTTTCTATAGAAATTTAATATTTCCTGTAATCTTCAGAATTCCATGATTGTGATGAATTTTTTTTTCTTTGGTTCTAGGTTGTTATTGAGATTCCATATGTCTTTGTACAAGCAGCAGTGTACGGTATTATAGTATATTCAATGATTGGATTTGAATGGACAGTTGCCAAATTCTTTTGGTACTTATTCTTCATGTACTTCACATTACTGTACTTCACCTTCTATGGCATGATGGCTGTCGCTGTGACCCCGAACCACCACATTGCTGCCATAGTTTCTGCAGCATTTTATGGAATATGGAACCTATTTTCAGGATTTATAGTCCCGCGACCTGTAAGTTCTTGCAATCCCATTTTTCCTTTAACCTGCACGAGTATCCAAATCGCGAGAACTAACTATTTGTTGTTTTCATTTTCCTTGTGAACAACAGAGGATACCTATATGGTGGAGATGGTATTATTGGGCATGTCCAGTTTCTTGGACCTTGTATGGCTTGGTTGCATCACAATTCGGAGATATAACCGAGCAGCTTGGCACGGAGCAACAGACGGTGGAAGAATTCGTGAGAGGGTATTTTGGGTTCAGACATGATTTTCTTGGAGCAGTTGCAGGTGTGGTTATTGGGTTCACAGTTCTTTTTGCATTCATCTTTGCCTTCTCCATAAGAGCATTCAATTTCCAAAGGCGATAAGGAGTAGTTTTAAGCACACTTCTCCTCTACATTTGATCACAAAAAGCGCCAAAGATCATGTCAAAAAATAGTTTTAATTCTATGTACGGGATGTTCCTAATTTCCTATTAAATCATTATATAAGTCAAGTTCTTTTATTTTTCCCCCTACATTTCTATTGTATGTGAATGAAAAGTTTAGTTTATTTTTTCGATGTTGGTTAATGCTATGGCAGCTTACTCTTAAACAAGTTCTAGGTCACCCTAACTAGAAAAAGAAATGAAATAATAACGCATTCATATGCACGGTCATATCCTTTTTGGGGATTTAAAATTTTATATACAAATTTGAAAAAAAATATCATTTCAATAAAGATAATCTTGACATCATGCTTAGTTAGGATCAGGTGAATCTACGACATTCTCCTCCACCCGATTATGTTACGCTTTTGTCACAGTCAGATTATCTTGTTTATCCGTTTACCTTACAGTTATGTGGACTCGTGTATGGAGAAGTAATTTAATATAGCTTTTGAGAACATAATAAAAAGCTTAATATATATCTCTCTTAACAAAGATAAAGTAGTTATTAGCACTCAATTTGAATAAGAATAGGTTTAAGATTGAGGGGGACCATGCAAATATAACACTATATATCTATACCATGCTAATGCGTATCTTAATTTGGTAAAATTTGTTAATTATATTATGTTATATTAAATGATTCTATTGTCTCTATTCTGTGTATATGTTTGTAATATATGTAAGATAATGGAATACATAACATCACCAAATAAAAATTGCTACCATGATTAAAACGCTAAAACTTTATGATTCTTGGATGTGACAGATCAAGATTGGTCTCAAGAACATTAGATTTGATAACAAATCAATGAAATGATACCACTGGGAGTCCCTTGACAATGGACCTTGTAACCAAATATATTTTGCACCCCTCTGGTCTTTCGGCTGGCCAATACAAATCATATTGAGAAGGACTTAATAAACAATTAAATATTCTTGTGGAAATCTAATTATTATGTGTGTTTTCATATGGTTGGTGTCAATAATTTATAAGATAAATTATACAGACTTCCCTTCAAGTTTTTGATAATTACAGGAACTTTTTCTGAAGTTTCTAACATGAAAGTGGCTTCCTCTATTTTTTCTAAAAAATCACAAAGACTTACCCTATAACCTTTTTTTTCTTTTTAAAGTGACAAAATGTTCATTTCATTTAATTTTTTTTGGATTTTTTAAATTTTGACCTTTTTCTAACCTTTTTAAAATTTTTTTTTTTCATTTCAGATAAAAAATAAAATTACGATAAATAACTTATATTTTTTTAGTCTAAGATGATTTTAATTAATATTTATTTGAACATGAAAAAAAAAACTTAAAAAAATTGATCAAAATTAAAAAAATGAAAATAAATAAATACATGAAATGGACATTTTTGTAATTTTGAAAATAAATAAAACTGAAAGAGAGGTCAGTGTCATTTCAGAAATATCAAAGAAAGTCTGTATAATTGTCAAAAGAATTCGGTATAATTTATCCTAATTTATATTAATTTAAACTTGGTGAAATCAGATCCTAATTAAATTTTATATATATATATATATATATATCACCATCCTCGTTTCATAAGCAAATTTGATTTTGTAAGGACAATTTAACTTCATAGTGCAGAAATGACCGAATGGGAGCAGTGGCCGATTTAGAGTGACTGGGGGTTGGGGACCGCCCTTCCAAAGATTTGAATAATAAAAAAGAAAATTGGGATAACTATACTAACCTTCCCGAGTTATTTGAAATTTTGTCAGTTACAAGAATTTCTCAAATGTTTTTTAAAATTACATTGATATTTTGTTTGATATACTATCTATATATAAATTTTTCCTTTCGTATAAGATCTGTCATTAATTATGTTAGAGTTTAAACCAAATTTTCTTATATGACTAAAATATCATTGTATATTACACTTATCTCACCTACTTTATTATTTTTTTAGAGAAAACAGTTGAGTTTCCTTTAATTATTAGATCTCACAGGAAGGACAATAAATTTTTCGTATCTTGATAATTCTAATAGAGAGATCAATGTAATATTAAATATTATAAGAAAAGTCTTTGTAATTCTCAAATATCATCAGGAATGTCAATGTAATTATCCCAAAAAAATTCTTCTAGAATTTTATAATAATTTAAAAGTTACCACTTCAATTTTTGATATTTCTATAACAATACTTATATATATATATATATATATAAGTATGACCAATCTCAATTTCACAAGACAATTTAACTTTGACTTGAATTTCTCTCTCTCCCATTAATAATTACATGAATTCTTTAGCTACTTGTTCTGCATATTATTTGATTGTGCTTTTTGTTGAATCTATTTCAACTAATAATTGTTTTGTATTTTAGAAATTAGGAGTTTTACAACAATAAGTGTGAGTTTTTGTCAGAATTGCAAAAAAACACAGATTTTTACAAAACTATACATTGACTCAAGGATGCACAATTGCACATTTACCTTCTTAGCCAATTGGTTAAAAAGTTCAAGTATATAGATATTCAATTGAGCGATATTATACATATTCTTAATAAGTTTTTTCATTTTTATTTACAGAGAGGGATAGAGTTTACTATAATAAATATATGTGAAATCACTTTTTTAAATCTAAAATTAAAAAAAAAATTATTGAAAAAATTGGTTATACATAACATTTTTCCTAATTTATAAGCCATGCCATGGATATATGAAAGAAAATTGTTATGTATAATGATTTTCTCATCTTATTTATTTTTTATTTTTTTATTTCTAGACACAAAGAATAAAAGCTACTATAAGAAACATATTTGAATCTCATAATATGTGTTAAATAATAATATGAAAAAATTTATTATATATAGCTGAATGGATATAGAGAAATTGTATATATGTATTGATCTTTAGAATTGATATATATATATATATATATATATATATTATAAAAACTATATATGATATTTACACTAAATGAAACAATAATACAAAGCTTACAAGAATCAACACAACTGACTCTGCAAAAACAGAGCATGCACTACAGCTATTCAAGCAAACATTACAAACAGAACAATAGCAGTTCCATGTGGAAATAGTGGCAGCGATTATATTATAAATATCTTTAACCAACAATGACCCCATTGCGTTATATAATATTGGAAAATATTAAACATAATGAATTTTTTCATTTTATTTTTTTATTTATAGACACAAAGTGTCAAGAACGAGATTAAAAATTTTAGTTAGAAAGGGAAAATTTTCTACTTAATATTCGATTATAAATTTAAAAATAAAATATGTATAAAAATTTATATTAATTGGTAATATTTTTATAAGTAATTGAATTTATTATATAAATGAACTCATAAATTAGATAAAAAATCCCAACCAAAAGAAAAAAAAATACTTCAAATTGATATGATTATAAGAAAACATTTTAAAAATTGGACTTTTAAAATTCAGCCAAAAAAAATAAAAATTTAGGCTGCGCATTGGATAGTGATTCAGATATAATTTTTTGAAATTTTTTTTTAAAAAATCTTATAATTAACTTTTTAAAAATTATGAAAATGCATTTGAATATGATAATTTAAATTATAAAAAAATTTTAAAAAAATAAAATTAATAGCTTATCAAACACTGTATCCCGCGTTTTGAAATTCAAAATTTGCAGTTTGAAAACCTAATCAAACAACCCTAGACATTCAGAAGATTTGAAATTGCATTAAATTTCTAAATTAAGGGGCGTATCCAATCAAATCCTCCTAATTATTGCATTTATTAATACTAAATAATAGCCATTTTAATGAATTTTGAACTGACCCAAGGCCACCCATCTTCCAAACATTATAGGACCCAACACATTATCACTCATCTAAATTTCATTGATGACAATTTTCTATATTTCTAGAAACATTTATGATTGTAGTTATTAGTGTCCCATCCGACATGAAAAGTTCTTCTCTACCTGCCTTCAGTTTGAGACTCAATGCATATGCATATAAATTTAGTTAGAATTTTTTTTCTATTGTTGTATTTAAAAAAATATAAGTAAATTATACTGACTCTTGCTTGAGATTTATGACAATTATACTGACTTCTTTTGAAGTTTCTGAAATTACTACTGACCTTTCTTATTTTACTTAAAAATATTTACTTTCTGCTTGTCAAATTTTTTTTTCTTTCAAAATGACAAAACTTGTCTCTTTATTTATTTATTTTACATTTTTTCAATTTTGATCAATTTTTTCTAACTTTTTTTTATTTTTTTATTTAAAAATGAGTTTAAAGTAAATAACTTATTTTTACTTTATATAAAAATAAATTAAAGGTTTTTATCAATATTTATTTAAAAAATGGAAAAAAATGGTCAAAATTTAAAAAAATTGAAAAAAGATATGAAAGGGGTAGTTTTGTCATTTTAAATAAAAAAAGAAAAATTAGTGTAATTTATCCAAAAAAAGATTTATGATTATAAGTTTTTTTCTTTAGTAGAAAAAATTGTATTCAATTCAAATTGCAATTTAAATTACAAGTCAAATAGACATAATACATAATGACACATCACACAATTATTATACAATAATGCTATACTTTTAAAATTTGTATGTCAAATAATATGACAATGATGTGTCAAAATCAAATTAATTATACAATTTAAAATAGGGTAAATTACATTAACCTCTCCGAAGGTTTATGACAATTACACTAACATCCTTACTTTATCTGAAAATAAACAGATAGCTTACTCTTGTCAATTTTTTTCTTCAAAATGAAAAAATCATTCCTTTCATATTTTGTTTTTCAATTTTTTAAATTTCGACCAATTTTTTTTTATTTTTCAAATAAATATTAATAAAAATCTTAAATTTATTTTTAAATAAAACAAAAATAAGTTATTCACCTTAAATTTGGTTTTAAATAAAAAAAATTAAAAAAGTGTTTAAAAAAGTTAGAAAAATTAGTTAAATTGAAAAAATGTAAAAATAATGAGCAATTTTGTTATTTTGAAAAAACTTCGATAGGAGAGAGGTATTTATATATTTTTGGATAAAGTAGGGGAAGTCAGTATAATTTCAGAAACTTTAAGAAAGTTCAGTGTAATTGTCATAAATCTGATGAAAGATCAATGTAATTTACCTTTTAAAATATTATCACTAATATGATACCACATCATTTATATTACAAATTTGGAAAGCACCCTGTTGCTCATTAATATAAATTCACAAATAGTTGTTTTATATTACGTGCCTAGTCAACTTATTATTTCAACCTATTGTATCAAACTAAAAATCATTTTTTCAATTAAAAATATTTATGTTAACAAGTTGATTTCTTCTTCCATTTTGGAACAAATCTTGTGTGTTGGCTGGGCATGTGACCTCTGGTCTTGAGTCTTAGACCAATTGTGAGCTCTACCTTTCAAAATTGAGAAGGCAATTGGACAGGTTAAATTCATCCTAAACATTTCAAAATAAAAAAAAAAAAAAATACATTTATTGACCTGAACAATAGACTAGAATATGGGTTGAATTGGGATTAACCAAGTTAAGGATTGTGTATCCTACGACTATGATAAAATCTGTTTATTTGAATCACTTATTCATTTGCTTTTTTAGGTGACTGTTCATAGTTCTAACAAAAGGTAGAAATCATATTTTTTTTTATGTTTCAATACATTACGTGATTTTGTATTCTTTTAATTACATTTTGATATATATATATATATATATTATGTCTCATTAAATAAAATAAATCATATTTTGCGTAACAAATTTCTCAATCTATATGACCCCACTAAGTAAACCCCCTCCTTCTAGAAAAGATGGATTACACCCCTAATAAATCCCCTCCTACTGGAAATGATGAATTACAACATTAATAAACCCTCTCCTTCTAGAAAAGATGGATTAGAAGGTGGGACAACGAGGACAGAACCCGGAATACATATCATTTTCCTAAATTGTACTTGTTTGGACAGTTGGCTGGTTGCAGGGTATTGCAATTTCTGCTCGTTCGCCGTATCATGGGATGTTTGTCATTGCCTTGGTAAGCAACTACGTGTCACAGAGAACTAATGTTTTTATGGCACAACTATTTACGTAAGTGTGGGTCTGTATCAATTATACTTGTATAGACCCACTATTCATGTGTGTAATTATGCTATTTATGTTACAAGAATACTGTATCTGGATCAAAAAAGTTGTCATCCCTTTCCACACATAATGGAGACGTTTGAGTGAATTTCACAGCCAATTTAAGAGCAGAAAAAATGTGGAAAAATCTTTACATTTGAAGCATTGAAAACCGCCTCTACTGTACATCTGTATTTGTTATATATATATATATATATATGTGCCATTGGCCGTGGAGAAAACAAAAACTTCCATTATATTAGTTTCTTCAATAATTTACAAACACAAGGAAAAGGTTAGATAGAGATTTCTCTTTTTCAAGTAAAAGAGTTAAAGCTTAAAAACCCATCTCTGATTTTGAGTTTTATGTGGCAAGTTCCAGGTTTATTGGCTTAAATTTTGAAGAAATATAGTGAATTTTGCTGGGTTCATCTTCTATTTGGGTTACCATGGATGGCAGTGATCTTTACAATGCAAGCAGAGCAAGTAGTAGTCTGAGGAGGAACAGTTCCTCAATATGGAGGAACAATACTATGGAAGTTTTCTCACGATCTTCACGGGATGAAGATGATGAAGAAGCTCTGAAATGGGCTGCCCTTGAGAAACTTCCCACATACAATCGCTTGAAGAAAGGCTTACTGATGGGATCTCATGGTGCCGCTGATGAAATTGATATTGATAATATTGGATTTCAAGAAAGGAAGAATTTGTTGGAGAGGCTTGTGAGAGTCGCAGAAGAAGATAATGAAAAGTTCTTGTTGAAGCTCAAGGATCGAATTGATAAGTAAGAATCAATATCCTCACACACACACACACACACACATACACAAATATATTTATTGCTTATAAATGCATATCTTCTGGATTTTGAAATAATGGGCTTGTTCTGTTGCATGAATGGTGTCAGAGTTGGGATTGATTTGCCCACCATTGAAGTCAGATTTGAGCATTTAAATGTTGATGCTGAAGCTTATGTAGGAAGCAGAGCTTTGCCTACTTTCATAAATTTTATTGTGAATGTTCTGGAGGTATGTCAGTAATATGATTCACTAGCTGTTGTTTGTATAGATGTAAATGTCTCCAGTTGTGTTTCTGGTTGGTTCTTCATTCTGATTTGTCCTCTGTTCAAAAGGGCTTTTTGAGCTATATCCATGTACTTCCAAATAGAAAGAAGCATCTCTCTATCCTTCATGATGTTAGTGGAATCATCAAGCCTAGCAGGTGCAAAATCATTCTCTGTCCTTCTTTTGAACTGAATTCTGATTAGTTCAATTCTCTTTCCATTTTTCATTTTAATTTCTAGGAAATACATCTCTCATGTTGATTGTTCATTTGATCTTTGCAGAATGACATTGCTCTTAGGTCCTCCGAGTTCTGGAAAGACCTCACTCTTGTTAGCTTTAGCTGGAAAGCTTGATCCTGATTTAAAGGTAAAGAAATGTCACCGCAGCATCACTTCTTTCATGGGTTTTAAATTTCTTGATAACCAATTTCATCTCCAATGTCTCATTTTTCCTTTTGAAAATGCTAGGTTTCTGGGAGGGTCACTTACAATGGACATAGCTTGCATGAGTTTGTACCACAGAGAACTGCTGCCTATATCAGCCAACATGATGTCCATATAGGAGAAATGACTGTGCGAGAAACCTTGGCATTCTCTGCAAGATGCCAGGGGGTTGGATCCCGTTATGGTGAGTTAACAGATTGTTGTGTTTCTTTCTTCCCCATTTATGCATTCAAAAACTAGACTGACAATTTCAACCAAGTTAGGTTTATTGATTGTTCTTTTCAATTGTCTCTAGACATGCTAGCAGAGTTGTCAAGAAGGGAGAAAGCGGCGAATATTAAGCCAGACCCTGATATCGATGTCTACATGAAGGTAAGAAAGGAGCTACTTTATAGTAATTTTTTTTTTATTATTTGGAAGATCATGGAAACTAGACTTCTCCAAAGTATATTTTTAATTGTGATACTGATGGATAAATGAGTTTTTAAATTCGTTGGATTCTGGTCAACATGGGGTTTTCAAAGCCTGATTCCCGCTTATGTTAATTTTATATTTCAACTTTCAAAGCCTGTCATGGTAGTTGAAGTGTTTCTTAATTCTTTCTTGTAAACTTTTAATTGGAATTGTTATTAAATTTGAATTGTATCTTCAATGCAAATAGTTTCCTAGTTTAATGAAACTCTTATGTGTGTGGGAAAAAATTCATTATTATTTTTGAAATTCAGGCAGCAGCAACATGAAGGCCAAGAGGCGAGTGTAGTCACCGATTATATTGTAAAGGTATTATAAACGCACAACATTCTGTTATAATCTAATTTGTAAAGGTAGCATCACATTGCACCAACTTATTTATTTATTTTTTCCACTTAAATTACAGGTCTTGGGATTGGAAGTCTGTGCAGACACCATGGTAGGGGATGAAATGTTAAGGGGTATCTCGGGAGGACAGCGGAAGCGTGTTACAACAGGTAAATCAACTCATTTCTAAAATTCAAGAAAAGAATTTTTCTTAATTTTTGCAAATTACATCTAATGATACAAAAAATTTCCCACTAATACATTATAGGTGAGATGCTGGTTGGACCAGCAAAGGCACTTTTCATGGACGAGATATCTACTGGTTTGGACAGTTCAACAACTTTTCAGATTGTGAATTCGTTGAAAGCAATATGTCCACATTCTCCAAGGAACTGCTGTCATCTCTCTGCTGCAGCCGGCACCTGAAACCTATGATCTATTTGATGACATCATTCTCTTGTCCGATGGCCAAATTGTGTATCAGGGTCCCCGCGAAGCAAGTGCTCGAGTTTTTTGAATCGATGGGCTTCAAATGTCCTGAGAGGAAAGGTGTGGCTGACTTCTTGCAAGAAGTAAGTGTGCGCCCGTCTTTCTTCATATAATATGTTTTCCATATTTATAAAGAAATTGGAAATTCTAAGAGATGAGCCTAAGTAATTTTTAAGTGTCATTTATAGTCTTCTTAAACAACAAATTTTGGCAACAGGTGACATCGAAGAAAGATCAGAAGCAGTATTGGGCACGTAGAGATGAGCCTTACCATTTTGTTACAGTCAGGGAGTTCGCTGAGGCATTCCAGTCATTCCATGTTGGACGGAAAGTAGGAGAGGAGCTAGCAACCCCATTTGACAAGACCAAAAGCCACCCTGCTGCTTTGACTAACAAACAGTATGGTGTTGGAAAGGGGGAGATTTTGAAAGCTTGCACCGCAAGAGAACTCTTGTTGATGAAGAGAAATTCATTTGTCTACATTTTCAAGCTCACTCAAGTCAGCATTATTTTTACATATATTTTTAATATTGGTCTTAAATTTTTTGTGTGGTTACTAACCATAGTTTTTCAATCTTCTTTTAGCTTCTTTTGATGGGATTGATTACAATGACACTCTTCCTACGGACTGAGATGTCCAAAAATACAGAGACTGATGGAGGAATATATACTGGTGCTCTGTTTTTCACTGTTGTTATGATAATGTTTAATGGAATGTCAGAGCTTGCCATGACAATTGCAAAGCTTCCTGTCTTTTACAAGCAAAGGGATCTTCTCTTTTATCCCTCATGGGCATATGCACTTCCCACATGGATCCTTAAGATCCCCATTACAATTGTAGAGGTTGCTGTTTGGGTATTCCTCACTTACTATGTCATTGGATTTGATCCAAATGTCGGAAGGTATTAAGAAAGAATAATTTGTCGAAAACTTGTTCAGATTTGTTTGCATGTTGCTTCTGCTCCAAATGATAATTGATCAAATGTTCTTTGTGCAGATTATTTAAACAGTACCTGCTCCTCCTTCTAATCAACCAGATGGCTTCTGCATTGTTCCGATTTATTGCGGCAATGGGTAGGAACATGATTGTTGCAAACACATTCGGGTCGTTTGCATTGCTTGTACTTTTTGCATTGGGTGGCTTTATTCTATCACGAGGTATACACATGAATGGGTTTTTGAGGACAATTATTCTCATTCTTAAAACATTGAATAATGCTTCCTTCTATTTTGTTCAATGCCACAGAGGATGTAAAGAAATGGTGGATATGGGGTTACTGGATGTCTCCATTGATGTATGGGCAGAATGCAATTTTAGTAAATGAGTTCCTCGGGAATAGTTGGAGACAAGTAAGTTAATGAATTTGAGTGTCTTGCATGCTTGTGCACAGGTTTATGTTTCAATTAAAATCAGCTGATGTTTGAATTCACTTTCATGTCAAAGGGAGCCGCAAATGGAACAGAACCACTAGGGGTCAGGGTTTTGAGGTCTAGAGGGTTCTTTGCTGAGGCATACTGGTATTGGATAGGAGTAGGTGCATCGTTTGGATTCATATTCGTATTCAACATCTGTTTCACTCTCGCTCTCTCTTATCTAAACCGTGAGTGTCTCTGCCTTCTCTGCTTTAAAACTTTTTGAAGTGAGAGTTTGTGTACTAATATTAGTTTAAAATTGTGCAGCTTTCGGCAAGCATCAAGCTATTATACCAGAAGAAGGACAGAGCAATGCAAACGATGACCAAATTGAGTTATCCTCCCGAGGAAAAAGCTCTGTTGGAAGAACTGCATCTGAAGGTGATGAAGCTTCCATATAATGATTACGTTTTACTTTATATTATTTATGTGCTAACAAATTAAAATTGATATGCAGAAAGAGGAGATCAAATTAGGAGGAGAAGTATCTCATCTGGATCCTCATCTGTGAGGACAGAAGCCATTGTGGAGGCCAATCAGAACAGGAAAAGAGGAATGATTCTTCCATTCGATCAACATTCCATCACCTTTGATGACATTAAGTACTCTGTTGACATGCCACAGGTAACTATAAAATTAAACAATTGATGTGTTTGGACTGGAAAACTACTTGTCTTGAAGAAACTAGACATTAATTGTTTAAATATGACTTGCAGGAAATGAAGGATCAGGGTGCCCTTGAAGATAGATTGTTGCTTCTGAAGGGTGTTAGTGGAGCTTTCAGGCCGGGTGTTCTCACAGCTCTAATGGGTGTCAGTGGTGCAGGTAAAACAACTCTTATGGATGTGCTGGCTGGCAGGAAAACTGGTGGACACATTGAGGGTAACATAACAATTTCTGGGTATCCAAAGAAGCAAGAAACCTTTGCTCGGATTTCTGGATATTGTGAGCAAAATGACATTCACTCTCCTCATGTTACTGTCTATGAGTCCTTGCTCTACTCAGCTTGGCTGCGTTTGCCTCCAGAAGTCAATTATGAAACCCGAAAGGTTGGTAACTAAGAAGCCTTTTTCTATTTCAGTGGTTTTTTTTTTTTTCTTCATTTTATTAAGATGAAATTCAGGTTCATTAGAAGCAAAATATATGGAGAATTGGGTTATTGAATTTGACTTGGTTGAGCCCTTGTCAGCCTTGAGTTCAGCTTGAACTCTAGACCTCGAGCAAGTTCAGCTGATCTAAATTTTATCAAATTTGAAGTTTGTGTGTGTGATTTGTCAGCTGAGTGAGTCAAGTTTATGAGCAGTATTGAGCGTAACCAAACCTTTTGCCTCATTTTATTTACAATTTTTGTTGATGGATTGAAAAGATCTCTTCACAATTACCTAACAACAGTAACAAGGTGTTTCTAAAGCTGCTCATTCACTAAGAGAGGTGCAAAACCTTGAGCTCAACACATCAAAATTAGTGAAACCTTAGCAAAATGAAGGAAATCTAAGTCAGTCACAAATGATGAACTTCCAACCAATCACCACAGAAATTCCATGCATCCGGCAAGGAATTGATGAAGAAAAAAAATCTAAGTCATTCAGAAATGTCTTGAACTTCCCACCAATCACCACACAGAAATTCCATGCATGTGGCAAGAAATTGATGAAGAAAATTCAGTGAGGCAAGACATTTCCACTATTTAATTCTGACTAATTTTTGCAGATGTTCATTGACGAGGTCATGGAACTAGTGGAACTGGTCCCATTAAGAGATGCACTAGTTGGGTTACCTGGTGTGAATGGTCTCTCAACGGAGCAGAGGAAGAGGCTAACCATTGCAGTTGAGCTGGTGGCAAATCCCTCCATAATATTTATGGATGAGCCAACTTCAGGGCTGGATGCAAGAGCTGCTGCAATTGTGATGAGAACAGTTAGAAACACTGTTGACACAGGAAGAACGGTTGTGTGCACCATCCATCAGCCAAGCATTGATATATTTGAAGCTTTTGATGAGGTGAGAACTGTTAATTTACAGAAAGAATTAACTTCCTTTATGGGTTCTCTTCTATACATAACATACCGAAATATTAAACTTGGGATTCCAGCTTTTTCTAATGAAACGAGGAGGAGAAGAGATCTACGTGGGGCCATTGGGTCGTCATTCTTGCCATTTAATCAAGTATTTTGAGGTAAGATGCAATGAATGTAAAAAAACCTAGCAGCTATAATACTTCCATGGCTTTATGGGTAAAGGACTTTCTAAAGATGACTCACCTTTCAACCAGGAAATCAACGGAGTAAGTAAGATCAAAGATGGCTATAATCCAGCAACTTGGATGTTGGAAGTTACTTCTTCAGCACAAGAAATGGCTCTGGGGGTTGATTTCACTGAAGTGTACAAAAACTCAGAACTATACAGGTGGGTTCAATTGTAAAGCACATAACTCTCCCAAGGAGATTTTGATATTATTATAGGCATGCAATTTTTTGTCCCATGGAGAAATGTTCAAAATAGCCTTATCATAGTTACACACATTAAAATTTATCTTTAAAGCCTTTACTAATGTATGGCACATATTGTAGGAGAAACAAAGTCCTAATTAACGAATTGAGCCAACCTCGTCCTGATTCAAAGGATCTCTATTTCCCTACACAATACTCACAATCTTTCTTCACCCAGTGCATGGCTTGCCTATGGAAACAACGTTGGTCTTACTGGCGCAATCCACCATATACTGCAGTAAGATTTCTCTTCACAACCGGCATAGCACTGATGTTTGGGACGATGTTCTGGGACCTTGGTTCCAAAAGGTAAGTTACACATAGAGAAATTAAAACAGTTTCAAAAATTCAAACTCTTCTAGTTTCTATCTCAATGCCAATTTTAATTTTGATGTTGCATATTGTAGGGCAAGCCGACAAGATCTGTTTAATGCCATGGGTTCTATGTATGCCGCTGTTCTGTTCCTAGGAATCCAAAATGCCTCATCAGTGCAGCCAGTGATGTCTGTTGAAAGAACTGTCTTTTACAGAGAAAGAGCTGCAGGAATGTATTCAGCCTTGCCATATGCCTTTGCTCAGGTAACTAGTATTCTTTCTTAGAAATTTAATATTTCCTGTAATCTTCGGAATTCCATGTTTCTGATGAAATTTTTTTCTTTGGTTCTAGGTTGTTATTGAGCTTCCATATATCTTTGCACAAGCCGCAGTGTATGGTATTATAGTGTATGCAATGATTGGATTTGAATGGACAGTTGCCAAATTCTTTTGGTACTTATTCTTCATGTACTTCACATTACTATACTTCACCTTCTATGGCATGATGGCTGTCGCTGTGACCCCGAATCCACCACATTGCTGCCATAGTTTCCGCAGCATTTTATGGAATATGGAACCTCTTTTCAGGATTTATAGTCCCGCGACCTGTAAGTTCTTGCAATCCCATTTTTCCTTTAACCTGCACGAGTATCCAAATCGCTAGAACTAACTATTTGCTGTATTCATTTTCCTTGTGAACAACAGAGGATACCTATATGGTGGAGATGGTATTATTGGGCATGTCCAGTTTCTTGGACCTTGTATGGCTTGGTTGCATCACAATTCGGAGATATAACCGAGCAGCTTGGCACGGAGCAACAGACAGTGGAAGAATTCTTGAGAGAGTATTTTGGATTCAGACATGATTTTCTTGGGGCAGTTGCAGGTGTGGTTATTGGGTTCACAGTTCTTTTTGCATTCATCTTTGCCTTCTCCATAAGAGCATTCAATTTCCAAAGGCGATAAGGAGTAGTTTTAAGCACACTTCTCCTCTACATTTGATCACAACAAGCGACAAAGATCATGTCAAAAAATAGTTTTAATTCTATGTACTGGGATGTTCCTAATTTCCTATTAAATCATTATATAAGTCAAGTTCTTTTATTTTTCTCCCTACATTTCTATTGTATGCGAATGAAAAGTATAGTTAATGTTTTCAATGTTGGTTAATGCTATGGCAGCTTACTCTTAAACAAGTTCTAGGTCATCCTAACTAAAAAAAGAAATGTAATAATAACGCATTCATATGCACACTCATATCCTTTTTTGGGATTTAAAATTTTATATACAAATTTCATTTCAATAAAGACAATCTTGGCAACATTGCTTGAGTCAAGGTCAGGTGACTCTGCGATATTCTCTTCTATCCGAATATATAACGCTTTTGCCACAGTTAGATTATCCTGTTTATCCATCCACCTTACAGTTAGGTAGACTCGCTATTGATGCAAACACCCTTTGGTGCGCACATCTGGCATGACACTGGATAAGAGGCTAGGGTCTATTTTAATATCATTTGTTTCAAATCTGGTTTCTAACTGAAAAGAGTAGTTAGATGAATGTATTGTACTTGCTCTATAAGTTTTAGGACACCACTTTGAATCTGCTAATGCATGCATTTGACGTGATCTGAACATGTAACGCCGTAGTTGCAATTAAATCACCTTGCCTATCTGATTACTTTATGGGCGGATAGACGATAGACCCGTTATTTGCGTAAATATCATCTGGTGTACATACTTTACGTGACATCGAATAAGAAACTGTGTTAGTTTTGATACTATTTATCACGGGTCAAGTCTCCAACCTAAAAGACTAATTTGTTAAGTGAATATATCACACCTGCTTTATCAGTTTCAGGATACTCCAATTATGAATTTTAATTTTGTTCTTTCCAAATCTATGATCTGAATCTGGCGATCTGCCACTACCTGTGAATGGTGGTTATAAGAAAGATTTTTCTTCTTCTTTTTATTTAATCTATTTAAAAAATTTCTTATAAAAAAGAAATCTATTAAAAATTTATCTCATAACTCATAAGCAGCAATGGAGCCACAGACTCCTGAAGTGATACATAAGAAATAGCCATAGGCACAATCAAATAAGGTCATTTTGTGCAATTATTTCAATAATTTTCATGTTATAAATAATTACAAGGAATCAAATTTCCTTTTTCCTCTCTCTTTTCGTGCCTTGATACTCATTCGCATTGAACATACGGGTTCGCAAAGTGGGCCCGCAATTTCCAAGCCCAACTCAGTCCATCTGTTGAAATTGGGCCCTGCAAGAACAATATCTGAAGCCCAGTCTAGTAAAACTTGGCAAGGTGAGTTTGAACTTGAAGTAGCAGCTTGGGGTTCCAAACATGTTGGCTAGCTCATAGCTGCATGTGCTTTTATATGCTTTGTTGCATCGTTGTCAATTAAAACGGTACATGAATGAGACTTGCCCAAACGTAATATTATTTTTGGATTAGTAATTGGATTAACTATAGCCCAGCCCAAAATGCCCAATGTGCAGGCCTAGCTACTTTGGGCCTAATGATTAAGATACACAAAAGGGTAGTGCTCTTCTTGACCCTCAACCGAATGAAAACAATATTCAATCTTAGGGTCTATGATACCATGAATTTTTCAAGTAATTTTTTTTTTTTCTTAAAACTTCTCAAACTCATGCATTTTTTTACTTTATTATCTAGATAATGTCATTTTTAGAAGCGTCTTTCTCTATTATTCTGGTCGTGCAAATTTTAGAAGCGTCTTTGAAAGAGACCTTTTTAACCTAATTTTTTTTATTCAAAAATATGTTTAAAATGCGTCTTTTCAAATAATTCTTTTTGACTTGAAATGTAAAAAAAAAAATTAAAAGAGTAAACGAATTCTTGAACAGTTAGAAATTTATCCAACAAAAGACATGTTGAAAAAATTGATTCAAAAATATATTTTGAAAAGATACTTTTAAAAATTGAATAGGTTCGGACAATAATGAAAAATCTGCATGAATTTAAAAAAATTTAAAAAAAAATGCATGGGTGAAGTAAAAAACTCATGATACAATCATTTAAAGACTTATCTAGCTAAGCTGGTTGATAAATTCATCAAAAGTAGTATCATGCTTTAAAAAAGAAAATTTCTCATCATTGTCAAAATTAGGACAGTAAAACGAATTAAGTTATTTGAGCTCGGCTTGCAATCAATTTATAAGATAAACAAAATCAAAATTGAATATATTTTTTAACTCGTTAATTTATTAAATTTGGCTTGATAAAGTAATAAGTAGTTTAACACTATATAAAAAATCAAGCTGCTCTAACCGACTTGATTAGAGGCTTGTTTAAAATCGGTTTAAAAAATTAACAATATAAACTTACATACAATTTGAAACTCATTTATTTTAACGAGCCAAACTTGAGTAACACACTGATCGACTTATTTATAGTTGTAGCCTAAATAAATACTTATGATTGATTGTTGTTTTGAGAATACTATACAAAATGGTGAAAAGAAGTTGATGATCTACAACACTGATCATATAACAATTAAGTTTATGATACAATTATTTGAAGACTTTACCAACTAACTTAGTTGATACATTCATCAAATGCAAGGAAAAAAACTTTGGTACACTGTTACATATTTGTGAATTTAATGCAAGTCTCACGAATTTACTCAAATTACAACATATTGGTAATATATAACCTTGCTCATAGAACAATTGATACTTTGCGGTAGTATTTGATTGACATGAAAAAGCTTTGCGAAAAGGGAAAAAGGTGTTGTTGTTGTTATGAATTCACCTAGATTTTTAATAATTCATTTGCAATTTGAGATGACTCGAAAATTTTTTGATCTGTTTTTATTTTTTGGTCTGTTTTGTTTCTTATATTGTAACTCATTTATATAAGAGTATTATCTTTTAGGGTTTTGACTAAGGAGAAGATATCTGTAATTGAGAAAAAAAGAATTTCAGATTTTGAGAGTTTTTTATTTTTGTAATCTCTTTGATACATAGTGGACTGATCATTACTGCCCATAGACGTAAACATCTTGCTGAATTACGTAAATCTTGTATCATTTCTGTACGCTTTTATTTTTATTTTTACTTATTTGATATCAATTTATTATTTTTTTTGATCACTTTTGCATAACAAAAAAATCATAGGTCATGTGGAGAGACAAAGAAAGAAGTCACAAACGAAACCTTACAATGTTGGTAGAATCCAAGATACCACTATCAAACTTATTTACAAATTGATAAATCCAAGAATTTCTTAATAACATATTTTCTCCAAATTTCAATTTCACCCATTCCCCTGTTTTTTGTTTGCATTTTTTATTTAAATTAACATAATTCATTGAAAAATCTGAAATTTTTTTTACCTTTTTCTTGAATAAATTTATTGATTTAAAAATCAAAAGATTAAGATTAATTCAAAAATCTTTTCATGACAGCAGATGAGATTGTGATTGAAGTTTAGTGTACTTTTCTTTAATATAACATGATTGCTTAAGCATAATCATATCCTGGAAACATCACAATATCAGACATAAATCAGATTCATAGCCATATATTTAAAAAGAAATTACTATGATATATAACATATATTGATATATAAAAATGTATCAGGTCCATTCATTGTCATGCATGTGACTGACTGTAACTGGCCGGAATTGCAGATACTCTTTGGTAACTCGATCTCATAACATGCAAGCCAAAGTCATGATCTTGATTTCAACAATAATACTATAATTTGGCATTATATATATAATAGAGTCAATTTAACATGTCAACTCTTTGATTATAACTCTCAGAACAAGCCAAAGTCATGATCTTGATTTCAACAATAATTATACTATAATATAGCATTATACATATAATAGTGTCAATTTAACATGTCATGCAGAGAGAGGGAAAGAGAGAGAGAGAGCGAGAACACATGTTGTTGTGCATATATATAAACTAATATACATGAATTGAACAAAATCTCTAATTATTGAAGGGGACCAGACCATGGTCCTGCTCTCCTCCAGTCCTCTTCCAAAATTGATACAATCACAACAGATACAAATAGCACATATAAATTAAAGTTCGTTGCAGAATATATATATATATATATATATATATATATTCATTGTCATGTGTAGGGGATTATTTTAATGTAGCTTTTGAGAACATAATAAAAGACTTAAATATAACTCTCATAACAAAGACAAAGTAGTTATTAGCACTCAATTTGAATAAGAATAGGTTTAGGATTTCAACAATAATTATACTATAATATAGCATTATATATATAATATTGTCAATTTAACATGTTATGCAGCGACAGAGAGAGAGAGAGAGAGAGAGAGAGAGAGAGAGAGAGAGAGAGAGAACACATCTTCTTGTGTGTGTGTGTGTGTGTGTATATATATATATATATATAGCTATAAACTAGAAAGGAAATCTCAAATTATTGAAGGGGACCAGACCATGGTCCTGCTGTCCTCCAGTCCTCTTCCAATATTGATACAATCACAACAGCTACAAATAGCACATATAAAGTTCGTTGCAGCAATATATATATATATATATATATATATTCATTGTCATGTGTAGGGGAGTAGTTTAATTTAGCTTTAGAGAACATAATAAAAGACTTAAATATAACTCTCATAACAAAGACAAAGTAGTTATTAGCACTCAATTTGAATAAGAATAGGTTTAAGATTTCAACAATAATTATACTATAATATAGCATTATATATATAATAGTGTCAATTTAACATGTTATATATGCAGCGAGAGAGAGAGAGAGAGAGAGAGAGAGCACATCTTGTTGTGTATATATATATATATATATATAGATATAAACTAATATACATGAAAGGAACAAAATCTCAAATTATTGAAGGGGATCAGACCATGGTCCTGCTCTCCTCCAGTCCTTTTCCAATATTGATACAATCACAACAGATAAAAATAACACATATAAAGTTCGTTGCAGTAATATATATATATATACACACACACACACACACATACATAAATATATATATATATATATTCATTGTCATGTGTGGGGGAGTAGTTTAATTTAGCTTTTGAGAACATAATAAAAGGCTTAATATAGCTCTCATAACAAAGACAAAGTAGTTATTAGCATCCAATTTGAATAAGAATGACAAAGTAGTTATTAGCACCCAATTTGAATAAGAATAGGTTTAAGATTGCCGACTTTTTTTTTTTTGATAATTTGGCATTTCATCTTTCGGGCTAACTAATTTAGGAGATCAATTCTACCATTTACTCGTACGAGACCTGATTAATAGGAGATCTGATTAAAATCGGAACAATGCCCCGTATAAATTAGCCCTAAAAAGATTGACATTCGCTAGATTTAAGATTGCCAACTTGAATCGACCAGAGAAACGTAGGCATATGTCTTGTTGTGAAAATTATTATTAGAGAAAAAATCACACGAAAATAACGTTAATCTCTAATTATTGAGGGGGACCATGTATATATAAGCCTTTATTTATCTATACCATGCTAATGCGTATCTTAATTTGATAAATTTTGTTAATTATATTATGTTATATTAAATGATTCTATTGTCTCTATTCTGTGTATATGTTTGTATATATGTAAGATAATGGAATACATAACATCACCAAATAAAAATTTCTCCCATGATTAAAACGTTAAAAGTTTATGATTCTTGGATATGACAGATCAAGATTGGTCTCAAGAACATTACATTTGATAACAAGTCAATGAAATGATACCAGTGGGAGTCTCTTGATAATGGTAAATTTATTTAAAAGGTTAAGTTTTTAAAAATGGTATAATTTTATTATTGTATAATCTAACATACCCTTCTCACTGTGATCACTTTAAGTTTATACGTGTAATTCGTAATTTTAGAGTGATGGTGAGATTTAAAATCGTGATATTTTTGCCTGCGCTCTGTTATTATGTTAAGATTATCAACTCATTTAAAAGATTAAGTTTTTAAAAAAGTTTATTTTATTATTATATTATCCAACACTTCTAACCAATTTTTTGGTAATATATTTTGCACCCCTCTGATCTTTCGGCAGGCCAATTCAAATTATATTGAAAAAGACTTAACTAACCAATTAAATATTCTTGAGAAAAACTAATTATTATGTGTGTTTTCATATGGTTGGTGTCGAGAATAAAATCAGATACTGATAAAATTATATATATATATATATATTATATCACCATCCTCGTTTCATAAGCAATTTTAATTTTGTAAGGACAATTTGACTTCATGGTGCAGAAGTGACAGAATGGGAGCAGTGGCCGATTTGGATTGACGGGGGTTGTTGGGACCGCCCTTCCAAAGATTTGAATAATAATAAAAAAAAAAGTAAGATAATTATACTAATCATTCTAAGTTATTTGAAATTTTGAATGTGACAAAAATTTTAAATTCGTTTTCTAAAATTACATTAGTATTTTGTCTGTTATATTGACAATATATAAGTTTTTTTTTTCGAATAAAATCTGTCATTGATGATATTAGAATTTAAACTAAATTTTTTTATTTAATTAAAATATTATTGTATATTACATTTATTCCTCATATATTTTTAGAGATAAGAGTTCCCTTGAATTGTTAGATTTCACGGGAAGGAGGAAAGTCTCTGTAATGATCCCAAAAACTTTTTACTAGATTTTTATAATAATTTACAAGTTATCACCTCAATTAATGTCTTTGCATGCATATCTTGTATATTCTTTTTCATTAATAATATTATCTCTTTTTGTTGATAACAAAAAATAAAAGGAAATGAATTTGTATGAGTTTTATTTAAATTTAAGTGAGTTAAGGTAGTTTTGTTATGTTGAGTGAAGAACAGATAAAATTTTTTGATAAAATAAAAAGGTGACAATAGCATTATTGATATATATATATATATATATATATATATATATATATATTTTGTTTTTTTGGTCTTGTGTGTAGGACTTCTAGTCTCTAGATTGGCCATTAAATGGGACTTTGAAATGGAGAGACACCAAACAAACTTAATTGAATACATGGAATATTCCATTTCATAACCCTCCAACCTCCTAAACAATACAATGCCAACAGGATATTTCGCATGCCACCAAATCTTCTCTTTTTTGTCTTGTGATGACACAATTCACCCAAATCTTATTAGAAACAAGAAAAGAATGGTGTGTATATATATATATATATATATATATATATATATATATATATAGTGTATCTGAATTCTCACAGTTCCCTCCAAAGTTATTACTAACTGAGAAAAAAGTATCAAAAAACCTAAAAATCATTCATGGGTTCCCCAACACCTCACAAGCTTCCCATTATTGATTTCACCAAGGAAAAGTTGGAGCCTGGATCAGAATCTTGGTTGAAAGCATGCAAAGATGCTACCCTAGCCCTTGAAGAGTACGGCTGTTTTGTAGCAGAGTATGATAAAGTTCCATTGGCACTTCATGATGCAGTGTTTAAATCGTTAGAGGAGTTGTTTGATCTCCCCACTGCAACCAAAATCCAAAACAAGTCCAGTAAACCTTTGTATGGCTATGTGGGTCAAATCCCCATTGTTCCTCTCTATGAAAGCTTGGGCATAGACTATGCAAATACACATGTAGGCCTTCAAAGTTTCACAAAAGTCATGTGGCCTAACGGAAATGACTGTTTCAGGTATAATTCAACTTTCTTTCTCATAGAAAAGGACTAGTTCGATGCATACTGCCGTTGTGAGATCCGGAAGGATTAGATATTCACAATCTTATTCCACTGAGGGAGGAGAAAAATATTTTAAGTATTCCTGAGAGACCACACTGGCTATACTCCCTTCTGATGATAGCCATGTGGTATATGCCTTACAAAATAGGAGGGATATATTTCACATAGTGTCCTGTTGGAAGGTGCCATGACTAGGTTGTACATACCTTGGTAATTCTCTCTCAAGAGGGGATGATACGTGGCATGGTATACCTGATTGTTTAGTCAATGAGGCGTACATAAGACATAGCTCCATGTATATGTTTTTTGGCAGCTAGAATCCATCACTAGACTGAAATGAAATAATGGCAAGCGTAGGGCGACGGAACATAACTCAAGAGTGTCTATACAAAACCCTTCTCTTCACTCAGAGGCAATGCACCCTTTGAATGATATATATATATATACATATATATATATATGCATGTGTGTGTGTGTGTTTTGATATGCTCGTACATTTCTTGATTGATTCCTTTTTTCTTTGGTTTAGTGAGCCTTTGCTCTCTTTCTCGAAGTCAGCAGTGGAATTAGAACAAATGGTGGTACGAATGGTATTTGAAAGCTATGGCTTAGAGAAGTACTATGAATCCCACCTGGACTCAGCCACTTACCTTTGTCGAGTCATGAAATACAGACGACCCCAAGTGAATGAAACCAACATGGGCTTTCCCTCTCATACTGACAAGAGCTTTATGACCATACTTCATCAAAATCAAGTTGATGGTTTGGAGATAAAGGCTAAAGATGGCGAGTGGTTTGGTGTTCATGAGCTCTCCCCTTCATCTTTTGTGGTCATGGCAGGCGATGCAATCATGGTAAGTCTATTGTCTAATATATTGGCGAATTATTATTATATTTAGCTGATAATTATAAAGACTTTTTCTTATCAAAATTGTTAAAAAAAGATAAAAAAAATATGAATTTATTATTTTATTTTTAGAAATAATTACGTTTGACCTTCTTAGTAATATTTGATAATTTCTAAAAAGATAATCTATAATAATATTTTAGTTATATAAAAGAATTTCATTGAAGACTTAATTTTATGAGTGTAATTAATTTGAAAGAACATAGGAGGGATCTGTCAACCTAATTATCTCTATTTTTAACTGCTAAAAATTGAAATATTGAAGTGTTTTGCTTGGTGTAGGCATGGAGCAATGAGAGAATACATTCTCCTCATCATAGAGTGACTATGAATAGGGAAAAAGCAAGGTACTCCTTGGCACAGTTTTCATTCATGGAAGGGATAGTGCAAACACCAGAAGAGCTAGTCGATGCCGAGCACCCGCAACGGTTCAAGCCATTTGATCATCTTGATTTACTTCAATTCTACAGCACCGGGAACAATCGTTATTTGGAGAGTGCTATTAGAACCTACTGTGGTGTTTGAGACTTTCTTTCATCTAAGAAACTCTGTTCTATGTTTCTGCAGTATTCTATCTCTTTGCATGTAATATCAAGGTTTTCCGGGCTTTGTTAACTACATGTTTTATGGTATCTAGGCTCTGTAAGTTTCTTAATATATGCTTCTCTAGGAATCATTTCAAGTGACGACCTTATTTTGTAAGTCCACTGTGAGTTTTATTGTATTATTAAAATTATAGAGATCGTCATATTCATACTGATGGGTTCATGAAATAACTATGCGTTGTTGAAGTAGCTTGGGATTAGATATGTAAAATATTGGACAGAAGTTCTACTGCATATATATAATGAAAGCTCTCTTTGAATATAATTGTTCATGGTTGTAATCACTCAATGTTTTGATTAATACTTGTTCTTTAGTCGCCATACTTGTTAACAATCAACTCTCTCACACACACACAGACATTGTGAGTTATGGGACAAACATGTCCAATCCAATCCTATGTTTAGGAGGGACAGACCATTCCTACATCTACTTGAGGGGAGTGAGACTGAGAGTGAGAGTTAAACACATCATCTCTCTTCTGCAAGGACTAAGGAGTTGTATGGTAAAATTGGGTTAATTCTAGTTAGTAAATAAGATAGTTGAAAAATTAATATTACATGCATCTAAAAATGTCACAAATTTATTCACCTGCGAACATGGATTACTATAACTTTTTAATAAAAAATTTAAATAAAAGAATCAAATTTATCAATTAATTTAAAAAATAGAACCAAAATAAGTTACTAAATCTCATGTACCAAATATTTTTCTGGTTAATGATACATTAAATCAAACCTTGATTTTAGGTGGACTAACATATGACATGAAAACTACTAGATTGTCAACAATGGTTAATGGTTGAGTTTGAATTTTACTCACGAAGCGATAGGCAGCTTACGCTTTATGGGTTAATGCTATAGTGGAAAAATTATTCAGTGAGATTGTCATTTTACATTATTATTTGATATAGTGTGACAGTCTCTCATAAAATTTTAGAATTTTTCAAAATTCATGATAAATAATTTCTTCATGATTTTAAGAAAGTTGTTGAGTTTCCAAGGACTGTTTTTTTTTTTTGCTTTGATCAGCAAAGAGAAAAATTTTATTAATAAAATGAGAGTATGAGAGATACAAACACAGAGCATCAATAAAAGAGGAGAATGCAAAAGGCATGAGGACTCCCTAGTTTCATCCCAGCTAGGATGACTCAAAGAAAAAAGCTTAAAATCAAAAACCAATGACTCAAAGAAAAAAGCTTAAAATCAAAAACCAATGACTCAAAGAAAAAAGCTTAAAATCAAAAACCAAAGAACCTCAAATAGAACCAAGACTGAAGCAACAACCAATCAAAACTCTTTAATAAATTCGAACCCAAAGCCAAAAGAAAGGAGAAAAGTCTTCAACCCCAGCAAATCAATGAAGCAGTAGCCCAGATTGAATAACACTAGGGAGGTAATAGATAAGGTTGTCCAAAGAGAAACCCAATTCGCGAGACTTGAATTTCACCCAAATAGTGATTCTGAAAGAAATTAGATCTCGCACCATATTCCATTGAGGAGTAATATTATTGAAAATGTATTTCTAAACAGTCTGGCAGACCACATAATTACCATTGGGGTCACTTCCCAAAGAAGTTTTCGTAGACTCTTGAACTTAAAGCCTTGCCAACAGCCCAAAGTAACTTGTATCGAGATGGGAGAGGCCTAGCTGAGACCTCACCAATTGATGCAATGAGACCATAATTTCTTGGATTACCTATATGCCGACTCCATGAGACAACTATCTAATATACATGGATATAGCCAAAACTCTCATCTATATGTTAGCTTCTTGCACCTCTGTTTGGACTCTGATTTATAGGAGTAAAATTTATAATGGAAAAGTAAATTTTGAATTAGATTATTCAATATATGGTGCATATTTGGTAATGCAAGAACCAGTGAAAGACCAGATAAGTGATAATATTGGTACATGTTGAAGCCCAAATATATAGATATGTAAAATTGTACTAGCAAACCTCAAGATAACTCAGTTGGAGAGGCCGAAGGAATAAGTGTTAAAAGGGTGCAAAGTTTCTGGTTTAATACTTTACGGGTGCTATTGTAGTTACCCTCTCCTCGTAAGCATTAGTTTGTATAAAATGACTTTGATAGAATGCTGATAAAGTTTATACGTTTGAGTCGCAAATGTTAAAGGTGTGATTAAGCAAATAAAACGAGTGGGGTGATATGACAATGACCTTCAAATCAAACCAATAATTTATGTGTTGATATTCAATAATACTATAGATTTCTGATATGATTGGTATCTATATCTAGGTGATATTTGATGCAATCTAAGACTCATTACTTACATGTAGAATTAAGACACAATTGACCAAATGGTTGCATGCTTCTTAATCTGGCCGCGATTTTTACCTACTCTTTTAATTTGCTTATAATTCACATCCAATCAAATTTGACATATTGCTTCTTCTGCCCTCCAGGCTTGGCCAAATATATATGATGACAACGACCTTCAAACCAAATAGTACTAGAGATTTCTGATAGGATTCTTATCTATATCTAAGTGATATTTGATGCAATTTAAGACTAATAAAAGTTAATTAGTCTTTAACTCCCTAATAAAGATACCTAATTACTATAAGATTTACTTAGTGTTTTCAATTTAAATGGAAGGACAATTGATTATCTTGTATTTTTTAGCGCAAGTCCATTCTGCTGATGTGGCAATTGTCTTTTTTTCATAAATGTCAATAATATAGTTTTATCAATCATCCATGTCAAAACCCTATCACCCGCTCACTCTCTTTGTTTCCCACAACCACTTTGCAATGGCACAACACCCTCCATCTTTATCCCTCTCTCAATTTATGACCTTCAACCCTAATCATTTTATAATCCAGCAATGCCCCTCTCTCTCTACATATTTCAATAACAATAACGCTCCATCACAAAGGAAAGCAAAAGGAGAAAGAAAAATCGCAAAAAAATCAATCCAATTCAATTGTGTAAAAATTTACACCTTTTACAATTATAGAATTTTTAATTACCCATTCTTTAATTATATATATATATATATTTTTTTTACTTTTTTTTTTGGATAATTTTTTACAACTTTAAAAATTATTTCTGAGCATTCAACATGCGGCCAAAATATCTATAAAACAAAAACAATCGGAAATTTTTTCAATTTTTATGAATTTAAAAAAAAATTCAATTTTAGGAAAGGTGTAAATATTTACACTTTATTTATTTTTTTGCTGGAAAAGTGTAAATTTACACTTTTACTGTGTTGAAATTTTACTATTTTTGATCGATTTTTTTTTTTCAAAATTTTATATGCAATATGGATATTGTTTAATATATCTCGATTTTTAGAGTCCAAACATATAAATTTTATTAAAATTTGATAAATAATTTATAAGTCATTAAATTTTAAAATTTTGAATTGTTTTTTAACAATGTGCACCCTTTTCACACATCTGCTCTTTGAATTTTGAATTTTTATAACTAATTTGAAATGTAAGAGTATTTTAGTTCTTGAAAGTTTAAAGAGCTTTATGAATTACTAAATTTAAAGAACTTATTAATATTTTTTTCTACTTTTCATGAACTTCTATCTAGACGGCCCATTACGTAAACATCAACAAGACAGAGATCAAAATCAAATCCTAATCAATACATATGTATGTTACTTTCATCATCTAAATGAATAACAAAACAGGGCACACCATTAATTATCTGTTGCGTCTCATTCAATCTGTATATAAATATACGTCTCATTGTCTCAAATTAATCTTCCTTCCTACATAAATTAAACACCCTAAGCTAATCTTTTCAGGACCACAATTTGTAAGGTCTGAGCCATTTTTATTTGGTTGCAATATATAGAATATTCCATATCATAAGCCTCCAAGCCACTGATGATAATGTAGGGTCAAGAACACTGAACCCTTGGATTTATTATTACTTATGCATTTCATTATATCATCTCAATCGTCACGTATTTAGACACAAACAAATAGTTTTACATGCATTTATTATAATATAGTGCTAAGAACACTAAACCCTTGGATTTATTGTTATTTATGCATTTCATTATATCATCTCAATCGTCATGTAATTAAACAAAAACAAATGGTTTCACATGCATTTATTATAATATGTAGATCTCATTATCTTGAGTCTAAGAGTGACATTGAAATAATCCGTTAACATCATTTTGGAGCTAAGTATTTCCAAACTACTTATGTATTAACTACAGAAAAAAGGTCTAGTACAAACAAAATAATATGGAAAAACTTAGTGATAATGCAAATCAAACTCTAACATGTAAGATATATTTTAAATTAGGGCATCATCGTGATATTATTCTTGTCACATGTTTAAAACTAATTTGCATGACCACTGATTATTTTTATGCTAACTTACCACTAGACTTTTTTCTATTAACTACAATCGATCATGTATGTCATGCATATATGTTTTTAAATTTAATTAAATTTTATTTTTATTTTTAATTAAAATAAAATAATCATATAATATTTATGTAAATACATGACAGATTAAGATTGCAACACGTACATGAGTAATTAGGAGGAGGTTTCCTTGGTACCTAGTCTGCCTTTACAAATATATCCCAGGTGAATCCTATAAAATACATGTAAAATACTAACCTTATCATCAAACTTGTACCCTAGGAGCTTTTGAACTTCATTGCTAGGTCAAAGAAAAATTAGAACTATGGGTTCAATAGCACCACCCAAGCTTCTTGTTGTAGACTTCACTGAGAAAAACTTGAAACCAGGAACAAGTTCTTGGTCCAAGGCATGCAATGATATCAGGCGCGGCCTTGAAGATCATGGATGTTTTATAGCACTGTTTGATAAAGTTTCTTCAGAGCTTCACAAATCAATTTTTCATGCAGCAGATGAGTTGTTTGATCTACCCACAGAAACCAAAGTCCAAAACATCAATGAAAAGCCTTACCATGGCTATGTAGGGCAAATGTCCATTGTCCCTCTCCATGAAGGGTTAGGCATTGATTATGCAACAACCCTAGAAGGAGCTCAAAGTTTCACCAATCTCATGTGGCCCAATGGCAACAAGTCTTTTTGGTATAATTTTAGATATCAATTTTCTCATAATAATTCTTGAAAATCAACCACCACCCAGGTGGCCCAGTAGTAAGGAGGATCATGGGATGAGCCATAAACTGAGACATCCTTGATTCGAATTCTTGCAGGGCTTAGCCTCCTGGGGTGAGGTTTACTTAAATTTTGATCACATTTCTTTTTCTAACTTTATGTTTGTTTGTTCTTTGCTTTGATAGTGAAAGTTCTATCTCATTTGCGAGGACATTAGCAGAACTAGATCACATGGTGATAAAAATGCTATTTGAGAGCTATGGTGTGCAGAAGTACTGTGATTCTCACCTGGAGGCAACCACTTACCTTCTTAGATTCCTGAAATATAGAGCACCTGAGGTGAATGAGACTACTATGGCTTTTCCCTCTCATACAGACAAGAGCTTCTTGACCATACTTTATCAGAATCAAGTGTCTGGTTTGGAAATACGAACGAGGAATGGCGAGTGGATTGCTGTTGAGTTCCCTCCTTCATCCTTTGTTGTCATGGCTGGTGATGCTTGCAAGGTGAGAGTCACCATCTTCTATTCGATGTGTCAAAGGGAAATCTCGAGTAAGAAGAAAATTTAGGAACTTGATCTTCTTCAACAAATAGCAAACACTAAAGTTGTTTTTACAACTCATCCTTTTCCCCAAGGTTTTACTTTCAATGTCCTGTTTTTAGCTTGGATACTTATTCTTCTAAAATCCAAATAAAAAATCAAGGTATGATTTTGATGAGTTTTATTTTAATTTTTTTCATTCCACTCTTGAATTTTAAACATAAAAGGCACATATATATATATATATATATATATATATATATATTACTCATAGTACTTGGGACATTTTTGGAGATGACAGCAGCAGAAAACATGATTAATGTTTAACTTGGTTTTACCAAGTTTCTTCGCCGCCAAACTTGCCTAACTTGCCTCAAACTCTCCCTTTAGTCCATTAAATGTGTGGGTGTACAAATTAAGCTTCCAAATAATTTGAGTAGTAATAAACGTTCTACTTTTGTAACTTACTTGATGTGTCATCTATCATACAAGCATTTACACGTTAGTAATATATTGACAGTCTCAAGTTAAGTTTTCAAATAATTTGAATAATAATAAACGTTTCATTTTCATAGTTTGCATCTAACAAATAATTATTTCTCTAAAAAAGCATACTTATTGCTAGTCACTGCTTACCGTGCTATCAGTGTATTGCTATTTGTCACTTCAAATGTCACATTAGGCTATGAATGTGTGCTATGAACATAATACTATCTATGATTACTGAAATTTTTTTTATGGATATATGGGAAAAAGTGCTGATCATATCCTGCTAACTTTGTAATTTCTTTTGAAACTTGAAAGAAATAACATTTGGTTGATTATGTTATATGTATGTTGTAAGTATTGAGATTGAAATGCATGTGTTTGTTGGAATAGGCATGGAGTAATGACACAGTACTTTCTCCTAACCATCGAGTGACCATGGACATGAATGGAAAAAAAACCAGATACACCGTAGCACTGTTTTCATTCCTCAGCAAAATGGTGCAAGTACCAGAAGAGCTAGTCGACGATGAACACCCGTTACAGTTTAAGCCATTTGTTCATGTTGATTTACTCAAATTCTATGACACAGATCATGGTCGGAGAACACAAAACATCCTCAAGGACTTCTGTGGTACTGTTTGAATAATATCCTATGTTGATCCATCCAAATAAATGTATGTTTTATGTTTCTGTATTGTATGTTGATTTTATGCATGTCTAGGCTGCTGTATTCTTGTCCTCTAATAGCAAGGCTTCGTGGGCTCCTAAGTATTGTGTTGTGCGAGATATATATATGTGTGTGTGTGTGTGTGTGTAAGTCAAAATGATAGTGAAAGTGGGAATTCAATGTCAGTTTAAGGTTTGATTTTAGAAGTTAAGAGTGCTGTATACTTCTGTTGGAGTCACTGAAGTTATGAAATTGAATCTTACTCTGTACGTATGCTCCTTTTATATAGTTTTATGATATGCCGTTGGAGGAAATGAGAACGATGGACATGAGAATGCCAATATCGAGAAACAATTACCGAACAATTCTTTAAAATTCCTAACATAAATATTTTTAATGAAATTTGAAATGTGAACGGACATAAGCATGCCAATATCGAGAAACAATCACCGAACAGAGGACAAACTCTTTAAAATTTTGTAACATGAATATTATTAATGAAATTTATTTATAGAAGAACAAGGAAATCACAATGATTATGTTAATCCTAATAAGAATAGAAAAAAAGCAAATTGGAAACAAAGAGTAACTCAATCCAAAATTTCTATGCAAAATAATTGAAAGAAATAGTAAAAAGCCTAAATTAAAAACCTAAATGCGTGACTTTGATCCAAATTTGTCTTCAACCATAACTGTGATTTGAATCTATTAGGCTAGTCTCGGGGTCACATTATGAGATTTGTCAGATATGCATATGTTGAGATGACCAATTTCAATCATTTTCGCGAGGCAATTTAACTTTGGCTTGAATTTCTTGCTCTCTCATTAATAATTACAAGAATTCTTTAATTGTAGGTTTTACATCATTATTTGATTGTAATTTTTGTTGAACTCATAATTGCTTTATACTTTCGAAATTATGAGTTTTTGCAATAATAAGCTTGGGTTTTTGTTAGAATTGCAAAAATACACAAATTTTTACAAAATTATACATTGCACCGAGTCAAGGATGCACGATTGCAAATATACCTTCTTACCCAATTGGTAAAAATGTACAAGTGTATAGATATTCAATTAAGCAATATTATACATATTCTTAATAATTTTTTTCACTTCTATTTGGAGTGAGTGGTAGAGTTCACTCTAATAAATGTGTTAGATTACTTTTTCAAATCTAAAATTAAAAAAATTATTGAAAAAAATTGTTATACAGTAGTAATTTTCCTAATTTACAAGCCTTGCCATGGATATATGTAAGAGAATTGTTCTGTGTAATGATTTTCTCATCTCATTTTTTATTTTATTTTTCTTATTTCTAGGCACAAAGAGTAGAACCTACTATAAGAAATATTTTTTAATCTCATAATTTGTGCTAAATAATAATATGAAAAAAATTATTATATATAGCTGAAAGGATATAGAGAAATTGTATATTTGTATTGATCTTTAGAATTGATATATATACATATTATAAAAACAATATATGATATTTACACTAAATGAAACAATAATACAAAGCTTACAAGAATGAACACAACTGACTCCGTAAAAACAGAGCATGCACTACAGCTATTCAAGCAAACATTACAAACAGAACAATAGCAGTTCCATGTGGAAACAGAGGCTGCGATGATATTAGAAATATCTTTAACCAGCAACGACCCCGTTGGGTTATAGAATATTAAAAAATATTAAACATAAAGAATTTTTTTATTTCATTTTCTTATTTATGAACATAACATGACTAGGAAGGAGGCTAGAAATTTAAATAAAATATTTATAAAAATTTATATTGATTGGTAATATTTTTATAAATAATTGATTTTATTATATAAATGAATTCGTAAATTAGATAAGAAGTGAAACCAAAGAAAAAAAATACTCAAGAAACCTTAAGTTATATAAAAAAAATTCCAAAAAGTTAATAAAAATTTCATTGGAGAATGAAACTAAAATTAAGACAAGAATAAAATGTGAAATTTTCTAAGACTATTGGGGGGGGGGATGGTGCATTTAAATTTTTTTTTTATGTTGAAAGTATACAAAAATTTCATATTAAAAAAATTGAGAGGAGACAATTTCCCCCCCTAAGCCCTAGTTGGCCTCGTCCATGAAAGGTGACGGAATTTACTATAATAGCCATTACCTTATGTTGAAAGGCGAGAAAATAGAATTAAAAAAATCAGTTATTTACAGCATTGCTCTATGTCATTTGATCGAGTTATAAAATTCTATCACATCGGAGAGGGCCAGAATAGTGTTGAAACCTACCATGGTGTTTAAGACTTATGTTGATTTAAAAAGGAACTTTTCATGCGTTTACAATGCATGTACATATTATGACTCTATTACGATATACATATAATGTCGAATATGATCATTTTTGACACCGATAACGTAATAGGAGCAAGTTTCAAATTTGTGTCTACTATAAAAAAAAATTGTACCATAAATAGACCAATGCATTTAATACGTTTGTATTTAAATTTTAATCATATTAACCTATTTAACATGTTTAATTAAAAAATATGAGTCCAAATAACTCATCTCACATCCAATAAGCGGTCAACTCGAAACACCAAACCTAATATATGAATTGTGTGGTATTTATTCAAAAATCATAGCTAACATTATGATCATAAAACAGAGGAAAATATCATAATGAAAGTGACATAATTTAAGCATCCATGAACCTCATTTTCAAGTCTAGTAGAGTACAAAAATCGAGACACGCATCTATCCCTTAGATGAACTACACGAGAATCCAATAAAAAATTATCAATACTCTGGGATTATGTACTCTTAATGGCGAGACAATTAGCCATGCGTACATAATGCGTATATGACACATCATCTCACCATTAGCATTAAATAGTCTAGGAGTACAAAATAATTGATCGAAGATCGAATGGCCAAACTCTTTTTTTTTTTTTTGGGTAAGTCTAGTGGCCAAGCTTTAATGTCAATGTCCAATATGAATCAATCTTGACAGAGATAATCTTGTCAATTTTCACTATTATGTGTAATTTCAAAATTAAGCTATAAAATTGAGATGTTTAGTATTATTGTTGGAACATATTTTAATATATTTTTTATCGCAATAATGTAATGCGCTTATTTTCTAAACTCTAAATTTTTTCTTTATCGATGTTCTTGTGTTGTATCTCTTGTACATCTTCATCAATAAAATTTCTCTTTGTTGAAGAAAAAAAAAAGCTCTTGAATTGCCAACTGTATTGGGTCAAATCTTTAATATTATCTGATTAATTATACCATTGCAAGTTACTGAAATTATATAACTCTGTTAAAATCAACAATTAAAGTTGATAATGGTACAATTAATCTATTCTGAAGGGCACTGAGAAGGTAATGCTGAACCCCCCCCCCCCCCCTTTTTTTTTGGTGGGGGGTGGCCATCATGGAAGGGTTTGTTTATTCATTCTAAAAAAGACATTTTAATTGTTTTATAAGCAAAACAACATTTACAAATTATACAGTCGCCATTAACCTGTAATTATATGATCACAATTAATAGTTTAATTTTGTATTTTTAGTGTCCCAATTATTGAAAATAAAACACCAAATGGATCTCTTTTGGTCCCAATGGCATCAATTATTCTGCCTAAGTGACAAACCAGGAGAGGGGACCAAATTTCATTTTCGTCTCTTTTAATTTATTTCCTTGCCTCTATCGGGGGGCTTGCTCTGGGTAGGTTCGGATCACTTCCAATACACATCTCAACGTATACGAAGGGCCTAGGAGCATTTTCAATATGATTCTTTTTCTGTACTTGTCTGATGAGAAATGCAAGTCTGTTTTGTCCACTTTCTCCATAAAACAAAACAACATTAACAAATTATAGGGTCCCCATTAACCTATAATTATATGATCACAATTCTTAGATTAATTTTGTATTTTTAGTGTCCCAATTATTGGAAATAAAACACCAAATGGATCTCTTTTGGCCCCAATGGCATCAATTATTATGCCTAAGTGACAAACCAGGAGAGGGGACCAAATTTCATTATCCTCTCTTTTAATTTATTTTTTCGGTTTTTGTTTTTCTTATTATGTAAAATAGAGGGGACCAGATTTGAGAATGAATGAGAGACCTATCTACACAACTAATCAGAAAAATAAGAGAATATACAGAAAAAAACAAAGTGCAATTGATGTATGGTTCTTTCATTGTTATATATATATAGTTACATGTATGTATTGTTGATCCATGTCTTTACAACAATCTCACTGAATGTAACTTAAGACTAGTTTAAGTATCAACCAAATATTGGTTAACCTGAAAAATATTATATGTCCCTCTCTCCTCATTCATAAAGAATAATAATTGTCATGGTTAAATGATATTTTAGGCATTTGAATTCTTATCAAGCTCTCTTTCAATCATTGAGTTCTTTGTTTTAACTGTTTGTAAAATTCATGATGAGTTAAATCTCAGGAATATTCCCTTTTATAAGATTCCAAGAACCTAAACAATAATGCCAAAGACCATGAATTAATTGTTAGAATATTAAATCATTGCTAATAACATAAGTTTTTAGATGAATTGATAATTTAATATAATATCATAATAGACAAAAGATTTTATATTCGAATATCACCATTACTGTAATAATTATAATTGATGCACGTATTGACTCACTTATAATAAAAAGTCTGGTCACACGTGAAGGGACAAGCAAAAAGTCCTATGTTTAAATTTTACCGTCACACTAATAATTATAATTGATATAAGTGTTAACTCATTCATAATAAAAAGGTCTGATCACACGTAACAAAATAAGCAAAAAATCTTGCGTAACAAAATAAGTAAAAAAATCTCGTGTTCAAGTCTTACCGTTATTTTAATAATTATAATTAATACACTTGTGACTTACTCATAATAAAAAGTCTGATATGTCTTATTATTACATATGCACCAACTGAATTCTATAAAAAAAAATATACATGAACAATAGTAGTGTATATCACAATTGTCCTTAACAGGCCTTCAAACTTCCCTAGTGAGCACAGAAAGGAACTAAAATTATGGGTTCCCTAACACAGCCTAAGCTTCCTGTTATAGACTTCTCTAAGGAGAATTTGAAGCCTAACACAAATTCTTGGTTATCAACAAGAAACAATGTCGTCGAAGCACTCCAAGAGTATGGCTGTTTCATAGCAAAATATGATCATAAAGTTTCTTTGGAGCTTCACAATGCTATTTTTCGTGCTTCTGAAGAGTTATTTGATCTTCCCACAGAAATTAAAGTCCAAAACACTTCCAATACACCCTCTCATGGCTATGTAGGGCAAGAGCCTGTAATTCCTCTATATGAAGGATTAGGCATCGAAAACGCGACGACTGTAGAAGGAGCTCAAAAATTCACGAATCTCATGTGGCCCTCTGGAAATGATTTTTTCTGGTATAATTTGATCTATTTTTTCATAATTTTTGACTTGTATTTATTGTTTTTTTTTTTTCATTTTGTTCATTTTTTGTTGCATCAGTGAAACTGCACTCTCCTTCTCAAGGCTAATGTCAGAATTGGATCAAATGGTTATGAGAATGGTATCAGAAAGTTATGGAATAGAGAAAAGCTATGACACTCTTCTTGGATCAACCAGTTACCTTCTTAGACTTATAAAATATAGAGGACCTGAAGAGAATGAGAAGAGTTTGGGTATCATCCGTCATACAGACAAGAGCTTCATGTCCATTCTTCATCAAAGACAAGTGAAGGGTTTGGAGATTGAAACAAAGGATGGCCAGTGGATTGTTGTTGAACCCTCACCTTCATCTTTTATAGTCATGGCAGGGGATGCATGCATGGTAAGTCTTTTTTCTTTTTATTCTTCATTCAACTATATATATATATATATATATATATATATATAATTTCAAAGAATATATATTGAAAGAGATGCTTGTTTTGTTTGTGCTAGGCATGGAGTAATGGCAGAATAGAACCTCCAAATCATCGAGTCATCATGAATGGGAATGAAGAAAGATACTCCCTGGGGTTTTTTTCATTCATAAGGGATCTCATTATACAAATACCAGAAGAGCTAGTAGATGACAGACACCCATTGCAGTTTAAGCCATTTGATCACTACAAATTTATTCATTTCTATTACACTGATGAGGGAAAGAGATCAAAATGTCCAATCAAAGCTTACTGTGGTGTTTGAGAACTTAGCCCATTTGTCAAAGCAGATAATATTGCATCATGTGAGGTGGCTTGTTACAAGGACTGTGTTATGTTTTGAAATGTATGTGATTTATGCATGCTTTTAGCTGGGATATGTCATGGTTGTGTGTTTATTATTTATTGTATGTAAAACTCAATACAAGATAGCTATTATATATTGTATCACAACCTTTATATATATATATATATATATATATATATAGACTGGTGTTTGCGAGCTGTTATTTATTGATCCGGGTGTAATACATCCGAGTCAATAATTATTTGTTATATCAATTTTTATTAACTCAGATGTATCGAAAGTAATGAAGAATTTTTCTTCCTTTCTAATACATTTTATAGTTGAAGATAGTAGCAATAGTAATCAATTTCGGAGCAATGATATGCTGCTAAACAAATTTCACTCATTGTACCAATATATATACATTTATATATATATATATATATATATTTCACTCAGATAATAGATTAATTATGTGTCCATACATGCATGCACACAAGGCTCCTCTTTAATATTTTTTCTCACAATTTTTTTTTTTTGAAGTATCTTAAATTCATGTCACATCATTTATTATTTAATTACAAACGCATGATATAATACATATGCATTCAAAGCAATGTTTGAAAACCTAGTTTGAAGTGAATTGTTGAATTCAAAAATTGCACACCAGATCTTAAAACAATTGGAATAAGCATGATAGTTTGTTTGTGTCTCAAAATCACTAGAGTTATGTATGTACAATGCACGTATTTGATTTGATTAATAAGATTTGTTTTCTAAATATACTTTATAGATACAAATTAATAAAAAATACGTATATTTTTATATATGATAGAATAATTAATCACAAACATCATATATTTTACTATAATAATGATATAATCATTAATATAAAATGAGATAATAACTGAATTTATAATTAATGATGTCATATATGAAAAACTCATAAATGGAGACAGAAAATCACAAAAAATTAATAATTGAAGGAAAAAAAATATAAATTAGACTCTACTGTATAAAAACATTAGACAGTAAAAGATCTAAACAACAAGAGATTAATGACAGGTCATTTTCTAGATCAACCTCCAAATATTATATAGGTAATAGATTCGTTCGATTTAATCATCCACCTGTTAAAACCGTTCGCGGTTTGATATAACCGGTCGGTTCCAGTAATGCAATATATTTAGCAGTTCTAGGTCGAGCCAGCATCCAATTCTCAAAACAACTTCTTGCACCTCTCTCATCCCTACTGATGGAACGACGGACTGGCTGGCTCTTGTTTCATGATCGACAAACACACCCAGAAATCTCAACAACGATGACTAGTAAATGAGTTTCTCTCACTGTCTTTCTTTTTCTTTGGTTCAATAATCATATTTTCATGTCATATTAATTCTCCGTATCTCGCCCTTTTCATCTCCACCATATATCTATCTTATTGAGAATATTACAGAGAAGACCTATAATAGAACTAGGGCTTAACATAGAAGATTTGTTTCCTCTGGTTTTTTTGGTATCGGAATAGGATCTGATGGAGATCTTTATTTTCTATTTTCAGTTATAGCTAAGAATAAGAAAAGGCAACAAAAAAAAAAAAAATTGAGAATCCAACCTTAGTTTTTGTGCAGTAGTTGCTCGTTTATGGGGTTCTTGAATTTCCCTTATCTTTTGGTACATGTATAGTCACTTTCTTGTTGGGTTCTAGAATACTTTTTTTTTATAACTTTGGTCTTTTTGAATAAATTGTTGATTATTCAATAAGGAGGATTATCAAGATGTTTTGTATAGAGTGTTGACATATACTAATGTTTGACATGTTTGGACTGGTTAAAATGAGAAAATAGTGTATTGACAGTTACTGTATTGTGTTTGTGGGGAATTTCAGATATGAACCCCTTGGTGCTTCTAATAGAAACTTGTTTCCAGCTCTTTCAGATGCAATTTATGGCTTTTCTTTTTTCATGCCTTAGATCTTATTAAGATGGATTTCATGCCTTTATTATGTGAGTTTTCTATATTGTCAATTGAGCTGCTAGTTAGCCAATATTTTAGAAGAGGGTTTTTTTTCTTCAGAAAAAACTAATAGAAAGTTTTGAACTTTTATTTTTTTGAATATTTTTAATAAATTAATTTGTTATTAATAATATTAATTATTGTGTTTATGACATCACAGTTCAATTTCGGTTCACCCAACGATTGAACCATTGACTCTTGACCCGGCCCCTTTTCCAATTTGCTCAACAATCCGAGTTTAAAAACATTGATCCAAAGTCACATTAATTGAGGAAAATGTAAGTAATGGAGAGGATCCCGGTTCCACACAGTGCATGAATTGGTAATTTCAATTAATAAAAACTTCAAGATATAATTTTTTTGGGTAACTTGGTTCTATGTTAAAGAGACAAAAACTATACATGTATAAAAGAGGCATAACCTAGGAGACCCCTTGATTATGTTCTTTTTGATACTATATATTAAAATAGCTTCATATAAATTGTTATTCTTTTCTCGAGCAACCGGTGATCTAACGTGTTATCAAAACTCTTGTTCTAAGAGGTCTTGGGTTCTAGTCTCTCCTCTCGTTAATTCGGTGTAAGGTTTGCACTCTTTCTCCCCGTTTCGTTAGGGTTCTCACTTTCTTCTTCTAGTGTGCCCATATATCTCTATCTCTCCGTATAATTTCTACCCTAAAGTTTGAATCAAATGAAACCACAGCATGGCTTTGATCCAGTGGGTCTTTTGCAAACTTCTGGACCATGACTATTGTGTATTGGAAACCTTAATTTATACCCCTATGCTCTTGTCAGCATTCACTCAACAAGGGCATTACAGTGATTATTATGGTTTAGAGACAGTGTGTTCTTTAATTGTGGGGTTCAGATGCTCTACAATAGCTATCTTACAATTAGTATTAAATCATTATAGTATGTGAACATTAGTATCTTTCGTTTTTAAAAAGATGACTTATCAATTTTTATGTACAACATTTTTTAACTGTATCATTACGTACAGGAAGTATAGAAAAACTATTGTAAAGAATGAGTCCTTAATTGTTGATTGTCAGCTAATTATTCATTGTATTAATCCTCAACATCCAATTATTGATCCATTGCATGACTACCGGTTTCACCCCATGCAAAGTAATGCTACACTAACAAACAATGAATATTAACAACAACATTTCACTTCTTTCAAAACATCAATATCTGCAAAGCTGTTAGATTGTCTATGACATTTTCATTTGATTTTGTATTCTTCGAAATTTGGTATCTGTTAAGCTCTTAGATCTTGTTGGCCTTTAGGGTCACCAAAAGATAATGCTAATGACGAAGACTTCATAACCAATTTTTTCTTTTAACTTAATTTGTCCACTATATATAGGCTTAAGTACTTTCAAATTGGATATATCTATTTATTTTATGTAATCAATGACTAATTAAGAATAAAAATCCTAATTATAATATATATATATATATATCTCGCTTTCATCATTTAAAAATTTCTGACATACTGCCCCAATGAAACCCTAGTGCATTTGATCATTTCTACTAGTCTCTCAATCAATTCAAACACAGTGAAATATGAATAATTCTTTCAATTATTTCCTGCTACATAACCATTCATAAGCCTTCAAGCCACATATAATCGAGGACCCATGGTTCTGGTGACATTTATTCATCATTATGCAACCCAAAAAAAAAAATCTATAAAAACATGAAGGATAGCAATGTTCTGAAAAGCGGTCCCTTGTAAGCCCTCTGGCTATGTGAGAAAATAATAAATTATTGTAGCTTTTTGGAGTGCGGCAACATTATTTTTGCTGCATTGGAAGACATGTTTAGTCTCCACACAGATGCATTATAGTCTGAAACCTTATATGGGCATGAAAGCTGCAATCATACTAAAAGTAAATTAAATGTATTGAAAACATTTCTGGTAGATTTGGGAGAATTTGAATCCAAAAGAATGTCATGAAGAATTGCAAGAATAAGAAAATTTTAAAGCTGTTGTAATTTGATCATCTTGACTCAAGTGAAGGTAGATGTATCGGAACATTGTGTGTGTGTGTGTGTATATGTTTATATATATTATGTTCTTTTTGTTGTACATTGGCATGTCAATTTGATTTATAGTTTTATGTAGTTGCATGATAATGATGTTAGATTAATATAAAGATCAACAAACTTTATTAAATTATGTATCACACTTTCCTTCGCACATCAATCATAAAATAAATTAACCTACAATATTGCCATTATTCGATGCATCCAACTCTCCTCTACCACCCCCTCAAACTCAATGTTATTTGGTGAATTCTTTGATCATTTTGTCATATAGGTTAGGATCTAGATGAATTATCATCTACGGAGGTTATCATAGCTAAATCTCAAATAGATCATTTTTGTTAGCCTCCAAGCCAAATATAATGTCCCTCCAAAGAGAAAATTATTCGATGAGACTGTCATTTCACGTTATTATTTAATGTGGTGTGACGGTCTCTCACAAAACTTATTATTTTCTAAAATTTAAGATGAATAATTTTTTTATAAATTCGGAAGGTTAATAAAATTTGGGAGCAGGAACGATGTCACCTTATGCTCAGGAGGGGCAATTTCCTCCTCTCATTTTTTATATTTTAATTTTTTATTATTTTCAAAAAAAAAATAATAAATATAATCATTTAATTTAAGTTTTTACCACCCTAAATTGAAAATTTTTCACACTTTACATTTTTGTTAATTTTAATTTGACCTAATAAGAGTTCTTTTATCAATTTTTTGGAATTTTTTTCTGTAGGTTGAAGTTTTTTAAATGGGTTTTTCTTTAATTAAACCTCTTATCTAATTTGAAAGTTTCTTTATATCAATAAATTTAGTTACTTTTCAAAAAAAAATTATTGATTAATATTAATTTTTTATACTTCTTTAATTTTTAAATATATGATCGAGCAAATTGCCCCTCCTAACCTAAATTCCTGATCTTGTCTCGTGAGAGAGAGTCTTATCACATCAGATAATGATGTGGAGTGATTGTCTCACCCAATAAGTTCTCTTTCATAGGGCCATGGATTCACCAATTATGTTATGCCATTTTGCATGCCAACCAGAAATACATACATGCATGTTTCAGGTATGTGTGTGTGTCTACAGAGTTATATACACACACGAGCACTCACACATACATAGCATCCGCAAAAGATAGTGTCCTAAAGTTGTCCCTCATGGGTTCCCAGACACAGCCCAAGCTTCCTGTTATAGATTTTTCCAAGGAAAACTTGAAGGCAGGCACTTGTTCTTGGCTATCAACTTGCCATGATGTCCGACATGCACTTGAAGAGTATGGCCTTTTCACAGCAGTGTTCGACAAAGTTCCCTTAGAGCTTCACAATAGAATTTTTCACTTAGCAAAAGAGTTATTTGATCTCCCCTTGGAAACCAAAGTCCAAAACACCTCTGATGTGCTTGGATTTGGCTATGGTGGGGGTTTCACCACCATGCCTCTCTTTGAATACTCGGGCATTGAAAATGCACCAACTCTTGAAGGAACTCGGAGTTTCACTAAGCTCATGTGGCCTGCTGGAAATGATACTTTTTGGTATAATTTTTTTGATTTTTTTTTTCATAATTATTTTTAAAAACTAACAAAGTGTCTTCTCTCTTCTTCTTTTTTTCTTCCTTGAACAGTGAAACGGCACTGTTATACTCAAAACTAATATCTGAATTAGGTCAAATGGTGGTGAGAATGGTATTTGAAAGCTATGGTGTAGAGAAGTACTATGACTCTCTCATTGAATCGGTCATGTACCATGTGAGATTCATGAAATATCAAAGACCCCAAGTGAAGGAGACAGTAACAGGGCTTCATCCTCATACAGACAAGAACTTCTGGACCATACTAGATCAAAATCAAGTTAAAGGTTTGGAAATAGAAACAAAGGATGGTAAGTGGATTGGTTTTGAGCCCTCACCTTCAAGCTTTGTGGTTATAGCAGGTGAGCCATTCATGGTAAGTCACTACCCAACTCTCTTTCTGTTTGATATATCTTCAGAAGATTACCAAAAACTAAGTATATCACCATTTTGATGGTATAACTGTCCATAAGACCTGCAAACTTCGAATTTAAGCAGCAGAACACATTGACCAAGAACAAAAAATAAGTTAGGTATATGACTAACTGAGGTTTTGATTGTTACTTCTTCCCTCTCTCCCTCACTTCTGAATTTTGAATAGAAGTTGACATAACATGCCAAGAATACAATTTGGAGTTAGGAATTGAACCTGCCCTGTCCAAACTCTAAAGGAAGCCTACTCTCATTCCATCCCTTACTCCACTAGTTATGTCTCCTATTTCTATCCCTGTCCCATCCCCCAAATCCTGTTCCTGCCCGACCCACCCTGTCTCGCCTTGCCTCCGTTTAAAATTTAAATTTATTAATTTTTGCAAAAATCAAAACTAATGAACTAGTATTATTACTTATCAAAAAATTAATACACATATATATAAATTATATTCACACATATAGGTCTATAGGTATTAGGTATTTATATAATTTAAATATTCAGGTCTATAGGTGGAGTACAAAAACCATCCCCGCCTAGAACCATTGTCCGGTTTTATTATTAATTCCTCTCCCTGAACCACCTCACCCATCCATATTTATTTTCTTCCCAAAATCTATCCCAGTAGAAGAAGGGCATGACCATCCCTATTTAGAGTAAAGAAGGTTAAAGTTTGCAAAGAGTTTTTGGGCTGGCCAAATATTTTGAAAACTTGCCTTATTTGGTAATTTAAATCTCTGAAGAAATAGTTGTGATGATAATATATGTTCATTTTGTTATTATTCAATTATAACTATATGTTGTGATTGGAAGCGATGCATATATATATGTAGGCATGGAGCAATGGCAGAGTACATGCTCCTTACCATCGAGTAATGATGAGCGGGAATGATACAAAGTACACAATCGGGATGTTTGCATTTGTGAGTGAGACAGTGCAGACCCCAGAAGAGCTGGTTGATGATGAGCACCCATTGCAGTTCAAGCCATTTGATCAGTTTGCATATCTTCAATATTGCGGAGAAGAGGGAAAGAATTTCAAAAATCCTATCAAAACTTATTGTGGTATTTGATTTGATTGTCCTTACTTATCTGTTAAGATTTGGTGTCTTGATCTGAAGTTGTTGTGTTACTTATCGTTCTAATTTGTATTTTCATGTCTTATGAAATTAAACTTTGGTGAATTTCTGTACTAATAAATTCATTGCTCGGTCCGTTCATGTATATTTCAAGGTTTTTTTTTTTGTTTTGCCTGTTCATCTTTGAAGTCTAATTAAAGTGTAACTTGTGTGTTCCCATTGGAGTTAACTACACAACAGGACAGTGATAGATCTAGACCACAGGTTTAGGAGGTAAAAATGTCCCCCAAAAAAAATAAGAGGCTCTTTTGTGTAAATATAAAAACTTTTGCTATCTCCCTCCTTTAATCTTCATTTTCGAGAAGGTTTGACTCAAATGTTACTTAAAACATGTATTGTTATGATACACAAAATGAAAAGAGGGCGGAATGCAATAAATATGTAATCTTATATAAATGACAGGTGGAATACAATAGTGTATGCTTAATTGTAAGAGTGTATTCTTTTTTTTTTTTATTTAATATTATGGGAGTGATGGGCTTTTACAATTATTTAATCATACAACATAATTATAATATTACATGACAACAAAAGAATACACAATCTAATAGCGATAGGAGCAACATGAGTTCTAAACAGACAAATCAGTTAAAAATAACGCTCGCATCCCCTTAATGAGGGTAATGAGACTTGAAACAATGATATTCCTTTAATGAGGAGGGCAGTAATGGTCAACTGAGTTAGTTACTATGTTTGTGTAACGATTCAAACCAGAGTCGTGTGTATAAGAGAGATAAATTTTTCTATCTCGAATAGGACAACATGTCTAGGAGAAAAATTATTATTACAAAGGATTTGAACTCCTTCCTCATAAGTTGAAAGTTCAAGTATCACCTAAACTAGCAATTCATTTGCTAAAATTTGTATCTTTTGCATTAAAAAACTGACCGTCAGCCTATAATTTTTTCACATTCCTTGTAAACATGATTCTAATTAATGAAATATTAGGAGTGAAATGGGCCTGAGGTTGAGCTTGGGTCGGCCCATCAAACCTGGCCCATGACCATCCTTAATTATTTCTGAAGTTTCAGTCCTAGCCTAAAATTCCAAACATTCTGAACTTAATTAGAAGCTTTCCAAGAACCTATAGAGACAGTCCTAACCTATTGAATAATTTATCCACTTGAAAAGATAGCTTTCCAAAGCTAAGCAATGGTTACCTCCTACTCCAAAATGTTTTTTTATTTTTTTTCCTTCTTTATACTAGAGTGGAACTACCTTTTCGCACATGAGAAATGGGCATACATAAATTGCTTCGACTCACAAAATATTTTTGCATAACCTGAGTAGCCTTTGGTCACCTGAAACCTCTGAGAAATAACATATAACTCTCCCAGTCAAGTTACCCCATAAAAATGTATGGTTAGTTATTGAGACTATTATGAAGTAATTCCATAATATATGTTGGGAGCAGTAGCATTGAGTGCACTCTATTAGGAAAGGTAATGTCCAAGCAATAATAAAGACAATCAACAATGAAATTAATCCTTAACTATACTTTGAGGTAATAATTTACAGTTGACTTTCTTATAATTAATATTTACTAAGTTAATAATTTTTAATAATAAATAAACTTTTAAGAAACTAATTTGATTCTGTGATGAATGATTAATAATTTTATTACCTAATAATTAATACTTTTTCATAAAAATTCTTTATAATATTAATTATTTGAAAAATAAAATAGTTTTATATACACTGATATATATTAAATGACATGTTTTAATAATTATATTTATTAATTCAACATAATTGTAATTAAGATTGTAAATAAAAAATTATGATGTCAGAAAATATAACTTCTTTATTTGAAAGGGACAATAAAATTTTTTTAATACCTTAAATTAAGTAATATTTTTATGAAAAAATCAAAATATTCTTGAAAAAATGTATGTAAAGTCTTTGTTCCATACTGAAAATTATTGACATTGACATGTAAAAAATACTTATTAGTTATAATAAAAGTATAAAAAAAAATTTAATAATTAATAAATTTCTAATTCTGTATTATTTTTGCCAGGGAGAGTGAAACAAACTTAGCCTTGTTGCATTTTGCAGTGATCCAAACTAACACAAACCCATCAATAGCATATATAACGACTTCTTTGAATTAGACGGTTTGTTTTTTTGTTTCAGGGCGGTGGCTGTAATAAGATTCCTTATATATATACGCACACGCACACGCACACACACACACACACACACACACATCACACTATCGAGGACCACTTTGTAAGTTGCAAATTCACTAATATATATATTGTTTTATCTAAAAACCATAATCATTTAACAATGTCCATGGCGTTGTCACGCATTTTAGAATTCAAATTATATTATTATGGTGAAAATGCCATTTATCTTCCAAACACCAACATGAAGCATCCATGAAACTATATATAAATGTCCTTAAACACTAAAAAACTGAACAAAACCACAAGAAACTAAGTTGTTGGCTTCAACCCAGCTCTAACATCCAAGAAACAAAAACCTAGAAATGGGTTCTGAAACCCCTCTGCAACTTCCCACCATAGATTTCTCCAAGCTAGCTGATGATCAGCTGAACCCGAGCACACTTCAGGAGTGGAGCTCAGTGAAAGCTCAAGTCCAACAAGCCCTCCAAGAATACGGTTGCTTTGAAGCACTGTTCAACAAAATTCCTTTAGAGCTTCGAAAGGCAGTTTTTGGTTCTTTAGAAGAACTTTTCCAACTCCCTTTACAAACCAAACTACGAAACTCTTCCAAGAAACCCTTTCATGGCTACGTTGGGCAATACCCAATGGTCCCACTCTATGAGAGCATGGGGGTTGAGGATGCACCCAACCCTGAAAAAGTTGAAAGCTTCACTAATCTTTTATGGCCTCAAGGAAATCCTAATTTTTGGTATATTACATTATCTATTACACTTAATATAAATACTAAGATTTCATCCATACTTAACGTGTTTGTTTTATTTTTAAACCAAATTACTATTTTATCTTAATTTATTAATTTTTGAAATACCGTACTTTTCAACAATGAGATCAGTTATTACACGTGTAGAAATATACTATTCTTCCATATGTGATCACCAATCTCACCATTGGGTGTATTTAGTTCAGAGTATCCCATGTTTTTTTTAATTTATTAGACTCTAGTTATTTATAATCTTTATTAACTATATTAATTTATCATTAATGATAGGAGGTTGGTTACTATCTTATTCCGGTGATTATGTGGTTCTTATCATATTGCATGTATAGACATAGATGTTCATGGTGGTATTGGATTGTGAATTAGGACTACTGAAGTGTTAAATTAGGATTAATTAATTGTTGAGTTTTCAGCTATCACTTATATTGCATATTTCTTTTTAGCTCTATAAAAAATTATGATTCTCTTTCTTTTTTATTTTAAAGAAAAAGAAAAGACAGTGTGCTATTAAATTGTGAATTCTGATTTTTTATGTGTGAAATTATGATAGATTTTTTAATTATTATAACCATCAATTCTAGTAGTGTGTTTTTTTTTTACCCACACTGAAAAAAAAAATGTGATATTTGAATGTGAGTTTTGAAATTTAAACAATATTATTATTATATCAAAAATGAAGCTTGTTGCACGTGATGCGGGCAGATGACTAGTATGTATATGTATATGTATATATATATATATATATAACCTCTGTATATTACAATTTCTTCTTGTTTTATGAAAAATTAAATTCGATAACTTATATCTATCTTGCTTTGGCAGCAAAACTATACAATCTTTCTCAGAGAAACTATCTGAACTAGATCACATAGTAAGGAGGATGGTTTTGGAGAGCTTGGGCATGGGGAAATATTTGGAAGAGCACATAGAGTCAACAAACTACCTTCTTCGTGTCATGAAATACAAAGGTCCCCAAACCACAGAGACCAAGCTTGGGCTAAATGCACACACAGATAAGAACATAGTGACCATATTGTACCAAAATGAAGTTGCTGGGCTAGAGGTGCAGACAAAAGATGGTGGATGGATCAATGTCAAACCCTCACCGCACTCTTTCACTGTCATGATTGGAGATTCTTTATATGTAAGTCACCCCCAAAATTTTCTTGCATGAGTTCATATATATATGTGTGTGTGTGTGTGTGAGAAACATGGCAAAATTAGAAAGAAAATTAGAAGTTTTTGACACTTTCTTGCAATTTAATTCATAGCAGTCCCTGGTTAACCTTTTTCCAGCTAAGTTTTAAAGTTAAGTAAAGATAAAAGAATATTTCTCTTTAAGAAATGTTTGGTAAATTTTTTTTCGGAGATAGGTTGTTGTATTATGTTTGGTATACCGAAAATAATTATATATTTTTGTTCACCTATTGATGTGTTAAAAATATTTTTGAATATTGTTATATATATTTAAAAGATAAAAACAAATTTATGCACCTACTGATGTGGATCCTCTTAACACTTTTTTGAATTTTAAACAAAAATACCCGTAAGAGTTAAGAGATCAGTAATTGAACAAAAATAAAATTAAATTCAGTATCCCAAGCATTTCTTGTATTTTTATTTAGAATATAAAAAAGAATTATGATAATTTATATCAGCAGGTCAGTAATTTTATCACTTATTTTAAGTATATCTTGCAGCACTCTTTGATTTTTGAACTCATTTTAATTTTAAATTACTCAAAACTCAATGGCCCAAGTTAAGATGATCTACTCAACAGTAGTTATGAAAAAATTATATTCTGTTCTATATGTTGTATAAAAATAGAGATCGTAAGTTTCGTCCACCTAGCGCTGAGGTGCGGGTTCAAATTCTGAAAATCAGCCTCTAATAGAATACAGGTAAGGTTGCCTAGCATCCACTTCTTTCAGATCTTGTCAAATGCAAGAACTTTGAATTCTGGGTATAGGTTTTTATGTTGTAAAAAAATAATGAGAATTCCATTTTGCAAACATTTTTTTCTTCCATTGCTTCTTGAATCATGTTTTTAGCTACCCGCATGTCCACCATGCCCATTAACAAAGACACAAATATATTAATTGTAAAGAATATATATGTATGTATGTATATATTTCACAAAGACCTGTGTCTAATTGTTGCAGGCATGGGCGAATGGTCGGCTGCATTCTCCATATCACAGGGTGATGATGAGTGGAAATGAGACAAGGTACTCTGTTGGATTGTTTTCAATTCCCAAAGAAGGCTACATTATAAAAGCCCCAGAAGAGCTGGTGGATGAAGAACATCCCTTGCTCTTTAAGCCATTTGATCACGTCCAATTCCTTGGATTCTATTACACCGAGGCCGGCCAGAAAGCCGAATCTGCCCTGAAGACTTACTGTGGTGTCTGAGATTATTTTGTCGAAAAACTATTCATTGGTCTCAATACATTATGAGTATTTGACAATCAGTTCAATCTGAAGCAATGAGTATTTGACAATCAGTTCAATAAATAGATTACTACACTAATATATAAAGCACTTAATGCAGGAGACGAATGAATATTTGTCTAGTTTTCTTTTTTTCAATGTAAATGGGATGCATGTAATTGCTTGTCTAGCTTTTATTAGTATCAGGTATATAAAGTTTCAAGTGTTGGTTTTCTATATACCATTGGATTGTATATATATAGATATTAGGATTAAAGTATTGTGTATCTTCATAATCATAATGCAATTAGAAGCAACTCTGAAATTGATTTTTAATGCTCTTAGGATATATAATTCAAAACATCAAGGGATTAGTCAAATAATAAAGACTTAAAAGGATTAAAATTCAAAACTTCAAGTTCGAGGATTAAAATTCAAAGTCTCGAATTCGAGTCTTTCTTGGAACCACAGCAAGTTTACCTGATCATTAACTTCAGGGTTCTAGAATTAGTCTAAATGTAAACAAACTGATCCAGACATCTAATTATCAAAAATATATATATATATATATATATATATATAATTCAGCGGTCGTGTAATTTGGGAGGTCACAATTCTTGCAATAATTCACTTCACAACAAATCTTATTGAGATTGGAAAAATAATTTGTACTCTAGACAACATTCTTGCACAACAATTTTTTTTTTTTTTTTTGGTTGTTGCTTTTTATGCTTTCTTAAATGAAAATTCAATGCTATGGCGCATGAGAAGCAAAAATACTCACCATTATACAAGAATGAAACCATCAATTTTTTGAGAAATTATTCAGTTGAAACCATCATTATATGTCACTATTAATTGAAGTGGTGTGACAGTCCTGTCACAAAATTTAAAAATTTTTCTAGATTCATGATAAATAATGTTTCATAAATTTGAGAAAATCTATTGAGTTTGTAAGGGACGGTAATGATGTAGGATGATCATCCCACCGAATAATTACTCTAATTTTCCTACTTAAAGTCTAATACATGTACAAACTTAATATTAGTTTCCAAAATATCGGTAAATATTAATATAAACGTGTACATATGTTAAAATTTTACTAGAGCAATTATATCATATCAATGTGTTGACGTAGAGTGACTATATCATTAGATAATTTTTCCATAGTACAACGATATGTTATTTAGTAATTTCTGTAAAAATGGTATTTAACCACAGTAAACGGCAAACAGCTGGTAATTTAACAAAATCGAGAGAAGTCATCTAACATGCCGTACAATTTTGCTAATCACATTAACAATTATAAATTTGGTTGCAATTTTAACAATTATAAATTTGGTTGCAATTTTAACAATTATAAATTTGGTTGCAATTTTGCAAATCACATTCGATTGTAAGAGCATTTCCGATGCAAAATAACATTTGGGTCGTGCCAAGCTTTATATATAATAAGAGCTTAAGTCATAAAAAGTAGTATTTTCCTATTACAGCAATTTTGTTAATCACATTCGATTGTAAAAATATCTCCGATGCAAAATAACAATTGGACCATGCCAAACTTATATTTTAGAATTGTTACAGTATCAAAATATTATATTTTAACATTTTTACTTCAATTATAAAATATTATTTTTTATGGTTTAAGTTCTTATTATATAGAATATATGTTATTGAAAATTAAAAATAATAATTAAAAGAAATATAGAGAGGACATATATTTGCAATTTCAAGACAATTTGGCTTTTATAGCATTAGCAAGTGGGAGAATGGAAAAGAAAAGATTCCCATACAATTGTGAAACGTGTAAGTTGCACTTATATTACATATTAACAGTGTATTATTGAGCTTTATTAGTCACATGATTTAATAAGTCCAGCATTATTATCTTGATTTTTATATATTTTAAGGATAGGAATGGACATGCAATTTAATAACTACAATAATAAATAATGAAAGTATCACCAATTATTATCATGATAGTCACCATCATCATTCATCATTCACTTGACAACACTTTTAATGAGGATTGTAATACTATTAAGAATTTATTTACATATATGAACGAGATTTTTATACATCAAATCATCTGATGATTAAAGTAATTTAATTTTTTAATAATTTAATAAATAAGAGTCTCATTTATATACGCAAACAATTCGTAATAACATTACCATTTTAATAATAATAGTAATAATATAATAATTATGATAATAACCACATGTTTTACTTCCGAGAATTCTACGATATGAGAAAATTGAATACAACTCTCATCTGATAATAAGTTTTTATTTTTTTAAATAGTGCATTAGATGTATATATTATTTACTTTTTTTAAGTACTATATCATTTATTATTTTATTATTTAATAATAAGTACATGATATTAATATGATAAGGATATACATTTGAAATTTTATTGAGAAAAATTGAAAATAAATTACATTAGAGATTATCGTAATCTAAGAATATTAAACAAAAAACAACTAGACCAAAAAATAATTAAAAATATAGAAAAATATAAGAAAAAAAGGTTTCAAAGACTTTTATTCAAATATAAACTTTAGTATTTTTTTTTTTTTTTTACCTCATTTACTTTTCTGCCAAGTCGATCTCATTAAACATGAAACGTCAAATTAGATTGAATCGAATTTACCAGAATAAATTGTCATTCCTAACTAAGTGCCTGATACATTGAATACTTACCAAAATGGATTCCTAACTAAGTGTCTGATACATTGAATACTTTCCAAAATGGATCCGTCATTCTTGGTCACTGACTTGTACTTGTCACAGTTTTCTGGTGAAAACAAGTTGAGAGAGAGAGAGAGTCATTAATTGGAGCGCACTTCACTCCAGTTAAAAGAGGACACCGATAAAAGGCCTCCTGCTACCTTTCAAACATCCAAGAAAACGACTGGCAGACAAAAAAGTGATCTTGCTACTGTTTTGCATTGGACGGCCCTTTTGGTATGATTTTTATTATTCTTCTTTTTTAAATAGAATCAAAACTATTGTATGTGAGGGATGATTAATTTCATTCCTGTTTCTGTTTAATTGCTTTTGCTGAAAATTATTCAATGTATGAAACCATTGAAGTTTGCTCTGTAAAATAGGTTTATTCTGATTTACTATGGCTAGATATTAGGTTATCACTTAATATGGGTTAAATTTGTTTTTGTGCAACAATCTTGCCTTTAATTTGCCTCACACAGAAGCCACCTGAGAAGAAGAAACTGAAAGCTAACCTTCGCTTGACCAAGAATTGTAATCCTCAAGTTCCTCTCATAAATTCGGAGAAAAGTTTCATTGAGAACACTAAATTCTAATTCTTTCTACACTCCAAGAGATTTCTTCTCCAATTGATTCAACACCACCCAAATATAGCCAAGCTAATAAAGCCTTGGCTTTCTTTTTTGAAACCTTAGGGGTTTTTTTGGGAAATACCTTAGGGTTTTCTTCCCCTTTTCAAAAGAGAACTTAGTGGAGGTTAGCTTTCCAATACTAATTCTAATTTGCTCCTCTATCTTTTCATGTTGAAGAGATGCAATAGCATATATATGCAATTCTTGAAATAATCATAAAATTCTCTGAAACAGTAGTTATCATGGCAAGACTGTTGCCCCTAACCTCCCTATGCCATCATCCGGTATGACATTATAATTTTTATATAATCCCTTCATGGCAATGCCACTAACCTTCCTATGCCATCATCCTGTATAACATCATAATTTTCCCCAAGACAATCCTATCTCAATTTTCAACCTCCTTACCCACTTGCTTAGTAAAGCTTTATATCAGCAATACCTAATTTAAGAAGAGTGACACGGAGGTCAAGAGGCCAACCTAATTGAGGTAAGCATCCTTTTTGCATAGGTACATTTTTTGTAAGTATTTATTTATTTATTTTATTTTTTGGGGAGGGGGATAGTACATGTTTTTTGCCAAGCTGATTTTCTTTCAGATCAATCTAATACAAGATCCCAAACCACCTATTCCTTAAAAGATACTTAACTGTCAACATGCTTCTATTCACAACACTCTCCGCCTGCACAACTAACTTCAATTCAGATAAATCTTTATCTAAACTCTCACATTGAGATAGACAATTTTTGGTATCATTAATATAGTATATTGCAACCTAGTAAGTTAATAAGTCTATTGTTTTTTGAGGAAAGAATATTAAGTAATAATACTACATAGGTTTTTCCTAACTTGATCAGCTAAGCTTCCATGATCTTTGTTAGATATTATTTTATTGTGGTTCTTGAGTGCCCTTTACTTTTTGACTACTTTGTGACTGAAGTGATATTCTCCTGCCTGCTATTTCAAATTCGAATTAAGGCCTTTCTTAGATAGTTAGATGCATTATATGGACACATTAATCAGTTCTGTTGAGAATACATGCAGTGAGCTCCCATCTTTGCAGTATTCGTTCAAGTCAGTTTTTAACTAGTAGACTGAAGTGACATGTGGGTTGCATTTGTTTATAATTTGAGCGTCTGTTCTTTTCTGAAGGACCTTTAAATTCTCCACAATTATATTTACATTTCATCTTAAGATGTTGGGCTGTTTGAAATTATTGGGGGTTATGAACAGTTGGCTCAATTAGTTGGTTGATATTAGGAATGAGAGGGACTACATTTTTTTAATCAGTAAATGTAAACTATATTAAACTGCGCCCAAGGGAGGCAAACCCATAAATACAAAACAGGACTCCTTTACAATATGGGTCTCCCAAAAATTCCAACAAAGAGTCAACTTGCAGAATGTTGTCTCTTTTGGCCCAAAAGAAAAGCAACCTCAAAAACATGTCTTTAAAAACAAAAGAAGGGAGTTCCTCCCCATCAAAAGTCCTCCTATTGCGCCCTCTCCAAATACACCAAATAACACACAACGGAGCCATTTTTCAAGCTTTCCTAGCCTCCCCCTTCACCCTGTCCCCTGCCCCTGACCCTGCCCCCACTCCACCCATGAAATAAATCCTTTAGAGATGCTGGCATTACCCACAGATATCCGAATATAGATAGCACAAAGCACCAAGCATCCCAAGCCCATGAATAGTGGACCAGAAGATGTTCAACGCTTTCATCCACCTGCACATGCAACATCTATTTGCCAAGTGAAATCCTCTCCGGTAAAGATTGTTCAAGGTCATAATAGCCCCCAAAGAAGCCTCCCAAGCAAAGAAGGAAACCTTAGAGGGATTTTGGGAGTGCCAAATCAGCTTCCATGGAAAGTATTTCTCCTCCCTACACGTCAGCTCATGATAAAAAGAGCTCACTGAAAATTTCTTGTTGCGGCCAACTTTCTAGTTTTGTGATGAAAACATGAAAAAAAAAAATTAATATTGTAATGTCTTAAAGTTTGTTTAGAAGTTTTGGAGAGAAAAGAGAAGAGAAGATATCTTAAAATAGAAGAGAAGGGAAAAGAAAAGAAAGTGATCATCCTTACGTTTTTGAAGGTTCAAAAGAGAAATAAGAATAAAGTTATTATTTCTTATTTGGATAGATAGTAGGATAGAAAAGGGAAAGAAAAAAAGTGTATGCAAAGTAGTTGACAAATATATCCTTTTTTATGAACTTTAAAAGGAATAACAATTGCTCTAATTTTAAAATGCATTTAAGGGTATATTTAGTATTTTAAAAAAACTCATTAAATAAAGTTTCTTCTCTTTCTAAATCTATCCACTTTTGGACAGATTGAAGAAGTTTTCTAATGATTCAATCTTTTTCTCCTAATCTTCTCTCTATCATATAAATCTAAATGAGAGATTGTGGTATCACTCCATGAAAGGGGCTTGTGTGCAAGTTGGATATTGAAAAGGCCTTTGACCATGTTAATTGGAGCTTCTTAATGGGCATGCTGACTAAGATGGGCTTTGGGGGCAAGAGGAGGAAGTGGATTCAGTCGTGCATTTCCACAGTTTCTCTTTCGGTTCTTGTCAACGGTTCTCCCGTTGGTTTCTTCGGTACTTCTAGAGGCCTGAGACAGGGGGATCCCCTATCCCCTTTTCTTTTCGTGATAGTCAGTGGAGGCCTTGAGCCGCTTTATGCGTAGGGCGGAGGAGGTTGGCCTCATCAAAGGTTTTCAGGCAGGGGATAGAGGGGGCGCTGGCGTTGCCATTTCACATTTGTTATTTGCTGACGACACAATCATTTTTTGTGACCCTTCTGTGTAGCAGCTTCGCTTTGTCCGATGTATTCTAGTGTGTTTTGAAGCTGTTTCTGGTTTGAGAATCAATCTTGCTAAAAGCAGTATTATCCCAGTAGGGTCGGTTCAAGAGATGGACATGTTAGCTAGCACTTTGGAGTGCAGTGTGGGGTGCCTCCCCCTTGGTTTACTTGGGCCTTCCGCTGGGAGCTCCTTCGAGATCTATTGGGGTTTGGGATCCAGTGGTTGAAAGATTTTTCAGTAAGCTGTCAGGATGGAAAGGCCAATTCCTTTCCAAGGGTGGTAGGCTAACCTCTTCTCAAAAGTACCTTAGGCAAACCTTCCTACCTATTTCATGTCGCTCTTCACTACTGCCAAAGACGGTTAGTAGAAGATTGGAAGAAGATTCAAAGGGATTTTCTATAGGGCCACGACGGTGAATGTAAAAAGATTCATCTAGTTGCTTGGGATAAAATCAAGAAGTCAGCATCTCTTGGGGGTTTAGGGGTGAAGGACCTGCGAGCTTTCAATTCAGCCCTCTTAGGAAAATGGTTATAGAAATTTGGTGAAAGTGATAGTGTGCTTTGGAGGGAAATCATTGTTTCCAAGTACAGGGTGTGGTAGTGGGGGTTGGTGCTCGAGTGTGGTCTTTGGGGTCACATTAGAGGCGGCTGGAGGGTTTTCTTAGATAGATGCTGTTTTGTTCTCGAAAATGGTGGTAGAGTGAAATTCTGGGAGGATGTTTGGTCTGGGGATGTGCCTTTGAGGGTGAAATTCCCTAGATTATTCAGTCTGGCTAGCAATAAGACGGCTTAGGCTAGCGAGTGTTTGGAGAAAGATGGGAACAAGCTTATACGGTGTCCCCTGCTTTAGGAGAGATTTTTTTTATTGGGAACTGGAAGAGGTGAGCTCCTTCCTTTGTCACCTCAACAAGTACCGGGCTATGGAAGCCAGGGAGGATAAAAGAGTTTGGCGGCCGGATAAGAAATCTTTCTCGTTCCGTTCCTTCTATAAGAGCATGTTCGAGTTGGACAGCCCTCCCTTTCCTTGGAAGATCATTTGGCATTCAAAAGTCCTCCTTAAAGCTTCTTTCTTTGCTTGGGAAGCTGCTTGGAGGGCTATATTAACTGCAGATAACTTGAAAAAAAGAGGTTTTATCCTGGCTAGCAGATGCTATTTATGCAAGACTGATGAAGAAAAAGTGGATCATGTGTTCCTTCACTGTCATATTTCCTGGAGCTGTTGGAATATTATTTTTGCTCTGTTTGGCTTCTCATGGGTTATGTTAGGATCAGTAAAAGACCTTCTCCTGGCTTGGGAAGGTTGCACTCTCCCAAATGAGATCAAGAGTGTTTGGAGGCTAGCCCCGTTCTACCTCTTGTGGTGTATTTGGACTGAAAGGAACAACTGTGTCTTTGAAGATAGGGAGCTCTCTACTCCATTCTTTAAAGATGCTTTTTTGCTCTTACTATTTTTTTGGGCCAAAAAGGCTTTCCCAGCTAATGTTTCTTCTTTTGTTGATTTCCTAGGTTCTCTAAACTCGATGTAATTTTGGGGTTTTTGCCCTGATGCCCTTCTTGGGCACCTTTTTATATATACAACTCTTACTTATCAAAAATATATATATATATATATTTTCTTCTCTCTGCAAATAATCCCATATCCAAACGAGCTGGTAGTTAGAGACCCTCCTAGTTGGGATTGATTCCTGCTCTTTTCCTCCCTACAGAGTTGCTCCTCTGTTCAGTGTTTCTGCTTCTGTTTTCTTTATGCCTGTTTCCTTATAATATTTAAATTTCGCCCAAAAAAAAAAAATTTGTTTCTTCTTATCATTATTTAACTACAAATCCAAAGTAGGATAACCTTCTATAAAACAGGATTTTCACAGAATAGTCCATTTCAATACAGTTGGATTGTTATCATTTTCGAGTAATTCTTTAGACTTCTTTCCCCTGTTCAATAGAAAACTCACTGGATGCTAGCTTTCCAATGCCTATCCTTTCATAACTACCTAATCAACTCCCCATTGCACGCTGAGCAACTGCTCATTCTTCTCAATAAAAACCTATTCTTCTCTGATCACTCACCTCATGACTGCCACTAACCTCCCTATATCATCATCTAGTCAAACATCACTTTTCTAAATTTTCTTCTCACATTTTTTCATATCCATGTTTATGGGTTGCTAAAATAATGCAAGTACTGCATAATTTTTTCTCTATGACCAAAATTACTTACTATATGAACATGTACTACTCATATGCATCCAACTACATATATATTTATGCACATGCTACATACAATTTCATATGATTGGGAGCTTCTTGTTTGTCTAATTTTATCTTACTAAACAACTGACCATTGTGCAAAAAGATTGTCTAAAGGTTTCAATGCCCACTGTTAAGCTGGTCATCACTAGGATATCATGTATCATGTTAGTAAATAGAAATTATGTGGTCTAATTGACTCTGGCCTAGATAGGGCTTCATCAATTGTGAATTTGATTGGCAACTAAATATTAGCAAGGTATATCACAATACAACCGAATGTTAAGTTTATATGGTACATTCTTTTATTCTTTGTATAACCGGTATCTATTCTGCATTTTAGGTGCCATTATAGTTATACCTTACTGATTCAAACAGACATTTTTAGGCCTTTTGTTCATACATGTAAGCACTATTATTAGCTGCAACAAAGGATTAATTGGTTATAGCATGTACTCAATGTTTACAGCTCAACTTTGGATATCTCACTAGTGAGGCAAACTTGAATTATTGAAGCTTAAAGTAAAACATCTAATTTAAATATCGAGACTTTTTTTATCATTTTGTGGAATTATTCTGGGGAAGTTTATAGTGCTTCACATTGGTTCACATAAGTTTATAGCCATGCACTGGCCTTGATTATTTAACAAAATTTGGTTTATCATTTTGTGGAATTATTCTGGGGAAGTTTATAGTGTTTCACATTGGTTCACATAAGTTTATAGCCATGCACTGGCCTTGATTATTTAACAAAATTTGGTTTATCATTTTGTGGAATTATTCTGGGGAAGTTTATAGAGCTTCACATAGATTCACATAAGTTTAAAACCACGAACTGGCCTTGATTATTTAACAAAATTGGGTTTCCCCAGTAAGTAAGAGCAGTTGTTTACTTACATTAGCTATGGCCAAGGGGAAATGAATTTCTCTGTCATTGAAGAGGATAAAAGAATGCCTTTTAGAAGGAATTCAGTCATGCAGAATAACATTGCATTTTGATGTGAATAAACAAATTATAAAGGTCTGCTCCATATCATTTGGAGTACTGCTAATTACAAAATTTAATTGAAGGATCCGTCTCAATCTTACTGGAATAGGGATTGGCTAATATGAATATTTGTTCTTCTTGGGTTTCTGGATAGTCACTGAACTGAAGTGACTTGAATGTCCTCTAGCTCATAGAATTCAAAGGATATTCATTTTATAAAGTCTACAATTCAAAAGAGTATCAAGAAGAAATAGCATGATGCAGAGATGGATCTGTGCTAGAGTTCCTGAAACTATTTTCTCGTTATTTAATCTCATGTCGAGCTTTTTATCAAATTTTTAAGTCCTTGATTTATGGTAATTTTATCAGCTATTGAGACTTTTATTCATTGATTTTGTTTGCAATTCTATGATATTTTAAAGTTTAAACAATGGTATAATTCCTGTTATGTAGTTTGCCTACATCAAGGGACAATTTAAATGTCAACTACATCAAGCAGCAAGATTTTTTTAATTTTTTTTGCATTGATGATTTCACTTCATAGCATCAAGTCCAACCTCTCAACATGTTTTTAAATACCCATGATGTTAGCCTATTGACCCATGAATGAATGATGTAAATTTTCAGTACAGTATTCCTCATTATACCAATACTCTAAGAAGTTGGTGGTTCAATGGCATATGTACTCTCAGGTTCAAACTTAACCTCATTTTCATATCAGTCATATAAATTTTTTGAGCTTTGTCCTCCTGCTTGACACAGAAGATGTGTGCAGTTGGTGTCCCTCATCCTCACTAAGAAAACTCTCTTTCATGTTTTCTTTTAGGGCTCCTTCCACCTTTGCTACACTGACTAAGATCAAAATCAATTGATTGACACAATTACCTACACAATTTCATATTTTCCCAAGAAAGTTGTTAATGCAATTTCTGCTCAGTTTTATATGACTGTTGGTATTGATAAACTGAAATGTTGCAACCTAAAAGTGCTTTGAGTTGAAGACATTTGGGTAGAACACATTATGTAAAGTGAGCTTGTGAAGTAAAAGTTCATAGTGGTTAGATTCATTATTCATCATTCATTATTCATTCATCATTAGTGGGGTAGAATTCCTACTCAGCAAACTGTATTTCATCTACATGATTCCCTACCTTTATCATCTTCTGCAACTTTAAGGCCTTGCGCTTCTGTTAAATCATTGTGATGATATCTTTTGTTATAGTCTCAACTTGTCCTCCTATTGCCTTCTAATCATCCCAATCTGCTCACTTTAGTTAAAGTAATTGCACTCACATGTCTGCTGATGGCTTATATTTTTGTATGCAAACTTGAAATAGATTTCATTATTCTATCACCATCCTTTTTTTTCTTTTTGAATGCCTAGGTCAATCCCTTGCCCCTGCGGATACTTGAACTCTGCCCTTCCCTCTGGGAATGAGCAGGAAATGCCATTGGGTCACTACGCACTTTGACTATTCTATCACCGTCTCTAAGCACTACGAATTTTGGATCTATCAACCTTTGGATGGTTTATAAGATAAGTCAGAATTTTATTTTTTTTAAATTTCTTCTAAGGTCAGCATATTGTGACAATTCACGAATTTTGACAGAAGTTCTGCCACGCAGACGCTTAATGGAATGTTTTTGTGTTATCTAGAATCCTCATGTAGTGTAGAGTCTGTAGACTTGTATGGTGGACTCCACCTTTTGGGTAGTGTTCTAGAGTTTTATACAACTGTATAAAACATTTGTAAGGGGTTTTCAATTCTTCTCCCACTGGAACTCCTCCTGAGTCATTAAATTTGCTGTGTAAGATTACATCATAGTTTTAAGGATTATCATTAAATGAGGAGTTTATGTATTAATCAAACTCATTTATAGGTGAGTATTTTCAATCGCTATTTAGTAAATTTAAATGGATATTGAAGTAGTGAAGAAATCTGTTTTGTATGCTGTCCAAGATTTAGTAATAAATAAGGGCATTTTGGGTGTTTAGGTGTTCAAGTACTTCTTACATGTCAGAGATATTTAAAGTAAGATAAAAAAGAAAAAGATTCTCTGTTTCAAAAATGCCTTTACCTTCATGATTTCTTATCCTAAAATTGCCTTAACTTTAATGCACATTTCAGTCATGAAATTACGTAATAACTCTACTTTTTGCTTATAATTCTAATCAAAAATGAAAAGAGAGAAAAAAAAAAAGAGTTATGATATCAAGTAAACATATTGCATGATTATGGTACTAAGGTTTTAGTATTTGTTACATTTTACTACAACTAAAATAATAACAAAATTCAAAGCAGGACTTAGAATTGAAATATATTGGAACTCACTTGTGCAGGCTTTACTCTGTTTCTCACAAGTTGCTTTGGCAGGCTTTTGAGCTTTACTTTTTCGTTTTTAGTCTATGCTATAAAAAAATTCTCATATTTGCCTAAAACAATTAAAGAAAATTAACAAAGATGTACCTAATTCTATATATATGCAGCTCATTTGATTTACTGCCTCCCTAATTTGTCAAACTAATTGCTAATTATAATTAGTTTGTTTGAAAGTTTTGGAATTATTTTAATTGATTTAATTGGAGAAATCCAGTGTGATATTCAGAACGAAATTGTATTGAATGCAGGTTACTATTAGTAAAGAGAAAAGAAGAAAAAAACAGATCAAAATGGCGAAAGCTACTTCCCTATAAGAAGGCATGGTTCTTGGGATGACCAGCCATTCTGGAGGTGCACATTGTTGCAGAGGTAATATCATCTTCGACTCAGGGCTCTGCTGAGCATGGGAAATAATTCCAGAAACTCCATTGAAATAGGGTGAGGAAGAGAGAGTGATTTGAAACAAAAGTGAGACTGTTATTGAGCAATTTTTTTTTTTATACAACAATAAAGGGACATCTCAATTGCATGGGGAGTGGACACTTATACCACATGGACAGAACCACAGTCCTGAAAAGAAAGTGACGAAGTTTTTGCATGGACCGGGTCCATTGGTCTGGGATGGACCCAACTTATAATATCATGTCATTTGAATATGATGTTTGCTTATAGAAGATGTAAAAATAACATTGTCTACTTGGCAGGATGTGATTGGTGGGGTTCATGGATAGGGTAAATTGACCCTGGTTCATGTTAAACTTTCTCTGAAAGTGACACTGTTATTGAGCCTTTTTTTTATATACAAGCATTGTGGGGAGGGAAAAAATCCTAATACTATGTGTGTGTGTTGTGCAGTGACTCGAACCAAAGTCGTATGTACAAAAAAAATAGCTTTTTTTGTTTTTTAATCTTGGATGGGCCAACTGACCTTGCTATTGAACATGTAACTAACTTTTTTTCTTATTTAATGTTGCTGTGCTTGTTTTACTTGTCATCATTTTGCCAAAAATGATTGATGGTATTATTTTCCCCATTATATATCTTTCCAAGCTTTTGATGCAATGATTTAACCATTTTTTATCTTAATCACTGTCTTGTTCTTTGCAAAGGGGAACTTCCTTCATATCCGGGGCCAAAAGATGTCGGTTCGTGTGTCGTTTATTTGAAATATTCAAATAGCCATTTTCCCTCTCTATCTCTTTATACACAATGACAAGAAAGGCCAATAGGGACTGCTTGTTTGTGTCCCGTTATATGATTTGATATACCTTATCCTCTAGGGGTCCTTTTTCATTCATGGGAACAAACTAAACCTCATTCTTTTGCCCCAATCCCTTCTTGTTTATTTCCCCTCACAACCCTCCGAACAATAGAGAAGTATGAAAACAATAAAAAAAAAATGCTATCTATGAATATCTATCAATTATAACCTAATCCTTTCTCTGGCTAGCCAACTTCCACACACAGCCGGACCGAAGACAGTGCCTTGTTGAAATGTTTTGCCTTGGTGCCGAGGTACTCGCTCCACGTGATTGGCCGGTAGAGAGGAGGGTGGCTTGGGTCTACCAATTTTGAGAGAGGTGAGATTTGAACATTGGGTGGTGGTCCGTAGAGGTAGGCAATGGAGAGACGGTGACAGGTCCGGTTAACCACAGCCCGGTGGAGGACACTTGTGTACAACCCGTTTGACAATATGTGAAGGAGGTCGCCTACGTTGACCACAAGGGTTCCCGGGAGTGGAGGAACGGTGACCCACCCAGTTCTCTCACGGAGGACCTGCAAACCGCTGGTGTTGTTCTGGTGGAGGATTGTGAGGAGGGTCGAATCGGTGTGCGCAGCGAGACCCATGGCCCGGTCCGGGTCCGGACATGCCGGGTAAGAGTTGAATTGTAAGGCAGCACTTGCACCCTTGAAATCTCCATTTGGGCCAGCCCACATGACATCTTCCTTGGTTATGCCCAGTGACCCGAGCATCAGCCACATCAGCTTTCCAGCAAGTTGTTTCATCTCTTTCTCATATTCCTCAATTACATTGCTGAAAAAATAAAGTAAAATTAGAAAGAAAAAAAAACAAAAACAAAAACAAAAAACACTGTATTGCATGGGACATAAAAGATGCTATTATTATGGAAATAGAACAAAGTAAACAGCAAAAAAGTGTATTTGATTTTCTGAATGCTATCACTTCATATCATCTTTGTGGGGGCCATGACTTTTTTTCTAATCTTTGCTGATTGTATCAAGGCGAAGCAAGCATCTGGATATGGTGCTTCTACAATACACACACAAATACACACATATAACACACACATGCATAAAATAAGTTAATAGTACGTGCATGATGAGTATGTGGTACCAGAATTTGTTGTAATCATGGGGCCAAAGTTGGCGAGCGTGGTCTAGTGGTGATCCAATGATGGTGAAGCCCTCAGACCACATATGCTTGGGAAAAAAAGAAGAAATTCGAGCCATGCCATAGCCAGAGACACCGTCGGGAGGGCGAGCAGCTTTGAGCTTCTGTTGGATGGGTAGAGAGAAAATGCTCCTTCCGGCAGACTCAATGTCGTCGAGAAGACTTGTTCTGATGCCATGGTTTTTCACTTGGAACACCCCCCATGTTCTGCATGCATGACCCACGAGTTTTACAGCATTCGGGTCTTTGAGATCGATAACCGGCACTGACAACGATGACTCTATGCTACAAGAGTTACTGAAAGGGTACTGATCATGATGATCGAGTGATATCCAATCATGGGAGTCTGGTAATTCTTTTACTGAATTGAAGTCCAAGTGTTTATGGTGAAGATGAATAGCATCATGGGCTTTAATGGCATCTGAGAGTCTTGAAGGCATGATGATGAGTTATTTTTGGGTAGAGAGAGAGAGAGAGATGAACAAAGGTGTGTACTTGGAACTTTGGAGTTGGATTTGAAAGAGTTTACAGTAGCTTGTAGAAGTTTTTTTTGTAATAGAGTTTGTTATGAGAAAACGTAATTGGAAGAATGTATGATGAGGGGGAAATATGATGGCATATAGTGTATATATAGAGAGATGATGGAGAAGATGGTGACAAGTTGGGTGAGAACAGTGTGTTGGAGGGAGTGGTGTTATTTCGAGTGGTGTTGGGGAGAGTGTTGATGGAAGCAGACAAGAAATGAAAGGGAGGGTAGTTGTATTGGACAAGAGAAAGAACAAAAATTGAAAGGACAATTTTGTCCTCTACAAAACATTATAACTCAAGAAAGGAAAAGGGCATCATCCATCAAAGGTTCTATGAAAAGATAAATTATTGAATGGTCCGATAGTCCCAACCAATTAGAAGATAACACGTGTGTAATACGTTTCGTTTTTAGAGGACAAAAAAATGATTTTGTATTCTTGACAGTTTTTAATTAGTCGGGACCATTTGATAATTTTTCCGATGGAAGGGGAGGCCATGTGCCCTTGTCCTGTCCTCAAGTTGCTAGAAAAACATCTATATCAACGCACCTCTCTTCTTTGCCCCTGATTGGTCTTCACTACATAACAACACCCCCCACACCCCCACCCCTACCCCTAACTCTAAAATGGCCAAACTACCCTTGCGCTTACCATATACCTTTCGGATATTGATGATGCAACTTTTTTAGAATGTGAAGTTTTTGAGTGGATAAGGTGCATTAACTAGTCTAATTTTTAAGTAAATCGAGTTCATTAACCAAAATCAATGGATTCAGCCGATCCTTATAAACAGTTTATTTGTTTCTTTAAAAGTAGGCAATATATACACATGATATAATCTGATTGGATTGGTTCACATATCTGATTCACTCAAAAACTTTTTTTTTAGAATTTATGGTGGCTTGGTTCCATGTAGATTCAGCAACTTAATTGTGAAGGTGTGTACATTGGGAGCTGGTTAAGGGCATTTTGGTCTCCAAAAAAACAAAAAAAGAAAAGAAAATAAAGTTGGAAGAATGCAAATTTGGTCATTTCCATGAAAAAGGGTAGTAAAGTTTCTTTTGGTATTTTGCGGTTAGATTTGTGTCTTTTGTCCCAACTGACCGAAGTGGGCCCCACCCCCTAACCCTAACAATCCATCAACTTTTAAAACAACAACAAAACACAACAATTTGAGGGGGTTACTGTCCATAAACATCACCCTAATGGCAAGGGATCTTTTCTTCTTTTCTTTTTTTATTTTTTTTGAGAAACCCTTTCCACTGTCCCTTTACAGTTTTCTACTTTTATCCCTTAGACAAGAAGTTAAGAATGCTCTAATTTCTTTTTGTTTCTTCCCCCTCACTTTTTTTGTGGCTATAATGGCCACACAACAGGATAAAAACAAGACTATGACGTTATAATCGTCATGCCGGTCGATCCCATGCATATATTTATATTATATTATATTTATATATAGATAAATATCCGTGATGGGGGGAGGACCATCAATACATATATATACATGAGACATTCGCTCGTGAGCATGCACAACACTGATGCATATTTGTCATCCTAAGTGCATATGCTAGTTCACGTGGCTCCCACGTGCTCAGGTTGGGTCGTTGCACAACCTGTTCCAAGTATATGTTTTTCGGGTGACTCCACCACCCCACCTTAATTTGTGTAATGTCAAAGCTATATATATATATATATATATATGTATGTATGTATATATATATATATGTATGTATATGTTTTGTTAAGTGGTTATCATAAATTCACTTAAATTTTTTATGACTCGTTTGCAACAATTTTATTTTGGATCATTTTGTAATTTTAGTAGACTTTCCTTTTGAACGGAATTGTGGATCATGTCAGAAATGTCTGAACAGAAAAGGCAATATTCTTATTCGGACGCGCAAAAATCGAATGGAGTCCTTATACAAATGAAAAAAAAGCATCCCCGTTCTAACACGCATAGGAATTTTGGATTTGCCAATTTTGATCACTTACCTGTTTGATTCTCTTGCCAATTTCATTAACTAACTATATAAGAGTGTTATTGTTTTAAGATTGTAGTATTATGAGAGTACAGTCGTTTGAAGAGTCGCTTTTGAATATAAAAAGATTTTTGAATTTGTAACTATTTCACTTTTGTAATCGATTTGATACATAATGAATTGATTATTATTATCCGTAAATATAAATATTTTATCGAATCACGTATATCGTACTTTTTCTTTATATTTTTTTGCTCATATGTTTTGTTCGAAATTGTGTGATTAGAATACCTCGTTTTAACAATAAAAATTATCCAAAACTATATAATTTGGTGGTGGAAAAAACTTAAGGCCCATGTAGCTAAAAGGAATGATATACATATATATATATAATATATATATATATATGTATAATATATATATATATATATGTATGAGTTCAATCCACAAGTACGTGCCATTTTGCTTTCTGGGCCATGTCCTGAGTTTATAAACACCACTCATTTCCCAAAACAACGAAATCGTCAATTATTTGCACGCACGAATTCAAGCAAACGGAAAACCCATCCAAATTTACATGGCTTTTGTTTTGGGATTGGGACAAAACTTCCAGCTAGTGGTTCGGAAATCTTATCCCAGCAGCCGGCAGAGAAATTATTTTTTACTCTTTTCCAGTAGTTTCATGTCTGAATCATTGAAGAATTTGTCTGCAGATATAAAATGTTTTCAAGCTAGCCGTAATGGCAGTTCAACTCGATTCGTTGAGAACCGGCCATACTTTGCTTCTTATTAGGATGGATTTCAAAATAATTCGTAAAGACATAAATCTATTAGGTTTGTTTATTTCTGCGATTTCTCCCTCAAAATAATAAAGAAATTGAGACGAATATATGAAATTGAGCATAATAATAGTCTACATATAATGTATTGATGTAAATGTATTAGTTATTATTAATTTAATAGAATTTAATAAATAAAAAGATACTCAAATAGAAATCTGTCTTTTTTTATCACAGGATTTAAACTAGTTTCAGGGACAATTTCTTTCACGAAACAAGCTTGGAGAAGGGTCCCTCCATTAGCATCCCTACTTTTAAGCCCATCTGTAACACACATGAAATTAACAGAAAGTGCAATGTTATTATCTTTTGAAAAGATACTCATGAAAGGACTTGACTATGATATTTATACAATTTACAGCAAAAAAATCATGGATGTAAGATGCACCCAATACACAAGGAATCAATATTATATAAAAGAAAAAATCTATATATACATATATATATATATATATATATATTATTTTCACAAAGTTAAACTAACGCATATAGAAGAGGATAGCAACAAAAGGGTAACTGGATTTTTCATCTCAAAATAGCCTAACTTTTGTGAGAAGAAGTCCCTTAAATACTTACTCGAACTCTTGAAAGTCCGCCGATGTGGGACTCTCTTTCCCGCAAAAGTTAGGTACTTTAATTTGTTGTAATTGTAATAAATTTGAGTTGTCCTTTTATTATCCTCTTGGAATGTGTGTTAGTTAATTTTGTGGGGAAAAAAAAAACTATATCAGTTATAAAGCAAGAATATGAATTATATATGGGCTGTGTTGTGACACCATATTTGCCACTTGTATAGTTCACACTTCACATCTTGCATGTGGATGTTGTGATTACTCAAGAATAAGGCTACAATTTAGGTGATCTAATCCGAACCTAATTCAAGTCCAACTCGATAATTTAGGTGATTTAATCCGAACCTAATTCAAGTCCAACTCGATTTTTTAAAAGCTAAAAGCTTGGACTAGCATTTTTTATATTTTGAATAGATTTGAGTTGCAAAAATCAAACCCAATTTAATGTCAGGTTGAACTTGGACTTAAGACTTAGAAAATTTGAACTAACCTGAACACTATATCGATATATGTATATGTATATATATATATATATATATCTATAAACTAATAAATATAAGTCAATTATAAATGTCAATTAAATATTTTTTACTTTTATCATTTGATTTAAATAAATCTCAACTTACAAACTAGTGAGTCAAAAGTTGAAGAAAAAAAAAACATATTTCATTCCCTAGTGCATTAGGCCCTTGACATTATTAGCTTATTTATGTCGAGTTAGGGTTTTAACCCGAAATCATTGAATTTAGGTTTGGATCAAGCTCAGATTGAATTGTTTAGGTTTAAGATTAGATTCGAACATACTATCTCATAGCTTGAGTTGGGCTCAAACATGTTAGTCTCCAAACCCGACCTACTTGATTTGCATCCCCTACTCAAAAGTCATTGTCACTTGGGTAAAGTCAAGAATTTTGTCTTTAGGTGTGGTACTATAAATGATTTTGTCGATGATAATATGCCAATCTAGTTGGGATATTATTTGCTTACTTTGATGCTTGTAGCACTCTCTATCTCTTTCTTTTTCCTCTCTCTTTTATTGATGTAATTTATGTACTTGTACTCTATTTTTGAGGACGTACTATAATTTTAGTAACCATGTCAAATTTTTATGTTAATACTATTTCTACTCCCATTTAATTAATTGTGCTTCAAAAAATACAATTTTCATCATTAATTTTTTTTTTTTTAGAGTTCAAATGTATAAAAAAAAAAAAGAGAGTAAATAATCATTCCCTTTAAAAACATTAATATTTTAAATCGTACATATTTCATAAATATTTACTAATTAATTTATTTTAAAAAAATAATAATATTGACTAATTAATTTAGTGTGCCTTAAAAGAGTTCTTGTATGACGTGTCTCAATTCCACAATCATCCAAATAGGCTTTATAATTTCCATTTATGAGATCATAAATGACAAAACATGTTTCCAGCCGTATCAGAACAATGACAAAACATGATATGTTATCATATATATACATACATATATATATATATATAGATATAGATATCAACAGATGATGGTCCACAAATATCACAATGTACAGTATATATAAAGATGAAGTGGAATTCTTAATTGCGGTAAAAATGTAAATTTTCCTACTTTTGCCCATTTAACAGATGTAGTACATTTTTCCAAATTAGATACAACCAAATATGTGGGACAGGAAATTAATTGACAGAGTCAATTAATATGAATAAGAATATGAGAAAAGAAGCATTTATTAACAACAAACGAATGTTATGAATGCAATGAATTAATAAAAGAGTTAGATCACTTGGTTCAATCAATAGTTCAATTATTTTTATAATTAATATATTAAATATATTTATCTATTAAAAATTAAAAAAAATATTTTTATTATCTAATGATAAATAAGAAAATATAAGCATAATTATTAAGATTATCTTAATATATAAGTTTTATATATTTGTATAGTACAACTAAAATACATGCAACAATACTTATTTTCTTTCAAATTTAATTTGATCATCAAATATAAGAAATTTTGTGACGAAAAAAAAAGTTATAGGTGATAAAAATACAAAAAGGTGATTCAACTAATTTAAAAAAAAAAAACAACCAACCAATTCAATCGATTTTAAAAAAATATTAACCGGTTCAACCAGTTTTTTCTAATTCTTTAACAAAAACGATAAATTAATCGAATCGAACTACTTTAATACCTAATTCTTAGTTGAACCAACCGATTCAGTCTGATTCTGATAACTATGATACATTGTAAGTGCTTGAGCATAGAGTTCGTTTGTCCCCACTTCTCTAGCTAAAATCAGTGGTCCTCGATTCGAAAATTTTCTAAAACTCCAAATAATTCCATTGACAAAATCACGGTTTCACAACCGTGAATTTCCCTTTCAACCGGAGTGCCAAACACACACTTAAGCTATCAATGGGTAGACAAAACCACTATATACAGTATAACTAGAGGAACCAGCTGGCTATATTTTGATGTGTGAGAGCTTAAGAGTTGAGCAAGTAAAAATGATGCTATGGAAGCCCTTCTCAAAGGAATCTAGAAATTATGTGGTGTCCTGTGGAGGTCATTTTGATTTAGATATTTGTAAATTTAATATTGGAATAATCATATTAGAGTGATTGTCATAATCACATGAAATAACTTTTTAATAGAAATCTTTGCAATTTGAGTGGCATAAATTAAAGTTTACAGAATGGATATGATCACTCGTGAACTCTCGTTTGATATTGGTGTATTTAACAGCACTCGCATATAAAAAGCATGCATCATTGAATGTGCGAACATTGGAGTGAAGGAAGAGTTCAACTTTGTACAAGAATCATTGCAGTGTTGGGACTGTATATGAGTTAAATCGAGTATATTAATAAATTGCTTAAGATAGACTAGTTAAAATTAAGATAATGTTATTAGGAGCTCGTTTGCATGTGTGAATAAGACTCTTATTCGTTAGATGTTCTAGGGATTGAAGTTTTACTTATTACAATCACTTGAATAGTTGAGTATACATCAATCTCTTAAACATCTAATGGATAAGACTCATTCGTACATGCAAATGAGCTCAAAGCATTATCCTTAATTTATGTTCAAACTAGCTCGTCTTGTTAATTTCTTGAGTCAATCACAAGTCAAACTCGAGTAACTTGATTTTTTAAGTAATATTAGATCACTTATTGGCCCATCAAGTTGAGTTTAATATATTAACAAGATTCGAAATATGTTCAAATTGATTTATTTTATCTTACGAGTTGATCTGCCTTGAACTTCTAACCGAATTGATAACAAATCGAACTTGAATAGATTGATTTTTTATACAACCTTATGTAAGTGTATTGTGCATGCATTTAGATGTCTTGATAACTATGACTCCACATATAGCTATGATCATGTAAGACATATGACTCCACAGTTGTAGAAGTAACTTGCAAAAACCTCACCTCAAGTTAGTGAAGGATTTGAGTATGAATCCTCTTAGGAATACAATGAATGGAGCACATGGATTTCCACTTTGGGAATGATTCCAATTTATTGAAGTTTCTAGTTAGAGCTAATAATGATTTGAATCACTAATGGTGAAGAAAAAATGCAATGCTTTCGGTTACAATTCTATTTGGTAACATCATTTTCAGTCACAAAACAAAATGTGCATGCACCTCCATATATATATATATATATATATATATATATATATATATTATCTGTAGTTCAATTGATCCATTGATGCTGACTTGTTTGTTATCTCTAAAAAATTTCATTCCTGATCTGGAATCTTCTGTAAAAATAGTAATTAGGACAGTGGGAATGTTGAAAATCTTTGAGCAATTTTGTTGCAATGGATTTCATTTCATGAAAATGAAAGACAACATTTCAACCATTACCCAGGTGGCCAGTATTAAGGAGAACTCTGGAATGAACTGTAAATTTAGACATTTTGAATTTGAATTTCTACAAGATCTCATGTCCTACGAGTGGCCACCCTCTTCGCAAAAACAAACTTATTTGTGATAGTTATGGTAACAAGGGCGGAACTACCTAGGTCCTTTGGGGGGGGGGGGGGGGGGGCGCATAACACCCCAAATTTTACCCCTAAAAAAGATTTTACATATAAATTTTTCTTCTAATTTTAAAATTAAAAATTTTTTCCTTCCAAAACTTGTAAGAAAAGAATACATGTAAAATCTCTTTCAATTTTGATAATAAAAAAATTTCCCTTGAAATCCTCTATCGCAACTTGAAAAAAAAAAAAATATTCCCTCCTAAATTTCTTCCAAAAAAAATTATAGCCCCCCAACTAAAAAAATGTTGACTCATCCCATGTATGGTAAGAAATTAATGGAATTTACCCCCTCGAGACACAAGCCATTCACGAGATTTCTTGTATACAAAAGAAAAAGTGATTTCAATTAATAACCAGCATGTTGAATTTGTTACTTTTTAAATAGATCTTTGGGAGATTATTTTAATTATGTAACCGTTACATGTGTGATTTTTACTACGATCTCACTATTTACATTGGTCCTAGCAAAATTTAGTAATATTAAAATTACAGTAAAAGTCTCGTGATTGCGACGTTTCTTTTTTTTTTTTTGGAAGGGGTGGTGGTAAGAAGTGATATCATACCATATAAACAAAAATATATATTAAGAATAGGGATAGCTAAGAAGCCAAGTCCTAATAATGGACTTGAATAAGTAAGAAGGAAAAGAAATGAAATGATAATAATAATAATAATGAGAGATAAGAGAAGAGAATATAATTTCTCCTTAATGCTTGAATAATTCTTGTCGGAAAAGATAGAGAGAAGAGACAATGAAAAGAGAAAACATATTTTATTATATAAGTAGAAAGGATAAAATAAGAATTCACCTATTTTAAAATGTAGGGACAAAATGATAATGACTAACTTTTTAATCCTTTCATTGTATCTTCCCACTTTTGAGGGGGACAAAACGAATTAAATAGAGGTTAAGAGACCCTTTCACTTCTTCCCTCTCCTTTTCTTTTATTTTCGTCCATATTTGTAAATCAAGAATGAAATAAACTCTCATTTCTTCTACTTTTCTCTTCTTTTCTTTCAACTCTTTCAATACAAGATGGGTGCAAGAGAATTGATTAGCTCTCCTAAAGTTTGAAATACTTTCTTAGTTAATTTTCTCAATTCGCTCAACCGTATAAAATGCGAAGTATGTTGCATGACAAATCCAAATTTACATTTAAAAAATTGAAAATTATTAGTACAAGAGATAATCCAAATTCCTCTTGAAAAGCCTCCCTAAAAATCTTATAGAAAATTTAGCAATAGTTTTGTGGGTTTTCTTACAATTTCATCAATAATTATTTTTATAAATCAAATTTAACAACACACTAACAAAAACAAATCACTAGATAAAATAATGAGAGAAAGAAATTGAAGAAATATAAAATAAATAAAATTAAACGTTAGATAGACTATTGAAAAATCTCTTAATCCATATGTCTTCACGCATACAGGCATTGTCAATCACAAACGACCTCAAAATACAATCCAAACTCACAAAAATATCATGTGTAAAACATGTTCTCAAAAGTCGGGTGTGAGTTCTTTATCGTGTTGCTGGAAATAACATGAAAATAATGTAACATGTGGAGGAGAAAAAGATTTGAAGAAGAGAAAGAAGATAAAAGGATTTTGTTTTCTAAGTATATGATCAAATAACTTGGGCTAATCCTTTATATAAACTAAAACTAAGTAATGGTTGGGTCTTCTAACCAACAAGCCCAATAATTCTTTCATTATGTTGAAATAATGCAATCCATAATCTTGTAACTTAAGAGTCACAATTACCATTTGTAACCACCAATTAAAAGATCCAAAACCCAAAATACACCAATTAAAATTATTTAATTTTTATTATAATATTCAACAATAATATGATCCAAATATAACCTAGCTACTCGAAATAAATAGAGTATCACCAATAATAGGGTGCAAGGATACAAAGAAAAACAGCACTGCAAGACAACCAAGTTTGTGGGTCAATCATAGATTAAATTCCACAAGGATCTCAATTCATCAATTGACATTTGAGCACAATCAAATCAAAAGCAAAAATGCCAATCTCATCAGTTCAAGGGCTCTGATTATAGTTCTAATGTACTATAGTAGGAGGCCAACCACTAAGGAAGAAGACAGTGATTAATCATGGCGTCTTGTCTCTATACAATCGCCATTTTATTGTGATCAACTTGGACCGTCCTAGTGATAGAATATAGAGGTCTAGACCTAGAGAATTATTTGAAAAATTATGTTTCCTATCCTTAGTTGACTTTTTTTTTTTAATTTTTGGCGGCGGAAAGCACGTCCAAGAAGTTTATGTCATAATAAAATTATCTGAGTGTTGAGTTCCTCTGACTCACAGTACCAGATAAGTAAGGTCATTATCGACTCTAGAGTGACTCTTAAAAAGAGTTGCACTCAAGTGAGATTTAAACTTGAGACTTGGTGCAATGAGGTACTTATCTTACAACTCGCTACCACTCGAATTACTTCTTGGGATTAGTTGTTGACTTTAGTATCTTAAGGGGTCAATTTTTGTTTCCATTTTTAGGATACAATTATGTAATTAGGCATTGGTAATTAAGTTGATTGTGGTATGTTTCGGCCATGATAACATATTTGGTACATGTTAGCAGAGACACTGTATGACTAGGCGGCGCAAAATTAATATTCAAGTATATTAATCTTTGGCCTTAATCATGATCTAGTATATTACGGTGATCATACTTATCAGAATTTTGGGACCGAAGTCTCATTTAAGATGACAAAATTCTCTCTTTCTATAGAATTTTGTCTATAAAAAAAATAAAGACACTTCTATCTTAGGGTATCTCCAAACGTATAATAATAAAATAATAAAAAAAAATTCTTTTCTTTTCTCTATTATACCTTTTTCAAGCAAAATAAGAAGTTTATACATCATTTCTTCTCATTAATTATTCAAATATAAAAAAGAGATTACAATCTCCTTTCCTCTCTTTTCCTACAGAATTAATGTTATCCTTCTTCTTTTCTTTCCCTCGTTATCTAAACATGGTAAGCTCCCAACACATTATATTCGGATCAATTAATATTTAACACATCAATAAAGTTTTTATTAACTCGATTGATTGTATTGCATCTAAAATTAATAAATACAAACTTTGTGATTTGACCTTCAAAAAATTTTTAGTCAACATCACATCGGTATCCTAGAAATCACATTGCTTTATTTTGCATGCTACCAATGGAATCTTAGTGCGCTGTTTGGACAAATTTCTCAACGTCAAAAAACGGTGATTAAGAATATGACTAAGATATATAATACAACAAATTTCAATTTTGTCAAACTAATGCACCAAGAATTATACCAAATGATTCCACCATTTCTATATGTTTTTTGTTTGCTGAATGTCATATTCCATTTTGCCCTACCTCATATGCTTTGATAACTTTTTTGACCTCTTTTTATCTGTGGCACGTGATGATGAATGTGTATCACAATTTCACTAAGTATTATATAATTTTTGGCCTATCAAATAAATAGTATTATATTTTTTTTCTCATAAACTTTTTTTTTTCTTTTCATACAGTGATGAGAGAGGAAAATTCAATCTAATCGGGCGCTCGCACTATTTGAATAGAAGCTTTTCTTTACTTTTTTAAAGGTGCAGATGAAGCAAAATTGTATATAAGTATGTTTTAATTGAACAATAAATAATAGAAATAATTACACTAGCTTCTTCTCTAATTTATTAATAATATACAGATTCTCTCTTTCTACAAAATTAATCATTAATTGTGTTATGATTTCAACTTAATTTTTTTTTATAGAACTAAAATATTTTTATATATTACACTGACTTTTTATTTTTTTATTTTTAGACATTATATAGAAAGTTCCTATAATTATTAAATATCACAAGAGATGTTAATGTAATTATTCTTAATGATCAAAATTAAAATAGTAAATTTATGTTTTTTATTAACACAATCTCACGACAATTCTATTAGAATAAATCAGTGTAATATCACAAATTAAAAAAAAAAAGTTTATAATTATCAGATATCATGAAAGATGTCATCATAATTATCCAAAAATAATATATGCAACATGGTTAAATACATGCATGCATATGCACACATTCTCTCTCTCTCTCTCTCTCTCTCTCTCTCTCTCTCTCTCTCTCTCTCTCTATATATATATATATATATATATTTTATAGTTTGCCTCCTCCATTTTTTCAAAAAAATTTCATTGTTCTTAGTACAAGTACACCTGAACTAATGAACGTTTATCATAAATGTATATTATGTGAGTCATATATTAATATGACAGATATTTATTAACTTAAGTACACTACACTAGACTGATAAATAACAACTCTATTTTTCCCTCCTTAAGGAATTACATTAGCAAACTAATGGAAAGCCCTAGAGAGGAGGGAAAAATGAAGATCCAGACAAAGTAGGTGAGTTGTGCAAGATTGAATCGTAAAAGCTCATTCTCTAGTTAATGATAAATTTTGTATTGCTTTTGGTGCCCTCCTAGTTAAGGATAAATTCTTTATTACTTTTGGTGCAATGCACTTGAGTCACTGAATACTTATTATAAATGTAAAATATATGAGTCATATATTAATATGACATATATTTATTAATTCAAATACACTGCACAATATCAATAAATAATAACTACATAGTTAAGCGGTCTGCACCGCATAAAATTGATAACATAAACATACATTCTAGAAAATAATATATGGCAATCTTCACCTTTAGCTTTCTTGGAATTTGTTTTGTATTTTTACTCATTTTAGTTGGCATATTTTACTAGCTACTTTCCCCATATGTATACAAGTGGCTGATACAAAGAGCTTTGTGTTTTGTGATCCTTGGCTTTCATGGTGTTTGAAAGGGTAGGGGTGACCCTTGGCTTTCATGGTGTTTGAAAGGGTAGGGATGACCCTTGGCTTTCATGGTGTTGTCCACTGTCTCATCTCTCATATGCTGTCACCAAAACCTCTTAACTCAGAATCTCTTTTGTTCTAGCTATTTCATGGACCCATGAATTATATATATTATTTCATGGAACCATGAATTATATATATATATATATATATATATATATATATAGATGATAACAGGCCAACCAATTACTTCATGGGAGTTACAGTGAAACGATAGGTTGGGATGTTACAGAAGTTGGGAATTTGAGCAAGACAAATTTGTGAATTTTAAAGTAGTAAAGTAGAGGACGAGAGTTTTGAGTCGTGAAAATAGTTTTTTTGTTTTTTTGTAGATTTGTACATTAATTTTTTAATAATTAATATAATAATATTATTTTTTAAAAAAATTTATTCTAAATTTTATATCTCAAACAATTTGGCACTGAAGTATTTACAGTTTATTAAATTATGTAATTCATGTGAAACAATGATACACTAACAACTCATTACTTTTTTTTTTTTTTTTTATTTGAAAGCGATGTGTATTACACTCAATTAATTAACAAAAATAGAAGGTTTTCAAATTTTAATCTTAAAGAAACTAACTAACTCACGTCTCTTTAATGAGAGGAGTGATACTTGAATCTATAACTTCTCTTTAATGAGAATGACATGATGATCAACTGGCCTTTAAGATTAAAAAAAAAAAAAAAACCGATTGGACTCAATAATTATTAATTACCAATTCTTTTATAATTTTTATTAATAAAAAATTTCTTACATACATGTACATGATTTTCAGTATTAAAAATAGAACAAATATACATATTCTCAAACACACGTGTTAGGGTTTTTCCTTTTAAGACAGACACATTTATTAAAGAGACTCTAGAAATCCCTATGGAATTCAGTTTGTGTTTGATTAGGCCCATATGATGAAATAACAAGAATTGTATGGGTCTTGACCCAACTCAAACTAACCTCAAGCAAATCCATGCCCGACCCTTTATTAACAAAAGGCTTGGGCCTTATCTTTTTTAAAATTACAACAATGATATTTCATTATATGTATTGCAAACTTCTGCTCTGATAGATGTATTGGGAGAGAGAAACCCAATCCAACACATGACTAGAATGAACAATCTTACATTCCCTTGAGAAGAGCCAGAACCGATCTCCCCTTTAGAAAGGGTCATGGGTTCCCCAAAACCATGATGAGGTCGAAAGCCCCAGGAAATCCGCGAATAAGAGGTGAAATTAATTTAGAGAGACGGTTCACATCACATAATCACGATGACTTAAAGAGTGACCTGCCTACTGAATAGTTTCTTCAGTGAGAGTCTTTCTTATCCTCAAAGCCAACTACTTAGCCACCGAGGAGGCTCTAGTTCAAGGGCCCAGTTTGATCTGACCTTTGTTATTAGAATTTGTTTCTCTTCAGCAAGAATAATATTATCATTTTAAAGCAGTTATGGTACTCATATTAAAATGATTTTCAGGTTACACAACTGTTGTGAACTGGCTGTGCGATTGAAGATGAAGAGGAAGCTGGAAAAAGAAAATGATAGTGAAATTCAAATTGCAACTTCCCATGGTTAATTTTGGGTGCAAGAAAGGTATCCGCCCATACATAGAACTCCCATGAGTCATGGGATAAGAATTAGTCAAAAAGAAAATTCTGAATTTACTATTTAGTACAATTTTTTTTGATTCCCAATATTAGGAGATTGAATGAACAGAAATTTTGCAAACATGATACATCTGTAGTTCCAGATACACAAGAATACAGCAATATGAGACCTTTCCAATACTCGAGGCAACAATCAACACCGCCGAAAGAGCTAAAAATAGCAAGAAGAAAGAAGAAACAATGGCCACCAAGTGTGTACAAGATCATAAGAAATTAACTTGATTCGTGTTATGCAGATCCAAATTCTGAAAACCACTTCTCATGGCGTTCTATATCAGCTGCTGAAACACTTGGTTGAACCTTGGTCAGGGCTTCTACAAAGTCACACATGGCTACAGGGTCATTTGAAATCTCATCCTTGGACATGTTCTTAATCTCATCACGTGTCTTCCCTGCTATTTTACGCCTCATCCCATTCAATGAGGCATCCCGGCAAACATTTGTGAGATCATCTCCACTGTATCCCTCTGTCCGACGAGCCACTTCATCAATATCAACATCAGTAGCCACCTGATATAGATGGACAACTAGTAAAAATGAGTGTTCGTCAAATCTTAAAAGAGGGTAAATACTGTATGCGACTGTTTCTATTCTCTACACAATTCTATAAAGCATGTAGCTCCTGCAAAAAGTTAAATTAACACTCGGAGCATATACAAAAAGGCCAACTTGAGTTATGAAAGTAGGATTTCAACATTCCTAGAAAGTATGCTCTCCACCTGATTTTATATTCAATGAAAGACCAGTATAGTTCAATTTCTCAAAAGTTTAGTAGAATTAGGAAGAGAACAAACTGTTCGTCTTAAATTGAAGTCCTTCCATACTTCATAGAGGAAACAGCCAAATCCCCAGTGGCAGATCTAAAATGTGTTCTTGGGGAAATGAATATTAGAATTTTGGGAGGAGTCATTATGAAAAATCAACAAATTTTGAGGAACTGAATAAAAAGAGAAGTCTTAGTGCAAAATGCTCCCATCATTGCAGGGTCTAAGAAGGATTAGATGTATACAACCTTATCACTAATATTTTCAAAGTTGTAGCCGTTCCCTCCAAATTGTTTTTAGGTACTTATTGTTTTCTCAATTATAGCAGTCTCCAAGGTATTTGGTCATGTCGACAACAAACTAGCTCTTCTTTTTTACCATTTTTCCCCAGTAGGTAATAAATAGGTATCAGTACAGTGTTTAAGCTCCTAGGAAGACTTGAACCCAGACCTTACGACCACAAGAGACTTACCAACTAAGCTAGCTGGTGATTTAGACAACTAGCAAGACTTTTACGTGACTCAGTCTTTCCATCTCCTAATTGGTAAAACAAATTAACTAACATGCAAACACTACTTGTGTTAACACTTTAAGTTGTTACTCAATAAGGGTAACAGACGTTTATAAAGTGCCTGACAAGAACAGGATATTTATTAGCCAGACATAAAAGTGAAGGTTATCCAAACCGTTATTTGCAAGGCCTTTTGCAATCCAATTTTGCCCCTATAATTTCCCATACTTTCAAGCATGTATTACACAATATGGAGAAAAACCAGAGTTCAAGTGATAATGGCATACTCCTCACATAATCTACTAATCTAGGGCCACATTAACTATTCATGCAAGAGGGCTGCTAGTCAATCCCTTCCCCAACTTGAGCTACATTTTTCATTCAGGTCATCTGATTGCAAATTGCTTATGCACGGGGCCTCAAGGTTCATGTCAATTTTCTATCACATCTCAAATGTGTCTGTTTTGTTGCACAAATCCAGTAGCTCACAAGAAATTACAATCATTTTCCACATGAAGTTGCACATTTAACTCTACCATCAACTTCAATGAAGTTCTCATGTTCATTCTCCAGATCAAGATTCATTTGTCTCCTCCCATTTTCCTTTTCCACATCTTAATGTTTACCCCCTTTGGCTGCACAAATCCAGAACAACCCATTCGTTAAAATTAATAATTCTTCTGTCTGATCACACATTCTTCATTGAAAGAGTTTGTGATTGATCTCCATCCTACATCGTAAGGTTCTCTCTGATGTGCACATCCAGTACACCTTTTTTCTTCATCTTATTTATCACATTTCCTTTATATATACAAAAAGAAACCAGTAACTACCACAATATGCCATTCCCAAATTCTATTGCTATGATATAAATTTTACTTCCTCGTAACATTCTGTGATCATCTGCGAAAGCCACATGTTGGCATTAAACAAGAACTTCCAGTATTTAGAAAGGTGACTGTGTAAATCATTTTCCACTAAATTCAATATATAAGGTTTTCCCTGGTAATCTTTTATAATTAAACAATTGCATACGAATAAGCACCCTGTGTATACAACACTATGCCTGAGGATATTCCTCAAAGAGACGTATCAACAAAACAAAACAAAAAAAGAGAGGACGATATTCCTCAAAGAGATTAATGCCCAGACAGGTATTCTTTGCTTTTAGCTATTTACCAAATGGGTGTTTCACAGTAATGTATCCCATGCAAATATCTAGATAGAACTACCAGTCTGGATGATTAACCCAACTGATTTCACTTAAGAAATCCTTTGTGTAACCATATCATAACAAAGCCCTTGTGTGACCTTTTTTTTATCAGTACCCTTGTGGGACCATTTTGGATAAGTAAAGCAGTTGCATAACCCTTTTTTTTTTTTTTTTTCAATCGGTAGCACTTGCATAACTATGTCACCTTTTTTTTTTGTCGTATAATACTCTTAACTGAGTTGACTAGAGTATCCCTAATAGCTCATTCCCTATCTAATCTGAGTTGACTAGAGTATCCCCAATAGCTCATTCCCTATCTAATTATTTACTTTGTCCATAAAACCCAAACTAAAAGGCAACCGGGAAGAATATATATGGATATTTTGAAAGACTTTACACTGAAAGGTGGCCTAAGAAACTATAATATGCTTATCAGACTAAGCAACTGACATTATTAGGTATTTTCCGTGGCAAATGGAGCTGTTTTGCATATAATATAAAAATGCAGTACCTAAACATGTTGAAGCTAGGTTTTGAATACAAAATGAGAAAATATCCTCCCAAGAAAGAAAGAAGAAATAGAGCGAAGAACTACCTAGAGATGAGCGATGAAAGGGCAATAAGAGACCTGAACATATTTGTAGAGAAGTGAAGGCAAGCCAATCTATTTGAACAAAACTCATGAGAGTTTGAATTAATTATCATTGACTTTTTATTATTTTCGTCCAAGATATACTTTGTTATTTTGCTGAACCTACGAATGAGCTTCCAGGGACACCATCTTCCCATACGAAGTATTGGGCATTAATAAAAGCTTCTGAAATTATCACAGCATTTTGCTGTACTTCCACATTCATGACTATCATTAGTGCATCTCTAGCATTTTTTTTTATTGGTATTAGTGCATCTCTAGCATTACAAATCTATTATACTTTCCTTTAGTTACGGATAAACTTATGTCATACTTCCATAATTCTTATATGAATTAACTGCACCAAGTTTCTAGGTTGACAAGAAGGAATATCGGTGTTCAATATAGTACAAAAATAGTTAGTCAATCCTATTTCCTTGTGTTGATGCCTTAATCTAGGTTTTACTTTATAGCTGAACCTTTATTTGTCTATCTGCAAGCCCAATTCAGATTGATTGAAACCAAAACCAAAACCAAACACAAGTTTTGACCTGTAATAATGCACAGAAGCATGATAAAAATATAAAATAAAATACAAGGCATAGGCATCCTACTGACAATGAGTTCAGAAACTTTCCAGTTCAGCTGACCTCTAATTCTTACTATCAACTATTGCACAAGCAAGAAGGCAGCGAACTTTTTACTCTATGCCATAAAATTAGAATCTATAACAACGAGATATTTTTTTCAGTTACAAAATAGTTCCAACTTATTACCGTTTCACACAATAAATTCAGCAAAAATGACGTTTCCAGTTTACCCTTACGATTTGTGTTTACTCTTACAGCATACAAGTAAGAGCATGAATAAATAATAAACTGGATGTTGGATATACTAGTACATTAGGATTACTTACTATCTTTTCAGTTTCAGTAATGGAAAGATACGATATCTTTGGTTTCATTAAGTTATAGTTATGTTAAAAGCAATGAATAATGATGACAATAGAATTAAGCTGATAGTTGATGATCCACTAATATTAATTGAAATGGCCTAACTACAGTTAATTAACTCGAACTTTAGGCCTGTTTTCAATTCATTCCGCATACTTCCAATTTTTCAATCAAGTCTAACTTTATTGAGTGATGCAATCAGAACCAATTAGTAATGTATGTCAGGGCTGTTTGCCAGACTCTGGATATCATAGTTATCAAAATCGCAATCCAGATCGTATGAAAATTGTAGAGGTAGCTGGATCGTAGTAGAATCATACAGGATCGTGATAGGATCGTTTCACTTTCTTAACAAAAAAAACACCCAAACTATTTGATGATTTAATGATTCAACATTAATTTTTTATAAGTATTGCTATATTTAGATGGTTATTTAGAGAATTTTTTTTTTGTTTATTTATTTAAAATGTTAATTTGTGTTATTTTGGAATTATGAAAGTTACATTTTATAGTGTTCTTGGGCCTAATTGAAATACTATACTTAGATATAACTTCCAAACTTCAACAATGTGTCTAGAAAACTGAAAGCAACTTTACCTCAACAGTTTTCAAATTGATCCGTATAAGCTCCTTACGGCTCTCAAAACTTGGAAGAGGAATATATATTCGCTTTTCCAGCCTCCTCCTGCATTGGATTAACTCTCAATCAGATCAAGCAGCATTACTTAGTATACCCAAATAATTATATCTGGCACTCAAACAGCTCGGTCTAAAACTTGAAAAAATTAAACCTAGTTGACAATTAAAGGAAGAAGTAATAGTAAGGGCATTAAACGAATAAATGAGATCCAACCTTAGTGCCTCATCTATATCCCATGGGAAGTTAGTAGCTGCCAAAACCATCACTATTTTGCGACTTCCATCTTCATTGGTGGAACTATTGTTTACACCATCTACCTGAACTAGAAGTTCAGACTTCACCCTTCTAGATGATTCATGCTCCCCTGACGCCCTGAAAAGTGAGGCCATTCAGAAAACAAGGCAGGCTGAAAATATTTCTTGCGACTCTGATTAGACACACACAAGACAGAGAGAGACAGAGACAGCATTGTGCATGTATTGACACGTAATAATAAGTATTCCCATGTGCAGGCAAACATGCCTACATATGAAACAATAGATGCATATATGCAAGTGAAATGCATGTGTACATGCCCAAGATATTACGTAAAACTGTAACAGCAGATAAAGTACCATCAAGATTTTGAGATAATAACTGGGAGAACATTTTAAACCCACATCAAAAGGAATAAAAGACTCACCCCCGGGCATTGCAAAGAGAATCAATCTCATCAATGAATATTGTACTTGGAGCATAAGCTCTTGCAAGATCAAATAAGCACCGAACCATGCGCTCACTCTCCCCACGCCATTTCGAAGCCAAGGTAGCAGAAGAAACATTGAAAAATGTTGTGCCACACTCTGTAGCAACTGCCTTTGCCAGAAGTGTCTTTCCAGTACCAGGAGGGCCAAACATAAGAACACCTTTCCATGGTCTCCTGATTCCCTGCACAAACAAGAGGACATAATCGTATTGGATTATGTGTATGTGTACAGATAGACGCACATCCATGCGAAGCAAGAAAGACTATTCTACTCGAGGAAATGCAAAAAATGCAGCAGATGAACCAAGTATAAATGAGTAGACTACTAATGACATGGAAAATTTAACTACAGAGTCTCACTCAATACAAATCTTGTGACGACTGAGCTCCTTCCAATTCATCCAAACTCACAAACATTAAGTCTACTAATGATATAATTTAGAGCTAATTAAGCTAGAACACATTAAAGTTCTTTAGAAAATACCCCCAAAAGTTTCTTCCTCCATCCCACAAAATTTATTTATTAAAAACCCATTTTTTAGACTCGATTAATGCAAAAAAGAAAAAATAAATCACACTTATAATTTTATTCTTCCAAAATTACCCTCTGAATTAATGACAACTTCCACTTTTTTCACATTTAATGCATATTGTAGTAGGGACATGAGGGTAATGTGGAAAAGTGAAAACACTTGATGCTTTCACCCTTGATTATGGACACACATTATGGAACAGATAAAAATGGAAAGTAAGACGCTGTTTGCAGGACAGAGAGAGTAATGAGAAATTATCAGCAGGAACACCTTGTCTCTACTGCCACAAGGAAGTAGAAATGCTGCTAATGTCATTGAATAGAATTCGATTCATGAATCTACAATAATAATTTAGCATCAAATAATTTGGAATACCTGAAAATATTCGGGCATCCACAAAGGAAGAACAACAGCTTCCTCCAAAAGCCTTTTTGCTTCACTCAACCCTGCAACATCATCCCACCTCACTCCGGGGCTGCTTTCCAAGACATCCCTTTCAAGCATTGCAGCTAAGTCTGAATCAGGCCCTTCATACTGTCCACGTTTTGACTTTCCATCTTCAGCATCACCATTCTGACAATTGCAACATAAATCAGTAACCCAAACACAAACACAAACAACCTGAGGAAATATCTAACAAGAAACACAAGGCTTGAACAAACCTGAAACTAGTTAATTCAAAAACCCATGACACAAAGTAAGAAACAGCAAAAGTCTCCCAAGCATAAGTAACGACTAAGTTTTGATGGCAATCATGTAATAAAAAAGGGAGGTAAAGGAAATGTCCCTCAATTTATTCCCTTCAGATGTTTGGTTCCCTGTAAGTGCATATAATGAAAATAAAAAAGATTTAGAAGGATATATTCCAATCTAATACTTCCTATCTTCAACCTACCAAAAATAAAAAGACATCCTATCCACATGATCTGCAAAATCCCAATTGTGACACAAAAACACACGCGTTTTTAGCTTCCCTAATGATATCAATATCAGAAAATAATCAGGGTGAAGAAACATTACTAACTTAATCCCTCCCAAAGGAACAGGCAAAATCCTTAGTGCAGCTTCAAGATGTGATTAGAAAACTAAACTTCATCCCTACAAAAGCACGTTCTATCAATGAATCCTTTCAAGTATATTCATGTCCACTGCTAATACAAGCACAATTAAGAATCTATATAAACTATGGTTAAATGAAACGAGGTCATGACAAAATAAAGGGTAATTACTTTATGGCAAAAGGTAATTGTCTACCCCGGGGTGATTAGGAATTCGTCCAGAATCCTGTGGTGGTGGCAAAAGAAAATTGCTCCAGTTAACCCTTTGTTCACAAAGAATACCAAAGTTTTTGATATTGCCATTCACACCTTACCAGCAAAGGTGAGACCCCTGTACTTTTCAGAACAACATTTCCACAAGCGATTCCAAAAGTTAATAATTTCAACAAACTCTCATACAAACTTTATATTGGTAAAATTTTCTTTAAAATCTCACTTTTTGTTTTCACTTTTTTTTGAGAAGTACTTTTTTGTTTTTACTTTTGTTTTGAGACTAAGTTCAAATGACAAAATAAGACTTAGTGTCTAAAGTCAGAATATCTTGCATTATTATTTGGGGAAGGTGGGAAAAAACTACTGAAGCTACCAATATGATGGAAAAACTATCCTCTTCTAAATTTAGCAAGTTAAATAAGATTTCTCACTCAACCTTTCTACCCACCCAAGTGTTCCTAGCAGCATGTTCTCAATGATTAAAAGATGAATGCATAACTTTATACAAGAAAGCAAAACTCCAAGCTCCGTAAATTAGAGAATAATTACATATGTTATTTGCCTAGTAAAAGAATAGAACTTACCGCTGAATCTGCCTTGCCAGAATTGGATTTCCCTGAGCCAGTGCCTTTCTTCCCAGTAGTTGATGCTCGAACTCCCGAGTTCGACCTACTAGAACCACCAGCCTTTGCTCCACGACCAGTAGGTCCAGCTCTTGTTGAACCGCGAGGCCAAGTTACATCTTGTGGTGACTTCCTCATACCCACTTGACCAGCTCTTGTAGGTCTTCTGCTTGAATTGTCTCGACTAGGTGGCCTCCATACATCAGGATCATCCATCGGAGCACCGGATGAAGTAGGGTACTCGTCTAATGGTTGAAAAACAAATGATGATTTAGCAGGAATGGGAGGTGAAGAAGGTCGTCTACCCACAGAAATATCCTTGAAAGCCCTTTTCTCTGCATCCAACTGTTTCACAACCTCTGTTTCCTCAGAGATAGCTTTCTTTACATTCATCCATTTTGCACGAATTAATGGGTCATCAAGAGTGTTTAAATGCCTGAAGATGAACAGAAACATAAAGATTGACAAGATGAACTAAGCCATAGGACTTAGAGGGGAAAAATAAAAATAATGCACTACAAATATAAAAATAAATGTCTCACTATTTCATTGGAAATGCAATGGAATCGGACTCGTGATGATGGGATTTGTTTGTTACATCAGAAAAATACTTCATTTAAAAATTTCCCAACGAAATTTTTTTTCCTTCAAGGATAAAACTATCGTGATTATATGCCATCAAGAAGCTTGAAGATATTCATTGTGTCTATTCAACGTCACTTTGTTTGGTGCTTGAAAAGAATTACTGCAAATAGGCAAAATTCTCTTAAAAGGAATTTTTAAACCTTTCCATGTATTTTCTCCCATTGCAAGCACCCAAGTAGGTCTTTAAATTCAGGGGGAAATTTAATATTCAGAGTCAATAAATGTATTTCTTTTTCCAGTGAAAAACTCCCTACCCATTAAAATTTTCCCACAGCATACTTTTCCAACCAAACAAACAGGAATGCATTGATTTAGATGTTTCAAGATGCAATGTTGATTTCATTTGCCCCAAATCAGCATATAAATCAATGAAACTAGTTAAAATCCAAGATTATACAACTAAATCAAACAACTCTTCCGTATTCTCTAATCAAGCATTTCCCTTGCATCCAAGAATTTAAAAAAAAAAAAATTTATTTTTTTCACCACATTTAGCATCTAAGAACTTCGAATTCAACATTAGGACTGCACAAGCAATAATGAGGACTTGTACATAGACACACAGACAGAGAGAGGGAAGTACTTGTTGATCTGAGCAATGGCACCGTCGAAGAAGATAATGGAAGTATCGTAGAGGCCTTCAACCGCGTACTCTCTCGCCAATTTGAGATGATCTTGCAAGCCGGCAAGCGACGTGCCCACCATTATACCAATTACTTTAGGGTTTCTTCAGAATGTATGGCTTTTACAAATAAAAGAAAAGTAAAGATTAGGGTTTTGAACAATTAGCGGTGGGTGGAAAACCAAGCAAGTCGAAGCTCGCAGAGGTAGTCAGTCGTTCAGGAGATGCCTACCTCTCTCTCTCTTCTCTCTTATCTACTTTCTCTCTCTAGGCTGCTTCGACCAGTCATGACGGCGACGTTTAAACGATCGAGGGACGGGAGAAAGAAGAATGTAATCTTACGAGATTGTCCCTGAACTATCTTGGATATTACCATTTCAAAAATACATTCGAATGTTTGGGGTTATTATATCGTCTCATTTCTCATGGTATTGTTGTCGGCAGTTGATGACGTGGAGCCCACCTTCGAAACAACCTATCATGCGGCTACAAATATCCAACCAGAAGGTGGGGCCACCTTCGGACAACCGCATTTATAAGCCCTCAATGACTCTACCCCACCCTTCTTTTCATTTTTAACGTTCTCTTTCTCTTTCTTCTGTTTTTTTTTTTTTTGAATATATAGATTGAATAATTCTGCTTTTATAGTGCTTATAGTCAACAATTAAGAAAAAAGAGGGGAAAAAAGATTGTAAAATCCACAAATTTTAAAGAAATACAATTTGAGACTCCCACTTCTCAATTTTAAAATATTTATTTTTTTATATATTTACTAAATTTTATTTTATTGTGTTTGATTTGTCTTCATATAAGATTTTGTTAATTGTCAAAATGAGAATAAGTCTAATAAATAGAAAATTAAAATAAAATTTTATTAGTTTTGCAAATTTAGAGAGAGAATAAAAAATGCAAACAAAATCTTTTTTTTCTTGTTTAATTACAGTGGGAAAAAAAAAAAAGGAAAAAATATATAAAAAATAATCCTACTCATCATTTTTCTTTTTCTTTTTTTTTTTAAAAAAAATTCTAATTATGTTTAAATTTGAGCTGCTTGAGGACATGGAAATAAACAAGCTTTTTAAGATGATCAAAATTGATTATGAGAAGGGAGAAGGAACAGAGCTATGTACTTCAGAATTCATGGTAAAATAAATATTGAAGTTATTTTCCAATCTTGGAACTGTGATTGGAACATCTCGTCTGCTGCAAAGAGGATTTTCTGTGTGAAACAATTGTATTGTTAGCATCCATACGGGCAGCATCTCCAGCTCATGCGGATCATGTTGCCGTTTTGCTTGATTAGAGTTGGTGGAAATCAAATTGTCAGCTAATCAAGAATTATCTGCTAATAACAATGCTTGTGAACGTTATAAGGATTATAAATTATTGGCCAACAAACCGTTTCTAACAGAAAAGTATTTAATAATTCCGGTCCCAACCATTAAATGAGGTCAGTACACTGTTGTTTTGCTGATGAACCCTGGTTCAGCTTTCACTGGGCATCAAAACGTCCCAAAAATAGATTCATCAATTTGATGCATGCACGATATTGGAAAACTGTTATCCACCCTCCTAATGAAATTGAGCCATACAACATTTTTCCTTTCAATGGCCAAAACTTCATATTTCGTCAAATACAAATTATTCATAACATCTTTTTGTGTGTGGGAATGATGAGAATACACCAGTTGTGAATTTGCAACTTCTGATCAGGACTAAATTTCAGCCTTGGATTTTATTGTTAAAGGACAGTCAGTGTACCATTCCATCCTTCACCAGTTCTTCCAACCCTCTTCTCAGCCTGACTGCAGCAAGTCGACAATCACCCTCTAGTAACCCTCCGAATGAGATCCTAACGTGCCCTTGACAGCCACAAGCACTTCCTGGGATCACAACCACCCCGTGCTTCCAAGCAAGCCAGCGAACTACTTCAAAGTCGTCAAGATATTTGTCCGGAAGCTTTGCCCATAGGTAAATAGCTCCTTCACCCCCTTTCACGGCATCCTCTCCCAAGGGTGATAATGCTTCCAGAACAAGTGTTCTGTTCTTGATGAGGCCTTTCACTTGTTCGGTGACCCACTCAGGTCCCACTTCTAAAGAGTGAAGGGCCAGCCGCTGCGAGATTATAGAAGCACAGATCGGTATGTTGTCTTGGATTTTGAGGAGTAGAGCTTCAAATCCCTCCACTTCTGAAGGATATGCTATCTGCATCCATGAAGACAACAAGCTTTTGCTAGCATTTTTTGTATAAAATGGGGTAAAACAGAATTACCAAGAATGTGATTGGAAGAATATATTTCCCATTTCAAAGCAAGTCAAGAAAATTTAAGTGCCAGTATAGACAAAAGCACGAACAAGTGAGAAGAGTTACATTTGCTAATCAGAAACATAGACATTCTCTTCTTCCTATCTTTTAAACAGCTTTACTACTTAAGTCTGATTTAGAAGAGTCTTTGTAGAGTCTGGACAAGAATTATTGAGGTTTACAAGATATTTTTTTTGAGGTCAAAAAAATTTAAGATCAGATCAAATCTGTAAAATGTAATCAATGGAAGAGAGATGACGTAGAAAGGAGATAGGAAGAAGGCAAGGAAAATTGATTATTCTATTGTTTGGCAGTTGGCACCAAAAAGAATACTCGTCCCACTATCTGTTGTATAATTTATGCATGAAGTAGAGAATTCACCTGTCTCCTCAAATCATCTCTCTCTCTCTTTTTTTTTTGGGTGATAGAAAGAAACTAAAAACAGAAACAACAAAAAACACAAGCCCCTCAGCGAGGGGGTCTCTCAAAACATAGTTGAAGAGAAGTCCACCATGAGAAGCAGACTAGGCCAGGGGAGGATCTTGGAGAGTAACCAGTCTCTTCACTCTCGTTGTGGGTCGCCCCTAAATTGGTAACAAAATCTGTCCCTACTAATTCTGCTACTACACAGGATAGTGATGCAAATTCTTAAGAAGAGGAGCTACTAAAGCATCTCCTTAAGAGAGCGAATTTCTGGCTAGAGGTACAAGGTTTCTAGTTTATAAGGTAAGATCTTAAGATTGAGACAGTAAGGCATGGCTTGAGGTAGTAACAGCTAATGGATATGGGATAAAGTTGTTCACATTATACCACATATGCAATGTTTTCATTATGTTATGAAAGGCAATGATGATGGAGCACATGTCAAACGTGATGTTTGTTATGGTCGATTAACCATATTTTCAAATGGCATACATTAATCAAGCATATGCAGCACGGATTTGTAACCCTTTTGGACAGTTTCAATTTCAAAAGTAATTTTTTTGTTCGCGGGAATAAATTTCAGAAGCAATTAATAACCAGTTTTTGGAAAACAGATTGTTTATCACCACACAAATTTCAGCGCATTCCATAATGCACACACATTATTCATACAGTATATATAGAAGAAGAAAGAGAATACTAGTGTTTTGTGGAGTCATATACTGCAAAATGACACTTTTTCTGCGATGAGATATAGTGGTGTTATCTAAGTGAGGTGGAAGTATTGCGGCTTGGCTTGGAAAAAAATCTTGCCAGAGTAGCCTCTTTTGAAACTTTTAATCCACTAGAATCTTTTCCAAAAAGAATGATGAATTCTAAAAGAGAAGCTATAATTGCTGACAAAAAGAGAGAATGACATTAATAATATATTATGTATTCGTACCATTTGTTTTAGCAAAATGAATATTCTGATCAAAAGGAAGCAAAACATTATTTTTTTTCTAATTAAAACAAATTGATTTCTCATTAATCATCATGAATAATCATAAAAAACGAAAAGAAATTAAGCATTACTTACATATCCAACTCGCCAGCCCATCATCCCATAAGCTTTAGAGAAGGAAAAAATGTTGACTATGTGATTGCCCTCCACACAGGAATGTTTCAGGCCATCATACATGAAGTACCTGCATATAAAATTGTTATGACTCCTAAACATTACTGCATCCATCCCGAATGAACATTTTTAGAATACAAGAAGCATATATTGTTGAAAATTAAGCGAAAATATAGACAATTATTAGGAAGAAATTTCAGAAGAGAAGCGGAATGGGTAGGAGTAACCAAAGTAGCACTTAGTTCACTGCTTGATAGTTGATACTCCAGCAGCGAACTTGTCATTTCTTGAATAGGGTATTCAATACGATGAGCAGCAAGAGTTAAATTAAATTACTGGATATTGTAATTCCTTTAGTCCAACATCACTTCAGTCAAATATTTTTTTATTTTTTATTTTTTGATAAGTAGAGTCAAACCAATATCTATGTGTTGTCTGGAAACTAGCTAAAATGACAGGGAAGTGGCTCCTTATAACAGGGACCCACTTATTTATCATTCAAAGCATCATCTATGTGATGTCTTGGAAAATATGCAAAATAATAAGGAATTGACATCTTATAAAGTGCAGGCTCTAGGTAGCTACCCACTTGTTTATCATTCAAGGGGGGGAAATGTATTTCACAACTCTACCAAAGTGAAAGGTTATGCATAAGGACATAAGGATCGGGAAAAATCAGTGCGTATAATCTTCCAATGCTACATTTGTATCACAAACTTCCATGTAGTTGTACTGCAATAGTCACCAAAATAATTTGAACCATTTATTATTTTATGATTGCCGAATCTTTTATACGCCTTAGATATAGGGTAAAGAAAAAAAGATTCAGAAAACAAATCTTCTAAATGACAGAATTCTTCCCTGTTTTAATATTTAAAACTATTTATTCCATTTCCTTCTTTCACTAGGGATCTTTTGTCACCACCACTCTAGCAGTCCCTTATACCACTATCTTCATGTATACTTGTTTGTTCAGTGCTACATAAATCTCCAAATCAATTCTACAATTTAATCACCTATAAATTCATAATTCCAAAGATGATGTTCAATTCATAAAGCCATATTAACCATATTTATTCTAAAGAAAACAAAAAAAATTGTGACATTATAAGTTCAAAATTATGATGAGTAATGTTAAGGTCATACTATATGCTGTCCGTGTCAAAATAACACAAATCACCAACAAGATCTAAGTCCTTTGAAAAAATCAGTAAATCGGACACTCCATATTATGTGGCCATCCATACATACAGCATGTTTTTCTTCAGAAATAGTGATTAGCAACGTCTTCAAACATAGTAATGATATCAACATGAGAAACAATTGTTACAACAAGTGTTCTAGAAAGAATTAATAATATACTTACTCATATGTATTGTCTACAACAAGCCAACATCCAGCATCTCTGCAGAGATCTGAAATCCTCTACTTGAAAAAAAATAAAACCTAACAGTTAGAGGACTCAAGAAATATTTAAAAACAAGAAGGGGTAAAAAATTCATTCTCAACCATTAATTGACAGTAAGTAGCATGCTTCGGGACTAGTTTTGTTTCCAATGGAGTGTGTGTGTATGTGTGTGTAGATAGACAGACAGGTGTGTGTGTGGAAGAGAGAGAGAGAGAGAGAGAGAGAGAGAGAGAGAGAGAGAGACCATGAGGAGAGGCTCCGGAATGTAGGTTCCAGATGGGTTGCCAGGATTAACAACAGTAACAAGCTTCGGTGTTGGTTTGGTTTCCAGCAAAGTCCTTTCCAACCAGTCTGAAAATCAAGAATATTGGCAGCCATGGCCCACTCAAATGGAATAAAAATTAATTTTCCTACTATGAAAAAAAGTAATAATCAATTCTCCAATATTTCTCATACAACAAAATACTATGGGCTGCATCATAGATACACTTCTGCATCAAAACATCCATTATTTGACTATAATAATTGAGTGGGTTCATAAAATGAAGTGAGCCAACCAAACATTAACTGCAACTTTGCAAAATGGAAAAAAAAAATGAGGAAAACAACAAAGAGAAAGAAAGAACCAAAACTATTGAAAAAATGAATAATAAGAATCAAATGTAAAGATATCTTAATCCCGAAAAAAAAAATACTAGTACGCTCTACCAATGGAAAATCACCAACCAGGTTTTCTGTCGAATTCAAAGACCAAAAAGGTTCAAGATAAAGAATTTTAGTTATTGCCACAATATTCTGAATCTTCATTACAGAAGCAACTGGAAATGTGTTTCCAGAAGTATTTTAGGAGTCTCAAGCCAGCTCTATCCACTAGATAACAACTGCGCAAACTTGAGGCAGTTCAAAAAATCAGAAATGTTGGCTCAAATCACACCAAAAAAAAAAAGTTATAATCCAAAAGTTCAAAGGTGGAATGTATGTCACACAAATACTCAAAAAATCTACGCTTTATCTTTCAACGATTCAAACTATTTAGCAGCTACACGACATTGAGTCAATATCTGAATCGGTTGTGTAAATCCTCAACAAGATTCTTCGAGAAATAGAATAAGGAAAAAAAAATGGTGATATTGTTGGGTATAAATCCTCAGACATGATGACCAGTTCAGGAAGCTTCTAACCTGCATCAGGATGAAGTGTCTTGGGATTACCAGGACCCACCAGAATGTCAGTAACACCAGTCATCTGGAATGACATGTATGCATTGAAGTAGTATGGTGCAAACATAACCACGGAATCCCCAGCGTCACATAATGTAAGAACAATATTGACAAATGCCTGCAATTAAAATGGTAGAAACAATCTTTCCTTAAAAATTTCAAAACATTGATAGAAATTTGATGCATTTTGCCACAGACAGCAATGAAAACTGTTCCATTTTGGGTTGCGAAAAAATATTATAAAATTTAATACTCATCCTTTTACTAATAAAACATCAAACAATTATGCACCAAAATGAATTTACAGTGAAGGCAAATATGGCTAATCACATTTCACATATTTGGAACTCGAGTTATATATCCAGAAAATCCTCAAAAGAGTGCACAATGAAACAAAATAATATGTACAGGAATATCACAATTGTAAGCATGTGTGCACCCACATCTAATCTTCCTGGCAGTTGCCATTTTATACCTTCAATATTTGTGGAACTACTTGAAAAGGCATAACATCTAAAAGCTTAATATGGCTAATTAGAACAAGAACTTGAAACCACCACAAGAAAAACTGGGAAACCTTAGGTGCGGTTATTTCTTTGTTCCTAAGGAAATTACGACTCCTAATGCCCAAATGTTGGAATGTTCCACCAAGAGGGGTTAATGGCCATCCTATCAAATTGAATGAATAATATTTCAAAAACTTAGCAAGTAGAAAACCTAATCTTGAGAAGTTGGAACACATTTGATATTAGTAACTTCAAGGAATCAAAAGAAGTTAAAAAGCTAGCACATATAGCCAATGAGGTATCACACAGCTTCATGTGGGCCCTTCTGCTCCTCAATATTTCCTACGTTATAATGCAAACAAATGTTTAAAGCATCACTAATCCTCCCATTTAATTTTGGGAAGGTTCCAAAAAACCAGATGTCTTTTTCTTTACTACCTCAAAAAAATAAGGACAAAAAAATAGGAAAAGGCTAGTCACCTGATTTGCACCAGCAGTAACCATCACTGAAGATTTGCATAACTTATTTTCATGATGCAACTGCAAAACAAATATAAAATAATTAGTTTATAAGAAGTGAGTGCAGTAGTTAGTTTATAAAGTGAGTGCAATAGAAAATTTCAGTTGCCCAGTGATGTGGTCAGAAACCAAATTTAGATTATACTTACAGTCCTAGTTACAGTGCAAGAGCATAAACATGACACTAAGTTCACTAACTATAAATTATTCAATTAAAATTGCAACTCTAAAACCATGAATCTCACTCTGCCAAGTCTATTAGTGGTCAGCCTTGTCACACACTAACTCTTAGAACCACAAAACAAGTCTTCATTTGAAAACATTAGGATCAATTGATTGTACCTTTTTAATCAATGCCTCCCTCAGCTCAGGAATACCTTCATCAGCACCATAACGACTAACCGAAGGATCCCAAACAAGCTCTTTTACCTTTTCCAAAGCCTGTTTCGGTGGTTGCCAATACACTACCCCCTACATGATCAATGAATGAGAAACTGCCAATGTAGTCAGCACAGTATATGCCAAATGCAACAAAGGGGCAAAAACTAAATCAAAATTCAATTTACGAAATCAATCTATAGCAACAGTTACATTACACATTCTAAAGTGATTTCTTAACAACCAGGATATGAATTTAATGGTAATAGTCATAACAGTTGGACAATCATTCAATATGAAGTCTAAATTAACCATATAATATTATAATGTAGTTTATTGATAGCACTAATTATATTATACATTCTAAAGGAGATTCTAAAATACCCAGATACTGATTAAACGTTACAAGTCATAATAATTGGACAATCCATTCAATATGAAGTCTACATTAACCATTTTATGTAAATTGTATTACTTGATTCCAAGCCCGAAGAACCTTTATATTTCAGATTTTAAGCTCACAACATACACTGAAGTCTTATGTTAATTCTGTTGCAATAGTGGAAGCATTGACACTGCACATTGGGGAGTCCGGCGAGTCCACAAAAAGGTCCTGACACACATGTTGGATCCCAACTTGACCCAAAAGCTTAAGACGTGTGAGCTACCACATCAATCACAACTTCCTCTTAAGAACAACCCTTGCCAATACAACCCATCTGAGCTTAAGACGTGTGAGCTACCACATCAATTATGACTCCCCCTTAAAAACAACCCTTTGAGTGCACCACACTCTCCCAAGAACCAAGCCTAAACCGATATCAATTAGGACTCCCCCTTTAAGAACAACCATTTAAGTGCACCACATTCTCCCAAAAATCAAGCCTGAACCAAATGTGTCAGCAACACCACAGTATCACCAGCGCCAAATACACCATGTTCACAACACCATGGTATCTGAACTCTGCTACCACTTACGGTGTAGAGAGCACTTTCTGCGTAGAGTGTTATCCGAGATCTTCATGCCTGAACTCTGATACCACTTGTTGGTGAAGCACTGACACCACATGTTGGGAAGTCCATGGAGAGGTCTTGGGCCCAATCATGTATATTAGTCCTTCCTCCCTACACTCATTAGAGTCATTACCTGATGTCTCAACAAATTCAACAAAAGAGGTAGTGCAAAACTGATCTTCCAGTTTCAGAACAGCATACAACTATGTGATTATTGTGCTGTGACATCCAGTTTACAATACTTGACTCTAAACATTATTTCTAGCAATTAACAGAGAAAGGACTTCCTCAAAGATTACTAGATTGAAATGCCTAAAAGGTGCCCATATAAAAAAAATATGGCATATCCGAATATTAATGAAAATTGGACATAACATGAGATTCATATAGGTGGACCATTTATAGCCTTCATTGTACAAAGTTCAGTGAATTCATTTTAGAGCATCAAACAAGTAGTCCATCATGAGCCAAAAAGAAAAAGGAATCAGTTTAGTCCAATATTAGAATCATTCAGAATTTTTAACAGGCTGGGATGTTATAAATTGAAGGACAACCAACTATTTGACAAGACTTAAAATAGAGCCAGTCATGTCATAACCAGATCACCACTCCCTCACTCTCAAAAGATAGATGTAACCAGTCAAACATATACCATAACCAGATCACATCTCCCTCTCTCGAAAGGATTTTTGATAAGTACTCCCTCTCTCAAAAGATAGATGTACCTAGTCAAACATATATAAAATTTGACAATGAACTCACACTGTACGAGGCAAGATCCTATGGTTCACATTGGCCTTTCGGGCCCATAAAGGTGTGTGCCAGCCTCATTGAAGCACCCTCGTTCTAACAATGACAACTGTTATCAGCTCAGTCATGAATTCATAACCATAGTCATCGGATTTGTCTGCCAATCATGAACATTTTGAGTGGAAGAAAAATGGCAACAAATGCAAAAATTCACCTAAATATGGAAAAATTAAACTAAAATTTTGATAAATGGCTACCCATAGGGGCTGGTTTGGCTAGTTAAGAGTGTCTGTAAAAAGAGCTGTGGTGTGCTGGTTTGAGTCCCGTCCCGGACTTAACTGATGAGTTTGGATTGTGGGTGGTTGCACTCATCCATGGTTTGGGTCAACCCTCGAGCATGAGGCTGGATCAATTCCACGTCATTTAAAAAAAAATTGATCAAAGCTTATTACAATAATTAATTCATTCCGTTCAACATTTGGACAGAAGATTGAGTTTAGCCTAAGAATTCAAAATTGCAAATTTCTAGATGTCTAGTGTTATCTTATTTTCAGAAATTCAGATGTGGTCAGATTAATAGAAAAATGCATTTGCCCACAAATCCATGAATTAAAAAAAAAAAAAAAAGTCATAGATTTCAGAACGGGGACAAAGGAAAATCATTCACATTTCTCAATTTCTCGAACTCCATACACCATAGTCGTAGGCTCAATAAAAAATAAACAATACTAAACAACTCCGTGCTTAGAAAAGCATTGAAGAAGTAAACAAACCTGAGCAAGAGACATAGCATCTTTAGCACCTCGGATCAGTTCCTGTATCTGCAAACACAAAACCCATTTACCATCAAAACACAGTGCATATACATATGCGTATACATATACAGATAAACTATTTACTACACATGGAGAAAGAGTAAACCGAGAAGAGTAAACCGAGAAACCAACCATAACCAACAAAGAACAAATGAATAAACACACATACACAGATGCACCTAGAAAAATATTATAAAAGCACAATTAACGAATAAGGAAGAAAACCAAGATTTAGAGTTTTGGATGAATCACGAGTATACCTGAACCATGACGGGTGTTTCAGTCTGTATAGCCCTCCTCGCTAACATCCCGTACGAACCCATCTCTCGACGCCGCTCTCTCTCTCTCTCTCCTACTCTCGTTTACCACGAACCAGAGTTATCGGTTATCACCAAGAGACAATTTAAAGCTGAGACGCACGCCCAGAGGGTTTTCGCCTACCCTCGAAAGAAAGGGCTTTCTCAGAAAGCCCAAACTTTTAAAATTTTTGGTAAAAGCATAGATGCCCCCTTTTCTCAGCTGTGGATTGCAATTAGGTAAAAAAGAACCAATCATAGCCACCGAACGCCATCAGCTACCCATTTCCTTGTAAGGTACTCAACAACAACCAAAAGGCCAAGTCGAAACACTTTTGTATCTATCTACCACTTTCTTCGTAGTGGCGGCTCTTGACTTTTGTATTTTACTGAACGTTGACAAGAAAGAGAAGGAAATAAACAGAAGAATCTGTCCATCAACCAAACAAACCAATCAATCCATTAATTTAATACGATTTTTCTCTGCCTCTCTCGGTACCTAATTCACGAGAACCAGAGAAACATGCGAGAACAGTAAAAACAAAAATTAGATTAATCAAACTCTCTTTTCCTATATAATACTGTATCGATGGCTCATCCGATCAAGGAATCGCCGAGGATTGCGCTTCAATTATTAATCAATTATATTTCTCCAGAATTCGTTTCTCTCTCTTCGACGGAAAATTAATAGGGTATCTCAGAACGTGCCTTACCAACACTGGACCCGATTTATCAGGAATTTAGAATCACGGTCACTGAATAAATTTTACCTATTTATTTTTCCAGCGAATTTTACAGAAAATTAAAGAAGAAGAAAAAAAACTGACGAGGAATTCAAGTTGAGAAACGGATAACGGTGAGGAAAAAGTTTAGTGATCAATTATGATTAAGAGGAGAGGGAATACAGATGAGTGTGTGTTTGGAAGTTTTCAGGGGAAAGTGGATTTGACTTGAAAGGACATGAGAGCCTGGAAATAAAGATAAGAAAAGACGAGAGCTTTTCTCGGATTTTTGTCTTGATGGATTGTGCTTTTGTCGGAGGCTTTTTTTTTTATCCGGTTGGATGGATATTGGGTGAGTATGTATTTTTCAATTAAGGAATAATATCTATAAAAATTTCTTACTTCTCAAATTTATATTTCTAATAATATATTACTGATTTTTTAAATAATGTGACATTAATTTAATAATAAATTACTAATAATATTTTAAATTATATAATTAATATAATTATTTTCACATTATTTAGAATATAAATTTAAAAAATATAACATTTTCTTTAAAGTATTGTTAATAATACAAAATCGTATAATGACACATTATTTTGGATAAAAATTTGAGATAAATTATTTAGAAGTATAGCATTGCTCTTAATGATAAGTCGTGGATGAACGTATTTGGAGAATAAAGGCAAGATCAAACTCTTTTTTATTATACGTTCAATTGATTAATTCTATTTTTTTTTAGTCCAGATCCAATAATAATTAAGGGGCATATTATATAAGAAGTGTGTTTTATAGTATATATGTTTGTGTATATATATTTACACAAATATAAGACTCATATAAGTGTCATGATGACCAGTCTCAGAATCATGTGAGTATATATATATATATATATATATATATATATATATATGATTGGTAGGGTCATTCTTCATGAAAATTATAATCATCTCTTTCCGTGTTATCATTCAAAATTTTAATATGATAAAAGATTTTATTAATTTTGCCTCTTCTTTCATTTCATTAGTTATTAAAATATAAATGATGGATAACTTTCTCCTCTCATTTTCTTTATTTTCTCTCATAACTAATATTCTCATATTTTTTTCTTTCCCTTCTACTTATCCAAACGGACTATTAAAGTCCAACTATATAAATTTTATTAAAAATAGATTTATAAATTGTAAATTATTAAATTTCAAATTTTGAAAAAAAAAATTAAGCACTTTCTTAACTTTTGAAAAGCAGTTACAGGAGACGAAGGTGTTACACAATAATGGGTATTTTAGCCATACAAAGTTTGAGGGACTTTGGGGGTTAAAAATAATGGTTTTGAACTCTATCCTAATTAACGATATATTTGTGAACCTTTGGCCTAGAAGCCCATTTTTTTAATGGGATGAGTTTTTTTTTTTTAAAAAAAAGGATGTATTATTTTTTTAATATTTCTCAAAGTGACGTGCTTTTTTTACACATATTTTAAATTCCGGCATATAAAAATATTTGTTTAAAATATATATTTTAAATAAAAATTTTGGGATAAAATCATATCAGAGTGTCTTTTAAGAAATGTTTTTAAGTTAATAAGTTTTTACAACTTTCATAGTTATTCAAAGAAAGGGTAAAACTCAACTTTCACAATTTGATTGAGTTCATTAAAAATTCATTTTTATTTTGGTAGATTGGAAAGTAAAAGGCAGAACAATGAAGAGGCAATGCCTAAGAACCGAGGATGGAATAAGAAGAGAAAACAAAAACAGAGAGGGGCTATAAATTTATTTGGAAAAAGTTTTAGTCAAAATTTTGGGGATGAAAATGAAAGAAATGGTGGGTAAAAATTGAATTGGGCCAAAAAATTGGGATGTGTACTAAAATTTTGAGTGATAAATAAGAGAAATAATGAGTAAAGTTTTAGAATTGGCTAACTTGAAAAAAGCCAATATTTTAAATATACAAAAAACTAATTTCTAAAATTTGGAGTAATCTATAACCCAACTCATTGATAGTGTTACCCTCGCTAAGAACTTTTCTCAAAGCAGCACCCGTTAAATGTGTTTTCTAAGAGTGGGAGTAGGACAAAGTTAGTTGTCTTTTTCCTCTTATCAAAGGGGGAAACTAGATCATATAGACTTATATAAATAAAAGCAAAAACAATAGTAGATTTTTGGATTGGGTAAATGAATTTGATGACAAGACTTATTTGTTTTAGGAGAAAATTAATCTAACTAGAGTAGTTTTTTAAGAGGAGTGTCGATAGACTAGGTCATGGACCTCACTAAGCACAGTCTAACAACTACTTAAAATTGACTTATTTGTTTTCTTAAAATCACAAATCTTATACAGATGACAAAATATAATACGTCGTTTCATATAAAATTCTCTTCGACTAATGTTATACTTTAAAATCGGACATTAAATCGGTTTAGTTTAAATAATTTAACATTTATGTTTAAAAATAAAAAAACACCAATTGATCTGCTGATTTAATTACAACCAAATAGTTTTCTATTATATGAGTTAAAAGACGCAATTTTTTTTTTTTTTATCACAAAAGGCTTGTGACTTTTTGTCTATTTAACACTAACAATTTTTTGTTCTTACCAAAAACCATTTTTGATTAAATTTGAAACAAAATAAGATATTATTGTATATATATTTTTTTATATATACCAATATATAAAAACATATACATTCAGATAATCTTAATAATTATACTTATTATTTTTTATTTAACACTAGATAATAAAAACATAAAATTTTCAAGTCATTTTTCTTAATTTTCAATATATTTATATATTTTATAATACATTTAATTTTTTTAATAAATTAATTATAAAATTAAATGGACCGATTAAATCACCGAATAATTAATAAATACCATCTGCCTCATTTGATTTTACTTGGGACTTGCTTTTGCATTTTAGCAAGATCAAAATGTCTAAATTAGCGAACTTGATTACAGTATGCTACGAAGTGCATTACACAAGGGTAGTTTTGAGATTTCAGTTAATTATTAAGGAGGAATGGGTGGTCCCTATTACAACTGTCATAAAGCTGACAGATCACGCCTCAATGGTAATAAATTTACCGTTAGCATTTCAAATTTATGATCACCCACCACGCTTATCCTACTTGTTTTAAAATTTCAAAAAACGGCTCCAGAAGCCAGATTGCTACCGACGCCTTTATTTTACTTTTTCCAGAAGCTTTTCCTTTAATTTCACGACCTATCATTTTGACGAAGGACTGGAATCAGTAAAAAAATAGTGCAAACTCTAAGGTCGTTCGTAGTATAGAAGTAGATGAAGAACATTCTGTCCCATTCATTATCACGTTTGGTTGCTTAAACCATGTTGGAATGCCATCGTTCGATATGACCATTCACTCACAAGAATGGCCATTCTGACAAAACCTAGAATGGCCATCCAATGGCTCCTCTTACACCGTACGTCAACTTCTATTAATATCTTGGTAGAGAAAAATTTATTATTCTTTAATAAAATTTTCATATTTTAGTAGATTTACACCGAAATAAAATACTCCAAATATAGGGGGGTTTTGTAATCAAAATTACAAAAATTTGGTAGAAATTGGCATATTAATGGGATGATAAAGACGAAGATTTTAAAAACTTCGTAATTAATCCAAAAAATGATAAATAGGATATATTAAATAGGCAAATAAACCTAAGACTGATCAAAATACTAAAATTTAATAAAATATAAAATATTGCCAAACCTATTATAATAGGAATATATAAATATTGCTTTTTTAATTTTTTATAATTCATATTATAAAAATATATTTAAAAATAGAATTATTCAAAATAGTCTTATCAAAAATAATATTCGTATCTTCGAGTTCAAACCGAACACGAATGAATTATCATGCCAAAGATTAGCCAAACAAAAGAATGAATTATCCATATTGACTCTACATTCTGAGATTCATCTGTTCTATCCATTCTGCGTACCGTAGCAAATATAGTTTTATAAAGCCAGCTGTGTACACTACATAATCAAGGTGTCAACAGTAACTATCTGTGTCTTCATAGTATTTAAGATAGGGGGTTTTTGTAATCAATATCTCGGTTGCATTATGGTCAGATTTAAGTTATCAAAATAACCTGATAAATGACCAAGTACCCGTCTTTCAATATAATGACAAACTATTTCGAGGATTAATTCGAAAGAGCAGGGTTAATATTGAACACATGAGACGAACTCTCGGCGAGGCCGCTGTATAATCTTGGTAGGATATCATTACTTGTCATTAAGTCAACTTTGGTCAATCGAAATGCATATTTTATATATATACTAATTTTCGTCTCAAATCCAAATTCTTGTGTTTGAACTCTTCATCGTCCCGCTCACGCCCCCTCTATTTCATGTGATTCTCTTTTCACTCTCTCTTTCTGCTTTCTCTCTCTAGAGCTCTCCCTTCTGTCTGCATGATCGCCCCTACTCTGTTTTCTTAGAGATCTTGGAGCTCGGAAGGCGAAGTAAGGTTAACTGTAATTAACATCTGATTATATGTTAATACATTTGGATCATTGAAATTTAATACATTCTTGACTCTTTGTTTACAGATCGATTGCATTTAATTCATTTTGATAAGAATTTGAAGCCTATTGAATTTTTGTAACGTAGATTTGTGGGGAAGATGGTTTCATCTCCTTGTTACCTCCGTTTGGTTGCTAAGAAAGTGAAAAGTGAAGAAATTTTGAAATTCAAAATTTATGTAGTACATTTTCGCTACATGGGGGGTCCAAATAAACACTTTTAGAAGAAAAATAAAAAAATGTGGAAAAGAACCATACTCCAATGAATCTTGTACTAATTTTCTTTCTTTTTTCTTTCTTTTAAATTGAACTAAACAAATACTACATTTTCCCCTTTTCTTTTGTATGCTCCACTTTTTAGCAACCAGATGGAGGATATTTCTTTCTTTGAATGAATCTTTCATTGTTTGTCTCTGAAATTTTCTTAGTTTGACTCGTGTATATTCCAGACTTTCCAATTATTATCTAATTCTGTACAAATTACTGGAAAAATGTAAATGTAAACTGTAATTTTTATTTGACTCTGCTTTCTAGCTCATTGGGTGCCCATTTTGAATTTTATTATCTTGTATCCGTGCTGCATCTGAATCTGATGATCTTTCATTGCTTTTTCTCTATAGAATATTTTCCCAGTTGTGATCTATACATTGTTAGAATCAACAGTTTAAGGATATGCTATATACTACCAAGTTGGTTTAACTTGGTGCTTGTACACTGGAAGTTTTTTTAGGTATGATGTATGAAAGCTATCTTTTCCTATCAAATATGTTAATAGCTTCCATAAAAGCAATCCATCTTCTGTTGCCTTTGTTCTTGTAAATTGAAGCTAGCCTGTGGGGGAAAGATACAGATCTAAGCCCTTCCTTTGGTGCAGAAATGCAGATTCATAAAGATGTAACGGGTGAAAAAGGCTGAAATGTACTGGGTTACATTTCCCTTCAAGCATCATTCCTAGAAATGGAAGAAAGAATTTAGAAGTTTTTGCCTATGATTCAAAAATAGAAAAAGAAGGGTTAGCAGCATATAATCAGAAAAGTGAGAGACATGAATAATTTACTTCTCTAATAGGCTTTCTACTACTTTCCCACAACTAGGCTCTGTAAAATTAGCACTAGTTGTTTGCTTGAGTGGTATCTCCTACCACTCTGAAAGGTTGAGATACAGAATTTATGTCCCAATTGGGATGTGGGTGTGAGTGTTGTACCTATCAAACAAAAAAAGAGAGAATAAATCAAGTAAGGGTTAGCAGCATATTATCAGAAAAGTGAGAGACATGAATCATATACTTCTCTAATAGGCTTTCTACACTTTCCCACAACTACACTCTGTAAAATTAACACCAGTTGTTCACTTGAGTGGTATCTCCTACCACTTTGAAAGGTTGAGATACAGAGTTTATGTCCCAATTGGGATGTGGGTGTGAGTGTTGTACTTATCAAACAAAAAAAGAGAGGATAAATCAAGTAAGGGACTGCAATCATATCTATAGTGTGCAAAGGCTTTATAAAGTGACAGTTCATCTCTCTCTGGTTTTTGATCTTACTATTAAGGGTTTCTTGCTTACCTATTTGGGGAATGAAATGCCAAGTAGCTAATGGCTTGTTATTTGTTAATATAGAGTGGTGAGAATCAGAAGTCCTCCTAATCTACATTTCAGTGGGTTATACTGAGGAGAAGCATGCCATAAAGTCGGTAGATCATGTGAAAAGTTTCAAAATCAATTGGTTATATTTTGTTAAACTGTTGGTTAGAAATACAAAATTCTTTAAGTGACTGAAATTAAATTCATCACTAAACTAAAGTAGTTTGTTAACAAAGAAAAGGCTTTGCTTTGTTTCTTGCATATGTATTTTCTTTTCTGTTCTCCCATATGGTTTGTGGACAATGTGGACCTGCTTCTTGATGAATTTCCTCAACATCTAATGATCTGCAGTAGGGAAAATCAGTATTTTTCTGTGAGTTGAGGATTGCACATTATCATTCTTATGTTAGAATCATCAAGATCAAGTGACAATGCTAATTAGTTTCATCTGCTGAAAATGAAAATTTCCACCATTCACTTTTAATGGCTTCATTTAACTCTTGAAATTTGAACTATGTATTAGCTTCTATACGAGATGTTGTGCTTTATTCTGTTCTTTTTCCCTTAATCTATCTTTATAGCAGCTTCTTGTTTCTGTACTCTGCAACCCTTTCTCACCTGTGCAGCTTGTCCTTGGTTCACTCAGCACTGATTTATCTTTTGTTTCCCCCTCTTTGTTGCAGGTTTGATGAGTATTGTTTCAAGTTAGAAAGTGTTGCCTTGCTCTTCTTGAAGGCTTGTAAATATGAAGAAAGAGAATCTGGTTATTGCTAATGTTGCAGAGCCTACTGCCCGAATAACACGAGCTCGAGCTGCTGCTGGTCATGCATCTGTGGGGATGCCCCCTTCAGAAGGATCAAAGCAGCTGGCTCATAAGCAGGGCACTACGAACAAATTCAAAAAGAGCAGCCTTGGATGAGATGAAGAACAATGCGTCTGCTACTGCTAGTGTTCAGAATAAGAGGAGGGCAGTGCTTAAGGATGTCACAAATGTTTGCTGTGAAAACTCTTATAGAAGCTGCCTCAATGCAGCTAAAATTCCGGTTTGTATGCCATCCTTTTGCTGAATTGACTTTCCTTGTGAGAAAGCATTATAATGCAACAATTAATTGTGCTTGTATTATCCAATAATAGAACTCAAAATGATTTCTTCAATGCTCATAAAATTAAGTGTTGGTAGATACTTCCCTTGTGCGACCAAAGAAAAATAATCCTAAAAAAGTTGAGAGATAAGGTCGAGTCAATTCAATCAAACTTTGTTTTTGATGGAGAAGGCTCAAATTGGGCGCGAACCTTTGGGTCATTGATCATGTAATCATTAGAACAGAGTTTAGAATAGAAAGCTAAATTGGGCGTGGAACTTTTGGTCATTGATCTCCTATTAATTAGAACAGGGTAAAAAAACTTAACCATGTTCTTTCCCACTTGAAATTTTTGTACTTCGTAGGGAGATTTACTGGATGAGTGGTAGTCTCTGTTCTAGATGCTTTTCAATTCTCCTTACTTGAGACTTAATTTGACTTCTATTTTCTCAGAAAAAGAATAGCAGACAGGCTAAAAAAGTTCCAGTGAATGTGTCCAAGGTGGCCCCCTCTGTTGCAGTTGAAAAGCAGCTTCCAGCTGATTCAAATACGAACTTGGCTCAAGAAACAGGGAAAACAGAATTTCAGTCTGTTGTAAGAATCCAGCAGCTCCGGGCTGATTCAAAAACAAACATGGCTTTGGAAACTGGAAAAACCACAATTCAATCTGCTGCAGTTGTATGTTCAGTAAATTTGGAGGACACTGCAGAAAATTGTGGCAAAGACAATTCTCAACTTGGGAAACAATATTCTGGAATGCCATTGCAAATCCAAAGCTTTTCAAAGAAAGGTTTGCCCTCTCCTTCAACTTTCTCATCCATGCCCATTATGCCCTTTACAAAATTCTGATATAAATAACTAATTAGATTACAAACTTGTACAGATGACAGAAGCTTCTATGCTTTGTGTTTCAGTAGCGTTCTGCATACTTACTGACACTCTTATCATGATGATTTTACTTGTTTGTCTTGTTTCCTCTAAATCTACTGCTAGTATAGAAATGGATATTAGCCTGATACTGAGTGGAGGAAAATTCATGAGTGTGACAAAAGCTGTGATGTGGAATTATCCAGTAATAGCAGTTAAGTGAAGAGGTTTAAGCTTAATATGAGGTAATATGACTAAAATATTTAATATACATAGTGTTTCTTCTGTGCACTGTTGGACTCCTTAATAGAAGCCATTAAATGGAAAAAGATGGTCACAAGAAATACAACAGAGAAACACCAGAAATAGAAAAAAAGGTCACAAGAAATACAACCGGGAAACACAGAAACATACAGGGAAGAATTAAGAAGGATTAGTGGAAATTGATTATAATATATTACAAACACACACACAAAATCTGCAAATCGAGTTCAAGTAAATGAGATCAATTTTTTTGGCACTTTTTGACCAAGTTACAAACAAAAACAGATTATATTCTGTGGTACCAGCGGCAGGTTTTTTTGGGATCAAACTGCATATAAAGAATTGTACTATTTTATCCATTTCTTTTTCCTTTTTTTTTCTTGGGGGGGGGGGGGGGGGGGGTTAGGTGGTGGCGTTGGAAAATAAGACTTTATTAGTCAAATAGAAAAAAGAACAAAAGAGTTAATCATATATTGTGGACAGATTGAGATTCTTGAGTTTTAAGATTGAAGGTCAACCTAGCTACTATTAGGCCTATAAAATTTACATCCTTATTCATTTTGTTATTTTAATTCATTTGTCATTGGATGTCATTTTACATTATTTTTCTGGTTAATTTTAAGTGCTATTTTTGCAAAATGAAGTTTTTACATTGATACTAACTTACATTGTTGATATACATTTGTATCAAGGCTCACTAATATGTTGCCGAGACCAATTGATTGGAAAATTAATGAGCCCTCACGTTAATGGTTAATGTGGATATCTATTATTCTTTTGGTCCCTTTAAATTCTATTTTCGAACAATGAAGCTTTTACATTGACACTAACATTGTTGATATACATTTGTATTGAGGCTTACTAATCTTAAAAAGAAAGCAAGTATTGCTGCTGGTAGAAAAGAGCTGTGTAATAAGACCTCACAGAGAACAATCCATTGCTTGCATGCCTCCAAGATATAGAATCAACTTCTTCTATCTTAACCTTAAAGTTGTCAAAAACTCAAAGAAATTAAGCACCAAATCAACTTCCCAATCCAGAAAATTACGATGAAGAAAGGGGTCCACACAATACCATTACGAGAAACAGTGAAAGACTCTGCAACAGAAACATCTGGACTATCTGCAAGCTGAAATAAATTTGGAATCAATCAGAAAGAGTAAGCTCACCACACCAATGGTCAGTCCAAAACCAAAGAGTAATCACAATCAACTTTTTTTGTGGTTTCTTCATTTGCAATATCACAATCCAACAATGGTAATTTCTTTCTTTGTGCAATTTGGGTCTAATCAATTGTTTTGACTAAGGGCCTACATAAGAAGACAAATGAAACTGCACTATGAAATACAAAAAGAGCAAGTGTAAATAATCATTTTAAAATTACAATACTAACAAGGTAGAAAAGAGTCTTCAATTTATATGATTAATTTTCTAAAATGAGTGACTTACCCAAACAAATAATTTCTAAAATGAGTGCTATCTGCTACCACCCTCAAAGGAGGAGGTGAAGCGTTTAAGTTCTGGTTAGGACGTGGTGTTTGTGTTGTACTAATAAAAAAATGCTTAATTGACTAAACTTTTTCATTCAATAAAGTCAATAATGATAATTCAAGTCCAAAATCTTCTTATCATAGTGATGCCTTTAGGAGCTTCCAAAGTCCTAAAATTAGAGCAACATTTGTATGTATTGATATGGGTGGAAAAGTATTATCATGACCATACAGGAAGGTTTTATTTTCAATGGTAAGATTTCTTGATTTACATGTATTAATAATTTAAATTATATCAACCAAGGGTGACACTTTTTTGATGGATATGCAGAGAAACTGAACCTTTATGGGAAGTTGATGATATCTACTGATCCAGACTTTACAGACATTGATTCTGATCACAAGGATCCTCAATTGTGCACCCTCTATGCTCCTGATATCTATAGCAATTTACGCACTGCTGAGGTTTGTGCTATATATGTTGTACTTTTTTTTTTTATTAGTCTATATGTATTGTACTTTAAATCGTAAAACACCTGTTATTCCCCATGATATTCAAAATTTTTTGTTTGGTTATCTTACAGTATAATTGCATGAACTTGATGCATTGCTGATATTCTCCAAAGAATGCAAAAAGAGGAAATAAATAACCCGCAATACTTAGAATGGAAAGAATAACAACCTCAAATCATAAGTGAGCTAGTCATTTTGAGATGCATGCACAATCTATTATATTCTTGTTGTAAATCTCGACTTCATTGCAACACCATTGCAACTCTTTTTTTAATATAAATTCTCGGAGAATACTTAGAAGTTAGAACTTAGCTTTCGTTGCAACTCGTGGAATTGCTGGTTGGACCATTATCTATTCTTGAATGTCTTCCTTTATGCTTCCTAACAGATGGAAAAAGGGTAAAAGACTGAACTTTCGTCTAGGATGACGAGCTACAAACAACTGTACAAATAAGTCGTTGCATTTTGATGAATGAAAGCTGGTTTATCAAAAAATGACACAAATTAGAGGTGAGGTGCAGGATTTGTTTAGCAAGCATAGTTGAACAACTGATTTACTGTCTTTGGTAGCTTTCTGAACAAGGACGGATGGTTATTCCAATCACTTTTTACTCTATTGTTCTACCCTGAAAGTTCTATCAGCCACTGTGAGCTGTATCAATATGAAGTTGGAAACTGAAGATTTTCTTAGATGGAAATAAGATTCCAAATAGGGGGCAACCCTCGAAAGAATTAACAGATGGCGACTTCATGTTCTGATTTGAAGACTTTGAATTTAGTATTCTGATTGGAAGACCTGCATTCACTCTACTGTAATTGCAGAATAACTGTAGCTTGTAGATGTATAATAACAAAGATTCATGCCACTCTAACTCACTGCCACAAGAACATTACAAACTAAATTTGTTTCCAACATGGATCAACTTTAATGCAAGGTTCCTGTTAATACTTTGACATTTAGTTATTTTCACTATGTTTCTCTGCCTCTTTCCAAGACACTTTAATGGTAACTGGTCTAATTTTTGTTTTCTCCAGCTCATGCGAAGGCCAATTTCTAATTTTATGGAGCTAGTACAACGAGATATCACCCAAAGTATGAGGGGAATTCTGGTTGATTGGCTTGTTGAGGTTAGTGTGATTTGGTCCTTGTAGTTACTAAATTAGCAGTCTAATTTATTTGAAAATGAATATTTAGGTTGTAGCTGTTAAGATATTGATAATGACTTGAAGATGAATGAAATCAATACCCTCTACTCATAATATTTGAAGAAATTCCTACCATTTTGATTTCCTTCTTCTATGGTTAATTTTCATCCATCTTTGTGGACCGAAGAATCATTTCCTTGTTTCATGTCAAAGTGCATGTTTATCTCAGTGAAAATTTGCAGAAGACGTTCTTAGGTATAAGTGTCTTAGGCTTAATCTTTATAATTTTTCTTTCTTTGTTTCTTCATTTATCCTTCCATCAAGGAATGGATTGCAGCTTTTTCTATATTCATTTAACTATGACTGCATTACCCAATGTTCATCTTGACTCTTGAGAAGCCAATTTAATGTTTAGCAAGACCTCAGTATGCTTCCTTGTCCTCCTGCACTATGACCATGTTTTTCAATTGAAAAAGTTGATATGGAGACTCATTTTTGTACATGATTTCCTTCTACTCAATTTCTACCCAATTTTCCTGTTGCCACCTTTACAATTACCAAGAGTAATTAATGAGATTTTATGAAGATAATAGGATCTTATGACAACATTTATGAAGCTGTTCCATTAGCTAATGGTACTTTGATTACCTTCTAAGACATTTTCTTTGTGTACTCAAAAAAAAAAAAAAAGTTTGATTCTAACTATTCATAACAGGTTGTTTTGTCTTGTTACATTAGGATGTCCCATTTCTGCTTGAGATTTTCTTGTGCTACTACATCGTTTGTGTTTTTGTGCAAGTCCTATTATCACATAATGCAACGCAGATACAACAAAAGTGGGGAAGGAATACAGCTACCCATTACTCCTTCGATATAGCTAAATATCAAAACATAAGTATTTTGGACAATACTTTCATTAAGTTCCAATTGTTGCTTGTTTCTATATTTTCCCTTACATGAAACAATAGTTTTTTTCTCTCTCCTTTTCTTTTCTTTTTGTTTCTTTCTTTTCCATTAGTTCGGATGAAAATAATGTCTGTGATCTTTTACATTGTGGTCAAACTTTGAGTTTCCTTCCTAAAAACTGCTTTATCTAAGGTTTTAGAGTTCATAAATTCCTTCAAAGTAAACATTATTTTGCTAATTCTTAGTAATAAAGCATCAATTTACGCTTCTGTTAGTGCTCTGTAAAATATTTGCCTGGCCAAAAAAAGAATACTTTCTTCCTTAAATTCCATGCCATGAACCGAAGGTAAAGGTTAGTTTTCTGTTTGTTTCAAACACTGAGTGGGATTTTTGTAGCAAAACATCTTACTCTAGACTCTATAGTTTTTCTGCCCTAAGACAAAATCATAAATCAGCAGCAAATGCCTAATTTTGTTTCTCTTTTCAGCCCCCCAAAATCATAAATCAGCAGTAAATGGTTTTTGTTGCCCTTTTAAGTTTGATCTGGGTTTATTTGTATTCTGATAAAATTTAGAAGCATGTAATGAGTTCTTTGATAATGCATCAATAATATCCTCACCATTTGGACGCTTCTTTCCTTTAGACTTGAGCGGAGTACTCTTCTTGTAAGTCTGTAAAACAATTGATATCTTTTATCTGAATAGTTGCAGACTTGCAGTGTAGCACAAGCCAAATGATTCTCACAGAACTTTCTTGTACTCTCTCCTGAAAGATCTTGTTTCTTCTATTCTCTTGCATTGCCGGCGATCCATTTTCTGGATTTCAATGTGTTCCTTAAATTGGTAGTTTTGAAGTTCAACCATGCTTTTCTGGATAGAAGGTGATTTCCAAAGGTAAATAAACTAATTATCTAATCTTAGTTTCAGGTATCTGAGGAATATAAGTTGGTGGCAGACACGCTATATCTCACGGTGTATCTCATTGATTTGTTTCTTTCTCAAAACTACATTGAAAGGCAAAGACTTCAACTACTTGGCATCACTTGCTTGTTAATTGCATCGTAAGCTCCCTTATCTATGTCAGGAATCCTGTCCATGATTCTTCTCATCGGAACTTTTAGGACTGCAATATTAAACAGGATATATGAGTTATGATCAAAATTGCAGATAGGCCAATGAAAACCTTCAAATCTGAAACAATGCTGATTTTTGACTTGTGAAGAGCCATATTTTCAGTGAAGTTTACTAATAAAAACAAACTATTTTCATCTGATCCTATCAGAGCTTTACCTAGTAGATGTTGAAGCTATTAGGGAGTGCACGATACCAAATCTTTTCTGACACTGGTTGTTGGGCAGTGGAAACTGCTTAAATTGTCTATTTGATTTTAGTTAGATAATTTTCATTGATAGGGAACTGGTTTTAAAGTTTTCAATAGGTCGTTTAAATAATCAGTCATTGAGACGAAATCTTCTGTGGCAGTTGATTATATGAGACGATACCAGAAATTCTGGATTATCTTCTTCATTGTCTTATCCTTTTCTTCAATCAACTCTTTTTGGCAAACGTAACGAACCACCAAAAAAATACAAGACCAATGGCTATGCAGGATGTATAGCATTTGAGATTCTAAAAGATGTATTTTTGCCTGGGAGTTCGATAGAAACCAACCTCACAAGGTAACTGACGGTTCCTTTCATTATTGGTATAGCTGTAATGCTTTAATTAGATGAATGGTGAACCTGAAGATGTCATTGGTAAAAGTTCACAGCAAGTGAAGGACTCAACGAAGCAGAGCAAAAAATAATAATGATTACTCTTCAATGGATGGAGAATATGCAAAGAGCACAATCATAAATAACGGTATTTATGTTAAAAATAATATGTTGTGATTATAGTGATGCTCTAATGCTATCTAGCCACATGAGGCTTGAAAGTTTTTGTAATCTCTGTGGTTTCCATTTTGTCTTGAATAGAATGAGCCCCATAGGCCTATACATATTACGACATTAGGATGAGGATAGTTGAGTTTTGTTCTCATAATAGGCAATAGTCAACTAAAATAATATATTCCTTAAATGGAGTCAGTCACTTACACATTATGTTCTTATAATTTCAATATAAATTTGGTTATAGTGATCTGAACTCTGATATTATGTGTCTCTCTTTTTTTTTTCCTTTAATATTTTTTAAATGCGCCTTCAATGCCATTTTCCTCTTTATGGCTTGAAGGAAGTATGAAGAGATATGTGCACCACGTGTGGAGGAATTTTGCTTCATCACGGACAACACTTACTCAAGAGGAGAGGTATGTCACTCGTACTTCTTTCGTTGGTTTTGGTCAATTAGGATGTTGGTATACTTGTATGAACTGAAAGAATACGGAGAAAAATCTATAATAGTAGTAAACAATTTTGTGCATCACCACTCCTTGAAAAAATATTTCCGTTTTTGAGTATTAACACTCACAGTTATCTAGATTTTAGTGCCTTTTAGGTTGCATCAATAGCAGCGAGATTTTAAGCTCGGCTCACGACTAACCGATGTTGATGTTCAATTAGCTTTATGTCTTCCCACAGGTTATTGTGACCCGTGAATAATTTGACATGTTTTATGTGTAAATTATTAAATGGTTCTGGGACACTACTGAGGTGCTGCAAGTGCTGAACAGACCAGTCACTGAAAGAGGACAAAAAGAAAGAATGAAAAACAGGAAGAAAAATGAGGAAGAAATATAATGATAAGTGGGGTATGGGATTTCGCTTTGATGCCTGATAACAATTAATAAGAAATCAAACTTTTTTTCTGTGCAAGCATGTAATAAGATACTTCTTATACATCCTTTGGAGTCAGATTGTAATTGTGGTCAGAACACATTTACTACTGAAGTTCTGCCTCATATACTTAACTATGCAAGGAAAAATGACTTTATTAATACTGAAGTATTTCTTGAGTCTTTATACTCATGCTGGGGTCAATTCCTAAAAGGGTACATAATATACTTGAAACATAGAGAGAATGGAGATAGGAGTTGCTTGACTAATGCATTTATTAACTCATGCATGAAGTAAAAAACAGAAATTTGAAATGGCCTGGTTGAATCCCTTTTGAGTTTTACCAAGAGGCTCTTTTGTAGTGGCCAGCTCGTAGATTTGAAATCTGGAAGATTTGAAGAGACTGAACCTAAAATCCCCACTTTATTTAAGCCTAGATCCTTGAAGTTCTGACAGGGCCTGCAATTGAATTAGGTCTGCTGTATCTCAGGAAAAACCAAATTTGATCTGATCCAGTTGATCTGAAAGTCGAATCAGATGCAATATTAATATTTTCATAGTCAGGATTATCATACCATGATATATGGTACTAATCTAGATAGTATTCCATATCATACCTGTGTACATATATATATATATATATATGTGTGTGTGTTTGTGTGTGTGTTTAAATGCATGCATGAATTGTATGTATTAATTATTTATTTGTATTACATAAAACTATATACATACAATAAAAACTACTTGTCCATGAAATCAGATCAGAATATTTTCCATTTGATTGTTATGAGTGGATTTCAATTTAGTTTCCTACCATGATCTGATCCCTTGATAGACCAACTCTAGAGACTGGATTGATGTACTATGCAATGGTAAGCTGCAACGATATGAGAAGCTTTTTTGCCCCCCAAAAAAGAGCGAAGTTTTTGGCTAACCCAGAAGCCTAGAAGCTTCAGAGAATCAGAGCCCTCTTTTAGTCTTTATTTTTGGTTTATTTTTTTGCAATTCTTCTCTTTTGCCTACATACTTTGGTCACCTGTTTGGATGTGTTGGAGTTCCTGATCAAAGTAAGTTAGCAGGTGCTGACAATGGAGATTCAAGTTTTGAACTACTTGCTTTTCCAACTTTCAGCACCCACTGCAAAAACTTTTCTCAGGTATTTCAGCAGATTTTATGTCCTGCATCTTTGTTCCTGGATGTCTGTCTAATCTCTTAAATTTTGACTGCACTTTTTCGTGCATATATTGCTGTTACAGGAGATTCCTACGAGCGGCACAAGCTTCTTACAAGGTAATATAGTTGGTCTAGACATTGTTGCATAGGCTCAGGAGTAGCAATAGTTCTTGATGATTTCTGACCAAAGAGAGACTAGTTTTACATTCTTAATTATTTCAAATTTGCAGAACCCTAGTCTTGAATTGGAGTTCTTGGCCAATTATCTGGCAGAACTGACACTGGTTGACTATGAGTTCCTGAAATTCCTCCCTTCCATTGTTGCTGCATCAGCTGTATTCCTTGCCAGATGGACGTTAGATCAATCAGGCAACCCATGGGTTTGCATTCTACCTTCTTGTTTCTTTCTTTCTTCTCCCCCTCAGCTCTTGCAATTGCTTAGTTTTTATATATTTTTATTTCTGGCAGAATCCAACACTGGAACACTATACCAATTACAAGCCATCAGATCTGAAAATCACGGTTCTTGCATTACAAGATTTACAGTTGAATACCAAAGGCTGTCCTCTGAATGCTATCCGTGCGAAATACAGGCAAGATAAGGTAAGAGATGGCAAAGAATAGTGGAGCAGAAAAGTTATTCTTGATATTGTTCGCATTTCATCTTACCTTGCACTTGAGTATGAAAGATTGATCTATTAATGATGATTTTACTGTCTTGTGCTTTATGATATCTTACAATTTGTTTTTTCTGGCATCTCTTCTGAGGTTTCTAATGAGACTGTTTCTGTGACAACAGTTTAAATGCATAGCAACTTTGTCTTCCCCAACGCTTCTCGAAACGCTCTTTTAAAGATAGAACATCTGATTTATCATAATCATAATGGAGTGCTAACAGATACAGGGACTTCACCCTACCAGGTGGGAGCTTCCTCTTGATTTTTTTTGGGCCTCTCCTACTTGAGGTTGCTATCTGATGTCTAATCTTAAAAAATTTTGCCTTTCCATTTATATTCCTTTCTCCCTTTTTTCTTTTTTAATCTATGTTCATAATATTTTACGGCTTTCATGGGTGGTTTGATTCTTCCAAACCTTTGTAATGTTGAATCCGTGATCTGGGAATGTTTTTGCTACTAAGCTTGAATTAATTTTGTCTTAGACGGCTAATATTCTTATTTTGTTCTTCCTTACTAGCTCGTCATTTGGGCAGAGATAATGAATCACTAATTGTGAAGTTGTAAGTTGGCAAGGGAGGATGTAATTAACTGTGTTACATTTGTTACCAAATGCCTCAACTAAATGCAACTGTTTTTTATTTGTAGCTGACCCTTTCCAGTTTGTTCTGTTTTTTCCTCCTATTGTTGAATTCCTGAAATTTAAAATTTACATGGACAAGTTTTGTTGTGGTAACCAACGTGGCTTGTCCATGTGTTTTCGTAGGAAAATACATCCAAAAATTATTCAATGGTCTCGGTGCATTGCACTTGAGCCAATAAATGTTAGACACATCAGCAATAAATCTGTTTCAGTATTGCAGAATTCACAAACCTTCTGTTGGATAGTTCATTGAAGAAAGTTGTCTTTGGTGGATAGCCTACCTTTCGGTCCTTTCCACAAAAGCCAAAGAATAAAAGCATGTCTTGGAGAGCACTGTTTAAACCAAATGATTTCAAACCAAGGCACTTAGGGCGCTTTCCTCTAATATGGTTCCAGGAAGAGCTGGCTGAAGTTCTAGTGCTAGAAGGAATTCAAAGAATGGAGTCTTTGGATTAAGGTTGGGTTTGGTAATTGATATGATTTTTAAGACCTGAGAGGATATTGGGCCAATTCCATTCAGAAACTTTTGACTCTGGACTGCCCTCCTTATGGCTATTTCGAATTTCCTCGAGAATGCCAAGGATCAAGCCACAAAGATGTGTCCTTACAATCTCGAACTTTATGGATAATGATTTTCTTAGCTACATTTCTGCCAAAAGCTGTCATCCTTGATCCTGAAGACGTGAATCCACTTCACCCAAAGGGAGTCCCTCTTGCTGCAAACAGCCCAGAAATGCCTTAAGACAAGAGTTGTGTTCCAGTCTGTCAGTCTTTTAATGCCTAGCCCTCCCTCATCCTTGGGATTGCATATAGCTTGCCAACTAACTTTAGCTGCAAAGGGTTTGTTAGAGGTCCCTCTGACAATATAAAATCCCCTTAAGTTTCTTTTCAATCTCCTTGTGAACTCTTCTAGGAAGCATAAAGTGGCTACCTTAGAAGTTTTGAATACTGTAAAGAACTGAGATGACCAGCTGCAATCTGCCTGCATAAGATACGGATTTATTGGCCCAATTTTTTACTCTAGCAGTGGTTTTGTAAACTAGAAGAGATAAGGAAACCCTAAGGCCATGTTTGGTAGACCGGAATGAGGGTATGAATGAAATGCGCATTCCTGATGCTATTCCATTCTTGTATTTGTTTAGACTTTTAGGCCGGAATGATCATCTCATCCTAAAGAAGCCAGAATCGTCATTCCTTACTAAAAGTCACAAAATGCTCATTCTATTTCTTACCAAAATTTTTAATATTTCTTTCTTTTAGCCAATAAAAAAAATGCAGGTTGAATTTTGTTTTTTTTTTTTGCTAATAAAAAAAATGTAGGTTGAATTTTTTTTTTTTTTAATTTAACGTACATGAAAGCTTTGAAATTTATACAAGTACTTTCAATATCTAACTTAATATTAACTTCATTCTAATAATTTGATAGTTCAAACCAAACACTATAATGTAATTATTATTCCATTATTAGGTATTCAGCCAAACAAAAAAATGAAATAATTATTCCCATTTCATTCTTGCTTTCATTCTTTTCCTTATACTATACCATTCCTGTTTTATTCTATTCCAGCATACCAAACATGCCCTAAATATTTGACTGATGGGATCCTAACTGAAAGCCTATAGTTTGGCAAAGCTGGTGTTTTGAGGACAGAATCAAGAACAGCCATGAAGATTTGGCCTTTGTGAACATTGGGCTCTAGGCCAGATCTCATCTCAAAATCTTGGAGGGTGTTTTTAAGGACTTGGATGAAATCGACCTTAGTAGAGGCTAGAAGGAAACAATTTGTCAGCTGGATAAGAAGAAGCTCATCACATTTAAGGTGAAAAGAAAAGTTGCACTCAGTTGTGTGCTTGTTAGGAGAACAAGAAAAGGCTTTCGTGATGAGAATGAAGAAGTAACGGGAGTCGGGACATAGGGTCCCTTGCCTCAGAAGTCAAACCTGTAGCACCAGAGAAGAAGCCCTCCAAGACACCATTCAACACAATAGAGGCTCTAGGGGAAGTGACACAAGCCACTGATCCAATTCTTAAACTTGGAAGGGGCATCTAAAACTTCACTAAGAAAGCCCTATTCAACAGAGTCAAAGGCTTTCATCATGTGTACCTTGATGGCACTCACCTTGGAGAGATGTTATTCTTGTGGAAATTCTTCATAAGATCTTGCATTACGTTTACAAAGGCAGCCTGAGATGGACCAATGAGCCGAGGCACTGAACTTCTTCAATCTATTGGCAAGGATATTAGTGATGCACTAGTAGAGAACTATTGTTGGAGGAGATGGCAGGGTTATTCCAATCTTTGAGCAAAATCCCAGTTCTGAAAAAGGAAGAAACTGCAGCTACTATATCATCTTCAACGATTGGTCAGTCCACCTAATCTGATGTCATATTTGCATGCTTAAAAAATTCAACCCTTCTCTTGGTTAACAATTCGAATTGAATGTGAATCATGTTCCAACTTTCATCCTCAATCATCTTTACCACTTTGTCGGGATGCTTGTTTGCGTCCTTACAACTTTCACATTTCTTGACTGTTGAATGTCAAAGGTAAGGCACTTGTATCGCTCTCGAAGGAAGTAGTCTCATGCTCAAACTGCACACGAGGGGGAGAGAAAAAGAAGGGTCTAGGAGGCATTTCAATCGCTTCCACATTGCCAGACAACATTTCCACCACTCTTGTCATTGAGGGACGATCTCTCGGATTTATTTGAATGCACCATAAACCAACCATAACCATCTTCCTTTCTATACACACTTCCTCTTCTACCACTGAATCAGCAAGTTCCATATCCTTCTCTTCAATCAGCTTGTCATAAATCCAACCAGGGAAGTATGCTTCACTTGAACTACTCATCTCTGGTTCACCATGCTTCTTCCCTCCAACCATCTCCAATAGTAGCATCCCAAAGCTATAAACATCAGATTTCTGAGAAGGTTTCCCAAGATTTCTCAAGAAAATCTCAGGAGCAATATAACCAACAGGTTCCTTTTGCACCTGTCATTGTAACTGCACTTTTATTTCGAGAATACACTTTTGCCAAACCAAAATCTGAAATCTTAGGATTGAAATCCTGATCCAGCAATACATTTTGAGGCTTTATATCAAGATGCAAGATTCGTGATTCGCAACCATTATGCAAGTACTCTATTCCATGTGCAACTCCTAATGCAATTTCAACCAGCCTTGTCAATCCAAGCGAAAGGCTTACCTCCGTCTTTGGAATATATAGTCCCCTAGAGATCCACCAGGGCATATACTCATAAATAAGAGCTTGTTTTGAACCATCCCAACAAAAACCCAACAACCGTATAACATTAACATGGTGTATCGTACCAATAGTGGTGACTTCATTCATAAAATTGTCGCTGTTATCTTTGTAATTATCGAGCATTTTGACAGCAATGAACCGACCATCTGACAATTTTCCCTTATAGACATTGCCATAGCCTCCTTCCTCCTAATTTTTCTTTGAATCCATTGGTCATTTTCTTGATATCATTGAACGAATAATTGGTCAGTAAGGTTGATTGATAGTTCTTAACGAACTCCTTTGCATTTCTCTTATCTCCCGTCACTTGATTCTTTCTGAAACATGTCCTGAAGCTTGCTGGAGTTCTCTTTTTGAACTTGAACATGAGTAGTGCAACTACAAGAAGCAGAGCAAACGTGCTTCCAATTGCAACACCTACATATTAATGACAATTCTCAATGGCAACTCAGTTGTCAAAGATTATGAAAAGATGGCATCATTGTTATTCATTATATACTAAAGAAATCTTGCCAATTTGCTAAATAGAGATATAAACTTGCAAGTTAAATTGATATTTTAGGGTTTTGAGTTGTTTTCGGATCAAGTACAGATATCTATTTTTGCCAGGTTTTTATGAGAATGAGGGTATACCTACAATGAGCTTCCATCTATTTGATTTTTGCCTGCAAGATTGAGGGAAGGAATATAATGAATATTACAAAACATTCAATATTGAAAGAATAAAAAATGAGGATTGAGACTTTATCAAAGAGTTTATATTGATTGCCAAGTGATATGTTTTTAATGGGAACAAAAAGGGAAAAATCTCAGGCAATCAAAGCCAACTGATGATGTGATTAAAATTAGCAAAAAAAAAGGAGAGAAAAGATAAGGAAAAAAACACTTCTAATTCTAGTGTTGGGTAGTGTGGATTCTGATAAGTACTGGACACTAGTCCCTTGATTGCGAATTTTGCTAAGGCTATTTTTATTTTTTCACATTATTTTCTAGTTTTTCTAATTCTATATATTTATAGTTGAAGAGCCGCATTTCATTGTAACTTGTAACTTTTTCAGATCAATATTTCAGTCATTTCAGCATTTGCATGTTTGCAAGTGTCTGATGGAAGTTGCCCTATTGATTTTAATTCTCTTATGTAACTATAAAGACAATTATTGTGTACTGTAAATTTGAACAAAAATGGAATGCAATGTTACGGAGAGCACAAAATCTTGGAAGGATGATAAAATTTGAAGATCAACTCATTTGGATTTGGGGCACAGGTAGAATGGGCTGTGCAAGTGCACCTTAGCTCATGTCATCTCTCACCCGTCCATTCATCCCTTTTCTGAGCCAGCATTGTAATGGGGCCAATGAATGCTTGAAACAACAGCAAAATGTGTGAGATACACTGCAATTTTGCTGATTTGTTGATCATTCCTCTGTCCATTCATCTCTTTTTTGAGCTGGAATTCATTGGTCCGGGATTCATTGCAATCGAGTAAATGAATGCTCAACACGTTAGCAAAATGTGTGAGATTTTCCGGCAATTTTGCTATTTGTTGAGCATTATCCTCTCCATTCATTTCTATTCTGAGCTGATATTCATTAGTTCCGGATTCATTGCAATCGGGCCAATGAATGATCAACACATCAACAAAAATGTATAGAATTTACCAGTAATTTTGCTGAATTGTTGAGTATTACCGGTGCAATCCTCTAGAACCAATGAATAATTTTTAATCCACCAGAACTAATAAAAAAATTTTCCTCTTTTCTAAGGACTTTCATGATTAATTAGTAGGATTAGTATCTCCCCTCTCCCACCCATGTTTCTCTCTCTCTCTCTCTCTCTCTCTCTATATATATATATATAGACAAAACTATACAAATAAGCAAAACAAGCCCTGGGTCATCGGCGATCACAGGGGAGAGAGAAGACTTACATAACAGGGCCACAGCCACCCTTACAAAAGCAAGTTATCTTCCCGGAGCTCCTATCGTATGCGCACCGTCCATCTGTCTGCTGGCACGTCACACAATCACCAAAAGTTTGATTGTCCCATTCCAATGGAAAACCATCACTCAACGCCTCAATTATCTCCATGCTACGGTCACCGGACTCACCCCTGTTATAAAATCCATACCTTTGCAAGCTCGCACCAGATACGGGCACCGTCATCAATTCACACCCACTCGGCGTCTCCACCGGATTGAGTTGCGGAGGACCGAGTTGACTCTGATTCCAACGCACATAGGCTCGGTAACCATCTCCACAACTGTAATTGCCCACATTTGGCAGTGAGAAAATTTGGTAATTTGGGCATTTGAAGAAGGTGAAATTGTCCCCCAACGGAAGAATGAAATTTGCTTCGATTCCAACATGAGTGGAAGTTGAAATGGAGAGATTTCGGAGGTACTCACACGAGCCTGAACGTAGCCCTTCGATGAGCTGGTTATCGACGACGGTAATGGCGTTATCCAATAGGAAGAGGTCTTTGACTCGGTATGATCGACCGGAGAGACGGAGGGAAGGGACGGAGGAGGCTGAGTCGCAGATGATCTGGAAGCGAGGGAGGCCACACTCGTATTGACTGGGGCTGGAGTTGTCGGAAGAGTAGAAGGGGAAGCTGAAGTTTATGTTGCCGCACGGAAACGGTGCACAGAGAGCGTAGTAATCCGGGGAGTCGTCGCTCTGTGATTGGCTAAGATTGAGGAAGGTGGAGGACATGGTGAGTGATAACAACAGTAGTGCAGTGGAATGGTTGACGAGGAGAGCTAGGGATTTGACCGCCATTAACGTTCTGGGAAGTAGCATCTAGGTTGGTTGTTTTTCTGTATGGGCAACCAGATCAGATTTCAATGGGAAGAAAAATAGAAGTAGAGAACTACAGATCAATTTTGGCGTGCGGTTTCTGTCGTTACTCTAACATTTTCCAGTTGACTTTAAATTTTTAGCGCGTGAGTAGGCGGACCCTTTCACAATTCGGTCCGTGAAATTTATTTTAAATCCACTAATAAAAGGAGACAAATGCCTAACGAGATTCTTATTTATTACATGCAAGTAGAAATGACGTGAGACGAAGGTGAAGTAGAATAAATATTTTGTATTTAAAAGATTCAAAAAATATAAATTTATTATAAAAAATTTAATTATAATTTTTTATCTTAATATTATTAAAAAAATATTATTTATTAAATTAAAATAATATTGAAGGTACATTTTAAAAATTACTAAATAGTTAATAAAATAATTTTTTTAATTTAAAAGAAACATAAATTTTTGGACAAATTATACTTACCTCTCCTGAGGTATCTGACAATTACAGAAACATTTTCTATAGTTTCTGAAATAATACTATTCCCTTTCTGGTTTACTGAACTATAACAGATTTTCCCTCCTGTCAAGAGTTGTTAGTTGACTTAACGGAATTCGATGATGTCAGTTTCAAATTTTATTCAAATCCCAACTTTACCCTTACAAATAATGTAAGGACAAAACTACCCTTATAAGTCATAATTAAATGACAAAACTACTCACTTTAATAGTAACTTTTTAAATAAAAAAAGGATAAATTTTCTCCTTCCATCTCCTCTATGTAACTATTCCCCCTCCATCACAGGAAACCCTATAACCCTATCTCTGTAACTATTGCCTCTCCATCACAGGAAACCCTCTTTCTCTGTAAACACCACTGCCCTCATAACCACCCAGGCCAACACTACCACTCTGGCCAACTCCAAAGCCTCCATGCCATTCAATTAATATAAAAAACAAATAAGAGAAAATTTAGGAAAATAAAAAATTGTATAGCATAATAAAATACAATAACAAAAAGGAAAGTCTTTCTTTACAATTTTATGATCTGGGTAAAAAGATATACATATATATATAAATATATATTTATGTATGTATATAAGATTTTGTAGGTATTTCAAACCGGAAAAAAATAGGGAACATAAAACAAATTTTGAATTTTGAAAGTAAAAATAGGATTCAATGCAATTGAACAGAAAATAGATTTTATTGTACTGTAATTGTTAAAGTGATATCAATTTAGCAGTCAGAAAATGCGCATAAGTAGTTGAAGAAACACATGGAATTAATTAGTCAATTGAGTGAAAAATTTGAGGGTCTTCTGGAAAAACTAAGATCACCAAGAAACTAGAATGGATGGCGGAGAAAAGAGAAGCAAACAAGATCATCTAAAGATAAACCAAAAACATCAAGAATAAAAATGGAAGACTTGTGATACTTGCCCGAAATGCAGGCATGCAAATCCTTCCTAACACATTTCAATTTTGTTAATTCTCTTTAACTGTTACCCCCTAAAGCCCTAACACACTTTCTCTGTCTCTTCAATTGCAGAGAAGCAATTTTTTTTCAGTCAAGCTTATCTTCATCGCGCTCTGTTTCTTGGGTTATTGCTCCGGCCTCAAGGTCATCATCCCTTAATTCCCCTCTTCAAGTTCCATTATGGCCCCTTATTCTTCACATCAATAATTTTCTTTCTGTCTCTTTTCTTATTTCCTCTCACAACAGATCGACGAGACCTGTTCTTCCAACAATAACTGTGATGCCGGATTACGTGCGAAACATGCCCTATTGAGGCCGTTGATCTGGGCAGTTCAATGGCGCTATTGAGGCTTTGTAGTCTCAGATCTGGGTTGTGTTGGTGGTGTCTATGGTGCGGGACTGTTGGAGATGAGGGATTCGTGATGGGATGGGAAGCGGAGGTAGTGGTGCCGTCAAGAGGGTTTCCGCCCTGGGTATATCTGCTTGCCCTCCAGACGGTCCACGAGGCATCCCATAATGGTGGCTAGGCCCTGCTGCTACAAGGGGTTTGTTACACGCCCAAGAAAAATTAAGTGAAGTGGGGTTACGTAAGCTAGGGAATTACTTTATTTGTTAAAGGGTATTTTCGGTTATGCATATTTTTTAATTCAGTTGTGTTTAGACTAACACTATGTTTGGATGGAAGGAATTGGAAAGAAAGGGAAGGGAACGGTAAGGAAGGAGAGCTTAGATCATGTTTGTTTTAAAAATTAAGAAGGAAAGGAAGGGAAATGGAGGGAAAGGGAGGGAGAGCTTAACCTTCATTTTAGTAATTTTGTTATCCCTCCAAAAGTGGGCGGAAACGGAGGGAAATGAAAGAAAGATTTAATGAATATTTAATAATACCAATATTACCCTTAAAATTATAAAAGCCAAAATAAAAATAACATATATGTCCTAGGACATAATAATAAAATAATATAAAATTATTTCCTTTCTTTTCTTTCCATTATCATTCCCAAACAAGATAATAGTCTCTCCTTTCCTTTCCTTTCCTTTCATTAGTTATCCAAACATAAAGGAGGGATTACTCTCTCCTCTCCTCTCCTTTCTTTTCCCTTATAACTAATACTATCATTTCCTTTCCTTTCCCTCCTAGTTATCCAAACGAACTGTAAGTCAGTAGGGTGTTCTGTAGTGGGTAATGATATCTTACGTGGGTTGTTTTGCACTAGTCCGTGCGAAGTGGGTCAGTTATTTCCTATTTTTTTTGCAATTCTGTAAACGCCTATTAAAGGCCAGAGAATCATGAATGAAGATCATCATCTTTCGCATCTGAATTGTGCTGTGTGCATCTGTGGAGGTTTCCTGGCTCCTCAAATTGCCAGAATTCATCAAAATTAATTTGCTGGGTCATAACAGGGTTGAGAACCATGCATTGGTGGGTTTGGTCCTGGCCGTATCTGGGCATGTCCTTGTCCAGATTGCTGAATCGGTGGAAGGCGAGCATGTTGTTGGTGTTGTAGCTTCTGACGTTTTGCTGTTTCTTCATGTTGCCGCTACTGCTGGCGCTTTTTCTTGGTCTGGAAATCATGGGAAGATTCGTATTTTGGCAAACTGATCCAAGGGCAATTAAAAAAAAAAAGCAAATTAAGCAAAAAATAGAATACTAGATCGCATTTAATGATCTAAAAGGAATCATACTGGGATAACAAAGATAAAGCCATGGATATTCGTGACGGAGTGGTGGTGGTGACAGCGTTTCTGGTGTTGTTCTGGGTAGAGAAAATAAGAGAGAGAGGGAAGTGAGATGGAGTGGGAGTGGGGAGAGAGAGTGTTGCAATTGATTGGGACCTAATCCAATATTATTAAAATATAAGGGTAATTTGGTAAATGAATTAACTCCGTTAATGTCGTTTGGGAACAAGTTCTGACAGGGAGGACAATGTTATTTTTGAAACTTTAAGAGTACTGTTTATTATTGTTAGAAACCCTAAGGGAGGTAAGTATAATTATCTCTAAATTTTTTTATTTATCTAAAAAGTTTAAGAGAGAAATTTTCACTTCATAAAATGTTATAATTTTTTTAGATTAAAGAAGTTATTTTATATTAATTTTTTTATAAAAAATATATTTTGAAAGTTATTTTAGTCTAATCAGTAATATTTTTTAATGGTGTTAAGATAGAAGTTAATAATTAAATTTTTTTTCGTATTAAAAGTTTCTTTTTGAATCTTTTAGATAGAAGAAATTTATTATAAACTTTTTGGATTGAAAGAATTATTTTAAAGACTTTTTAATATATTTTTTTAAAAATTTCTCTTAAACTCATTTAAATCAAGTGATAGGTGGTGGCAAGTCCTTGTCGGGTTCCTATTTATTTTTAAAATTTTATTTATTTATTTTAGTAAATTATAATAAACACATTTCAAACAAAATATTACATGTATGTTAAAATAAAAAATATTCATGTCAATATATAATTGGAATTACATTAATGTTTTTTCAAACATGTAATTTTATCAACTTTGTTTAAACTTTTAATGAGTAACTAAAACATATCAGTATAAATCTTTATTATCTAGTACAAATCCTTTATTATTTTATTTTATATAATCGAAGTGGGATGGGCTGACTGATTTGTCGTGGAAATCAATCAAATTACCAAACTAAACTACTAGTATAGTAGAGAAGTAAAGGTCGAACCTACAGAGATTGTTAATTGTTTAAAAACCAGAGTTGAGATTAATTTTAATTCAAATTCACAAAGAGTGATTGCTTGTTGATTTTTTTTCCTAAAATTAAATAAGAACTATAATTAAAACAAATATTCAACTGAATTAACGATGAATCAAATTAAAAGAGGATTCCTAGCGTGTTGAATCCACCACTAATCTTGTAACTAGCTTCAATTGTATTAATTCTTGGGCCATTAAATTTGGATGTAAAAAATATATTTTAGCTACAAGCCTCAATACAATCATCAAGAAAACCACGAACCAAAACCCTAAATATGAATCATCTTTAGTCAACACAAATTGTCTATGCTAATTCTAAGGTCATAGTCACAATTTGTTTTTCCTAAGTTATGACTCGTCCTATAGTTTTGATGTATGTACAAATATTACCATTGTATAACCACATAAACAAAATCACAGAAATTGATTATGTGAAATCGAATAACACAATCATTGCCTTAATAAAATTCTAAAGTTATACAATCAACATCCAAAACTACTTAACCCAAAAATAAAATACAAAGAAGCAAGATTACTTGACTAGGGTTTCATCTAAACCCTAGGAATGAGAGAAGCTTAGCCCATGATGGTGCAAGAGGAGAACACCCTAGTCATGGAGTTCTTCATCTTCTTCTTTAGAGTCCTCTTCTTCTTCTCCTCGTCAGAATCCCCAAAAAGGGCCCCTTCCTTCCCAGAAACCCTAAAAAATCCCTCTTTAAAAAAAAAAACCCTCCAAAATAAGAATTAAGAAAAATAAAATAAGAATCCCATAATTAGACCTTAGGGGCCCAAAAAAGGAGGCTAAAGTGCTTCAAAATAGAGTCTGTAATGCTAAAATGAGTCCTGGTCTACCAACATATGGATCAAGCCTCTCTTCTAACCCAAAACCGCTTATTTTCCACTTCTTTTAGCACTTCAAAGCCCAATATTTTCTCTTTACTCCAAATCTACCACCGAATCATCAACTTTGTCAAGCTTTCTCTGCAAAAAGATAAAACAAGAATTAACTAACAAATGCATATAGATTGGAAAAATTAAAATAATAAAAGTGCAAGAATATCTAAGGTTAACAAAATAAATATGTACTTTTTAACCAGTTATCACAGACAGATTGCCTTCACCACAAAACCGTCATAAATCTTAATGGGATGCACATACATTCTCCCAAACTCATTCTATTAGGGACGTAGTATGACAATTTTCTAATAAGGTGTGATAAATTACAATCCCTACACGTGAAGGAGGGTGTTGAAATAACTTGATATATATTGTTGGATACATTTTCTAACAATTTCATCTTTTAAAGCAATTGATAATCTAACCAAAAAAAAAAAAAGACTCTAACTTATGAGAAAAGAGAGGACTTTAAATACAATCAACGCACTAAATTTATATTAGACATGAAATAATATTTTTATTAACCTAAGAAAAGAGAGATTACATAGTATAGAAGACATCGAACCCATTAAATCCACCTCAAAATCTCAAACAGACTAAATTAACCTCAAACAAAAGAACGTAACAGTTAATAATTTATACTGGTAGTTTTTTGCGATACTCGGTGCTTCTTTCAAACATTCGGTCTTTCCCACATCAAACAGAGAAATTTTGGCAGGGACTATTGCCTTGTCATCTAGGTTAAATGAAAATAACCATGTTATAATTTAAAATCCAATGAGATGGAAAAATGATAATAATAATAGGTGCCAAACCCAAAATTGGGACTGTCGGGGGTATGGTCTATTTGTGGGTTCAGTTTGAAATTTCATTTAAATGTTCTTTTGTTAATCAAGTAGGCTAATTATAGCTTCAAAGGGTTGGCCGAGCGGCAGGATCAACCCCTGTAAATGGTTTACTCTCTTGAGCTCACGGGTCCAATTTTCTTGAACCAACAAAAATTTGAGGCTACTTACGACCAAATATAAGAACGGTTAACTGCTGATGAGGCCTGTAAGAAAATATTCTTGTGATGTGCACAAACTGGTCCGGGACACTCCTGTGTTACAAAATAAAAATTAGACTAATTATATAAACTTGGGCCTACCCACGGCTAAATATAAGCACGGTCAACTACTAGTGAGAACTGTGGAAGAATAATTTTGTAGTGTGCATATACTGACCCAAAAACATTCCTGTGTTACCGAAAAAAAATAAATTAGGCTAATTATGTTTGAGGGTTCGATGCTTGATTTTAATTTTTAAACCCCTTTCGATTGAAGTCATTAAAGCTGTTTCTTTTTCTTTTGGTTCGAGGAAAACATAAAAACCTGGACTCTGAGCTGGTCTCTGGAGGGATCCAGCTGAGATATCGACAAGCATGAGACGATAGATGCTTAGAAAGGTCAGCTCCTCCAGCATTAACTTCTCTGCTTGGTTGACACCTACGTTGGCTTGAAAATGGGTACATGCATTCATGTTTTTTTAATATATTGTTAGAAAATATAATAATAAAATTATATATTTTTTAATAATTTAAATTTTTAAATAAATTAATAATTTAATATAGTATGAGATTAGGCAAAAAAATTTAAAATTAAAATTTCACCTTTATCTTAAAAATATAATTTGACCTTAAAAATATGAATTAACACGTATAAATTTAAAGTAATCATATGTAAAAAAGACATATTAAAAAATATAATAATAAAATTACACATTCTTAAACTCTTAGTTGAATTAATTATTTAATATATACATGGGAGAAGACACCATCTTTTATAAATTTGTGATAAATCATAATTATCAACTGTCCAAAGTTTACCCATAAGAACAACATTTTATTCATGAGTAATTATTAAATAGTGTCAGAGTATTGATTAAGTCAATAATTTTGATCAATTTAAAAAAGTATTTAAAAATTGTTATTTAATCTCCTTAAAATCAACATAGACATGACATCCATGACAATGACTGTATAATATTATCATAGATGTATTTGGAGCGAGGTTGTATACAAGGATTATCATGGAAGGTGGAATGCAGTTTAATGACTACTACTTATGGATGTGAAACATGGAATCAAGACAACCACATATGTAATACAGAGGATGTGGAAAATTGGAAAACCACATATCAGAAAAGAAAAAGTAGCTTTCACATTGGATATGGAAAGGGAATATAAAATACACATAATTATCAATATCAGATGGGACGATGATTCAATGAAAGAGTCGATTTATAGTTGGTTCAATCAGTACAACTGATTTTATAATTAATATATTAAAAATTAAAAAAATAATAAAAAAATATTTTTTATTATTTAATAATAAATAACAAAATATAAGTATAATCATTAAAATTATCTTATTATATAGGTTTTCACATTAGATATAAAAGGTAATATAAAATACTGTAAATGCATATATTTTAACATTGTTGAATCTTATGATATATTATCAAATTAATAATTGAAGGTGTGACCCATTTTTCTTATCTATCACATCATAATTACGGGAAAACTTGTGGATATATACCGTTACCTATGCAAATATTCAAGCAATTGTCTGTTAGTTGAAAGTAGCCAAAAGTCATGCTTGGTGTGGTAAAATGGATATTACAGGAATAATTATTTTAATTATTTTTTGTTCTTATTTGGTATAATTAATAATGCTTATTTTATAAAATGAGCATTTTATTAAAAATTATTTTAAACGTTCTTTTAATCTAAATAAATAATTATTATTTCATTTTATATCATTTCTATTTTACTTATTATTTCATTTTATAAAATAATCATTTCATTTATACGTATTAAACAAATCTTTACAGTGTCAAATTTTGATAAGATATGACAACACAACAAAGAGCTAATGCATTTGGGTTGAACATAAATAAATTTATGTCTTAAACAGATCAACACGTTCAACACGACTTGACATATTTAATTAAAAAATAGATCATGAGCCAAAATTCTTCATTTTTGATTAAAAGCTTACCACGTTTGAAAATCTTTTATATATATATATATATATATATATATATATATACACACACACACACACATTTTTGGTGATACAAATAATGTGGGAGTGAAAAATTCTAAATATTATTTGTGTGCAGCGACTCAAAACAGAATTGTGTGTATAAAAATGATGAATCTTTTCATCTTGAATACGTCAACTTGTCTAAATTTAGAGACTATTATGCACTTTTAAAAGGACAAAATAATTCTTCACTTAAAGTTTAAAAATTAAAATAAACGAATTAATCATGTTAATACATGTTTAATAAACATGTCGTGTTTGAGTAAAGAAATTGTCATGATTAGTCAATCGTGTCAAATTCGAATTGACACATATTTATCAACATGACATACTTTTAAATGTTTAAAATGTCCATATATTAATACAATATGAACACAATATGTTAACACGAATATACATCCTTAAATAAATCAATTACTTCAAACAAATCCAAATTTACAAACTCACTCACCACTCTCAGAAGTTTCACTGCCATTGACAACTAAAAGGGAGAAAATAACAAAGTGCAAGGTACATATGTATGAGATATTTTTAAGTGAGTCTGGTACAATACGGGTTAATATATGTCTTTTTAATAATAATCTGACATATACATTATGTCTCACTAAAAAAGATGAACTATATTACACATAACAAAATATTATTAAATAAACACATTATCACTTCAGTGTACTAAATCCATTCAAGAATTTCCCATATGCATAACATATCATAGCATAGCAGGCCATTAGGGCCTCTACTGAATTCGAAATTTAGGAGCACTTGCAGCAGAGAATGTCCAAACAGCACTCACAAGTCTCGAAGCAGCAAAAGCAGCAACACAAGGTAAATAAACTGCACCAAATATGTAATAAAAATTTAAAAGCATAATTTCTAACGCAGAATAGAAATGAGGAAAAGAAATAAACATATCGAATTTCATGAATTCAATTCAAGTTACACAAAATTTACTCACTTAATATGAAATTTTTTTATAAAAAACAAAATTGATATATTATTAATAAAAATTGTCTCTCGATATATATAGAAGTAAAAGACCGCTAATTCGAATAAAAAAAATGCTAATTTCTATATTTCTTACACTAGTTCTAATATATACAGCAAACTAAAAGACACCTAATTTGAATAAAATACTATTAATTTTTATATTTCTTATAGTTGTCCTAATAGAATTCGGAAACTAAGAAATTTTGGAAAAAATTAAAATTAAGACCTTTTGTAATTGAGTTCATATTAGGAAATTAGATAAGAAAAGAGGAAGATAGTCACAAATGGCATTTCGCTCTGACTTTTTAGGTAAAGTAATTGACAAGCTAAAACTTTTCATAAAAAGTAAAACAACTAATTCAAAGTATAAATGAAGAAATTTGTCTAAAAATAAGGTGATAAGTTTGATCCAATCTCGTAGTTTTGAATAAAAAAAATAGGGATAATGAACCCCCAAAAAAGGATCTAACAAAACTGCGTTTATTAATAATTTGACTTAAAATGAGACTTGTGATGTTTTCAGTGTTTCAAGCAGTCATTAGCCAGCCGTTCTACATCAATTTATTTTTTCAACAGAAAATGGGAAAAAGGAGAAATATAAGGCTAATCCTCAACATATTTTGTAGAAGGGTACCTAGCCTTTGAAAAAAATTAAAATTGCAATATATACGTACAGAGTTTATATTTATAAAAATTAAAGAAAAATATTAAAAAAGAAGAGAGGAAATTAAAGGGAATAAAAGAAGTACAAACCAAGCATAGAGGCAGCCTTTCTCTTCATGCCTTTGTTTGATATGATCAAAGTATGAGATCTCTTGAGAGCTTGGTGCATCCATGTTTTTGATCTGTTGGACTAAGAAGTTGACAAAAAGAAGCTTTAACTTTCTCCTTTTTTTTTTTGGGTTTAAAGGCAGAGAGCAAAACAGCTGCTCTTTGATTTATATAGGCTGCTTAGAAGAGCTTGCTCATAACTTGGGATTCCTACAGTATATTCCCTCATCTCCCCCCTTTCTATTTTCTTTAAATGAGGTAGTTGAATGTATCTATCATTATTTTTCTCTTGGAGAGAGGTTTACTTACCGATTAATGATCGATCTTTTTTATTCTGAGTAGTGTTAGGTATCTTTAATATGATATGTCATGATATAATGACTTTGAAAATCACATTTCATAGGACCCGAAATTATCACACCCTGACACATCAAATTGATGATACAATCGGAGATGCATATTAATTTTTTTTTCTAATCACTGAGGCTTCGTTTGGTTAGAAGGGAATAAATGCTAGAAAGTGAAAGTACTAAAAAATAAAGGAAAATAAAAGAAAGTGAAAATAAAGTTAATTTTTCCTATATTCATTTGGTTATGAAAGAAAAGATAAGAAAGTTACAAGAAAAAATAAATTTGTTGTTTGAAAATTTTCAAAATGAAAAGAATTTTTTATTGTTGTCTAAATTATTCCTATTTATAAATTTTTAACTTCGTAATAATATAATTTCATATATCCGTTTGGTTATGGAAGAAAAATTATTAAAAATGTTGCAAGAAATTTATGAATTTATTTAATTTATATTTTACTTCCATATGATTTCAAATTTTAGATGTAAAGATGTTTTGAAGGATTCTTGCTATAGTTAATTTTATATATTTTTTGAACTTAATTCAAAATTCGATTAAAAGTATATAGAAGATGTAGAATTCATTAAAGACCTAAATATATAAACTAGGAAAAACTTCAAGAGATTTAACATATATAAAACTCTATCTTATATATATTATCAATAATCTTATTTATGCTTAAATTTTTTACAAGGAAGCCTAACATGAAATTGAATTTTCAATTAATAATATTCCTTCCAAAAAAAAGCCACTAGCTTATTAATCTAATCTAAATTCTAATAATCTAATTTACTTCCTCTAAGTTACCACAAAACAACACAATTCAAAACTTCATCCATACTTAGATTAAATATATAATATATAATAAATAAGTTGGATAAAGATAAAAGAATGAATATATATAGAAACTTAATTTCACGGGAAAAAATAATTTTCCTATTTTTTTTTGCAAGAAACCAAAAGTCATTCCTTTAAAAAATTTAGACAGTTTCAACCGTCCGATTTTCACGACAACTTTTTTCTTTTCTTCTAACCAAATTCTTTAAAAAAAATAACAATAATCATTATAATTATATAGTGGAAGACTAATGCCATAGAGTGTAAATAAATAGAGCATGTGGGACCCACGTGAAGCTGCATAAACATTATCCAGTGTTTGAGAAAACCAGACTTATCTTGGTATTATTTTGTCCAAAGTGACTACTCTCATGCTCCAAGTCGCATTCTCATAATTTGACAATCCAAGCTTTCACCAATTCATCATATGATAGTAATAATAATTATATGAAAAATTGGGATCATAATGAAATTACCTGACATGAAGCCTTTCATAATAAATATATTACCAAAAGTAAAAAAATTACAAGGTCATTTGGCATGATCATCTTATTACATTATATATATTTATATATATATATATATATATATATATATATAAATCTAGGGGACAGCAACAGCAAGCACTGTCCAAACAGCACTCGCAAGTCTCAAAGCAGCAGCAGCAGCACATAGCAAACAAACTGCATCAAATATTACTGAACATCATCATCAAGAGTGAAGACTCTCATCATATCATATGTGAATAAAAAATAATAAAGAGAATGGTAGGTATTGATGCAAAAGTAAGTGGAGATTTAATCCTCATCCCACTTATCAACCAGCAATTATTCAGTGATTCGGAAAGACAAGGTTTAAACGGTTAGATGATTTACTATATGTACATAATGTACACATGACACATCATCTAACTGTTAGGACCATGTGGTTCGGCATCATTCAATATTTTCGCCTTATCACCACTCCTAGAACGTCTGGTGTATAGATTATCCATTTGGATCTTAATCAAGATGATTAGATGTGTCCTAATCTTCATATTTTCTTATGATTTTCCATTCTCCTAAACAATTAAGACACATAGCTTTAAGCTCTATCTTTTTCTAATGAATTATCATGTCAAGACATATCTATACTATTAACCCTTTTATTGAATTGTCATGTTAAGACATATGTATACGATTAACCCATTTATTTATAATTTCAGTGAAGAATTGACAAGACTAAAGCTTAAATACGACATGTCAGATGCAGTGAGTGAAGGGATCTCGGGCCACAAACAAGCCACTTCCCCTAAAACATCTAACTCACAGAACAAATAATAACTTGAAAACTCAAAATTTTAGAAAAGCTGAAGACATGCTAAAATGAAAATGAAAATGAAACACATACAGACCAAGCATAGAGGCAGCCTTTCTCCTCGCGGCGTTTTTGAACATGATCAACGTACGACATCTTTTGATTCTCTGGTGCTCCTTCCATTTTTCCCTTCTCTGATCTTTGACAGAACTTAAGAGGAAGAGGAAGGTTCAAGTTTTTCCCTTTCCTTTTGATTTACAGGCAAAAATGTAGGCCAATGCCACTAATTTAATAGGCCAAGGAGAAGGGTTTGGTTATCCCACAACATTAAATAAGGTGGTTCGCAGGAGCTCCACCCAAATTTAGGCTATTTAGCACCCTCAACAGTTTCAAACCAGAAAAAAAAAAACATCCCACATATTTATTTAGGGTAGTTGAGAATATGATATAATCGTCCCTCTTAACTCAATCAACATCTTTATCTTCATCATGGTTTCATTATGCACTAGTTTTTATATTTTGGATTAGGTTAATCGTGGGATGAACTGCTTTGCTCATTTTAGCACATAGGATGCTACTGTTCTCTTTCTATGTGACACACACAGAGGCGACAGTTGAGCAATGTGGAACACTCTAGGTTCAACACACAAGCTATAAACTCAGATTTCACGAGCACGAAAGCACCCAAAGTTTAAGGCCAGTAAACGGATAGGATTTGGATCAGATTAAGGGTGATCTGAATCATATTTATTAAAAAAATTATTAGATCAGATCAGATTTTCTAACGAATCTATAAATTTTAAATCCAAATTCAATCTTCTGATAGATGGATCGGATTTGCTCCTATAATAATATTAATATATATTATTTATATAAAATATTATGTTATAATATGTAAAATTCAAAATATATAAACTCAACTCAATTTAACTTAAGAAAGACTTATATAATTTAATATATAACATATTATAAAAATTCTGAAAATATAGTTTTTATTTTATAATATATAAAAAAATATAAGTATATATGTTATATTTAATTGAATCATATCATTAATGGATCAAATTTGCTTAACTCATATTTGATCTATTTAACTAAAGAAATTACTGATTTCGCATTTAACCATTAGATCAAATTTTTTCATGACATATCCGGAGATTAACTGATATATGCAACTTATGCATGATTGCAGGTATTTGGTGTTTACCCCATCATGAAAAAATACGGTCGGAATCCTTGTCACAAAAAACAGAAGAGAGGATAACTGTAAGTTGTTGGTCATTAAATATAGACATGTATAAATATAGTTGAGGGGCATATATAGACATATATAAATATAGTTGAGGGGCATATATATATATATGTATATCCCATCCTAAAAGAACCCCCCAAGCCTGGCCACATGAAAGATGATCATTTAATAATTAGCATTCATGGCTTAGAGGAACATTCAAATTCAGAGCCACCTACTGATGCACCGCTGCTATAAAGGCAGGGCACACCAACGTGCTTCATATGGGTGGGAGGGAGGGAATTCTGGAGCTAGACTATGTAACGTTGTCACACGTAATGATATAAAATGTAAGGAAAAAAAGTGCGCCTTTTTTTCTCGCAGTTTCACTCTGGTAATAGAGATTTCATGATGAAACATCTCCATTTTTCAGAGGTAAGTCCAAGGTTGTAGGTCTCTTAGGAAAAAAAAATTCAATGCAAAAGTCTTACTGTGAGACTTCTGTTTAGATTTGAGTTTTTTCATAACTATAAGAACCGCGAACTTATAAAAATATTTCACGTGGACTCCTAGTGAGAATCTGAACTTCTTAGGCCAAACAAAATTGTCAGATACCACAAAAGATTAAAAATAAATAAATAGAATGGAACAAAATAAAAATTAAAGAAATGACAAACAGGATTACACCACAGCATTAAAATTATCAAGCCCATTTGGCCATTGGGTTACGTTCATACAATCCACAAATCAAATAAAGAACAAATTGACAGTTTCCCAACAATACGAGTTGCGGCTTCCTATGTTTTTAGACCAATTATATGTGAGATTTTGTTTTTCAGACACAAGAAAGTTTACTTGTTTTTTTTTTAATGCTTTGTTTTTCCTCCTTTGTCATTGTCATTCTCATATTCCTCTATTTCAAGCATCTTCTTTTCTTCCCCCCCCCTCCCCCTCTTCTCTATTTACGCCCCTTCTCAAGTTCAAAAACCACCGCAAGTTCATATGGGAAGCTACTTCTTTTATCATCATGTGGTTAGTTTGGAAGCATCGGAATACATGTCTCTTCAAAAAATCTGCACGTCATTGGGGTCTAGTAAGGGATATGATTTAGACCCAAATTGGTTTTTTGGTCAAGTATAAAGCTAATAATGTTGTTTTTCGCTGGATGCTCTTCTTTATCATCTCCCTGCTGTCATCCACTGCATAATGATCAGACTTCTTGGTTGATTGGATTTTTTGTGCAAAGATTGTTTGGCCGATAGTTCGGGCAGCCTCTGGTGTAGTTTTTTGCCAGCTTCTTTTCTGATCTTCCTTAGTTCAGGTTTCTTGTGAATTTGATGTAATGTCCTTTGGTGGGTGGAGTTTTTTTTCTTGCAGCTAGTAGGTTATGATACCTTTTGGTTACTTGCAGCTAGTAGTTTTTCTTATGAATTGGGTGGAGAACCCAATTTGTACTCTAGGTGTAGAGTTCTTGGAGGGTTGAGGCTTGCGGTTCTGTTGCTCTTCCCAAGTTTTTCTCATATTTTTTCTTTTCATTTGGGTTTATGTTGGTGCGTGAATACTCTCTCTCTTATTTGGTGCCAACCTAGTTGGGATGAAATTTGAGAGTTATAATACCTTTTGCATTTTTTTCTTTATTTTTTATTATTATTGATGCTTCCTGAATATATTGCTTGTAGATCCATTTTCATCAATAAATTTCTTTATTTTTTCACTGATCAAAAAAACAAAAACATTCTCTACCTTTATTTTCAATTTTTTTTTTTTTTGCAATTGTAATGGTATTATTCTTTTTACTCATGTAGGAAAAATTTATATTGTATTTAAATTTATTTGTTATTTGTTATTTTTCACTCATGTTCATTGTTATTAAACATTATATATCTTACTTTTAAAAAAAATACATAAAATTTGAAAGTAGATCGATATGCTCACATCTCACCGCACAGGCATAGAATGTCTCGCATTCCCCTGTCGCTTTTTAAAACACCACTTGCATCTTTAAAGTTTGCTAGTCCCATCATCTGAAACCTCAAGCCTGTAGAAATAAAGCTATGTGCCATTGCAAAAGAAGAAAGTTTGTTAAGTAATCCTCCAAGAACTATAGGCACGTCAACTTTGTTTCAAATTCCTTATTAATTGCATAGAGGAAACATAAGAAAAATAAAACTATGCACGCAGTCTTTTTTACATCTCCTCTTCCTTCAAGAAGGAAGAAGGATTTATTTTTAATATATAAATGCCTCGTATTTCTTTGTTCAATGAACTCGAGAAAATAGAACAAAGTACAACCTATAATCCCTAACAGCCAAACTGAAGGGTCCAATTACTTGACTGAATGAGTGAGCCGCCGCCTATAATGAGAGGGCATATGACCTTTGCAAACAAACTAAAGACACATCTCATAATAATGTTTATCAAATGAGTTACAAAAACTCAAGCATTAAACCAATACTAAGGATCAACAAGTTTTCAAGCCATACAACTAAAAACTAAATGGTATACTGCAAATCCAAGAACTAACATGTTTGCAACCCCATGTAAAATCCTTCAATACAACTCAATCAAGAAATTTCATCAAAAAGAAATCAAGAAAATCGTTCTTGGTGCACCAGTTCGGACGTGCTCAAACTTGACTACATAACAACTCAATCCAACATTAAGCGTGCAGACAAACTCAGAAACGATATTACCCAGATATATGTAACACTATAGAAAATAGTACAACATTGGGTTAGTATTGAAGTAAGCCCAGGCTTTTCCATTCAAGAAAATCAAATCAATATTCTTGGAACAAATATCACATAGATTTATTACTGAAAACCAAATAGCAATCAGTGACGAGCACAAATCTAAGAATAATTTAGGTCATCTCCAAATGCAATCAACATATGCAGAAAGGTTATGTGCAGCTTCTCTTTGCTGAAGGCAAACAAAATTTTAGTTGAGCAATGTAGAAAAGTGTAAACCACAGCCTCAATCCTTTTTCTTCAAATTAAATAACACTACAGAACTCCTTGTTTTTTCATATCAAAACCAGGATATTCTACACTCTTTCCACATGAAAAGGCCTGAAAACCATTAGTTCTACTCAAATGATCACTTTATCTTGCACCCTCGAATAAAAAAAAACTAGTCAGCAGACAAATGATTGATAATTGTGTGTGAGAGATGATGAGGGTGTTCGTGCTGGAGTGAATGTTACACTTGACTTAAGACAGATTGTCAGCGAGTGCTCACAGTAATTTCTGAAGCGATGTCAAGAAAGCAAAAAGCTGAGATAGGCTATAGAAAGAGAAAGGGTAGATAGTGATAAAAATTGATCAATCTTTTGGACCTGGGACCAGTTACTATTTAAAATGGTTAGCTTATGTGACCAACCTAAACAGGTATTGTCTGGGCCTGACTGAGCATGGACAAACCTGATTAGGTAGCTGAATTATTCAGTGATTCTTGAATTAATGATCCCAACGGTTTAGATGAAAGCCACATAAGCAAAAAAGTACACTGACTTGCATATGTGGTCTCCATCTAAACCGTTGAGACCAATGATTCAGGGATCATTGAATATTTTCTAGATTATGCATGGACTAACCTAAAAGAGACAAGGTAGGATCTTGCATATTTAGAGTGGGCGGCGCTATCCATCCGCCAATAGAGCCGGCTTTTAGTGAAGATCCGCTCATATGCTGCATGAGGGGCGGCAAAAGGCGGCTTTGCTCATGAGTTAGCGGTCAAGCGGAAAAGGACCTGCTGGCTTCTTTTCTTTCCGGAGCAGAGCTTCCTTACTCGTAGCTCCCTATTGATATAAAAGGGGATGAAGGGTGAAAGAAAAAGAAGAAGCAAGTCTGTACTCCATCATGAGTAGGTGAGGGTTATCTTAGATGCTCAGAAAGCAATTATTGCAAATGACCTACTAAAACAAAGCCACCATGTCCCTTAGGTGTCAGAAGTATTTCTTCCCTACAACAACCATAGTATACCATGAGAGTCTAGCCCGAGGTACACTTTGAAAAACTCACAACTCTTAACTTTCAATTCATATAACCCCCAAATATCCTGTGAAGGGGCTATCCCGTGGCATGATGCTTGACCATAGCCCCAGGCTGCACAAGCCTTCCAAGGTCTGCCCCAGCCTTAGGGCAGTAAATGAATGACAGGTAGGCTGTAGAATCAACTTGGGCTCCACCTAAGAGATATAGCTTGTAGAGAGGTCGTCTCAACTCACCAAGAGAGGGTTTTGAGGTTACCTCAACTCGCTAAGAGGAGGTTCTGAGGTTACCTCAACTCATCAGGAGGAGATGACTTCACAATTTTCTTTGTCCAGATTCCTTGTTAAAGCATAAGGGCCAACATAATTACCTTGGACATGGACACATGTCACAACACAACTGGTGGTGATGGATGTGTCAAGGGGTAACCAGATGATGTGAGATCTAAGTCGTATAAATGTCAGTCTAGCTCTAGTCAATGGGCTGCTGCCACATGTGCAAGGTAATATATACCAACAATAATATACCAATAAAAAAAAACGCTGAAATAATATAGTAGATAACAAGGTTAAAAAGGGTGATGCAAAAAGAGCATGTATAACAACATAGTGTCCACCTTTTTATGTACAGACCTAATTACCAAACACTTCAAACTGCGTACGCTAAATTTAGCAAATCACAAAGGAACACTAATAGGGGAACAATCAATCCAGAGTTGAAGTGTTAATTAAATCTAAATTCTAATTGTCCAGCTGCAAAGAGGATGCAAGCATACTTCCCTAAATGACTACAGATAACCACAAGAGGTGATATACAGATATGAGTATGCAACATATTGCGAGTAAAAGACTCCCATTTTGCATAGTTTTCCTCAAAAATCAACAAGTGCCAAGAACACATGTTGGAAAGGTTAATGATTTTATATGCACATGCCTTTCAAAATTAAAGAAAATTCCCACTTTTCAAAATAAATAAATTAATTAATTAAAGAAGATTCCCTAGTTTTATTAGATATCCATGACATAAGAACCATACACCAACATAGAACGAAACTTGATCCCGCAGCTATAAGCATATTTAATATTTATACGCACAATAAAATGTGACTAACAGCTACTTTAAACCATCAAAAACCTTTTAACTCGATGGAAAATTTAGAGCTGCTGCAAAGAGAGATGATGCGTTGGCCAAAGTTGTGCCAAAGTAGATGTGCCCAATTGCAGGAATCATGCAAGTTAATTTTAGGCAAGCAGGTAGCACAAACATAAAAAGATTGCTGAAGGATGATGGATGTCACTAAATCAGATATAACACGTAAATTGAGAAACAATATAACAAATCTTACCTCATCCATGAAGTGATAGAGAACATATCTTAGCTACAAAACCTAAATAACAGGCTGAAATAGCTTTCACAGTGGAAATACACATATATGGTAGAACCATGCCATATGAAACAAAGAAAGGCAGCTAATACTTTCTTACTGATTAATATTAATCAATGAACTTGTCATTACACTCGAATGTTGAAATAAATTGTATTATACTTGGATAAAGAAATATTTGAAAGTAAACAATATGAAGATTACATCCATATAGCATATGTCTGTAATACCTTACTAAAGAATTCTCCACCGCTGTCTAAAGAACACATCCGAGAAGCATAGTAATCAATTCAATAATTGAATGGCGAGTGAACAATTACCTTAAATACAAAATCCAAATGAAAAATTATGTCATCAGCTACAGCTATCTAATCTACTTTTTTCTCCATTGCCTTCTCGTATTCCTCCATTTCATTCACCCATAAGTCCGCAAATTCACAGTTCTTCCAAGACTCGAACCACGGTCCTCCAAGAGTGTAGTGTATGGCCTTTGGGAAAGTACTACGATTATTCTCAACAACCTTGTTATGACCCACAAGAAAATTCCAAACAAATGGAATTGACCCAATCTCATGATCATCAAGCCACTGAAATCTATGAAGAAATGCACCTGATTCAGAATTCACAATCTCAGGTGTCAAGACTCGATTCTTGGGATGCCCACAATTATACAACACCATGGAAGACCAATTCTTCCTTGGATACACCGTCTGGACGGCCCCATCCATTTTTGTTGTCTCCTTAGGCGCATAATCATGTTGCACACACATTATCGCGTAATTATCATCAACCAAATCCCTCAATTCCTTGACGTCAGCTAAGTACAGAAAATCACAATCCACAAACATTGCCCAACCATCATAATTAGCTAAATACGGCGTCAAGAAGCGACTAAAAGAAAACTCAGTGCTCTCAAGCTTTCCTCTCTCGCGCCAATACAGCCCATTTTGCCTCAATTCAGGCTGTTTAATCGGTACAATCTCAACAGGAATCGAAGATCTCTTAAGCATGGAGTAGCGACAGACCTCATAAGCAAGGTCTTCGCGCGGATCATAGCCTATGAAGATCTTAAACGGCTTGGAGTGTGAGACATTGTTTGGATAAACCTTGCCGTTACTCACATTCATCTCAAATACATCAGATTGACGGTTAGGGTTTCGAGATTTTACCTCTTCACCGTTCAAAAACACAACTGAGTTCGGAGCCGACATTTGAATCCAAGATTAATTGCTGCAAAAAGTTCAAAACAGAGAGATTGATTCAAAAAACAGAGTCTCAATTACACATTTATAGATACATATATATGCCCTAATCGATTCAAGAATAAGAGTACCTGTAGACAGAAGTGTTCTGCAGAGATCTAGAAATGTGAGGGACGAATTTTAAAAGAAAAAGGGTCAAATTCTTGGAGATTTTCTTTGACGATTTTGTTAATGGTATTTTATTCGGGTTTCCTTTAATATCATATTCTTGGGAGCCACACAGTCGGCAATGCTCCACCCGAGAATTCGCGTTACTACAACTGTCATTTACTGCGTGTTCCAGCGGGAAATAAGGCCCATTATCCGTATTATTGTCATTATATTTGGGACCTTTAAAATTATATATATATATAGATAACTACATTTATTTCTTTTCAAACTTCTGATTGTTTTTTTTGACAAATGAATGCCCCTTCAAATGTCGGTCGTAACATTTAACCAATTTGGTTAAACATGATATCAAATGCAACTGATAGACCGAAGTTTCATTTCTTATCAAACTATATAATATATCAATGAGATTTGGGCCATAAAAGAATAGCCATGTACCATATTTTTATCTAGAGTTGCAACTCAGACGAGTCGAATTTGAATTGAATTATATTCAACAGTGAATCTAAATCTAGTCTGAACTTAATTTTAAACTCGAACAAGTTAATCCGACTCAACTCAAATTAAAATTCTTTAGTGTGGGGTTCAATTTTAATTCGGCTCGAACCTAATTATTAATTTTATTTTTTAAATTTTATTTACGATTTTTTTAATAAATTGATGTACTTTTTTCTATTTTGATTTTTTATTAAAAGATCCAATAATTTTCTTCAACCTTATAGTAGCAAGCAACGGTAGAAGTACACCATTGACATGGGGGTGCAGGAAAAAAAGAAGAAATAGAAAGGACCTTTTTATAAAAAAAAAAATGAAAAACTTTAGGGGACAATTTATAATTTTTTTTAAAAAAACACTTTGTAAAAATTAAGAATAAAATATTAAATATTTAAAATTTTGATAGGAGAATGGCCACCCCTAACCTCTCTTATATCTGCCTGTTAGATCGTTGAATGTATTTACAAATTTGATTTAATTATTTACAAAATTGTCATTGAAATTCTAATCGCAGAAATCATATTGAAAGGGTGCTTTTATAAGCTCTCATTTCTTCAAACTTTCATTTTGTATCCGATACAGGACGATCAAATAAAACTGAGAGATGCATGTGTGTGTGTGTGTATATATATATATATATATATTCCCATCTCTTTTACATTTCATTTGTATGGATGTGTACAAAACATGGATCATTGACTAAAGTGTGTCTATATACAGACACATATGTATGCATGTAGCGGTGCCCTGGAACCGGTGGTGGAGCTAAATCAATATGTTTCGTTTTAAGTTGTAGTAAGCAATGGCGGCCCAGAGGTCATTTGTTGGGGGACAAAAAATATATATTGGAGGTGGCGAGAGGCTAAGGTCCTCCGTAAACAACGTTAGTAGGAGGAGGAGGAGGAGGAGGAGGAGGGTTGCTCCATTGGCTTTGAGACAGTGAAGTCAGAGTTTGTGATATGGCAGTGAGTTGTTCCTACATCTGATCAGATTGTCGTTAAATCCGATCAAGTTGTTATTACAAACGATTGAGTGTTTGTCCCATTACTCTTTTAGTAGAAAGCTGATTATGAGGATTTTGGAAATGCTTTCTAGGACGAAAGCGGTGAGTCATTGTCTTTTGGAAGAAAAAGTCAAAAGATTTGTTAGTTTGAAAAAAAATATAGTAAGAACGATCGTCGTTCCCTACAGACGGCGCCAAATTGATGTTGCTCGATCATAAGGACCTCCCGTCTTTTGCTACCTATTGAGAATTAGGAATCAGAGGGTTACCAAGAAGGCTCCAGTGTTAACCGCTCCAATAATAGAGTCAGTCGAAAAAATAAAATTATAATTAAAAAGAAGAAATGTATTATAAAAGTATTAATAATTTTGAAAGGTGCAATTTTTAAATTATATTAAAATATTAGTATAATTTTTTTTTTTCAAAGTTTTGGAGGCATTGATTGTAAGTTGATTTCAACTTTCCAAACAAATTAATTCTACTGGTCGCCCATTGTGTTTCACGACTGGGGTTACTTTGAAAATGGAGAATATAGACGTTAATCCTTCAAATACATTGAATCATTCGAACCAAACTGACCTAAAACAACATTATTTTACCCATATAATATGAATCAATTATGACTAATCAAGTTAAATTAATTCATCTCCATTGTAGACTTAAATCCCTCTAATACAGTGAATAACTGTAACCAAATTGACCTAAAACAACATGATCTCATTCATAAAATATGAATCAATTATGACTAATCTAGTTAATTGATCAGAAGTTCATCTCCCCCGGTAACGTTCAGACAGCATCATGTGGGAGTTAAATAATGAAATGGTAGTTTAGTTAGTTGGCAAATGCAGATTAGATTCTCTGCACCTTCATATGAAACCTCAATCATGTGAATTTCTTCTCCTAAATATGCCATTCTATGTATGTTCAGACCAAGAATATTAGAACATGGGCCTTGGTTCTCAGACTATTGTTTTTTTTTCTTCTTAATCTTCTAGAAGTTTAAGAAAGAAGTTTTGACTTTTAGTTCATGTCCTAGGTTAGGTTGATACAAATTTTCTACACTAATTAATTATATCATAATGATGCCAGTTGAGAAATTCCTAAGGGAAAATATGCCCATGGCATGATAGAACTTTTGTATTTTTAAATAAACCATCCTGGATTTTGATGTTTGCAGTGGTAATAGATCCAGAAATTGTAGTTAAATGGGGTTTAGAAATTTAAAAGAAATTTTTATAACAATTTAACAAATTTTGAGGCAGGTAAGTTTTTATTTTTTATTTAAAATATATATATATATATATAGCAAAAGTACAATACAAAAAATTAAAATTTTCAAAATTCTGGGGTCATTAGGTATTAAGAAAATTATGAATTTGTAAGTGTTTTACTATTGTAATGTTTTTGATACATAATAGATTGATCATCATTACTCATGTGCGTAAACATATTGTCAAATAACGTTTATCATGTATCTTCACTATATAGTTTATATTTATCTTTCTTATTTGAAATCGATTCATTATGTGACTTGCACAATAGTTTGAGTATTGGAGTATAAATGTAAAGTCCATATTGCTACTAAATCTCCTTCTCTTTTGCCAACTTGTGCTACTAAATTTCGTAATTTTTATGTTAGTTTAATATATATTGTTGACCCATTTTCTAACAGTTTAAATTTTTGAAACAATTGATGATCTAACATACATGGTATCTTCTTACAACAATTTCACACTCTGTTATGCCAGTTTTCACGTGTAAGACAAGGTTACAGGTGAAAGAGGGTATTAACTTAACTTAAACTTTTGATTTTGCGCTCAATTTATTCTGTCACTCTTTATGTGCAAGACATGATTGCTCGTCAAAAAAGGTGTTAGCACAACTTAAAATTTTGAAGCAATTAGTGATTTAACATCTCGAATACACAAAACAACCATAATTAAGAGTAATTTCTCATCTTAATTAAATACATATGGAAAAGTTTTGAATCTATGATGAGAGAGCAAATTATCTTCTAAATAAATGTCTAGGGTTCTATTCCCCCCTAACATCAAAGTCACACAGTTACATAATGCAAGCAAGAATCACTTGCTTAATGACATGATTAATAAACATAAAATGTGTAAATGAATAGAGAAATTGGCCAGTCTAACAACTGCATTCCACTAGCATTAATTTTGAGTCATCCATCTTGTAGGGTACCCTCAATTGAGCTTTTCGCATGCAATCCGATGCCCTTGGCATCTGATCTCTTCATGATCCTCAGCCTCTTGCATGATTCGGTGAACATCCTGCAAATAATAGTAGTTGATTATTAGGGTTTTTTTTACACCTCCAAGTACAATCATTAGGCTATAGTTATTTTAAATTTTTTATTTTTTTATCCTTATTTTCTCTATAGCTTTTTTTAAAAAAATAAAAAATAAATAAGAGTTGCCCATCAAAATTTTTTATATTATCATAGAAGACTTTCTTAAATTTTACTTAGTATACACACACACACACATATATATATATATATATTATGCGAGTAGGCATAATATACAAACCAATTATATTTACAATTTCAACCTTTTGCGACTAACCGAACAAATGTCGCGTAAAATACAGTAATATTCAGATACAGTATGCGAAGTTTCCAATGTCATTTCAACGTGGTGTTATACATCACATCTGTTTGTGTTTTGAAATGTGGTCTAAAAAGCCTTCTAGATAATAATGTTTTTGCCTTGACCAGATTTAGTATTCAAGGACTTTTTGTCACCTAACTAGACATTATCACGTGGATTTCGCGTTTGTCGGCAACTTGACAAATCAAAGGTTAACGCCATTCATCTTTTAAAATTATACTAATTTTATTAATTTATCTAATAAATATAAATATTTGTTTTAATATTTTTTTTTAAAATAACAAAACTACCTTTTTTTATTTTTTTTTTGCATTTTTAAATTTTAACTAATTGTTTTTACCCTTGTTGATATTATAAAATTCTAGTAAATTACTGCACTCAAAAAAAATATAATAAATAAAATAATTACCATTGCCCTCAAATGGGGCTGGGTGGAGATAGATAAAACTTACTCCCAGGGTACGTCTCCCACCAGCATCCAGTCTCCATCTTTGTCTTCGTAGATGGGAACATATTCAGTATTGTCTGCATCCTTCAACGCCTCTTCTGCACAAAGAACACAGAAATTAATTGATCCTTCTTTGTCTTGTTTAATATTAATTTAAGCTAAAACTAAGGATTATCATAGTTCATTAGCTCCTAATTAATTAACCCAGTTTTGTAGGAAGTCTCTTTTCATTCTCTTGAGGTAATTAAATAGTTTAATTTATGGCTGATCAAAAATAGTTTAATTTATGTTTCTCCATGAATTTTTACACCTGAACCCTTCTATTCTTTGTCCAATCTAAACCAAATTTTGATGTCAGAGAACTACTAAACAATTAATTTTTTAATAAACAACAAAATCTGTACATACATAGACAAATATGTGTGTGGGGTGTGTATTGATGTATGTATGTGTTCATCATTAATCTACAATTTTGCATGGCTAGGTTCCCTCAAACGTATATTAAACTAGATTAATTATATGGTTTATGGGTTACACTTCTTTTTGTTAGCTAATTCTTTCACTCAACAAAATTCTATTTCAAATATTTAAAATCGGATACAAGAATCATGTCTCGTTAAGTATAAGATTTATGTTTATATTCATGAAAGTCTGATAACATTTTAGGTTGACAATTAATTATTTTAATGCAATCCTCCGACTTCTTTGATCCGGACTTGAGATCAGCCGAATGCTGTGCAGTTTTTGTTAGCTAACCCTAGAAAGATAAAAGCAAAACATAGAGAAGAGAGGAACACTCACCAATGCCAAAACAATCAAAAAGTTTGTCAAGAGCGACTGCTAGATCGGAGTACCCTTTGTGAGTATTCAAATCAATCTTGCGAAGAAAAGGAGCGCCGTCCATGCTCACCTTCACGTACATTTTGGTCGCTTCAACGCCATTGAAACTGTTCTTCTTTCTGTAGGAACACACCGGTGGCCACCCCACAACTTGACTCTTTCTCTCCGTTTTGTGGTCACCGCCAGTAGAGCTATTTCCATCACCTGCAGCTATATTTGAAAACACCCTCTTCTTCTCATTCTTCTCAGTTGAAGAATTTGAGCCACCACCCGGCAGACCTAGCCGGAGCTCCGTGATCTCGAGTCCTAGACCTTCTTTCGCCATTTCCGGTGAAGGGTTTCAACTTCTTTTTTTTGGGCTCTTTGGTTAACCTTTTTCTTCTCGGCTTGCTAGGTTAATGGGGTTTGATATATAGTTTTATTTTTGTGTTTCTGAATGTTAGTTGATCAAACGGCTAGTTTTTATACATGGTAAGAAGAAAGGACATGGTGGGGTGCAATGACAGGTCAAGTAAGGCCTAGTGGTCGGTCAGATGATATACAAAAGTGGGGGCCTTATTGCCCTAAAACACTATTAAAAGGCCGGCAATGTTAAAGTTAGGCATGGGGCAGGTCACAGGGGCTGTTTATACATATACATATACATATATATATATATATATATATATATATGATGATTTGGTGAGCTTTAATAATTACCGTCCATTGTGGTGAATGGGAACATGCCATGTGATATGCCTGATTGAAGAGGTCTCAGCAAATATATGTAATTATTATTATAATTTGAGTAGTTCTTACACTAAATTAGGTAAAGAAAAATAGTCAGACTCCAATTTAAGTAGTATGAATCTCTTTTTACATAATTATAATTATATAAATATTATGCGCTAATTTAAATTTAATTAAAAATAAAAATTATATAAACTTAAAAATTATATGTATATTATATATGTGAAAAAAGAAGTTTCTCTTATTCAATTTAAGAGTAAGTATTATTCATATGTAAAGTTTGTTGACACTTTTGTTCATTCAGTAATGAATCTAGACAATAACTTTAGAGGACTAAAAATATAAATAAAAAAAGAATTTAAAGGGTCTTTTGTAAAAATAAAAAAAAATCAAGATCCAACTCTTAAATTTAAATTATTGTATATATGCGTGCCTCACGTTGTGTTTGTCTTCATGATAAGATAATATCAAAAAATTATATTTAAAATTACGCACACCTAAATTTATATAACATGTAAAATAAGTCATATCAGTAATAATCTAAAACATATGTTGCGTGTCAAATTTTCATATGCATGAGTATATAATTTCTTTTCTTCAGTCTTTGTGGTATATTCATGTGTGTGTCTGTGGTCGTGCATTTGATATGCATACCATATAGTTTTTTTTCTTCTGTTGTGTGTGTGTATCGCTAACTAGTCAAGCAGAACCCAGGAATGACTAAAATGATGTGACCCGGTCCAGTTCCATAGTCCACACTCTTCGGTGGGCCAAGCCACTTAAAAAGCCCAGTGGGCCGTGGGCCTACATTAAGGTAAGTCATGAATTATACTTAAAAAAAAGTAATATTACATGTGATAAATTTTTTTATTAAATTCTAACAAAACACAACTATTACATTTTCATCAAATAAATTTGTATATGGATCAATCATATTAAGTTTAATGTCAAATAAATAAATATACTCTGAAAAGGCTAACCTATGTATATCAATATTAGGCGTGTTTTGTCTAATTGGCATATGAAATAAAAGGATTTGCTGATATATAACTGACCACAGGCTTCATGACCATATCTCCTATATGGTAAAAAAATTTAGCAAGAATATCATTCTTAAAAGGGGCAAATTCAGTACAAGAGACTTTCGTTGCTTTAAAGTCCGTAAAAGGTTAAATACACACAGTCTTATTCCTGTAAATGGAGAGACGGTTTTTACGACTCGAACCCATAATTTCTAAATTTCAATGAAACAAACTTACTATTGCATAAAAACTCGTCATATATCATAATATCATTCCTATAAACTAGATATTATGTGTGGAGAGACAAATATGTTATATTATGTAACAAAAATCGAATATAGAAGCATAACAAAACTAGCATACATGTGCTTGTGTGTGTGTGTGTGACCAACAGACTTGAACCAACACAATTGATTATAAAATATTGTCTCATGGTTAGGGTAACCATAATAGAACATATGGAATTTTGAGCACATGCATGCTCCCCTTATTAATTATTTTGAGTATTTGGCTCTTAAATAAGTCTGTGCTTAACAACCATCCTTTGTTTACTTCTTAATTTTGATTAGATTAAAAGTGCTGAAATGGTAATTAATCCAATTTTAAGGTGTAGTAGATAAAGTTAATCCTATTCTAATGTGCACCCATTTATTTAAAAGTGATGTTTCTTGTCAACCGAGCATATGTTTCCTATGGCATGGACAAAGGCAATGAGATTCAATTAAGGGTCCCATTCCCATATAATGTGGGCACAGGGGATGGAGTTGTTTCCGGCAGATATAACTGGATCATGCTGTGTGTTTGATTGATCACCCCCAACACAACCAACCCCACATTCTACAGATATACATGTCCTTCTTCTTCCTCTAGGTTTTTTAGTTTAAATGAGTTTTTTTTTAAAAAAATTATTATAAATTAGGTGTTTGACTCACCTTATTAATCTCAGTTTTCAAGATTACAATAAATTTAAAATGGAAGTTTTAATTAAACTGTTAAGAGAGACTTTTTTGAATTACACTTTTTCACCGCTAATCTAAACGACTCTTAGTGCTCGTTTGGATAAACGGTGAAAAAGTGTAATTTGAAAAAAATGACTTAAAAAAAGTACAATTTGAGTTAAATTGTGAGTATTTTCACTGCTAATCTAAACGAATCTTAATGCTCGTTTGGATAAATGGTGAAAGTGTAATTTGAAAAAAAAAATACGATTTAAAAAAGTATAGTTTGAGTAAATTGTGAGTATGTGAATAAATGAATTTGAAATATATTTAAATAATATTATAATGTTTGGATAAATTGTTAAAAATATTAAATGTATTATATAGATAGAAAAATAGCATTTCTAAAACATAAATTTAAAAATAAAGTATTTTTTTCAAAACAAATATTTTAAAAATATAAAATAAGTATTCAAATATCAGTCAAGTTTGATTTGATCTTTAAAATGTCTGTTTCAAAAAATGTCAATATCTGTCCAAACATGTTTCTTAGCAGTTTCCTTCTGGAAATTGAACCTTACTCTCCATGTGATGGGTTCACATCATGACCGTTGATCGAGATATGAAACGGGTGGTGCGTGTGATCACATGCAAGGAGGATTGGTACTGGGCCCCCCCCGCGTGCATGTGAACACCACGTGAAATGGAACTCGTTAGTGCAGTGTTGCCATGCGTTCTCACCAGTACGCCCAACTCATGGATCAAATGGCGGACAAGCACAGATGGCTGTTCACCGAGTTGTACGTTCTATTGCTATCACAACAGAAGCTTCTGGTTGAATTGGCAATAGACAATAAATAAGCCTATACTTGTGGTAGAGAAAGAGAAAGGTCCATTCATGAAAGTTCTCGAAGGTTGCATGAAAATTGGCCGGCTAGGTCTAGTTCATTTCCTTGCATATATAGCAGTAAAACAACAACGGGAGAGTTTTTGGACAACAACTCACACATTTGTTGAAATACGCCTATTTCATATCGGTTAAGTGTAAAAGTTTGATAGTTATCGAGATACAAGTCTTAGAATATTACAAATAGTATCAGAATAGATTCTAATCCCGTGACAAGTATCGTGGTAGCGTGATACTCTATCTAAAGTTACTCACGAACAGACACGTGAGGTAACAACATAGTGGATCTTATGGTGAGACCGTAAGAAAAATAGGGAAAATTATTGAGCCTTATGAGCCAAACTAAGCAACGAGGACACCCCATAATTAAGGAGGAAGATTGTAATACTCCTATGCCACGTTAGTTAAGTGTGAGGAATTTGATTGACAAATAAAGAATACTACAAGTTTGAACTTTGTCTTCAAGATAAGGGCGTTTTCTTCGAGGCCCACACTATTTTATTTATGTTATTGGGACAACAAGCCCGGAGCGTTACATCCATAGTTTGATGCTTTGTATGTAAGAACTATCCATATTAATAAGGAATTTTCTTACTCTTCTTTGATAATCTAAATATCTCCCGTCCAACACAATCTAACTTGAACTCGACTTGTTTCGATTTTGGACAGTCGAAAACTAATTCTAGAAATGCCTAATCTCAATACCCACAATTGAAGACACCATTTGAAGAGATGAGATTCGAAGCCGGGTGAATTGTGAAGTTGTATACCTCCCACTAACTCGGCTAGCCCCTCACGGGCTTTCTTAAGTTATTCTGATAACTACAAGAATATTAAGAGAACTTCTTTGGAATATTGAACGCACCAACTAGTTACAAATTTGCATCGATATAGCCTTAACTTGCATGACACAGAGATTTTGAAGACTGTCATCTAAAGATAACAACATAGAGAGAGTTTTTAACACAAATGTTTTTCTTATATATCTTTTTTATCTTTCTTTAAAAAAGTGTAAAAAAAAAAAAGGGAAAAAACATGAAAAAAAAAGTCATAGCTAGTGATCAAAGTGGCATGAAGAAATTGAACTTGGAAGCCTTTCTAAGGGAAATTGAAGAAAGACATGAAAAAACAGTCACTTGTCTAGCTAGCTCACCCAAGTTTTGGATTTGGATGCATGTGAGTTATTTGTACAGTAAAGAAATGAATTGTAATTTGAAAGAATGTTCCCAAACAAAGGAAACTACTATTATATATAAACGGCCATAACCCATAAACAATATGGACCCCAATTTTTGTAGCACAAAAATCGCCACAAATAAGTTAATTATAACTTCTTTTTTTGTAGTAATTGTTAATTTATTTGCGACGTTTTTTGTGCGCTAAAAAATCTTTTTTCCTTGTAATACAAAGAAACTCCTCTATCTATTAATTACTGAGTAATCCCCATCTCAACAATCATAGAAGGAAATGCTAAATATAAACGAATTTTCTTATTTAAAGAAACAATATATGAAACTCACATGCATCTATTATATTAGTCAAGTCATATCATTTTGTGTCTAATAGTGAAAAAACAGAATAAAGAAAATCTGTTATATATAATATTACTCATCATAGAATAAAAACGTCATCTTGGGGATTGTGAAATAAAACTGAGGTCCTACCTATTCTCCGCACATTTGCTGTGAATTCGATTCTCACTTCCTCCTTTGTATTGAAAAAAAGAAGATGATTTGTAATGGGCCAGAGATGATGGGCCTTGACCCATGAGAATCAGTTCGTTGATCTACCATGCATGGATGCGTGGCTATGCTCCCTCTAGGGTGTGCAAGACAATGAGATTCAAGGAAAGCTAATGCCACACAAGTACATCCGGAAAATGCCATTTGATTGGTGTGGAGAAGATATTTGAGTTGTGGACATCAGCTTAGTGATGTGTATCAAAATGATCCATGGATTTAGATATTGAATAAGTGACCCATTTGATGACATGTGGCACAAGATAAATTTTGATTTTTCCCAGTCTAGTAAATTTCAATGCTGATGATTCAGGAAAATGCAGAATCCCCATGTAGTAAAGAGTTTATAATTACAAGGCACATTCATGATGCTTTGGTTTGATGAAGCAATTGAAACCCAAGGCACGGGATTTATGTAAAGTTTTATATGTAACTTCTATATGTATAGAATTGCTATTTTGTAAAATGATGCAGCAATTGCAACAAAGAGTCAAAGGGGGAGTTGGTGAATTTGAGGCCTCTCAAATCATCCTCAAAAATGTCATCTTACTGAATTATATAAAGCAAGCAATACAACGAGAAGATCTAAAAACTAGTAATTATTAAGTTGTATTATGATTTTTATTTTAAAAAAATTAGTAAAAGAAATTATTTTTTAGTATAAAAATAGGACATGTATACATATTTTGTATGAGCAATAAATTATTTTCTTAAAAAATATTATTCATATTTTGTATGAACAATAAACCCCACTTTTTCACCGATCATCCAAACGTACACAAAGACAAACACAATTCTGGCACACTACATTTGTTGAAACTAAAACCAAAGAGGAAAAAGCCAAAATCAAAAGTTTCATACTTATGGGACAACACATTAAATTAGGTCTCTCTGCACATCTTATTAAACCAATCTAAAGAATAACAAGACAGGAACAAAAATTGAACTTCATCCAATATCAATGCAGACCATTGCTTCAACATTTCCATGCCAAAGTTTTCACATCACACAATATTTATACATTGTAAATAATGGTAAATGAAATGAGACAAGTACAACATGCTCGGGAGATCAATTCTGTGAGGTATTGTTCTATGCTGACCTGTTGTAGGACCAATACTCAAAAAACTTCAGTAATGCTCCTTCCAACCTAAAAATGGTTCAAATGTTGCAGAGTGCAAACCCATAGAACCTCTTGTCCAGGATCTCACCAAAAAAGTGAGCAAATAGGGAATTCAACTTCTTCAGAAACATAAGGAAGTAAATTATACACATTTGCAAAGGAATGCATTCTAGAATAGAGTGGAAGTCAAACTTTAGCAAAAAGAAAATTCGATCTCAAAGCTACAGTAACCAGGAAGAGGAGGTGCCTTCATTACCTTTCATCTGGGTATATTTTTAAGCCGCGGCATGGTTTAGTGACTCTATAACCCCAGACACGGTAAGCCTCTTGCAGATGCATTAGCCATTGTATTCCATATCATGTGGTTAAATGATGAGGTCCTTAAAAGCCTCTAGTTTTCCATTTGATGAAAGAGATTCAGCACTTTGACCAACATCTGGATGGTTTGCACCCCCATTTTCAGGGTTCTTGCATATCTGGTTATAAACCGAGTTGGGGATGGCAGAGCAGCGGCTGCCTTCAAAGTATCTTGAGTATGGGAAGTATTCAGCACAACGCACTTTCCATCCTACAAGAGAAAATCAATGTCAGCATTATGTAATACATTGTGACATTTTAAATGGTGTAAATCTGAGAGAGATAAATATATAAAGATGTTCCCCATCTTTACACTAGCTATGTCTGCATTAACAAAGGGGAGTGAAGCAGAGAAATGCATTCCACTGTAACACATAATACAAAATTCCTATATCTTCATTTTGATGCCCTTTCCATTAGAACTATGAATTCCTACCAAGGAGATACTCAACTTTGAGTTGGCCAAATAACTTGACCAAATACAAAGTCTATATTAAACATCTTAAATGGTGAACCATGGCATGTTGATAAATAGATGCAACTGATGACATTCAGAGCCAAGTAAGCGATCATGGGACCAAAATGAATGGTCATATTACAAAAATTCATCTGGAGATAATGCAAAGTGAATATGGGACTGCAAAGGCAAACTGATGACCAGGCATAGAAATAATAATCTGAGTGCATATACTTTGGGTATGCAAAAATTATGTAGTAGAGATGTTAGATTTGTGGGAAGAAAAAAAAAAAACTAAACATAAGCTCATGAGAAATTTTTGTTTGCTTAATTAATGGTGATAATAGTTCCTATATTTCCTCCATTAGTAGAGTAAATTGATGATACAAAAAGCTTCCCATGCATAATCATATATACGAGTAGCAACAATCATTACACAATAACTACCAACAGTATATTACACTATGCATCATAGAGTTCATAATAGTTATTAATTATGATATATAGTTGAAGTTAAAACATGATAACTCTTCTTTTCTTATTTAGTTATTTTTTAAATAGTTCCAAAAGATTTAAGACTCTATATACCAACTTTGTATGCATACAAATATGCCACTAGATGCGAATTTCCCACAAAAAAAATATGGTATAATATATACTCCCTTTTCTCAGCTCCAAATTCCAGTACCAACACAAAAATACCCTTGAACAAAAAGGCAATCATGGACAAATGAATGTTGCGCTTACTCAATGCAGCATCACAGTCATCCAAAATAGTCCATAGGAGTTTGTGAACTGCAATACAGTCTTTGAGTTTCCATTCCCTGACTGGCCCCAGTGCTTCATTTCTAATTTAGTGAAAAATGTAGAGATTTAGTGTTTTAACGGCAAATAAGCAAAAACAGCCTGCGACATAATAATGGAAAACCAACGAAATAAAGCTTGATTCACCAAAAGGCATTACGTTGACACCAGATTGTTGGATGAATCTTCAATTAATTTGATAGCCTCAACCTTTTTGTTTGGTTCCAGAACAAATAGCATTTCTGCCCCTGCTGCTCTATGCATCAAGGAATCTGCACAAAAAAGAAGAAGAAAACCAGCACAACAATGTTACAGAATGAAAGGGTTTGTGTATGTGATCCTGCATGAATGTGCATATATAAACTAGATAAGGCAGACAGTGACCTTTATGTGTCTCAAGAAAAAAGGTGTTTGCCTCGATCAGAGTTTTCTCATGCAACTGACTACATAGATCCACCAAAAAAGTGGGGGCAAAAAAAAAGAGGCATTTACTATGCAGTAATCAATTAATCAAATAATAACTCAAGCAGAAGATGCAGCAGCACCGAGAAAAAGAAAACAACGGGTAATATTCAAGAGAACCTGAAAGTAGGCTGCTCTGCTTCTAAGACACCCCAAATAAGTTTCTCAGTGTCCGTCAATGGAGCAGGCATGGACCCCACTCTGTGGAAGAATCTCATCTATAACAAATAAAGTTCACAATCAGCATGTGCAGAGGAGGCAGCTCTCTTCTTAAGGTAATGCATGTTTTGGACAACCAGGCAGAAGAAGAAAAAAAAAACTTCTGGTAGAATGTGTCTGTGCGAGTGTTATAGAATTGCAAAAACAAATTTTCAACATGTTTATATAAATGGTAGGTACAACATACCAAGCAGCGATGTGAGTCTGGGTTTTCAGCATCCAACCATAGTAGCTGCTTTACAGCCTACAGTGAAAACAAGAGGAGGAGGAGAACATTCATCCACGTACATAAAATAACTGAAGAATATATATATATATATATATATATATATCTTTTAGCCACATGGTAGGCACTACAGTGTTTAAAAAATGTAAGCCAACTTCATTCACTGATACTCAATGGAGGGGTTAAAAAATAAAAATAACACACACACACACTAGCCATACGACATGTGTTGCACGTGGAACTGTTGTGCTTTTAGCCTTTTATGATTAATGTTTAAAACAACATGATATCAAAAAACTTAAGCAAATAATAATACTTATCCTTTCAAACTTTCCAGTTATGCATTCTTATGAAGTGTGAGGATTGTTACTTGGTTTCTTTTCATTTATACAAATGATATTTACGAAAGTCTTTTCCAATAATGGTATTCAAACAAAGTAATTGCAAATTTGATAAAGAAATATAATAACTAAGAACAAAAACTGGAATTATTTATGGTTCTTTTACAACAAAAGAAAAAAGACACATAAAAAAAAGAGAGACTATTAAATAGCATTGGTCCCATCACCGCTATATCAGGGGGGTTGAATTAGATAAAGACTTAAGCTCAATTTTATTTGAAGAAATTGCTATGTACCTCTGGCTCACTCATATAGTTTCATGCTTCACAATGTGAGATTTCATTTTCCAAAAGACAATGGCCCCTATTAACAAAAAAGCAAATTGAAAAAGAAATACAAAAGATTTACTAATGAATGATCATTGCAATAGTAAAATGTTCGGTCTGTCAAGCATGAGAATGCTAATACAAGTTTGAGAGTAGCCACTTTGTGCAAAAAAAACACCAAAGTTTAGGTCTGTCTCCTTTCTATCCCTCCTATCACCCTGTGGCAAAAGAGACAACATTGGGTAATGGCTTTAGGTTTTACAAGAATAAAATGTGGACTTCCTTTTGAAAGATCATTTTTGATAATGTCTGCATAATACTTTTCCACAATGATCTTCCATTTCACGTGGCTTTGAGAAATTTTATGTTCCTAAGACTGGATGAAATCTAGGTTCCTACCCTTTTGAATTTTAGCCATTGAGTTCCAATAGTAAACATTTTATTAGAAACTTTATCACAATGAATCTATGGGCCTTGACAAGGTTTCAATGAGTAACTAGTATTTGGAGATAAACTTTATAAAACAACAAATTACATGGATTTCGCTTATTAAGATTTGTGAGAATTATTAAGTGCAAATATATATATATATATATATATATATAACGAAGCTAAAATAAATAATTACAAATATAACATGTAAAGCATTTCATAAATCATGAAACATAATTAAAGAAATGATTTCATTCCACAATATATGAAAAATAAAAAACAAATGCAATATACATCTGCAGGGTTGAGCCTCCATTGAGGGACTCTTTATGTAAAAGTGAAAAGAGTATCTCTTTTATGATAGTCCAGCATTATGCTTTTTTAATTAGAGTTCATCATCAATTTCTTTTCCTATGGAATTTCTGAACTATTTGATATGGTTAAACAAAATATATTAAAGTGCCTGACAATCTGGCGTAGGTCCACATTCCAGGCCATGTTGTGTAATGATTTCTAACATCTGTTTCCAGTTATACTATAATAAGAAGCAGGAATAAAATGAATGACCGAGGGTTAAGAAACATCCAACAGCCAGCACATCCTTCCATCTCATCTCATCCAATAGTCTCCTTTAAAAGTATTAAACTAATTTCAAAGGAAATGGGAGAAATGGGAAGAACTTAACTATAACAGGTTGTGCATGTTCCTGGGAACATGTTATTAATTGGTGAGGATATTTAATTGACCTCTTTTTTCTTTTTTGGATATGTATAAAATTGACCTCAATTTATTACAGTCTTAACTAAGCTGATTGCTATTACTTTTAGTTGAAACGGTGAGACAAACAAACATGATGGCTGAGTGTGGAAAAAAAAAACAGATACTCCAAGTTCCATACATGAATATGGGAACTACCTGCAATGCAAGCAAGATTTTTTGCCTTCTCATATGTATTTCGAAAGCAAGCAAATGTGTCTCTAGGAAATCAGGAGAGTGCTTTTGAAGCAGCCTCAAGTATTTTGTAGCTTCCAACAAAGGATCTTCAACCTACATCAGTTAATATCCCCAAGTAAATGTTATCTATTCCAGAATATAAAAGATGAAATTTGCTGGGAATACTGAAAAATTGCAGAAGCAGTCAGAAATCTGACACTCAAAAGACAACACTAGAAAAATCCCAAAAGATACAGGGAGGAAAACAAAACCTGCAACAACTTCTCCCCATGTGGATCTGGATCTACTGGTTTGACATGACGTTTTCCAGATTTAGTGGCACCACTAACAGTTGATTCCTCATTTTTCACTTCTGCCTCCTACGAAAATGCAAGAGATTAAAATGCACATAATTAAGAAAGAAAAGAACTCTCAGAGCTTCAGTAACAAACTAAATACTTTCTTAGCTCGGGCTTCTGCCTTTCTCTGTTTTTGCTTCATTTTCTTTTTCTGGGAAGGAAGCAACCTAGACATTTCATCATCTTCTTCAGCTGCTGACTTTGAAGGGGAATCATAGAGCTTTATATAGCATCTGCACCTCAATTCACATCATCATGAATATGGAGACAGGACTAGTATTAAATTGCTGGTGAACTAATGGCCATAAAAAATAGGGGAAATTACTCATAACCCCCCTGTGGCTAAGCCTATTTTCACATAACCCCCCGTGGTTTAAAAATTGTCACTTAACCTCCCTGAGGTTAAGACCAAAGTGAAACTGTTAGTTTTTTCATCCAAACACACAATGCGTGAATTTTACGCGTTAAATATGCAATTTTGGGTAAATTTTGAATTTTTTTCACATACGAATTTTCCATTATACCATTCCTTTGACTGCCATCTCCTGCTTCCCTCCCCAAACTGCCAATGAGCCCCACCCCAAGTGCAACCATCTTTTCCACCATTGCGGCCACTATCCCCTCCCGCACCTTCTGCCACAGCACCCTTTTGTAACCTCACAACACCACATTTTCATGCTACACAATGTCCCAAAATCAAATTCAATAACACCCATCAGTAATTGCGAGGGATTGAGAAGAGATTACCTACCATGGTTTCACCATGAGACCGCATCAGATTCGTGTATATATATATATATATACACACACATACACACATATATATATATATAGAGAGAGAGAGAGAGAGAGAGAGACAGAGAACTTGATATCGCTGAATGAGAGAGACAGAGACAGAGAAGTTGAGATCACTCAATGAGAGAGAGAACACTGAGATGGAGATGGATATATATATATATATATATACACACACACGTAACATTTATTCAGGTTAGCATATTAATAATATTTATTCAGCTCTCTCTTTGATTCACATACCCAGTGAGAATGTTAATAACACTTATTTCTCTCTTTTGGATTTCAGCATGTATCTTCAGCATGTGTGTGTGTGTAGATAGATATATAAAACCCTAATTCAAACTTTAATTTGGGGAAGGAGATGAGGCTAATTTCTTATTTTTGTATTTTCTATTAACGCCGTCATGAATTTCACTTTGGTCTTAACCTCATGGAGGTTGAGTGTCAAGTTTTAAACTACATGGGGTTATGCGAAAATGGGCTTGATCAGGGGCCCTGGGTGGGGGTAATGAATAATTTCCCCTAAAAGTTAAGACAGGACATGAGTTAAACCACAGGCTATGAATGAGTTGAAGGCACCAATATCTCACTGTTTTCTGGAAACCAAGCACCTCATCACAAATCAACTAGAATCATGGAAGTGGAACATAAAGAAAAGCTTCACCTGATAGTTCTGGCTGCTGCTTTACGAAAGTAAGTATGTGAATGCAGCCGATCTTGAAATTTCAGCATTTCCACATAGACTCGTAGAGTCATTTTCCTTAAGCAATAAGAATGGAAGTCAAATTGGTCTTCGGTAATGTCAGCATAGTGCTTCTCCACAGCTAGGAATTTTTTCAAAGCGTGTCCAAGGTCACCTTGGCGGAAGTAACTTTCCCCAGAAGCAAGTTCATACCTTCCAAAGATTGATATTTTAATACATTTAGCAGGTGTGAGTGTGACCAAAAGAAAAAATCAGTATCAGGCCTTAAACAGAGGCGCACCACATGCACTGCATATCATGAACATTATGGTGCTGATCTCCATCTTTTGTGAACAACACTACTGTCTTTTCTGCCAAGGAAACCTTTAAGAAGAAGAAAAATGTTCATAACAGCACATTACGAGACAAACAATCAGATGCAAAACATTATCTATAATTAAGAGAAGACCATAGAAGTGCAGCTCTGAAACCTGATCAGCCTGCAGCATGCGCTTAACACATTCCCTATTTAATGTAGCGATCTGCAAGATCCATACACCTAGCTTCATCTGCCAATGCAGCAGCAGCTGCCAAGTCACCAGCATGCTTTAATATCCGGCCCTGTGATCAATAAAGTGTGATGTTAATATTTTTAAAAAGAACAAAAAAACACCTAAAACTAAGGGCTGCAAGAATTTAGTTCTTTTGTGGTGTATATAGGTCCATGAAAATTGAACATCATTTTCTTAGCATACAGAAGCAAAAATTCAGATAACAGTCTGGGATGAGTGCAGTAAGTTGAATCCTTTCCTAGTAATGTATTCAAAACAAGCACTCTCACATCGAATATCTGCAAAACGTTTTACAGTTTATATCTTTCTTACAACACAGCATATCATGGAATCATGTTAGCAATTAAATGGCATATTCAGTCCTCTAATTGGGGTACACTGACGCAGTAGGGATTAATTCCGAACATGTCCATAACTCATCTCTCCCTCCCCGCCCCACCACAGGTTATTTATGTTCATCCCATGATCAGAGGAGCAGGCTGGGCAACATCTTTCTTGGTGAGATCAATGAATCCAATGGAGTAGAATCCCAAGTTAGGAAGACATAGGATTACATGGGAGTTTGAGTGATTGGATTATCTGTGGAGCCATATTAATATATTTTCACAATTTGGATTCAGGTGCAGGTGAGAACTGAAGAATTTCAGATAAGGTGATTATGAACCCTCAGCATAATTAAAAAACAATCAAACAAGAAAAGATGAAAAGATGAAAGGTCAAACAATAATAACCAAAACTGATAAACATATAACCACTGATATACTGACTCATAAACACCAAACTGGTAGATGAATCAATCTGCAAACACATAAGAGAGAGAGAGAGAGAGAGAGAGAGAGAGAGAGAGAGAGAGTAAATACACCTTGACCAGGTATAAATCAATCACAGTCGGAGTGTGTTCTATAGCCTCATCAATTTTTGCTAAAGCAATGTCATACTGGCCATGTCTGTCATAATGCTGCATCAAAACATAACTTCTTAACCAAAACACAGTGAAAAAAGTAAAATACAATAGAAATCAAGAGAAAAGGATGCCAACTAATCATCCAAGTGATGTCAGCAAACCTGGGCCAAATAAAACACAGTCCACATAAGTGTTGAAGGGGGCTCTGTCTCAGCACTGCAGGCATAGACGCAATCATATATATCAGAAACTATAATAAACCTACAAATATAGCTTGTACAGAGAACTCAAGTGGTCCAATTACTGAAAGAAGTTGGAGAAATAATCCTAACTATGCTAATCTAACCCTAGATCTCAATGGCATGCATTGGTTTTCAGTATTGCAATGACTTATAGTTTACAATTATATATACACATTTAATTAACATGGTTATTTAAAAAAACACAGTTACCTAATATTCTACATCAAACACAGCATTTATTGAAATTACACCAGCTTAAAAGGAAAATAACTATTTTTTATAAGCTTTTGAGTAATCAAAGGGCAAAACAAAATCTAACAAATCTGCCTGCAAGACATTGTACAATTGGGAAAATAGACATAGGTTCAGTAAAACAAATTGTAATAGACATATGTTCAGTGGAACAAATTCTGAACATAGTCAATTTAATTTTCAAAGCCTTAATCCAACAAAAAAATTTATTAAATATCATGGATATAAAACTCTTAGTATCTTTAAGATTAACAAAGAAGACCACAAAAGAAGAACTTTAGCAAGATTTCAAGACTTTGATTAATCAAACTTGCCAGGGAATTTGTAACCCTAACCCTCCTTTATATAATCTGACACTGTGTACCTGCACAATCTAACGCTATCACACAAGAGTCATATTTACCTTCCAGGATAACCACAAGTTGACCTGATTGATTGCTCCAACTCAAGAATCAATTTCTCTAGAATCTCTGCCTGTATAAGAGGTAAGAAATCTAGATACATATGAACTAATGACACAAAGTACCCCCACCAAAAAACCCACAAAACTCTACAACCTTCAGATAAGTTTTTTTTTCCTAGGGGTTTTATTTGATCATCATAGAAGTGACTACACTAACCTTGCCAGGTTGATCATAGAGAGGAGAGAGATCAGAGAATAATGAAGGAATCCCCTAAAAGCATAAAAAAATATTGAGTGTCAGCTGCTGCTTCCTAAAACTAGGCTAACCAGTCAAATTAACAAACAAAAAACTGCAAATACCTTTGTTAGGAGAGGCCTAATATAATTATCTGCTGCTTCCCGAAATTTTTCACCATTTAGATAGTCAAGTGGTATTCTCTAACAAGGGAAAAACCACAGTTCAATATAGTGACTGAATATTCAGCATACAATTTACAGAAACAGGTCAAAACAAATAAATAAAACAGCATATAATAGCATGTCTATTCCCCACCCCCACCAAAATATATATATATATATATGTATGTATATATATTCAATAGCATGAGTTTCTTCCAACATCAAGTGTTGCCTAAGAATTTCTTTCTTACATGCACAAAAAACAATCAGGTCAATTATGGCAAAAACAAAGGTAGTCAATGAACCACAACAGTAGCATTTGCCAAAGCAAGAGACTAAGATACAAGGAAGCTAGCTATAGAGTCCATCAAAACAGCAATAGAATGAACTTTAAGCAAAAATGAGAAGTGAAGGTCATGCACGTTTCAACAGGCAAAAAAAATACAGAGTTCTCAATCCTCCTGAAACATAAACTGTATGGATAGGCATAAGAGGTCATTGAACCGCGTCAGGCAGCAAAATGCTTGCTAGTATATAATGTTTAATTTAATTTTTAATTCCTCCAGTGGGCAAGAAGATTTATGAGAGTTCTCCAGGATACGATGAAGTTAGTTGCATTGGAGTCATTTCTAATATTTCCTTAATAAATGTGCTTCCTTAGAAATAACAATTGAATTAGTTAAAAAGCATGTACCTTATAGTACTATAATCCGAAGTATCCTTTTGAAGCCACGATATAAGATCTACCTATTTAATATCAATTCTGATGACACACGGCCCTAGGATTTGCAAATTTTACTGGCAAAGCATCCCTTGGTTACTTATAAGCATGCATGTTCCTATGTTTGTTAGTCAGTGACATCAAAGCCAACAAGATTTTCCAACTTATCAATTGACAAATCCATTTGCATACTGAAGGAAGGGCCAAATATGCTATTTCTTGAGGAAGCACAAAGAAAGACAGAATTTATCACCTTAACAGCTGATGACCAGCGGTATTGCTGCCCAAGCAATTTGTACAAGGCCTCTAAGCGATCAATTTCGTCAGAAGAATATTGACCACTTTCTGAAAGTAGTCCGACACACTTCTGTAGCCCTTCATAGTATCTAAATAAAGGAAGAACAAAAATTGATAAAATTAGTTAGTTCACCTTCAGATAAAAAGTGAATCAAAACAATGGAGTATGTTTAAACACCCCCCCAACCCCAGGGCACTTGTGGTAGTAATAATAATAAACACCAAGCAAGTATGAATTAGTGTGCATGCGTGCAGACGTGCACACAAAGCGATACACACGCGTGCGCACAGAGAGACAGGTCAATGAACTCGTCCCATTGAAACAAACTATACATCCACTACTCCAAGAGAATCACAATGTCATTGTTTCTGATATTTGAAATCCACTCAAAATTTCGTCTTCATATAAATAAAATTTGGTGCAGGTATGCAAAAATGTCTCAAGTATGAAGGATACAAATTATTGTCATACTCTAAAGTTGGAAGAACCAAGAAAATAATGACGACAAAAAGTGTGAGTGAGAGAGAGACAGAGACAGAGAGTTTCAATCTATAGACATACCGGGAAAACAACAAAGCTAAATCAAATATATATATATATATATATATGCACCAAGAAGAACACAAAGGGACATTACCATGCAGAAAATGAATTCTATTTTTTTCTAAAATAAAGTAAATTAATTCTCAATTTTCTAAATTAATTAAAAAAAAATGGTCTATGGCATAAAAGACACACAAGAAGCTGAGCATCATATTATTCTTTTTAACAATAAGTCAAGCTGTGTATTAGGACTAAAATCTAAAATTGTAAAAAGAAATAACACAAGAAGTTAATTAGATAATAAGTTGTGGAACCAAATTCAAGCATCTCAACATGAGGACTAATTCTACCCACAAGCCATCACTATCATCTGAGCACAATACCAAATTCCCAGCCGTCTCAGGATGGCTACACAAATTGTGTTCCAGAAACATGCAGTGCAGGAGTCATATGAAAATTCATAAACAAAATTACAAAAGCCTCATGTATAAAGATGGGATCCAACAGTGTCCACTTCACAAATTGTCCCCAAGTTAACCTCAACAAAAATCCATGAAAAACATGCATATACTGCCAAAGGTCTAAGAGCAGAAATAACCTAAAATCCATGCCAGCCCCCTAATTTTGGTTGCTAACAATGGTTAGTAACCTGAACAATCCAACTGTAGTTGCAGAGGGATAGCTTTCTGTCTGCAAATGTGCAAACCATGGTTGTAACATGCCAAACTGAACTGCCTCAGGATGGCTACACAAATCTTGTTCCAGAAACATGCAATCCAGACAGTCATATGAAAAATTCATAAACAAAATTACAAAAGGCTCGTGTATAAAGATTAAAATACATGCAAAACAAACAGCGATCACAGGTCTAAAAGCAGACTATCTTAAAAGCCATGACAGTCCCTAATTTTTTGGTTGCTGACAATGGTTAGTAACCTGAACAATCCAACTGTAGTTGCAGAGGATAGCTGTCTGCAAATTTGCAAATCATGGGTGCAGGAAACCAAACTGATTGCAGCTGGCTTGCGCAACTAATATAACTTCTCTTATGCAGCAAAAACAATTCATCTAGAGCAGCAATGAAGTCATCAACAAACAGATACTTTTTTAGAGAGGATCACCTATTGTTTGTGAACATGAATGTTTAATTGTAGAAAAATAGTCATAAAATTAAAAATTCCTATAGAATACATAATTATATACCTGTAATTGTCAGGATTCATGGAAAGCAGCATCCTGTACAATTTTTCACCTTCTTCCAGGTGACCAAGCTTCACAAGAAGAGAGACCTCCTGTTCCTTATAGGCTAGTTTATCAACCTATGAAGATATTTTCCAAAAAGGTCAATATCTGAGGACAGATTCAAAACTTAAATTCTATTATACAACTCAAGCAGCATAATATGCACTTACAATTTTAGACTCTTTCTTGTGCAATTCGTCAAGAGCTCTCTCAAGAAGACCACATTCCTCTAATAAAGAAATCTGGAGGAGAATATCATATGCATACAACCATCACACACTCCTGACACTATCATCATCTTTGTAGCTAAGAGTCGAATCATCTAATATCAAATGCAGCAGTCATGCAAAAGGAATTTATATAATCCATTTTACTTAATTGTCCCCAACTTAAGCAATAGCACCAGGAGTGACAAATGATGAGATAAATGTCCAGATATAGGATAGGCAACTTCTACATACAGTGAATTCTATAGCATGGTAAATTTGAAAAGGTGCACGACACAAACTACACTGTGAAAATGTCTGTGAGACAAACTATATTTGTTATCTATTTAATAATAAGTTCTTTTGAAAGTGACTGAAGAAATCCAGATCCATCCAGCTTCTACAACCCAAATTTTCATTTCAACTAATTTCTTTTTATTGCACTAGTTTCTAATCGATTTGTCACAAATATCAAAACAAAGACATCCTCCCCTCCAGCCAGAAGTTAGACACGATACCTGTCTCTCTACATCACCTATCAACCAATAATACTAAATAGAGTTATGTTAACTGTAGAAGGATTCAGAACATTTAATTGCAGCAATCAGTCACCTACATCTTGTTCAGACAAAAAGGTAAGAAATCACTGTCTAGCTACAAGGATCACCTTCCAGTAAGCTCATTCCATTTCAGGTAAAGGATTGAAGCGCTGGCAGTTTAAAAGAGAAAAGGTCAACGGGCAGAAACTGGGGAGAAAATGGAGAAGAATAAAAAGCAGAGGAACAAACCCCAGGACTGGCTTCTTAGTTGAGGTGCTTTGTGAAGATAAGTCAGTAAGCTACTGCTTTGGGGTCAACTATAATCAAGTGAGAATAAAGTAATGACTTTGACATTGTAAATCCAGGGAGACACTACATTACTTCATCATATGTATGTTTTACTATAGATATGTTCGAGCAAGCAATTGAGAGGATATTCAAGAAAGGAACAACCAAGTCCTTCTAGGCACACAGTTCAACCCAAAATAGAAATCTAAGTACCAAGATGGAAACAAAAATTATATTTCATAGACAAAAGGTACATGCACCTATTGCCAACAAGAAAAAATCTATGGATAGTATCATGTTTCATGCCCGAGAAACCAAAAAAGAAAAAAGAAAAGGAAAAAGAAAATGAGATGCCACTAAAATAAAGCATCCAGAGTAAAAACCTTTCTTGATAAGCAAAGATGACAATCTGATAAGTATATCACGCCAATGTCAATATATAAAAATCATTGTTCTTCACAATGTACACCCAAAAGAATGAGAAAAAAAAGAGGATATGCAAACGTTAATTCCCAGATTCATGGAAGCTTTAGGGATGTGAAGAAGAAAGAGTGAGAGAAAGAGAAGAGAGAGAGAGAGAGAGAGAGGAAATCTTTCTAATTCAGTTTTGTATTTCTAAACAATGAAATTTGTTAGTGATTGCAGTCGCACCCCCAAAAAAAAAAGGATATGCAAACGTTAATTCCAATATTCATAGTAGCTTTAGGGATGGGGAGAGAGAGAGAGAGAGAGAGAGAGAGAGAGGAAATATTTCTAATTCAGTTTGATATTTCTAAACAATGAAATTCATTAGTGATAGTAGTCACACCCAAACCATTAACCACAGCAACTGTGGTAACATCAAAAGACAACTACTACCACGTTTTGACTTGTCTTGCTCTTCTTCTTTTCTTTTTTTTTTATTTGTTATCAATTTCTTTTTATAAGAGTTAGTTTTTTAGATGCATACAAGAATGAAGTACAATATCATTTTTTCTACCTTATACAACAATTAAGGACCAATGCATAAGATAACAATAAAAAGAGGCAGCACTCGAAATAATGCATGTTTTGCCCATAGCAAATAGGCATAACAGCACACTAGTCTACAAAAATGAAAATAAATTCTTATATGTCACATTTTATTTAATCCCATCCTGATCAGCCACTATTAACAGCTGAGCTTCTACAAAAACAATCAGCAAAGCTTGTAATGATTTGCAGACGTCAATACTAATAAAGTCGTGTTATATTTTATTGTAAGAAAACAGTTCAGCAGCGGAAGGGTAGGACAAACAGAATGAATAAAGAAAAGATAATTATGATAAAGAATATATTTTTTAATCAGTAATTATGATAAAGAGTATCTAATGATTAAAGGAGGAGGGATTCCAAGGATATAACTTAAGTTACCCTTATTTGCAGGCTATAGCACATATCAGGCAAGAGAAGACAACCAAATGCAAATCTTCACCTATGCAATGGACTAAAATATTCATGAACTACAGCTCCATTCTGTCTCAAGAGTGAAAGAAATTTGAATAGAAACCAAATTTTTAAATCTAGCAAATATGTGAAATTTATTTTAATTAATTCACTATGCAGTAAGTTAAATGGAGGACTCAACACGTCATAATTCGTACATATCACATGTACTCATTCATCATGAACTGCATCAATGGGACATGTGTAAATGGAATATGCAAATAAAAGACATTAATCCAAAGCATAATTTTAACCTCAATTTGCTTTTTTGCCTCATTGAAAAGAAGGTTTGTTTCTTTTGTATATCTTTTTTATAAAAGAAAAAAATGCAGGGGACTATTTCTGCAGCCACTTGAGCTGCAGAAGTAGCAATTCATTAAAAAATAATGATTTAAAAATGAAAAACAAAGAAAGAATATGTCAAAGCCTGTATGTACACAGTGTGTACAAAGACAAAAACCCCTACTCCAAAGAAAAATATTACCAATGATATCAAAAAAGAAACTGCCTGTCTCTAAACCTTCCAACAAACTCTTGAAGAAAAAGCTTTATCTGCAAATGACACTTCACTTCACCATAGGAGACACTTCATCCTCAAAAAATGATATTATTCCTCTCCTTCCAAAGCCAACAAAATAAAACATGCAGAAAACCACCCTCCACATGGTTTTATTCCTCTTTTTACTAGCCTTAATCCACCAGACAAAAAGCAACTCAAAAGTTTACCAAATGACCCACATAATCCTCAAGATAGTGAGGATGAAAGACTCAATTCGAAAACCAACCAACAACAAAGAAACAAGTGGAGATATAAAAATTAATTTAAAAATGATCAATTGTTGCAAGGGACATAAGTCAGAAACCTTGTCTCAACAAATCCAAATTAACCACTGATCTGTTTCAATTATTTCTTCAGATCAAGGTCCTATTTAAGAAGAGGCCGATCTTTTTTTTTTAAAGCTTCAGCATTTTTTATTTAAGAATAATGATATTAGCATTATTAGCTCCAGTCATAAAAATTGATATTCATATATATGTACTCATCTTGGAATGACAACAAAGTGACCCCATAGGAAGAAGTTTACGCCAAACAGCTGGAGAAAAACCATTTGAGCAATCCAGGACGTATAATTACTCATTGTATATCATAATTATTACCTTGTATAATAGCATTTCTCCATGCTCACAACGTTCATTATCTGGAGGATAATCATCCTCAAGAGTCCCTTCATATGCTTCAAGGATATCAACAGCTTTTGATGGACTAGTAAATAAACAATAAATAAATAAATAAAAGCCACAAGGCCCGAAAATAGAGATCAAATTTTATTTCCATCAACTTAGAACTTAAATTGATACAAGATGCTGACTCTTTAACCATCTGCAAGACTGCAAATAACTTTAGCACAGTTAATTCAATCCAACCTATTTAATCAAATATGCAGCAATCATACATAAGAAAAATTTATAAATAAAATATTCACCAAAAAACACAATGAAGTAAAATAAACCATACTGTATAGTAAGTAAGAATTTCTTTTAAAATCTGTAAAATAATAAAAACAACAGGATCCGAGGATTGTTAGTCTATCTATAATCATCTTCATTGTAATGTTTTAAAGATGTCCTCAAAGCAAGGACTAAGAGGACCATCATTAGTATACTAAATAAAGCAAGATCACCAGGCATTTGCATGTGGCTTTCTGTGTTTCTCCCTTTACAAATAGTATTGCAATTGATGTAGGACATATATGTTAGTTGCTACCGATCAAAATATATATATATATATATGGTACTTGCCAAAACCCTGGATATATGTTTCAGAATTATTGTACGATTCTTTAGTTTCCAAATTTGAGCCTATCTCAAGTAGTTCTTTATTATTTTCTATTCTAAATAGGATTTCTCAATTGTAGTAGGATTTCTTTATTCTAGTAGGATTAGGTCTATTAATATATATATATACAACTGCGAGTCTCCACTAGCGACATAGTTTTGTCTTTGATTTTTTATATTGATAATTTTTTTTTTTGAGAATTTGTTTTCTTTGGGTGATTGTTCCCCGTTGTGGATATTGACGTGCTCATATTCATCCTATCATGTTTCGTGTTGCGGCAGTTAGTATTAGAACAAGGATTCGCCTGGTTAGATGACAAACGACGGAGACAAAATCAAAAATCTCATTAACGTTGGTCATGGGACGGAGACTTGTAGGCTGCAATTGATGAACAAAGGTAACAGATTGCCAAAATCCGTGAGGCCAATAGAGACCCTCTAGTCACCCGGAACAACGTTGGAGGATTTTCCTGAGGCCGGAGTGTTGGCAAACTTGTGCTAGATCAACATCCCCAAAGGCAACCTGCCTGTGGAGGCGATTCAAATTCTTAAGAAGAAGAGGACAACGAGATTCATAGGCCTATTGCTAGAAGGTTTTGAAAGTATGTGGTTTATTCGAGTGATGAAGATTTTGTTGTAGGATTTGAACATGACATACATCATAGAAGTCGTGAAAGATACAACAGAGATCAAAAGGTTTTGAATTCTCGTATGAAGATTAATCTACCATATTTCAATGATCGTATTCTTTTTTTTGATCGTATTCAATGATCGTATTCTTATCAAGACAACAACTCCTATTGTAGAGAAAGAAGAAGAAAATATTTCAGAACTAATAGATCAAAGTGTGGATCTAGTAGCAACTGTAGACAGCACAAGCTCATTAATGGAAGAGGAAGACAATAGTAATTTAATCACTCTTGCAAAGAAACAAGAAATTCCCATGAAAGTAGTCAATGTTATAGATGAGAATAAACCTAAAGTCGCGAAAGATGATTATGATGTTTATAGGAAGATTGAAATTATAATGGATCAAGAAAATGAGTTTTTCTCTTACATTACAAACACATTATTATTATCAAAACAGAGTCTAAAATTTCAGATTTCATAAAAGTTGGGAAAGGAGAAATCTTTGAGTATTCGATTATTCTTAAAAAGATTCAATCATTATTGTCAGGTTATGGACGAGTTCAAGGTCGAGCACATCTAGTTAACTCTAGAACGAGTACTTTTAAAGTGGAAGAGTCTGATGTAAGGCGGATTTGGTACCAGCCAAAACTATGGATATATGTTTCAAAATTATTATAAGATTCTTTTAGTTTCTAAGTTTGAGCCTAATCTCAAATTAGTTATTTTTTATAAATTTTCTATTTTCTTTATTGTTTTCTATTCTAAATAGGATTTCTCAATTCTAGTAGGATTTCTTTATTTAGTATGATTAGGACTTTTAATATCTATATATTTTATCTTTAATTTTTTATATTGATAATATTTTTCTAGAAAATTTGTTCTCTTTTGGGTGACGGTTTCCCATTGTGGATACCGACATGCTCATATCCTTCCTATCACGTTTTGTGTTGTGTAAATCTTCACCACTTATTCACTCTATGACTTTTTCTCCATGTGTTACCCACCCTCTAAATTCTTCTGTTACCCATACCTACATAACATGTATTCATATTCATATTTATAATCTAGAAAACTTAATGAATTTACACGCAACCATTTATTTTAAACAACTTTAGTGTTTTTTATATTAAAAAAGGGCTTGCCATAGTAAGGAAAGACATTGTAGATTGTGATTTAACTAAACCTATGGTCTCGGTGCAAAATGGAGAGAGAGAGGACTCATGTGCCCCAAATAATTGGGACAAGGTTGGTTGAGCTAAGCTTAGTTACAGAACATTTATTTGAGTTCATTTCAGTTAACTGTATTGTTCAGACTTGGTAATTTCAATTGTGGATTTCAGTTGTATATATGTCTCTGCAAAAAGAATAATGTGTCACTCATCAAATAATCATTGTAATTCAGGGGACTCGCAACTTGGAAATATATGTTTTTGATGATACAAATTAAATTGAATAATCAAACCCTGGGATTGAGATTCCCTCTGAGGATGCAAAGATCGATGTATCCTTCAAGGACAATATTTAACATCCATCAATTAGCAAGCATAACTTACTAATAAGAAGGAAAAAAATTACAGACATGGTGGCTTCAAATCCTATCATCTGTCAAAAAGAAAAGAAATATAAATAGCTTACTACAGCAACCAGCTAAAATTAACAAAATGGAAGTCAACTAGAAAATGCCAATGACTTCCTGTCCTTCTTACTCCTATTAAAAAGTTTCAAAATATTCTTGGACTCTCCAAGCAAAAAAACTGACACATAATGACAAGAAAAAGGCACAAGCAATCCCATGGTTTGCGCCTTATTTTACTATTCCACTTTTTTATCGATAACTATTCCACATTAATATCCCGGTTTATTTCAATATTCCACTTTATAAGTTAGAATAACAAAGAAAAGGAATCAAACAGCTGACAGCACACTAGTTACATCACTCGATAGCAGGTGTATCAATACAATAACAAAGGAATGTGGATAAAGAAACATAAATTAAACAATTAGAAATTTTAATATGCAAGAATCAAAAAATACTTTGAGTTTAAATGGTGTGAAACAGCAAAGCCAATCCAATTCATGCGATGATTCGGTTTCAGAGTCAGCAATTGTTGTCTCGTTTCAACAAAACCTGTCAAGTCACGCATTTGTGCCTGTAATAGGAGGCAGAAAAAAAACAACATTACCTGACACAGTAAGCAAATTAAGGGAATTGAACAACTCTTCTCACAAAAGACTAAAAAAAAGCACATGACATACCATTTCGAAATAGAATGATGGTAAAACACAAACACAATAACAGTACATGGCAAGCTCTTATGATAGTATGTTCGTAGAAAACATGGGGAAAAATTAAAAAAGAAAGCCTTTTCATTTTACTTATTTTCTCTCAATCTAAAGTAGGTGAGATGGAACCAACGAGCACCATAAACTATTGGCCACCACACTGATTAAGGTCCAACTGAGCACCAATACAAGGGTTTAAACACTAAACAGGAAGTGTGTCTCAGTTGTTTCTTGTCCCAAGATTACTCATCTGTATGGATGACCTAGAGAGGTAGTGTGTGTGAATTCATAGACAAAGCATTGTACAGCTTCTGAAACACAATTCAGAAACCTAAGCACAAAATCTAAAGAAGTAAACTGAGAACCAGAACAGAGTTTAGCAACAATCTTCACAACCAACATGAAGAAAACTGAGAACATGCAGGAACAGAGGAAACACTTCTGGAATTGCTACAGTTGTATTGTTGTATGCAGCATCCCACTAAGGTGGATGAAAGGGAGAGTTCCTCACATATCGAAGTATTACACTGCCAGCCCCTACAGTTAGGCAAAGGATAGTAACATCTATAGTAATTCTTTTCATTGGTAACTGCCCCTTTACAGAAGAGTTACATACTCTCACCCATCTAGTATCCCAGAATTGGACAAATCCAAACAAAGTGTGATTTGTTTATCAAGCTTTGAGAATATTTGTCATCTCTTGTTTGCATTATGTCCATTTCCTTTCCATATTTCCGTTTAAATAATGACATATTCCATTTACAACCTCATTAACTGCGACCAAAACAGAAGAAAGATCATAATGCATATCCACCTGTAAGAGTGACAGATCCCGAAGTATTTCAATGTTGTCCGGATCAATCTTCAGGGCATTTCGATAGCATTTAATTGCTTCCCTGTATTCTCTGTCTGATCGGTACAGAAGACCATAAACATGCCAGCAAACATGACTTTTGAGGTCATTCTGCATTGAGAAAATAGTCAAACCTGATATCACATTACAAAGACAGAACAATGATACTAGGGAAGCAGCCAAAGGGGGGAAAACTCAGAAAGAATATCCCAACCTTTAGTCCAAGCCGGACAAGTTCATATGCTTCTGACTTGCGGTCCATGCAATTCAACGTCAAACCCTTCATTGACAAAGTTTCTGGTAACCAGGAGAGGAACAGAATATCATAATTGGCAAAAAATCACAAATCAAACAAGAAAAATGATTAGATTCTTTGTAGTAGTTTTTGTATAGCTTGTATACATCAAACATTGGTTGCAACCCCTCCTGCACTTTATAACATGTTGAAAATTTATTGAATATGTATAAATGCTCCGAGAATAATAAAAGACAGTTTTACTGCCTAAGGTGTATTAAGACACATTGCCACCAGAAGAAAGTTTTACACACAACTCCATCACAGGAACTCAGAGATGTGTCATTTTATAAACCAAACACTACAAGCTCACCCCCCGGGTGCGCATGGGAACTCAATGATACACCATCACATTAATAAACCTAACACTATACCCCTCTCCCTGCAAACATTAAAAGTGTCTGCTAATTGAGGACATTGCGGAGACCAAAAATATCCAAAATTTCATTCACAAATTGTTTATAATTCCATGATCCACAGACCTAGATCTCAACCATGGAATAAAATATCGATAAAAAAGATATATCGCAAGTCCAAAAATACAGATATATTGATGGATATATCACAATTATATATTGATATCGCAAATTTAAAAAAAAAAATGATGGATATTAAATATTAATATCAAATCATAGAAATTTTGAATGAAATTTTTGTAAGTATTAATTGACATGCTAATGCATCATTTTCAGTCAATATATTACAAATAGAACATATTTGATAAGTCTGTGATATGCAACCAAAAAAAAAAACTGCACGCTAATGAGAATACAAAGAACTTTAAACAATATAATTTACATAAAATCTAATTACATTAACATATTTATGGGGGTCAAATATGCATACATATTAAATAAAATTTAAATATATATATTCTATTACATTAATAATGTAAAACATTAAGTTCCTATTACATTCAAATACAAGTGTGATATTTCGCAATATAGTGTGATATTTCGCGATATAGTATGATATATTGCAACATATAAGCGATATTATGAGAATTTTAAATCAAAAAAAACTTGCGATATTTTTCTTAGAGATATATCATGATATTATATGATATTTTGTTTTTTTTTACATTCAAATATCGTATCACAATTGCAAAAAATGTGATATATCGCGAAATTTTATACAATGATCTCAACTAACACAACGACCTCTAAATCACCCTCAATTAAAACACTGCCAACAGTCCATAGAAGAGGCTTCTCTAAGACCTTCCAGGAGAACTAAGTTATCTCCACAAACATTTCAAGTGGCAATATGAAATATTTATTCCTCCAAATGGATTGTTCCAAAAATGAGGCTACATCAACTGTTTGGTATGTCTTAGGAAGCGAGAAAATAAATCTATTTCTTGATATTAATTCCAACCCGAAAGATGTGAACAAAGAATTGTTCCCTTAATTACTTTTTGGGCATCCCTATGTAAGGAGTTCGAAGGTCTTTCTTTTTTTATGCTTGTGAATTTGAAAGGTTCCTAGACTTTTACCACAAAGGAATCAAGACATTACCAATGCCCAAGTCCTCCTCATCACAATTTGAATATCAAAGATATTGATTCCATGTCAAACAGGAGAGTTGTTTTTCCCATTGGAGCAATATACCATTACTGGTTCATTCCAATAATTCTTTTTTTTATAAGTCAATAATTCATTTTAGATTTACCACAATGTCATCAATAAAAATATTAAGTATATTTTGATTAAATTGAAAACTACCAATATTTGGTTCTAATTTTAAACCTTAAATTTCTCAATTCTCAAGGTATATAATTTCAAACAATTCTACTTAATTTTGGATCAAAAGATATAGACAGACAGTTGGTAATGTTTGTGCAAAGAAGAGGAAGAAACAATCAGCCATCTCTTCCTTCATAGCTCAATTGCAAGGGATGCCAGGTCTCCTTCCAAAAGCTTACCTGAGACCCATCGCCAATCACAAAACCAATCAACTGGAAAAAATCATCCTTCCCCCTTCTTATAGTTATAATCTTCCATAGACTCACCCCAAAAGATCCCTCGACTTATTTAGAGAACCACCCATCTGTCTCACTTCCATACTTGGCCTCAATAACCCCCCTCCAGTCATCTTATGCTCCACTGCAAATCTCCAAAGCCATTTGACAAACAAAGCTTTAATAAACACTCTCAACTCCTTGATGCCCAAGCCCCCTCCCTTTAGTGGGGTCCGAATTCTCTCCCACTTAACAAGATGCATCTTTCTTCTCCCCCTCTTAATCTTCCCACAAAAAGTTCATTTGCAATTTATCCAACCTTTTCTTAACTGAGGTTGGAATCATAAACAATGATGTGAAATAAGTAGGAAGGCTTTGACAACGTGCTTTTGATCAATGTTAACTTATCCCCTTTTAACAAATACGGTCTTCTCCATCTTGCCAATCTACGCTGAAATCTGTCAATGATCGGATCCCACATCACCTTGTTCTTCGAAGTTGTGCCTAATGGCAAACCCAAATTCACCAAGGGAAGGATCGTAACCCTACACCCTACATTCCAAGCCAAACTGTCTATCTCAGCCACCTCCCTAACCGGAATCAACTTGTTTTATTCAAGTTAATTCTCAACCCTAACACTGCTTCAAAACAAGTAAAATACATCTCAATTATCATATAAGGCGCGACTTACTTTGAAAACAATGAAAAACATCTTTTTTGTGTTTTATTTTTGGTCCATATACTGGTTATAGTTCTCACAAAAAAAAAAAAAAAACAAGAACAAAATCAACTAGGCTGGATGTGTTTCTTGTTTTGTTTCCAGAATTTTCAAAATGGAACAGAAACCCTCAACAATGCAACTTCACAATATATGCCTGTGGTACAGGGGGGGAAAAGAGCAGCGTTGTTAAAAGGGAAATGGAAAATCCAATAAAAAAACTTATATCAAAAATATTTATTTTCTTGGAAATTCAGCAAGCCTATTGCAGATGTTTGAACATACCTCCATGATCTGGAAACTTCTTCAATATGGCATCTGCAGCCTTCAACCCCTTTTTATACTGTTTTGTTTCATATGATTTCTACAAGAATGAAGACAATTCCATTTAGTAGTAGCTTTTGCATATCAATAATATCTAGTAGAACAACAATGAAAATATATTTATAAACAATATAATAGTTTATCAACAAAAGCATGGTAGCATAACCAAACTTTTTCTAATATGTAAGGCACACACGCACACACTTTCTCCCATTGGAGACTCGAACCATCAACATCTTCTTTGGGAGGTAAAGGAGATACCACTCAAGCTAACGCTTGGTAGTCATAACCAAACTCTTGCTGTGCTATACATATTAAATCATGAATAACCTTATGATAATAGTAATTTTCACGTGGATTTATAAGACACTTTCCACATTACTGAGGACTAAAATTTTCTATCAAAACCACAAAAAAAATGTAAAGATGATTTCTAACATATATTTCTTAAGAGCAGAAACTCTTCGCATAATTACCCAAGACATAAAGCATGTGAACAAGAGAAAGGGAAAACTATAAGTTTCATATGAGGCCTACTAGCGATGAAATGTAATCAATTTTTTAGTTCATCCAGGTAAGCCCTACCCTTTATGTCACCATGCACCCTTTAGATTTAACACCCAAAACTCATAATAGTTGTTGTCTAAAATTTCTAGCAACCAATTCTTTGCAACTCTAACAACCTATCATCTACCAAAACAGGCCAATTCCAACCCTTTTCTGTCCACAATGCCAAGTACCTCTTAAACTCTTTTCCACCAATCTAAATCCTAAATCTAGAAGCTTTCCAGAGCATAAACCAACATTATTCCAAGTTCTCTAAAACTATCTTACATGAAAACATACAGACCAAGGTAGTAAGGTACAATAAGCAAATAGAACAACATAAATGGTTAGTAAAATAATCCAACCGCCCCTAACCCTCAACAATGATGATGATGGTCTGATCAAGATCACTTCTTGTTCATTCAACATGAAATAGTTGAGTATGTTAAGGGCCCATTCATCTTGATGGATAATTTCTAGTGGAACTTGGTGAAATCTCAACGTGTCGTTTCAGTTAGCTTGGAGAAAAATTATTGATTTACAACAATAATGTATTCTTTCCTGGAAAAATATTTTCAAGAAAAACAAACAGAACATTAACTTCGGAAGCAGATAAGCATTCAGCAACTTAAATTAAGAGCTTAAACGAGTTTATACAATAAGATCACAAGTCTATGTCAGTACACACGTGTCTATTACTTAAGAACATCAAAATTGGGCAATAAACTGCAGTACTTTTAAGTTATAATTCAGAAACAGTAAAACTAAAACAATTATAAGGGCATTAACAACAAACCAAAAAGTAGTGAAAAAGAAGCAGAGCGAGATTGATTGATAGAGTAATTAAACTTCGATTGTCCTGTGATGATTGCAGAGAGATAGAAAGGGGGAGAAGATAGTCGGAAAACTTACGACGAGGAGCTTGAAAAGGTTGGCCTCCTTGGGAGGAAGCGAAGCGCCCATTGTTGCAGACAGAGATTAGAGATGAGAGATGAGAGAGAGAGAAGTGGGGGGTTTGAGGTGTACGGGTGAGGCTATTTGAGAACTGCGTGAGGAGGGAGGAGAGAGAGTGGTGGCATTCGCGTTTATCTGCTGCAACCCTACGGCGAATAACTGAACAAGAAACAGGCAGGTTGACTGACTTGAAGCTATCAGTCTATTCTCAATTCAGAAATTGTTGGCAGGGTTGTTTTTCCAATTTTATTTTTTTAACAATTTAATTATTTCCAAAAATAATTTTTATTTTTTTAATTCAATTTTTTCAATCAACACCTTAAAGTTACAAATATTTTTTTGACTTTTTTAATTATTCTACATACTATCTTTACTAATAAAAGAAGTCATTCAACTTTGATTTAAGAAATTCAATTATAATGGGTTTGAGCAACAATATATACTATTTGATCTGGCCAACAGCCAAGTACCGATTCCGATTAAATTTAATAATAATATATATTTTATTAGAATTATTTAATAATTTTTTAATATATTATATGATATAACATTAATTTATATGTGCCTTTTGAATTGTAATTCACCTGTCATCAAATTTAGATCTAGATTTGATTGGGATTTTGGTATTGTATAATCACATTTAAATTAGAATATTGTTACTATAACACTAGACTCGACTTATTTATAATTAATTTTTAATAAAAAATACACATTTTATCTAATAATCATGAAACTAATTTGACCCGACTCAAGTCCAATCCAACCATCTTCGAGTTGAGTCTATTAATTTTGCAATTCCAATTCAAGTTCTTTTTTGGAACTATCCAAAGTCGAATCTGTTCGATTTCACATGATGTGCTCCCCTTAGTCTTAACAATTAGTGATATTTGAAGAAGTTTAGGCATCCATACTGTTTTGAGGACTAACATGGCTGATGGAATGCTTCTTGAAAACGAACGTGGTTCTTACAACACTAGATATTCTGGCATACTGTTGTAATTTTCTGTGTTCTTAGCACATTTTCAAGATTTTCAAGGAAGAACTTGACTAAGCGTTGGATTCTTATAGCATTAAAAAGGAAAAAGGAAAAAGGAAAAAAACGTGTAGCAAAAACATTAATATACAAATTGTCAACTCTTAATTTTTACCTGCTTATGCAAGCGGTAGAACAGAAAAAAAAAAAAAAAGTAATTCACTTGCTGTCCAAGAAGAGGAGCTCTCTCTCTCTCTCTCACACACACACACAGAGAGATGAAGTTTAAACAGCATCACTTATTTACAAAGCTTAGAAGCTACAGTATTGTAAGCAAGGTCTATTTCCTCTTCTGTCATCTCAATTGTTTCATCACTGTCATAGGCTGCTGCATCACTAGAAACAACTCCGGTTCTTCCATCAACACCCCTCTCATTTTCCCGAGTCTTCAACTTTTTCTTCTTCACTGAAGAATCATCATCTAAACTGCCAAGTTCCACCTCATAAATTTGTTTACAGGCCATAGCTTGCTTGTAAAGATCTTCATTAGGTAGCAAAGCCGAACCATGTCCACTGCCCTCTAGCTTTGCCAGCTCCTCGACCACCCGAGGGATGAAATTCCACTGCTCAGTCATTTGCTGGATACCCTAAATACAAGTTCACAATACATAAACGGAAAATGAGTGAATATGCAACATCTATAGTTATTTCTAATTAAACAGAACACACTAGGTTAATAAGAAAGTATGGCTCTGAACTTTTAAAATCCATTATCCATTCATCTAGTAATTGTCACATAAACGATACAAGGACACAACTTTCAGCAAGTCTATGAAGGAAAAAGCAGCATGAATTTGAACAACTGTACTTCAAGTAGAAGTTCTAGAGTTTTTTTTTGGTTAAACTTGGACCACTCTCTCCATCGCTCTACCTCTAATATCATCTAAAGCAATTGAACATAATTCCCGCGGAAACCTATCTAACCACACTATTTTACTTTTCAAAGAGTGAGCTACATTTGCCAACCGATCAGCTGCAATATTAGCTTCACAATAAATATGCGAAATATGATCAAAATCGCGATCCAGATCGTCGGATCGCACAATCTTACAATCCAATATGGATGAATCAATCCGGATCGTATGAAAATCGTTCGAGTAGCAGGATCGGAGTAGGATCGTACAGAATCATAGTAGGATCGTGGTAGGATCGTTTGGCTTGTTAGACCAAAAAATCAACAAATTATCTGATTATTTAATGATTCAACACCAAATTTTGACAAGTATTGCTACATTTAGCTAATTATTTAGAGAATTTTTTTAGTTTATTTTTTCAAAATGTTAAATTTGGTTATTTTAGAATTATGAAGCCTATATTTTATAAGCAAATAAAAATAGAAAATTGTAAATACATACACTTTAATATGTTGTTAGAATATTTTACATTATTATTTATTAATTTTATACTTATTTAATATTGATTTTTAACAGTTCCTTTACTTTTACATATATACTTAGCCATTTTTTAAAGAATTTTGTAGAATCTTACGATCCTCAATCCAACCCTACGATCTGATCCTATGAACTCCTAAAATGATCCAACATAGGATTCCGATTACAACAACCTTGATATATAAATAATATCTGCCTGCCTGATGAATTCTAGATTCCAAATTGTTAGTTGCTAGTGTGGAAAGTGTGCACTGGAAAGGGCCTAAACAGAATCAAACAGAACTCTGCCCAGATTTTGAGCAAAATCCCTTTATGAAACAACGATATACCTGCTTTTGCTCCAGAGAATCCATGGCATCTTGTAAACAAGTTAGGATCCCTTCAGCAGCTATTTTCTTTATCTCACTTGCCTCTGGCTATTAAAAGCAAAAAAGGATGAACTAAGATAAGGTTCATACAAAAAATATCATCAGTCTTGTACACAACTAGGCAAAAATTAAGAGTGCAGAGCCTTTTAATACATCAACCTCGTGACAGGTCCCTCCCCCATGCCCCAAACAACAAACAAAAAAGGATATATTGCCCGTAGTCTGACAGCTATTCTGTAACATTTAAAAAATGAATTGTTTTAAAACATCACATATAATTTAAATGATGGAGATCCATATCATACAAAGGAAGATGTGGGAGTATACGAAGCTTTACAAGACCTAAAAACAGTCACAAAGTTCAAAGTAAATCAAATTGAAAATTCTGTTGGCACATTTCAGATAAATTGGCTATTGAGGGTAAAGGAGAACCACAAAAACTATAATGAATATATAAAACATATAACATTGCCAGTGCAGCTTTACCTTTTCTTCTTGGCTCACCAGCCATGAGATGGTTTTAGTTAAATCATCAGTTGCCCACTTCTTTACTTTAGAAGGAGAGAAATGCGCTTTAGCAGGATTAGAAACTCCACTCTGCCGTGGAGGCTCTGAAATCTGAACAAAATGAAAAATTGATTTTGAGCTTCCAACTACAGTAACAATCCAGCTAAGCTTACACAATATGATGCTTATGAAAACCCGAAGCTTTAGTGCATATAGATTAAATGTCAATTCAATGAAACAAATACTTGGGTTCATGCTCAAATATCAATAACAACCTTGGCTGACGCAGAGATAGTTGGCTTTGCATGTGATCCTCTTTCTCCTAGCTTCTGAGATTTCCTAGACACAAATGGCTCTTCATCTGCAAGCATGTTGAGTTAAAGAATTAGCCTTGTTAAAAAGTATGTCCTGCTTAACCACACAAGCATAAATAAATGGGCATTTACTCTTGAGTTTTGATCTAAGATTATAGCACCTTGTCTATTTGATTTGGATGGATGGGGGCTAAAGACCAAATGTGCTTGAAAAGATTACCATTCTACGAACAAATTTCAATAACTAATCTCATGATTATTATTGATCTTAAGATACACAACATTCACATCAACATATACTGTAGCTGAACTGAGCCAGAAGAGAGGGGGGGGGGGGGGGGGTGGGGCGTTGTTATGTGCCATAAATATAGGCCATGATGGACCACAGTTCTCAGAAACCCAGCTCTAACATACATAAAAAACCCTTGGAAAGATTGGACTGTAGATGTCCCCCTACCATTAAGACATCATTTTCAATCTTTTCAAGAACTAGATGGAGGCCACCACAATGCACAAGATCTATCTAACTAAACTCCTGCTGTACAGCATATTATTGGGAGTCCAGTCCTTTGAAGTTTTATTAACACTTCGTTACATGTGCTGCATGGGTATCTTATGTCGCATTGCAAAGTCAAATGCAAGGTGGATTTACAAAGAAAGGAAAACAACACTTTTTGCTCTTTTATATACAAATGTTAGCTGATCATTATATGAGGATTGGGAAAGGGAATGCTTCTGTGATTCTGAACACAGCTCGATCATCATTTTCAGATAACTTATTTAATAATTTAGAAAGTTGAAAAATCATAATTATCCCAATCATCCGATCATGCTGTCTTGTGGGGGTCTAAGTGTTGGGAAAAGCCCGTTTAGATTTGAAAACATGTGGCTTGAAAGTGACGGGTTTGTGGAGCTGGTGAGAATTTGGTGGGAGTCTTATGATGTGTCCAAGTCCTCGAGTTACTGTATTGCCCGAAAGCTGAAACTCTTTAAAGAAGACCTCAAAAAATGGAATAGAAAGGTCTTTGGTCTTATCCAAGAAAGAAAGCAGAGTATTCTGAATAATCTACTGGATTTGGACAAGGTAGAGCAGATGGGTTCCATTTCAGCTACCCAAAGGGTGGAGAGAGAAGGCCTAAAGGGGCAAATTGGTCAGATCCTCAAGATGGAGGAAATCTCGGGCTATCTGGCTTAAAGAAGGAGACCGCAACACAAAGTTCTTTCACAGGATGGCCTCATCTCACTATAGGAAGAACAGAATTTCCTCCATTGTTATTGACGATCGTGTTCTCACAGAGGAGGAGCCAATTAGAAGGGGTATTGTTGATTACTTCTCTACTCTTTACTTAGAGCCGCGAGGTTGGAGACCAGGAGTGGAGGACATCATTTTGAACAGTTTGAACGGGGAAGAAGCCACTAGCCTGGAGTCCCCTTTCTTGGAGGAGGAAGTGGAGAGAGCCTTAGAGGCGTGTAACGGGGATAAAGTTCCAGGCCCGGACGGGTTTTCTATGGCCTTTTTTAAAAAATGCTGGACTGTTCTGAAAGCGGAATGTGATGGCAGTGTTTGAGAGTTTCCATAGAGAGGGAGGCTTTGAACGAAGCCTCAATGCTTCTTTCATTGCCCTCATCCCTAAGAAGGAGGGCGCGGCCTGCATTAAGAACTTTCGCCCCATTAGCCTGGTAAGCAGTGTTTATAAGCTACTCGCTAAGGTTCTTTCCTTAAGATTAAAGAAGGTTATGGGCAGTATTATTTCGCCTAGCCAAAATGCTTCTGTAGAGGGAAGACAAATTCTGGATGCGACTCTTATTGCTAATGAATGTATTGACTCTAGACTCAAACAAAAAATGAAGGGGCCTGGTCTGTAAGCTGGATATTGAGAAGGCATTCGATCATGTTAATTGGAGATTCTTGCTGGGTATGTTGGCAAAGATGGGTTTTGGGGACTGTGTGGAGGAGGTGGATCCTGTCGTGTATTTCCACTGTTTCTTTCTCGGTCCTCGTTAACGGATCCCCCGCAGGCTTTTTTCCGTTCAGTCTAGAGGGTTGAGACAAGGGGGATCCCCTATCCCCCCTCCTCTTTGTGTCGCTATGGAGGCTCCAAGCCGCTTCATGTGCAGGGCCAAGGAGGTTAGCCTTATCAAAGGCTTTCAAGGGGGGCAAGAAGGGGTGATAGCATTGTGGTCTCTCATCTTTTATTTGCTGACGATACCATCATCTTCTGCGACTCCCACAGCTCGCCAGCTTCGCTTTATCCGATGCATTCTTGTGTGTTTTGAAGCGGTGTCAGGGCTAAAGATCAATTTGACTAAGAGCTGCATATATCCGGTTAGGGCATTACAGGGGTTGGATCTTCTGGCCAACACTTTGGGCTGCAAAGTGGGATGCTTCCCCTCATCTTACCTAGGTCTTCCTTTGGGAGCTAGTGCGAGATCCATTGGGATTTGGGATCCGGTGGTGGAGAGGTTTCATAGCAAGCTTTCAGGATGGAAAGGCCAGCTCACTCTTCTTAAAAGCTCTTTGGCCAATCTCCCCACCTATTTCATGTCTCTCTTCACGATTCTGAAGACAGTGAGCAGACGATGAAAGAAAATTCAAAGGGACTTTCTTTGGGCCACGAGGGTGATTGCAGGAAATTTCACCCGGTGGCGTGGGATAAAATTAACAAACCTCAGTATCTAGGGGGCTTAGGGGTGAAGGACTTGAGGATCTTCAATACAGCTCTCTTAGGGAAATGGTTATGGAAGTTCGGTGATAGTGACAAGGATTTATGGAAGGAGATTATTGTGGCTAAGTATGGGAGAGAGACTGGGGGCTGGTGTTCGGGCAGCGCTGAAGGGCCGATGGGCTGTGGGCTATGGGGTTATATCAGAAGAGATTGGAGACTTTTTAAGGACCGATGTAGGTTTGTTATTGGGAAGGGTGACAGGGTGAATTTTTGGGACGATATGTGGAGTGGGGATATGCCTCTGAAGATGAAATTCCCTAGGCTTTACAGTTTGGCTACAAACAAGACGGCGTGGGTTAGTGAGTATGTTGTAAGCACTGGGAATATGACTGTTTGGACTCCTTCTTTTAGAAGAGATTTCTTTGATTGGGAGCTTGAGGAGGTGGACTCATTTCTTAGCCACATTAATAATTTTCGGGTAGTGGAAGGAAGAGAAGATCAATGGCTATGAATGCCGGATAAATCATCTTTTTCGGTGAGCTCTTTTTACAAGAGTTTGTTTCCTTCCGAAAGCATTCTCTCTCCTTGGAAGCTCACTTGGCATTCAAAGGACCCCCCCCAAAGCCTCCTTCTTCGCTTGGGAAGCTTCTTGGAAGGCCATTTTAACCGCGGAAAATATGAGGAAGAGAGGACTCCTGATGGCTAGTAGATGTTATTTTTGTAAGAACAATGAAGAAAAAGTGGATCATGCCCTCATTCACTGTCACGTTCCTTGGAGCTGCTGGAACCTCGTTCTCACCATTTTTGGAGTTACATGGGTCATGCCAAATTCCGTCAAAGATCTACTTTTAGCTTGTGAAGGGTGCATCCTTCCTAAAGAAATTAGGAGAATTTGGAGATTAGCCTCCATCTGTCTTTTGTGGTGCCTATGGAAAGAAAGAAACAGTCGTGTCTTTGAGGATCGGGAGCTTTCTACTCCCTTCCTTAAAGATGCCTTTTTGCGTTTACTATTTTTTTGGGCCAAAGAGGCTTTTCCTGTAAATGTTACTTCTTTTGTTGACTTTTTGGAGTCGTTAAGACCGATGTAATCCTTCTTGAGTTTTTGCCCTTTTGCCCTTCTCAGGCTTCTTAATATATACTCCTTACTTATCAAAAAAAAAATAATTATCCCAATCTTAGTTATGCATGTCCCAACTCAAGCTCTGCAGAACTCCAACAAACCTCTATACTTGTCATCCATAAAAGCAGAGCTATTATTGTGATTCCTGCATGTTCTTAACAGGAGGAAAATGAAAGTGAAAGCCATGTGCAACATGTTAATTACATTCATTACAGCAAACAACCAATCTCGATCAAAGTGATATTAAACCACCCCCCCCCCCCCAAAAAAAAAAAAACCCCAAAAAAGATATTAACTAAAAAAATAAAACACAGAGAGAGAGAGAGAGAGACCTCCGCTGGCTTCATGGGAAATATTTTGCCTCCGCCATGCTTTCCCAGCATGCATTAGGTAACTTTCGATATCAACAAGCTTCTTTTGGGTGTAACACTCTGATATCCACTCCTAGGCCAAAAAACAGTTGAGATCATCAGTTTCATAGGACGTGTTTGGTAAAAGGCCAGAACTGGTTCAATAGAGTACAAATGACCTGATTTTAAATCTTTTAATGTTTGGTAAATAACTTTTAGTAATATTGACGAATGCATTTGTTCCTAAAAATGCTTAAAACCTAAACAAAGTCAAACTACGGGGAGTTGGTTTTCCCAAACAAGAAAAAAAAAACAGATAACTTAATGGGACCCAGCCAAACCTAAAAAAACTAGATAACTTAATGGGAATGGACCCAACCAAACCAGTTTTGAAGAATTCCCAAACAGCCTCTTAGAGATCAACAGTTTCTTACTTGCATGGAGTAACATTCACTAAATAAAATAGTAATTGAATTTAAGCATGAGAGGCCCCAAAAAAGATGGTTCCACTAGCATGAAGGGAATCTGAAAATATGTCTGAACTGACACATCAAATGGTCATTTAATGCCAATCACTAATTGGAGTATCTAACCTGAAAGATAAAATGTGTGCCTTGAAGTAGATAAACAGATGTGCATAAACATCAGAGACATGCACATATAATATGTGTATGCATGCATGTGTTTATATGTTAGTGGGAAGTAAAGAATTAAATGAAAGACAGGAAAAAAGTGTACAAGGGAAGGGAAAATAACTCCCCTAATGATAGTATGAGAGCAACTAAAAAAGAAACATTCCAAGCACATATATGAAATAATCAGACATACAGAAAGTATCACAGTGGACTCCTAGTGGGAGTGGGTACTCAATAATGAACTCCAATCAGAAGGTCCCTCTCAGCTAAAGAATCAAAGGGTGATGTACCATCACCATACAACATAAAGAAAAGGTAAAATCCAGTGCCATAGCTTTGTCAATTTCAAACAGGGATGAACCACACAACATTAAATGAAATGCCCGATCTCCTTTAGTCAAAGTTCTTCTGAATTCCAAATGAAAGTGGTAAGGTCCTGCCATAGAAGAGCCCCCTACCTGCTGGCTTAAAAAACAAAACCTTATATCACCTAAATAATCCTTGAAATCCCCATCACTCATCTGATAAGAATCAGAAGAGCATTGCTGAAGAAGCAGTCATTCACACATTAAGTTTTAGATGGCCTTGACAAGAGATGAACAAAGTCCATGAAGACATCTGAGTATCTAACTGCGAACGAAGATATAATTGCACTCTATCCCTGAATTTTTATTTTTTAAATTATTCTAAGTAGCACTCTTATCCTTGGTAATATAAACAATGACTCCTCACCATCAAAACCAAAGAAAGACCCTATCAAAATCCTTCCAGCAATGAAACAATGATTTCATACCTGTACTGAATAATCCAATGATTTATTATACTAAATAATCCCCAAATAAATGCTCTAAAAAGCAGAGGAACACAACCATCTTAACCTTCCAGAGCAGCAACTTGGATAAAAGATGTGCTACGGGACCATTTTATCCCCCATGCCTCTTCATCATGTTGCATGTGTTAACAATCTACATAATGAAGATCCAACATTAGGCTTGGATCTTAAAGGCAGCCTTAGAATGGAAGGATGAAAGTCAAGGCACAGATTTCATTCACAAGTATCTAACATAGTTGGATTGTGTCCCACCAAGAAAATTATTTATAAACTGACCACTTAAAAGCTAATTTCAAAACAAAACAATGGAAAGGCTCGAAATTGCACAAATCAGAGGGAGAAAAGAAAATAACAGTAACTGCACATTATATTGGACTGTACAGACATTAGATAAAAGATGTAAGCCAACATTGAAGATGAAAACCATATCTTTTTCTTTTCCTAAGTGAAGATAAAACCATAACTTTAACAAATAAGGTTGCTTCTGAATTAGAATAAAGTTTAAAGAGAAACAAAGCATTAAATCAAGTTTTCTAACTTGGAAATTCAGAATAAGTTTAAGATTAATAAAGTCTAGGCCCTCTAGGACTGCTAACAAACTGAATGCAACACGAAGTTGACAAGCAAATGAAGCATCATAGAATCTATTCAATGACGTTTGGTTGACTTAATATTAAACAACTTCAAGGATCAAGTACCTCCAAAACATAATAAAAGTAAATGACTCATCAAAGACTCTCATGATGTACATTTGTTTTCCTTCAATCAGATATCAAATAGAATGCTTCCCAGTTCCCACACATCACAAAGTTTTGAATAATTATAAACAAATCATACATCAAGAAGAAAAGAGTTAACCTTAGAAACAATAGTTCCACTATCTGCCTCAACTTGTCGAAACTTTGGGGTATTTGGAAATGCACAAACTAGGAGGGTGCAATCTGAGTTCCAGTCAGGTTGATATTCTGCACCCATTTCCAAGGCCTGAGACCGTAATGCACTGCGTTCAGGATTAACAAACCCTGACAGTACAAATACAACCCCATCCTGCGCAAATCAAGACCATAATCTCAGTTCTTTTGAGAAAAATAAAATCACAAAACCATGTAGATTGGTAAAGTGAATTTTAGATTACTTGAATACCAGAAGTTTGGAGAAGTTCCTTTTATCCAGACTCAAGGCAGAAGATCTTCCATTTCTTTCATTTCTCTTGGAAGGAGTACTAACAGGATGTGCCTTGCCACGTTCTTTGGCTTGTTCAGCTGTTTCACCTTCATTACTTTCCACATGTATACCAACATCAGCTGGCTTCTTTCCATGAGATTCACTCTCGTTCTCTCTCGAACTCATCCATGAAGGAAGATTTCGTCTCTTGGCCTTATTAGCACCATTATTAGGGCTAGTCCTCGAATCAGACATGCCAAAGAACACTTCTTAGGGGCTGCAAATCTTCCAATCGCAAACTAAACTGAATGGATGAGTGTGTTTACATAAAATCTTTCTTCTAGTCATACATAAAGATGAAATCTAGAACTCCAAAGACACGATCCATCAAGATTCCACAAGGGGAAGCTGCTTGAGTAAATATTACAACCTGCACAAATCATTCCAGCACGAAAAACAATAAAGAGGAAATACTACAATTATTATTATATTGAACCACTTTAAAAAACAAATCCCCTATGAAAAAAGAGCAATAAAATTCAAAATGAACTAAGATTATCTTCATTATATATTGTAGTGCCTTGTTCCAGCATGTTGAATGAACAATAAACTGTTCAACCAGTCCAGTTTATTAAGATTTCTGAGTTATGGTATGAGAATTTCTGTTAATTTCTCACTAACTTAAGTTGTATATGATACATGCAGTGTAATAATTATCTTATATAAAGAAATTTACTGCATGACCAAAACACTTCGTATAGAATATGATGAAAAGGGAAATAGGATTGAAGGAAATAGACAATGTGGACCGTAATCTGGCTGGTAAAACAGTTAGACACTTTATTCATGTCCTTGGGACATTTAGAAGGGAAAAAGAAAAGGCATATTCCACCTGCCAGGAGGATAATGTAATGCACATGCGTCCAATTCAATAAGGTGGCATTGTATGGATAGCATCAAATAATTAGAAACTCACCCATCTGCTTTTGTAAGTTCGTCAATTTTCTCTTGCTTACCATCCATTTTTCGCTTCGAAAACAGACGAATATAATGATGTTTAATTTCATGTTTTCATGTCTTATGGCTCTCCAAAATATGAGAAATTCAGTCCAGATAAGTCAAATCAGTATATTAGGTTATGGCACTTGAAATTTTCATTTTCATTCTCTGAATATCTATAGCCCTTAAAATGAAAAAATTATTTTCACAAATTTAATGTATTATTGTATATTTTCTCACCAACAAAATAAAATATGGCAAGGCACAACACTCCTCTCATGCTCAAAGAAATGTGCCAGACAACCAATGGGTGCATAAAATTTCTCTGTTGGTGGAAAATTTTTGCATCCAATACAAGGCCAAACAATTCAAGAATGCTACGGGCTCTTTCAAATATTTTCCAGTATAATTTTTTGTTGGTGGACAAATTTTGCATCAAATATATGGCCAAAATATATAGTATGTAAACTTTTTTTCTCTATTTCTAAGGTGATGAAGCCAACCAAGAGAAGCCATGTCAATTTGGACACAACACTCCTCTGATGCTCCAAGAAATGTGTCAGACACAACCAATGGGTGCCTAAATTTTTTCTGTTGGTGGACAAATTTTGCATCAAATACATAGCCAAAACAATTCAAGAGGCATTTTTTGATAAGTAATAAGTAAATTGTATGAAAGGCGCCCAAGGGGGGCCCTCCCATTTACAACAGAAAGAGACCAAATTAGGGTCTCATGTCACCCAAGAAATCTACTAAGTCATCCCCTGAAGGGGCTCCCATTAACCCATACATACAATGTAAACAAAAAAAGTGCTCCTAAGTTCCTAACTCTATAGGGGGCAGCTTCTTTTAAATATTTTTCCAGTATAAGATCCATAACCATAGAGAACTATCTATTTATATATTATTATGTCCTTGTCATAGCCATATCCTACTTTTTAAGAACATGATGCATAGATGGTGCTTATGTTTAGTGCCAATGGAGCCACTTTAACCAACTGGCAACCTTGTCCACTTTCCATTTGAGTTGCAACCATGGTGATGAGAAAATTTGTCTGTCTCCACAAGCCACGAAGATAGCACAATTATTCACAATAATATATGTCAACTCTAAGTGAAGCAATCATGGATCTTCTCTCTCTCTCTCTCTCTCTCTCTCCCTCTTGAATTATTCATCAAGGGAACCCCAAATGCGTAGAGAGATGAGAAATGTAAACCTAACAATTTACATCATCAGAAAGATGAATCCAAACGACATCAAGATAAGAGCTACTCATGCAATTACAGTTTCAAAGCATAATTGTAAACACTAAAGCACATCGTGTGTTTGCATATGGACTAAAAATCACTTTACTACCCTGCATTTTGGCAAAAATGTCACCTTGGACCCTCTATTTGAAATGCAACAAATAAGGGCCTCAATTTTTGACTTTGTGTCAATGTAAGACAATTCGTAACCAGCGTTAACAGAGATGGACAGAAATTTGTCCCGTGTCATGTTTGGCAGTGCACCTCAAGACCTTAATTGAAACTTCTTGAAAAAACTTTAGGGCCTCAAACTGAAATGTTTGAGAAAATTCCAGGACCTTAATTGAAAACTTTCGGAAAAATACAAGGTGAAAACTTGTGCCAACCAACTCATCACGCCCGTGGCTATTTTCCATCCAATCCTTTTCCATCAGAAATTGTCACGCATTCACATGAATTTAAAAATCGATAAGTGTTGCAATTGAAAGCACTAAGGCTTTAACTGAAATTTTGAAGAGAAAAATGCAGGGCGCCAAAGTGTGCATTTTTTTCCCTGTTGCCTCTACATACACGAATACATAGACGCTATTACTAAAAATTGGCATGACTGCTTCCAATATTAAGTTGCAACAAACATCTAGGTCTTATTTAACTGAGAAACAGTCTAACGCTATCACTCAACGTGCATCAGTTAGGGTTTGGTGAGTATGAAATTATCAGTACTCAAAGCAAACATGTATTAAATTCAACCTCAAATTCATAGTTACAGTTGAATCATGAATGTACATATTTTTCTTTTTTGATAAGAAAATGTTATATAAAAATCGCCAATGGATCGCAACCCGTGTACTTGCAATCGGTGTCGGAAAATACTTTGGTTTCATAACTCCGCCTAAATCACGTAACTTATAAGCTATGTGTGGAGACAAACTTCAGCATACCTCAGATCACCTCCCACGAACTGCTCTGATTTGTGAAAGCGTTTCTGCACAGAACAAGGGGGTTGCATTCGGCAATAGTTTCCAATGGCATCCATTCTGCAATAGTTCGCGATGGTTTGAAGGACCTTGGGCTGCAAGTCGGGACCAGCAACCCGGACCCGGCCCGAACTTTACGAGCGTGGGCAGCTTATATTGCAACTCTAGACAGGCTTGCGCTCCGTTCTTCAAGCCCAAGTGAAATTCTGCCTGGGCCTAGGCCAGGGGTTCGGGAACTGAATTAGGTCCTTTCTCAGCGCTCAAAATTCAGTTGTCTGGAAGATGTTTATAAGCTATGCACTCTTTTGTTCAAACTATATATACCACAATATATATATATATATATCAACCTCATGAATGCAATGTGAGTAATATACAATGTTAAATGTTAGTCAACGGATACTGTTCATACTTCATTTGGTCAATTCTTATGGTGGCATAAGGTTTCTATGTGTCTATATATATAAACTAGTAATCTTAGGTGCCAATTAATGTTAATAATCCTATCAGTTCAGTTAATTAAGAAGCTTTGGCCATGGACATTAACAAAATGCTTCAGTTTCCCATCTTTTAAAGATTAATTAACTACCCAAATTCATTTTATTTTATTTTTATTTTTAGAAGTGAAACCAACTTTAGTTAGTTCTTATATTTAGATGGTTAGTTCACCAGTTACTTTAAAAACTTAAATTATTAAAAAATGTATCAATGTATATCAAGTTAAATCTTTTTTCACGTATAATCTCATCTTATACGTAGTGACAAAACAGAAATCTGATACCATATTAGATCACTAGTTACACTAAAAACTTAATTTTTTTAGATAAAATAGTGTTTAACATAAACACAACTTGTCAAACGAGGCCTCCACCGGAAGGTGTGTTGCATAGTTGCATGAAAATGCCTAATCAAGCGTGAGATTTCATTTTTAAGCATGATGGCCACAAGTGGATACATATAAATTTAGATAACCCTAATCAAATGGTCCATCCCAAAGATGCCTCATAGAAATTGTTGTTGTTACTTGAAATATGATGCCCCAATGTAGATTTTTTAGAGATTTATCAGATTAACAAATCCATGAGAGATTTGATGACCAAACCTTTTTTAAAGTCACCCATCCAGATTAATTTAGCCAGGCTAATCAACCATGTGCAAAGTGATAATATATATATATATATATATATAAATGATCCGGAGAGGAAGAAATTCTAATAATTATGTGTGTACAGAAATTTGAATTAAAATCGTGTATAGAATATATGAATTTTTGCACATTAGAGAATATTAAATCCATGATGGGAGTAAGAAATTAATATAAAGATATATAAAGCTTAGATAGATATATAGAATGTAGAATACCATTTGTATTAGGTTTTTAGACTTAGTTTTGCACATAATGACTTAGGATTGGCAACGATAGGAATGGCAAAGGGCAGGGTGCATCTTCCCTAACCCCGCCCCCGACTCCGATTCTGTTTACATTCCTTCAATCTCATCTTGTCTCGTCGCACCCTGGTCTGAATTTCAATTTTTTTAAGTAAATTAAAAAATCTATTTTGGGAGATAAATTAAAATCTTATTGGCAAAATATCTAATACAACAAAAAATAATATTAGTGTGATATGAAAAACTTTAAAACTAAATTTTTATAAGTGTGATTTATTGATAAATATAGTATATATAAGGAAAATAACAAAATTTGAAATATAAACAAGGTGGGGTCGAGGTGGGGGTGACCATCTCTCGACTCTATCCCGAACCCAACAGAATTTTAAAAATTTCATTTCAATTTTATATATAAACACTCCATATTTATTCTATTAAAAACGAAACAATGCATAACAAATTGTCATCCTAATAATAAATTTTGCATTCCTCCTCCCTATTTGTCAAAATAAGGACAGAAAAAGCATAGAAAATAGTCATGAGGATGAAAAAAATTTGATCAAGTCATCAGTATATAGTAGAATAAGAACATCCATATTGCAACAATCAAAGATGTGTTGAAAACATAAAGCATCTCCTTGAAAGTATCAAGTTAATTCTTCAATTTTCCTTTCATAAACAAAAAACGAAGAAAAGAAACAATTGCCCCTCAATTTTTTATTTGAAATTTATTTATACTATTCAAATTTTTTTTTACAAATATATCATTTTACTTTATATTTCGTCTCTCTAAGTTTAAAACTTTTTATATTCTACCTTTCTTTTAATTTTAATTTTAATTTTAATTTGACCCTTAGTGAAATTTTTATTAACTTTTTTATTTTTTTTTGTATAACTTAAATCTTTTTTTAAGTATTTCTTTTTTTTTTAATTAGAATTTGTGTCTAAATTATGAGGTTTTTGTATCAATATTTTTTTTTTTATCAATAAATCACACGACTGCGCACAGTTTACCCTTTACCCTTAAGGGGGCTTAAACCCTCAACCTCTCACAAGAAAAATTGGAAAAGAGTATTAGCCACTAAAATTTATTATTAGCAATTTAATTTTAGTTGGCAAAACTGATTTAAATTAGTTTAAGCTTAGGTCAATTTTTTATAATAAGTCCCGATTAAAAAAAATTGAATGACTTCACTCTAGATAACCACCTGCCATATGCATATCCCTAGACAAATGGACCAATTCACACCACATGAGGAATAGATATCACATAGAGATATAGTTGATCCTCTTATAATTAATAAGTTTTCTTGTTACTAAATTTTTTTATACATGTATTTGATTTTTGATTAAAAAATAAGATTTTATATACAACTTTTCAATATCATTTCATTTTTTTATTAAAAATATAATTAATATTTAACTTAAGATATAATTTTTAAAAAAATATCTTGTTGAACTAAAGAAATTGTGTTTTTTATGTTTCAATTTTCTTCATTTATAATATTTTTTATTTTAATTATATAGAATTAATAAGTATAATTTGCATGATATGTCATAAATAAAATATGTATAAATACATATATAAATATTTTATCTCTCCAATAATTAATATTATATTTACTTTTTTAAAAAATAATAATTATTAATTATACACTATAAAGCTAAATTGGTTCTTCAAAAATTGATTAATTATTAAATATTATTAACTCATTAAATATTAATTATAAAAAAATTAAATATACTATCAAACGCACTTAAATAATAAGTTTTATCCCTAATGGGTCAACTAAGAGGTCACCTTTCAGTTGCCTATCTGAAAGAACGTGAGCTAATTTTTTTATCCACGTGTCTTAGTTTAATCCGAAAAATGTGGTCCCAAAAAATTACGGCTGCGTTTGTATAATGATTCAGGTGTGATTTTTTAAAAAATGTTTTTGAAATGTGTTTCAGAATTTTGTAATTAATTTTTTGAAAACTGTGAAAATACGTTTGGTTATCCTATTCAGAATTCAGTTTTTGAGTTAAACACTGTGAAAATGTATTTGGATATAATATTTGAATTTAAGTTTCTGAGAACAAAACTATGAAAATACATTTTGATCTGAAATTTGATTTGATATTTTTTAAGATAAAAAATAATAAAAATACATTTAGATAAGTTATTTTTTTAAATTTCTTTCCAAAATAATTTATGTTAATATTTTTATGTTCCTTATTTTTGAAGAGAGAGAGAGAGATTTTTATTTTTTTTTGTATTTTTGTTCTTAAAAAATGAAAATGATAGCGTTTTTGTAAAACCTGTATGCTTGGATTTGTTTTTATTTTTAATTTTAGTGGTTTCAACAACAAAAAAAATTAAAAATACATGTGCGTTATCTAGTAATTTTATTTTTTAATGAATTTAAAATTTTAAAATTAAAAATACTATTAGTTGTTTCCTAAAGAGAGGCTATTATCAGATTTTTTTATGTTTATTTTTGAAAATTCATTGCTAAAGGAATTTATGTTAATATTTTTATTTTTTAAAAACAGGAAACAATTTTTTAAAAAGTATTCAATTCTTCTTTAAAACGTGTCTTTTAGGAACATTTTTTAATAGATATTTTCAAAAATGGAAAAAAATTATAATCTATCTATTAATTATTATTTTTATTTGATTTTACTTAATTGAGATATTATTAACAAAATATAGATATAAATAACCAAAAAAATATGAATAAAACGTCATCAATTCTAACCATAAATAAATGAGATGTAATCATTTTTTTTTCAATTAATACTTAAATAGAGATATTATTATTTTTATCATTTCATATTTTTCAAGATCACAGAGCAATTTAATAATTACTTTATAGTTTTAAAAATGTTATGTAAAAAGTAATCAAATTATTTTTAAAAATAAAAAGTGGGATGCAAAAATATTCAGAATGTTTTTAAAATAATGTTCAGGATTTTATTTTAGGATATGACTAAATAAACAAATTTTTAAATATGATTTTCAAAAAATCTGTTTTTGGATTTATATTCAAACAGAATCTACATATTCTCATGAAATTTTGAACTAAAGACCGGCCGTCTTATAAGATATTTATTACCTAACAGTATTAATAAGATTTTAGTTACTCATTCAAAATGTTGGAATCTAACATTATGTTTACATAGAAGGAATTGAAAAAAAAAAAAAAAAGAAAGAAGAAGAAAAGAGAGCTTATATCATGTTTATTTTAAAAATTAGGAAAGAAAGAAAAAAAAAAAAGGGAGGGAGGAAGAAGGAGAACTTAACTTTTATTTAAGCAATTTTGTTATCCCTCCAAAAGTAGGAGGAAATGGAGGGAAAGAAAATAATGATTTAATGAATTTTTAATAATACCAATATTATCCTTAAAATTATAAAAGTCAAAATAAAAATGACACATCTATCTTAAGGCATCCAATAATAATAAAACAATATAAAATATTTTCTTTTCCTTTCTTTCTTTTATCATTCTCAAATAAGATAAAATGATTATATTAGTCTTTTCTCTCATTTCCTTTCATTAGTTATCCAAACATAAAGGAGGGATTACTCTCTCCTCTTCTCTCTTTTTCTTTTTCTCATAACTAATACTCTCATCTTCTTTTATTTTCCTACTACTTATTCAAACGAATTGTAAGTGTTGATACCCAGTTTAGATACATTTAGCAAGAATATTAATAAATAAATAAAAATACGAAAATTGGTCCCAGATGTGTAAATTGTACCGACTGTCACAATTGTTTTACCATTTCTCTTTAAAAAACTAAAATAAAGTGCAGTCCAATATAGAAGATATTTGTGGTGACGTTGCTTAGAGCTTTGATTAGAATTAACATTTTTATAAGTAATTATTAGTTTTTTAGTTGAAATTACGGCTTGACGTTGCTTCTGAATGGCCGTCTGCAGACGTAGAAAATCACTTGGCAAAATGTTAAAATTCCTAATAAAATGTTGTAATTTGCAAAATGTCGCTTTCGAGTCATTAATTATCGAAACGATTGATACAATACAAGAGAATGTCATTATCGAAGTGACGAAAGACGATGCAGAAACTTTTGGTGACACTACAAATGGTTTTATTCCTGATCCTACCAAACACCTGTCATCCATATCCACGTATCTGAGATAAACAATTAGATATTCACTGTATCATTTTAATCATATTTTATTATATATATATATATATTATATTCTATTAAAAAAAATTATATTATACATAAAAAATATTACTAAAACAGATTATTACGTCAATATACTGAATTTATTAAGAATTTTTTGTTAAATAATATTTTAATATTAAATAATTTTGATCAATTAAAGACTGATAAGTATATAAAAATATTTAATAAAATTAATTTATTATACGTATTTTAACTTTTAATTGATCAGATCAATAGTCCGGAACTCTTCAATAACTTCTTGTCATTGCAAAAAAACTTACTCCCAACAGCACGCTGCACGCCAGCTTTCCACAAACAAGAACAGTAATAATTAAAGAAAAAGGGTGGAGAAGCAAATGATGTTACTGATGTCTCCATTTGATCGTTACAGGTTGTGTGTATCTAAAGGAGATATAATAAATCTTGGTGGGGCCTATACTGATCCTTTCAACCGGGCAAGTTGTTCTACTTTATAAAACATCTTATTCTACTTTGTATATTTAATATTTATAATAATATTATAAATATAATATATATATCATTATTTTTTATTTGAATACTTATAATATTTTATTTCAAATTTATTAATTATAATTAATTTAATAAACTAATAGACAAATAAAATTTTAAAAATAAATAAATATCTCATAAAAGAGACTTGTTATGATCATCACAAGGTTTATATAAGTTTGAAAGATAATTTTTTTTTTTCTTAGTGTGAACATGAAAAGAGTTTGGCACCTTAAACTTGTCACAAATCTACCTTGTTGCCAACTCTAGGTGTATATGCTATATCGTGGATGCACATGATTGGAGTGAGCCTAAATGTAACTGACGTGTATGAAAAATACACTTATTTATTGTTTTGAAATATTATTTGTAAATTATGGAAATGCACAATACTTGGTTTTAAATCAAGACAAGGGATCTTATTTTATTTAAGTATGTGTTATAATTTTAATTTACAACATATGTAATATAAATATTATGTGATTATTTATTTTAATTAAAAAATATAAATTAAATAAATTAAAAATAATAAATGTGCATTGTATACATCATACATGTGAGATTGTGACAAATAGCTAATTTAGGTGGAATGATTTGAAATGAAAATAAGATTAAGAGCAAGTTTAAGTAGTTAGACTTACTTTTCTATTTTCTCCAAAAATGGAGAGATTTAGAAAATAAAATAAAAAAGTCATTTAATGAAAAATTTTAAAATACCAAAAAAATTCTTAAATGCTTGAATTAAAAATTAAAATAATTGTCAAATGATTATATATATATATTTTTCTTTTTTCTTTTTTACTCACTATTAAACAAGAGATAATAATTTTCTCTCCTTAATATTTAAATAAGATAAAAATAAATACTTTATTTTCTTTTATTCTTTCTTCTTTTTTTCTCTCATATTTTAAATTATTATTTGTTTTTTTTTTTAAACTTTCAAACGAATTGCAAGACAATATACTTTTAAAATTATTGCTCACTTTATTCAAAATATTTTTTAATATTATTTTTTTATTTTCTGTTAATGTGATTTAAAACACATGTCACGGCATATAATTTTTATTAAATAATAAATTATATGCCATGCTATGCATGCGAGAAATTGAGAAGAAAAAACAAAATCTTGCGGCTTCCCAACCGTGACAAGATTATAATATTAATAAAAATAAAAATTAAATATAAAAAAATATTATAATAATGATAATATCCAGTGGCCCACAAAGAAAGGCAGACGCAAAAAGCCGTTTAGTGGAATTGGAAAATAACAAAGGACTCCCCATGGAGTCCATCACTGTCTTTTTCCTTCTATCTTCTAGAAGAATGCCGCACAATGTAATGGGCAATCTCTATTATAAAGGGCAAACACCCAAACTCAAAAGACCAGCAACAATGTCCGTCCCCTCAGAAATCATAATTTAATTCGTTCTTGCTTCTTCTTGTTCTTCCACATATACAAAGTGACTCGCTTTTCTTACTTCTCTACCGCCTGAATTCAGCCATGGAACTCATTCCGGGTCTTCCAAACGACGTCGGCCTCGAATGTCTAATCCGCGTCCCGTACCAGCACTTCTCTTCTGCTGTGTCTGTATGTCGAAGTTGGAAGGTTGAAATTGAGCTGCCCGAGTTTCAGTTGCATCGGAAGGCAGCCGGGTTGAGCCGATCGGTTGTCGTGCTGGCGCAAGCACGGGTTGACCCGACACGAATTCCCAGTGTGATGAAGTGTTTGGCCACGCCAGTTTACCGGCTCACGCTTTTTGAACTGGAAACTTGTAGTTGGAGTGAGCTGCCGCCGGTGCCGGGCTATTCCGATGGGTTGCCGATGTTCTGCCAGGTTGCCGGAGTCGGGTTGAACCTTGTGGTGATGGGCGGGTGGAACCGGGTAACTTGGGAGGTTTCGAATTCTGTGTTTATTTACAATTTTGTGTTGGGCAGGTGGCGACGCGGAGCTGATATGCCAGGTGGGCCCAGGTCGTTCTTTTCCTGTGCGTCTGATTGCGATCAAATGGTGTTCGTTGCCGGCGGACATGACGATGAGAAAAATGCATTGCGATCTGCAATAGCATATGACGTGGGAAAAGACGAGTGGTTCCCACTTCCTGACATGGCAAATGAGCGGGACGAGTGCAAAGGAGTATTCCACGGTGGCAAGTTCCATGTCATTGGTGGGTATCCCACGGAGATGCAAGGGAGATTTGGGAGAGGTGCGGAAACGTTTGACGTTGCCACCTGGCAGTGGGACCAAGTACAGGAGGACTTCTTGGAAACTGCCACTTGTCCAAGGACATGTGTCAACGGTCAGGATGGGAGGTTGTACACTTGTCGGGGTGGTGACGTGGCGGCACTACAAGATTCTACGTGGCAACCGGTAGCCGAGCTCCCTGCTGAGGTACATGACACATCGTACGTGACAGCGGGGCAGGGTAAAATGTTGGTGATTGGGTCCCCAAGATTTGGTGAGTCCCACAGGGCTTACGTGTTGGATTTAAAGAGTTACACGTGGAAAAAAGTGGAAGCATCGGAGGAATATTCCGGCCATGTTCAGTCCGGTTGTTGTCTGGAAATATAAAGTTTAGAACAGAGGTTGCTTTGCTTTGTATAACGAGTTGATATACAAATGGCGGTGAAGTTCTCTACTTGTTCCCTAGATTTATGTGCGACATACTGAGTCTTGAGTGTCAACAATGGAACACAAGGTTTTGTTATTATGTAATCAAAATAATTTGATGTAAATTTAGAAGTTATTGGTTGGAGTTGCATAAAGAGTTTTTTTATCGGTAGAACTAGGTTTACATATATCTAGGATGATAAATTTTATTCAAATTTATAAATTCGTCCAAATTTGTTTAATAATTAATAAACTTTAAGTGATTCATTTAAAATATAAACTAAATATGACTTGAATGAGAAAATTAATTATTTATATAAGTAAAAAAATGTTTAAAAATGATTTTAAATGAATAATCGATGAGTTGAACAATAATTGACACCTTATTTTCATTTCTCACGATCTCGTATTAACCACTTCCTCCCTCTCATCTATTCGTCTTTTAAACATATATGGTGGTTGTATTTGTTGGTTGTTAATGACGGTAAAAGCTGTGAATAGCGAAACTCAATGACACGAGGAGATTGTGGTGATAAAGGGTTAGGGTCAGGGCTAGCTGAAGACAATTGGAGACCTAAAGCGACTACTCCAAATGAGATTTTTTTTTAAAGTTTAATAAAAATATAAAAAAAATTATTTAATATTAAGATATATAATAAAACTTAATTTTTCATATTAATAATCTGTTAGAATTTAATTAAACTGCTACTTTATTTTTTTTTTATTGCCATTGGAAATAAAAATAAACTAATTAATATTTTTGTTCTTTTTCAACTACAAATAGATTACTTTAATTCAACGTATCGAATATGAATATCACTTGCCAATAACTACTTATCTAATGACATAAAATAAGCATTCTAAGACTAAGTAAAGCCTATGAGTCAAAAGTTGACCTATATGATTTTAAGGACTCGGGATACTTCTACATATTTAAAAAAAAAAAAATTTAAAAAGTTTAGACTTGATAGTGTATAAAATAAAAATATATAATAAGAGAAGATGAAATATGAATTAATGGGTTGAATTTGGGTTAACTTGACCCATATTTTACCCATCTAAATTTGACCCATTAAATTTAGGTTAAATTTAGATTTACCTCCATCTAATTTTTTTTTAAAATATTGTAATGACAAAATCTCGTATACTAGAATAGTTCCAAACTCTCAAAACGAATACTAAATTCACTAACATACTCACTCGATTGTCTAGTCATTTGCTTGCATGTGAAAATGAAATATGCACAATTCATTAGAAATACAAAGGGATTAAGAGAATTTAGTAATCCGAGATGATCCCAATCTCTCATTATAAGTGGGTGTTTGGGAATGTTTGTGTTTGGAAAAGAAAAAACTTTGGAATGCATTTGAAAAAACTATAATAATACAAAAATTGTTTTGACAGTTTGATCAAACGAACAAGTATGTTTTTCAAGATAAATTTTACAAACGCAATTGCAAAAATGTTCATAAGAGGCATTAAATACTTTTTTCTTTGGCAATGTTATCAGCGCTAATTTGTATATGAGATTGCGAGTCTTATCCGTTAGATTTTACAGGAATTGAGTTTTATTCAAAATTAAAGTGGTTGTAATAAATAAAACGTGCTCTTAGTAACATTATTTGTTTATTTTTACTTTTTGATTTTCAATTAATAAATAATCAAGAGGGATGGGTTTATGCATGTTATCTATTAATGATGTTCACATAATTAACAGTATGGATGTATATGGGATCATTAAGTATCCCGTGTTAATTAATTAAGATGGTAAATTGATAATTAGCATACCTCTATGTATCGTCAAATGTAAATTGGATTGGATGCCCAATACTTCGTGCTGGCAAGGTACTTCGTGCATGGGTACCTTGCCAGCACAAATTGAGGAAAAAATATTTGTATTTAGCCGATTTGGATTAGAATTAATAGTGTTCAAGTCCAATACGATTAATATGATTATTAAAGATTTCGTATTAATACGATTATTTTATCATAACTAAGAATTAATAAATAAATAAAAGTTATAATATTATACAAATTTCTTCATTGTCATTGTTGCTTCAATTACTAAGTTGTACTTTTCTAGTATCTTTAATTTTTTCAATTTTGGAATCCTCATATCTCAAATCTCAAGACATCTTATGCAGAAAGATTAAAAAAGGGCATAGTCTTACCTTGAAAGAACGAGAAAATTTTGATTATTTAATCAAATTTTAATTGTCAACGATTCGCTGGTTCACTAAAATCGTTTTAGGTAGAGCTGTCAATGAATCGGATCTTGATCCGATCCGATCCGAGATCCGTTAAGTCCGGATATGATTTTAAAAATAGTGATTCATGACTCGAATCCGATCCGATTATCCCAAATATAAACGGATCGGATATTATAATAGGCTGATCTGATCCGTTTAAAATTATATATATATATATATATTAATATAATATATATAATATAGTAATATATTATATAAATATAATAATATATTAATATATAATTTATTAATTTATATATATATATATATATATATACACACATATATTATACTTTTAAACGAATCGGATATCCGATTATTAACGAATTCGGATATGGATTAACATTCGCCTGATCCGTCGGATTAACGGATTGGATCGGATAGGATTTCTTATTAAACGGATCAGATTTGATTGGCTCTGATCCGTCCGAATTCCGATCTGTTTACAACCCCACCTCCAGGTTATAAGTTCACTTATAAAATTGACTGATTTAATCGATTTACTTCCTTAACTAGTCCTTTACGAAACCAAATTGATCTAGTCTCCGGTTCACCGGATCGACCCACCGGGTCAGGCTGGGTTCAATAACACAGCATCCAATGCCAATGGTTTCATTTACAGTTATAAGAATTCTCTCCTGCCCAGTAAAAACATAATAATAATAATAATAATAATAATAATAATAACAAAATAAAAATAGGCTAGCATAATACATTTAAATACAGTGCTATATCCACCATCAAATTTTAAGCAGCTCTACCACAACCGGATTCTGCTTTCACCCAAATTAGTTAAATAATAATTGTGTATATATATATATATATATATATATATATATATTTCTAGATGTATTCTCATAATCACAAGGGTTGTCACCTCTGCCCTTGAGAAGAAAATTGTTCAGTCTTATTTCCTCCTCTGCCTGTAAACCTTAGGTAAGAATCAAAAAATAATAAGGGCATGATAAATTTTGCTAATTGTCATATGTTTCTTACTTTCTTATTCTATTGGTTTCTTGAAAAAAAAAACATGAAACTGAAAAATGTCCAACAGAATGAACTAGATCAACATTAGAAATTTTCAAGTTTCATATTCAAAGGGAAAAAAGTTTTGGATTAATTGAAAACATTTATTACCTGTTGAAAATAATAACCTGGTAATCAATCAATTAATTGGGCGGAGTAATAAAATTTCAATTACGGCAGCAGCCTCACAGTTTCTGGGCAAATAAAAGAATGAAAAATGTCCAGCAGTTGGTGTTACTTGATTCTCATGCACTTGAACAGGACTGCTGCAAATTTCTTATACATGTGCCGCTTCAAGTACTTCTTCTCTACCTTTTTTCTTCCTCTCATTCCCATTTCCTGCCTTGCCAATGGGTTTTTAAGCAAAAACCCAAGATTTTCAGAAAGAACTTGGGTTCCCGGACGCCCCACAGGATGAAGCAGACCTGTTACATTGTGCTCAACAATCTCTTTTGTGCCTCCAGAATCTGTTCCGAGCCCCTGCACCACAAAAAAAAAAAAAAATTAAGAAACAGAAAGCTTGATCAAAACTTGCCTGTCGTTCTTCCTGTTTATGCAGCCTGCAGAAGAACTAGCAGAGTTTCTCATACACCCCAACAAAACATTAGATACATATCTAGCAAAGCAGGATCACATCCACTCAAAATATGTCCCCCAATAGATTGCCAATGTTCTTGGCCAAGGTTTTTGAAGCATATGTTTTGAAACTTTATGCATAGCAATTTTTATATGGAGTTTAATACCATCCTAGATTAAGTGGTGGAGTCATATAGGTTCACAATTATAATATCACCCTAAGTTTCAATTTTTGTTGATCTTTGGTGAAACCCACTCAGGTTTTGTTATTATGTAATCAAAATAATTTGATGTAAATTTAGAAGTTGTGGGTTGGAGTTGCATAAAGAGTTTCTCTACTGGTAGAACTAAGTTTACGTATATTTAAGGTGGCAAATTTTATTTAAATTTATAAATTCGTCTAAACTCGTTCAATAATTAATGAATTTTGAGTGATTCATTTAAAAAATGAACTAAATATGAGTTGGGTGATAAAATTAATTATTTATATGGATAAAAAATTGTTTAAAAATGATTTTAAATGGATAATCGATGAGTTGAGTAATAATTGATACCTTACTTCTATTTCTCACGATCTCATATTAACTGCTTTCCTCTCTCTCTCACCTACTCTCTATTTACATCTCTTAAACATATATAGTGGTTGTGTTTGCGAATGACGATGGAAGTTGTGGATAGCGGAACTCGATGGCACGAGGAGATTGTGGTGATAAAGGGCTAGGGTCAGGGCGGCTCAAGACAATTGGTGACCTAAAGCCACTATTTCAAATGAGATTTTTTTTAAAAAAGTTTAATAAAAATATAAAAAATTATTAATAAATATAATATATACAAATATTTTTAATGCTTTGTTTTATATATACAAATATATATTTTTGTAATATAAAATTATAATAGTGTTTAAGTAGAAGAGATGTGTATGTTTAATAAAATTCTAATAATAGAAATATTATCTAATCCAATAATTGAGTAATTCTAATAGAATTTATAAAATATAAATTAAGCAATACAAAAACTATAGAATAAAGTTCTTTTAATATAATTATTTTTTTTTTCGAGTCTTTAGGAAGGCCTTATTGATAAAATTAAACTTCTATTCAATATATACACACAAACATTTATGTACACATGCACGCATACAATAAATGATGTTTCAAAAAATGAAGTCTTCTTCAAACTTGTATAGGAAACTACTAAAGTTGATTATTGAACTTAATTTTTCATATTAATAATTTTTTGGAATTTAATTAAACTGATACTTTAATTTATTTATTGCCATTGAAAATAAAAATAAATTAATTAATATTTCTGTTCTTTTTCAACTAAAAATAGATTACTTTGATTCAACGTATCGAATATGAATATCATTTGCTAATGATTATTTATGTAACGACATAAAATATGTATTTTAAAACTAAGTAAAGGTCATGAGTCAAAACTTGACCCACATGATTTAAGGACTTGGGATACTCTTACATACTTTAAAAAAAAGAAATTTATTTTTTAAAAAAATATTTAGACTTGATGGGGTATAAAATAAAAATATATAATAAGAGAATATCAAATATGAGTTAATAGGTTGAATTTAGGTTAATTTGACTCATATTTTACCCACTCAAACTTGACCCATTAAATTTAAGTCAAATTTAGATTTATGTACATCTAATTTTTTTCAAATATTACAATAACAAAATCTGTACACTAGAATTGTCCCCAAACTCTCAAAAGGAACACTAAATTCACTAACATTCTCACTCGATTGTGTAGTCGTTTGCTTGCATGTGAAAATGAAATATGCACATTTCATTAGTACTACAAAGGGATTGAGAGAATTTAGTAATCGGAGATGATCTCAATCTCTCATTATAAGTGGGTGTTTGGGAATGTTTCTGTTTGGAAAAGGAAAAGCCTTGGAATGCATTTGAAAAAACTATCATAATACAAAAATTGTTTTGACAGTTTGATCAAACAATCGAGTATGTTTTTCAAGATAAATTTTACAAACGCAACTTCAAAAATGACATAAGAGACACCAAACACTTTTTTCTTTGATAATGTTACCGAAGCTGATTTGTATATAGGAATGCGAGTCTTATCCTTTAGATCTTATAGGGATTGAGTTTTATTCTAATGATGTTCACATAATTAGCAGTATGGATGTATATGGTTCTCTTTCTACCTCTGTGCTGGGATCATTAAGTGTCCTGTGTTAATTAATTAAGATGGTAAATTGGTAATTAGCATAACTGCATATATCGTCAATTGTAAATTGCATTGGGTGCCCAATACTTCGTGCTAGCAAGGGACTTCATATATGAAGTACCTTGCCAGCACGAATTGAGAAAAAAATACTCGAATTTAGTAGGTTTGAATTAGAATTAATAGTGTTCAAGTCCAATTCATGTAAGATATGATTAATATAATTATTAAAGATCTCATATTTTGGGTTAACTTGTTGATGCATCCTAACTGGAAAAAAAGAGAGTAAAATTTAGAAATTGACGCAATAGTCTAACAAGTTCCTCAAATACCCTTATTCTCAACTTCTTTCTCTCTCAGCCAAAGCTAGGGTTACTACTATCTCCCATTTGCAATACCCAATCGGTTGGCCACAACCATATGACCGACGGTGTGACGCACCAGCCCGCAGCCGCAACCTTCACTCTTGATGATCAGAGTGAATCATTCTACAAGATGCAACTTCCTGGTCATCAAATTTTCGTAACTATGGAGAGGAGAATGATTGTGCAGAATCTGCAGATCACTAGGCCATATAAGAGCCCATGATGCAACTGCCTGGGCAAACCACAGAAGGGCTAAGGCCCAATCTTTTTATCCTACCTTCAGGACATGCACTGCATGACCCAGCTTCTTTTACTTTAGCCTTTGTTCATAGGTCCATTGAAAAAAAAACATGAAAAAATAGTAGGCAACTCGTGAACATAAAATATAAAAGAAATTGTTTTTTCTTTATTTTTATTGGGTGGTATTCTTGGAGCTTCATCACCCAATAAAAATAATTCCTTACTAATTACTAATCTTATTTGTATTCCCTTGCAACACAAAAATGAGAAAAAATAATAATAAATTTTAGTCAGATTCAAATAGTGATAAGTAAATTAGACAAATGAAACAATCACCGACAAACTTACAATTAATTACATGTCATGTCATTGTGTCTAGTCATCTTATCAACCGATAAATATAAGATAGTAGACTTTATTCTTTAGTGGTACATATACCAAATACAAGTCACAAGTTTTATTTATTGAATAACAATAAACATAAGGTAATTGGTTTTATTCTTTATCAATTAATGTTTTAGTGCGCATCTCTAGATGTCCATCTTGTGTTCACCTCCTTACATAGGTGAGACTCACCATTCATGAGACTCATAAATAAATTTCACTCATATGAATTTATGGGCACAAGATGGATATCAAAATATATGCATTAAAACATTTTCTTTATTTCTTAGAAAGAAAATCTTAAAGATTCACAATTTGTATTCTTAATTGTATCTCATGTTATCAAACAATAACACATCAGATACAGATAGATACAATTAAAAATATAAAAATTGAGAATCTCTAACATAATCTTTTTATAATACTAAGAAACTTATAGAGTATTAACAGACTAAACAACACAAGATAGGACCCAAGTAGCCTTGGGAACAAGAGGGAGTTGCACCCAGCAAGTTAAACAGTAGAACAAACATACCCAACAGAGAACAATGACAATAACAAATAGTTCCTTCAACTCCTGTTCAGAAGAGGTATCAAACACCGCAGTAGTCTTTGAGTGTCTTTTCTGGCTGCTGCATGGTATATTGAAGAAACCCAGGATGAGAAAATGGCTTGAAGAGCATCGGGTGTTCATCATCAACTAGCTCTTCTGGTGTTTCCACCATGTCACGCATGTACGAGTTCAGGGAGACAGTGTATTTGGCTTCATTCCCGCGAATTATGACTCTGTGATTAGGAGAATGTATTCTGCCATTGCTCCATGCCTAATACAAAGAAATATATATATATATAGATAGATAGATAGATAAAAAGATTAACAAACAAACATGACAAAAGTAATCGCCGTTAATATATAGCCATATAATACCTATCACTTCTATACAAAATATCCATTAATCAAAATGACTTATAATTTGAAAAGAAAATCACTATGGCTTCACTTTGTATGATAATCATATCATCTTCTGTTTGCATGTGTATCACTTTTGTGTACCACCTTCTTACAAGAATGAAACTCACTAGATGAATCGTGTCTTTTTTTTATAAAAAATTTCAGTTTGTATATATAGCATTACTCATTTGACATGGGTATGCATATATATATATATATATATATAGAGAGAGAGAGAGAGAGAGAGAGAGAGAGAGAGAGAGAGAGAGAGATTAGTGACTCACCAGAAATGCATCACCAGCAAAGACAACGAAATGTGAAGGTGCAGGCTCAAAGGTCATCCAATTTCCATCCTTTAATTCAATCTCTAAAGCTTTAACAAGATTTTGATCAAGTATGTTTATAATGCCCTTATCTGTATGAGCTGTACGGCCTACATTAATCTCATCCATTGCAGGTGGTCGATATCTTACAAGCCCCATATGGTAAGTGGTCGATGCAATGTGAGACTCATAGTGCTTCTCCACACCGTAGCTTTCGAACACCATTCTTAGCACCATTTGATGTAGTTTGGATATTAGCTTCGCGAATGAAAGTGCAGTTTCACTGACAGAAGTTAAAAAAAGAAGAACAAATTAAATCCAATCAAAGCAATAGAAATGAATAGTGTTTTTTTTTCTCCCACTGTTAATGAGCAACTGTCAGTGGCGCAGCTTGCCCTTGTAAGAAGGATGGCGGCAAGATGCAAATGGAATGTCTCGATTTAAGAAGAAAATGAACCATGTGTATTTTTTAGAATGAAAAATCAAATGACCTAGTTTTAAAACTAGTGATGTATTTTCTTTTCCACAAATGGATAGCATCCATTTCATCTCAAATGAAGACATTCCGATCGAAGCATCCGGGACAAATTTGAACCTAAAATTAATGTCTGAGTTTAGGGTTAGTTACGAAGACGAACAAGCTAATTATAAAAAAATTAGATCAAACTATATATACCAAAAACTGTCATGGCCGGTAGGCCACATGACATCTGTAAATCTTTGAGTTGCTTCCAGAGTTGTTGGATTTTTTAACCGGAAGCCTTTAATGAGAGGCATGGTGGGGCCTGGCTGGAAGTAGCGAATCAAACTGTCATCATTTTGGACTTTGGTTTCTAAGGGCAGATCCATCAACTCTTCTAATGCATGGATCATTGCATGGTGAAGCTGTAGAGGAAATTGTTTGTAAACTGCTACAAAACAGCCATACTCTTCTAGGGCACACTGGACCTCTTTGGATGTTGACAGCCAAGAAATGGAGCCAGGCTTCAAGTTTTCCTCTGAGAAGTCTATAATGGGAAGCTTGGGTAGTGTTTGATCAGAACCCATGATATCTCTCAGCTAACAGGTTTGAAAGCTTTGCAGGAACAACTATGTGATACTTTCTTATGGTTCATGCTTGTATATATAGTGTATTTCATGGGGTCCACCTCCATCAACAAGTGTGTGTGTGTGTGTGTATATATATATATATATATATATATATATATATATATATATAAAGCATGTGACAGCTACTTTATTAATTTAATCTTGATTGTAAATTTGAAAGTGATACACATTTAATTCCCTTCAATTATAATCAAGTTTAAACTATGATTAATTCCTTAATTATTGTCAAGTGTCAAAACAAAATCTTGTATTTAATCATAACAATCTTATTTTAAATATATTTATTATTTTTTAAATATTAAATTTACTTTAAATATTGATAGGGCAGCGATTAAATTTTTTCATTAAGTGTTGCTTAAAATTATTTCAAGTGAATAATATAATTAGTTGACCAAAGATGTCTTAAGTTTAACTAATTGCTTTCTCTCACATATATTAAACGGATCTAAAGAATTACGTTAACCTTTTAAAATGTGAACACGATCCGCACATCTCTGCGCAGCAATATAGCTGGTAATAGGCTGGCAAAGTGTAAAAGTCAAATCGTTACATATTGGAAAAAAATATTAAATAGTCCCACCTTGTTTCAACAGGTAAAATAATAAATCACACGTGTATATAAAATAATAATAATGTAGTTGCCTCATCTAATCCTTAGATGTATCATTAAGTGAGACAGGTAACTTTATATCATTATTATATGAGTAATGATTCAATGAAGCCCATCATTATAATAGATTCATTTTATATAAGTATTTTAATACTATTTTGATTATCAATATTTTAATATTACTCTAATCACATATATATGACGTGTTTTTATAGACTTCGGAGGCTATAGACTTTTTCACTATTCTCAAGCTTTACCATGGGCGGAGTCAGAAAAAGAAATTTGGGAGGTGGCTAAATTTATTTTTGAAAGAAATTTTAGGAGATTTTTTTTTTTCCAAACTGGAAATGTTTTAAATACAATTTTTTTATTTCTGAGAGAGAGATGGTAGGAAAAAAAACTAGAGAAAGAAATAACAAGATTAGGAGTAATATTTTTACATATAAATTTTTCTTTTCCAAAATTTAAGTCCCCCCCAAGCCTATACATACATCCACCCTTGCCAAGTGAGAAGCTCCTTTTGTATTGATGACTTATTTTGTATTGTTGCAACACAAAAAGAGAGGAAAAGAAAAAGAGAAAAGTCAATTAGATACGTGAAAAAAATCACCCATAAACTTACAAAAAATTACATGTTATGTCATTGTGTCGAGTCGTTTTACTAATCAATTTATCTATTCAGATTGAATAACAGTAAATGTAAAATAATTCACTTTATTCTTAATTCAAAAAATACCAAAATGAAAGATGAAAAATTGTAAACTATTCCTTCAACATCTTACATAACCAAATATATATATATATATATATATATATATTCATGGCATTCCAATTTTTTTTTTCAAAATTTTCATATCCAATCATGTGAATGTAAATTATTGATGGTGTATTAAAATATCTTCTTATTTGTATGCATATGTTATATATACACGCACATTTTGTTATTTATAAGATTTTTTTTTTACAAGTCAGTGGACTTTGGAGTAAGAGTTGAATCTAAAACTATAAGAATATTATCAAATTCACTTTTCAACTCAACTCATCCAATTGTAGTTATTAAACTCAGCACGGACATAAACTCCGTAAAGAGAGTGGGTTAAGAGGCCATTAATTTAACCAATGGATCAACTTGTCAAACCAGTCATATTATTAATATATTTTCAAAACAAAAAATTATGTTAAAAATAAAACAGATTTTTAAAATACATTTTAAAGTAAAACACAATAAATAAATAAGATATCAATATAACATGTTATTTATATATTATTATTTTATCATAACTAAGAATTAATAAATAAAAAAATTTCTAAAACATAATAATAATTATAACAAAATAAAAATAGGGTAGCATAACACATTTAAATACAGTGCAATATCCACCATCAAATTTTAAGCAGCTCTACCACAACCGGATTCTGCTTTCTCCCATATTAGTTAAACAATAATTGTGCATATATATATATATATATATATATATTTCTAGATGTATTCTCGTAATCACAATGGTTGTCACCTCTGCCCTTGAGAAAAAAATTGTTCAGTCCTATTTGCTCCTCTGCCTGTAAACCTAAAGTAAAAATCAAAAAATAATAAGGGCATGATATTTTTTGCTAATTGTCATATGTTTCTTACTTTCTTATTCTATTGGTTTCTAGAAAAAAACACGAAACTGAAAAATGTCCAACAGAATGAACTAGATCAACATTAGAAATTTTCAAGTTTCATATTCAAAGGGAAAAAAGTTTTGGATTAATAGAGAACATTTATTACCTGTTGAAAATGATAACCTGGTAATCAATCAATTAATTGGGCGGAGTAATACAATTTCAATTACGGCAGCAGCCTCACAGTTTCTTGACAACTAAAAGAATGAAAAATGTCCAGCAGTTGGTGTTACTTGATTCTCATGCACTTGAACAGGACTGCTGCAAATTTCTTATACATGTGCCGCTTCAAGTACATCTTCTCTACCTTTTTTCTTCCTCTCATTCCCATTTTCTGCCTTGCCAATGGGTTTTTAAGCAAAAACCCAAGATTTTCAGAAAGAACATGGGTTCCTGGACGCCCCACAGGATGAAGCAGACCTGTTACATTGTGCTCAACAATCTCTTTTGTGCCTCCAGAATCTGTTCCGAGCACCTGCGCCACAAAAAACAAAAAAAAAAGAAACAGAAAGCTTGATCAAAACTTGCCTGTCGTTCTTCCTTTTTTATGCACCCCAACAAAACATTAGATACATATCTAGCAAAGCAGGATCACATCCACTCAAAATATGTCCCCCAATAGATTGCCAATTTTCTTGGCCAAAGTTTTTGAAGCATATGTTTTGAAACTTTATGCATAGCAATTTTTATATGGAGTTTAATACCATCCAAGATTAAGTGGTGGAATCATATGGTTCACAATTATAACATCACCCTAAGTTTCAATTTTTGTTGATCTTTGGTGAAACCCATTCATTGTTGGGTCATAACCTTCTGCTTACAAGCCAAATCACAAATGTAGAAACCAAAGAGAGTGCTTATAGAGGTTGAAGTACTCAGAGAAAGCCCAAGACTTTCAGCTATGTACTGATAAAAGAATTACATTTGCTGCTCTTTGTATGGTAGAATTATGCTTATTTCTCACCCCTTCTACTAAATGCTCCATACAAGCATACTGTATATTGCAAAACTATGCTTACTGCCCATACCTCTATAATACTGTATATCATCACTTCTAATTTTTTGGACAATCTGGAATACCAAATATCATAAAATTATGCACACTGATCATCATCTCCATAAAATGCTTCAGGTAAAAATACCCAACATATATTCAAACCCAAGACAATCCTTGGGTGATGCAGTTGGCGGACTGTGTTGATCACACATTCATGCCAATTACAGAAAGTACAAAAGAAAATATGCCAATTGGGCTTTGATGTGAAAAGATATGTCATCAGAAATCAAACTAAGAGGTGAGCTGCTCCCATAATACAACCTGTTCCTATCAATAATTTCTTGAGAAAGAGGGTACTTGGCTTAGCACATAAGATCACTGGTATTCATCACCGAGTCCAATTCTTAAAACTCCATAACAAGGAATTTATCTACACTGCCTTCCATTTTCCAGAATCAAATGTTATTTAGTAAGAGACATCCAGAAAAGATTCCAAAGCACCAACATATTCAAATTTATTTTCCTCCAATGGATTGGGAAAAAGTATGGCAATGAATCTCGTGTATTATAATAAGTCGGGAAAGCTTTTGTCACAAACTATCCCTGGACCAAGCACATAAAAGTTGATTTGCATCATGACTTCAATGATTTTTGGATCCGGAATGATCATGAACGCATGCGAACACACTGGGATCTTCACTAACATAAATTGCTCCAGTAATTACAGTCATTCTTGATTTACTTTGACATAAAAGATAAAATTCTAACTATATACACAAGTCAACTTGGTGTTTTTTCCCTTCATATCCCTATAAAAATTATTTTCTATTTAATTTTCCTTAAATCAAATTACAAAAAGGTCATAATTCTTTGCAACTAGAATGTTCTATCTAGTTCTTCTGCCTGTCTGCAGCTAATATAAAACAGCTTTTTGTTGTTCAGTTCAAGTACTAAAAAAACAATTTCTAGAGGCAAAGAAGAAAATCAGATTAGACTTGATATTTACCAAGGTATCAATCAACAATCGATTTAAAACTCCAAGACTGAGGTGGATATTAACAGGAAGCAAACTATGTATTCAGGGAAGTAAGGCAGATCATAAGGATAACATTTATGCCACTGACAGTAAATGGCCCATGCTGAATGAAAAGTAGAGCGCTTCGCACATTTGTTACACAAGAAAGGGAATTTTAGGGAAATTAAAAGACTTCAATGATCACACTTCAGTTAAAATCTAATGATTTCATTTTTCAACAGAAGGTGTTCTTCTAAGTTACATAAACCCAAATAATTTTCCCACAAATAGAGAACGAGCAGAAAATTAGAATTTTGAACACAACAATATTCATATCATATGCTGTGTGGGTGCATTTACATATCTGAGTTTTGTAAAGCTAAGACTAAATTAGAAGAGAACATTAATGGTCAGCATCATCTGAAAAGGAAAGAGATATTGATTCAAGAAACTAGCAAGAATTGAGTTGGTTGTAATACCGGAAGACCAAATGCCATTGCTTCAATTGTCACTCTCCCAAATGTTTCTCCAAGTCCCTGTACATAGTCTACTAATCAACAAAGTTTCTACATAAACATAGAATAACCTTAGGATGGGCTGGTAAGCATAAATCAAGAAAATAAGATTAATTTCAGTGGGAAGTGGACTCTGGACACAAGTAAATAGGTCAATACATTCAGACAATTTATTTTTCTGTTGAAAACGACACCATGTAATTTTCCTCACAACACATGTAGAGGCAAACACATAATATAGACAAACCCCATTCATAAGTTTGAACAGGATGCATTTTGATGCTTCAGTGCAAATGAAATTCTCAATCACAATATTTAAAGCAAGTGCATATGGTAGTTTATTGAATTTAAATTGCAACTCTATTAGCTATGTTCACATGAGCATTAGGGACTTCATGTACTTCAGCTAATCACCATCATTAGTGATAACTTCATTTCACTAGATGGCTCTGTCCCAGTGAATAAATTTCTCTTTCAAATTCTGTGAGAAGAAAATGGGATGTTTCCATACATGTCGGATGTCCAAAAGCATCCTCTAAAATCCAATTTCAACAGGAGTAACAACAAATGATAAAAAAGTTTATGATACCAATATGTCAAACTAGGCAACTGGAACAAGAAAAGGGGATTGAGCATGTCCTCATCTGAAAAAAACTATTTCGTAATCACTTCTACATCAAATCGAGAACTTGAAACTCTGAGCATTTGGATTAATGTGATTACGAATGATGGTGCAAAGATACAAAACCATTAGTCTGGTTAAGAATGATGGAGTCTTATTTCTTCAGTCACGTTTTCAGTGCTTGTTAATGGGTCTCCAACAAGTTTTTTCCAGTCTTCTTGTGTGCCAAGACAAGGGATCCTCTATCCCCCTTCTTATTTATGATTGCGATTAAGGCAATTAACAGATTCGGAGGTTTTCTAAGGGGTTTTGTAGTGGAGGGTGGTAGAGGTAGTACGGTGGAAATCTCTCATCTCCTATTCGCGGATGATACCATAATTTTCTGTCAACTGTGGTGTCTACGGTGTAGTTTGTTTTTGCTTCGAGGTAGTGTCAAGGTTAAGATTAAATCTGAACAAAAGAAAAATTATCCCAGTGGGAGAGGTGAGGGGGGTGGAGGAGTTAGCTTAGGGTGTGGGTTGTGGTGTGGGCTCCTTTCCCTCTACATATTTGGGCTTGCCTTGGGATGCTTCTGTGAGATTGGCAACAATGTGGGATTCTCTAGTGGAGAGGCTTCAACATCACTTTGCGGGTCAGAAGAGGCAATATCTTCAGAAAAGTAAAATTATTCTTATTAGAATTACTCTGGTGAACTTCCCTATATATTATCTCTCTCTTTCTTATGCTTGCGTTGATGCTGAGGAAATTTAAAAAGCTTCAGCGAAACTTCTTTTGGGATGGCAAGAAGGGTGAGAGGAGGCGAAGCCCCCTTTGGAGGAAGTTTGGGTTTCAGAGACTTTGGGAAAATGGTTGTGGAAGTTTGTGGTAGAGGATCAAGCCTTGTGGAGATATGTAGTTTCAACCAAATATTGATGTGAGGAGGGGTGTGGTTTTCGAGAGAGGTTTTGGAGGCCTATGGGTGTGGGGTGTGGAAGTCCATTAGGAGGGGAGTGGATGATTTCCAACAGTTTGTTCACTAAGATAGAAGAGGAGTCTTCTTTGGGCGCACCCCATAAAGAAAGAGTTGCTTGGGCACTATCGGCCGGTGAAAGCAGAGGCAAGAAGCCAACCCTCACCCCTTCCTCTTGAGCCTAAGCCTGATCTGCTGGGGATTCAGGGAAGGTCTGCCTAACCACCGGCTTTGTCCAGCTTTTCTAATCTTACATGCATCATGGTTGGGAGGTAGTAGGCCGAAGAACCGTTGAACGCTTCCACTTGGCCACTGAAGAAGGCGAAGGCTGGGCGAGCCAATACCACCAGCTCTTCTTTTCGGATGAATACAAATGCAACAATCGTGCAAACAGAGCTTCAAAGAAAACTTCAGTGAGCTAACGCGCACCCTATCTAAGTCAACCATTCGAGCCCCTTTACTTTACTAGCAAGGGTGCTTGGTTTAAGAAAGGAAATGAGGTCCTAGTCTCTGTTGATCACGGGTTGGATTGCTCATGTGTCCACGGGACAAATCCCATTTGAAATGGATGGTGTGAGTTTGTCAAATGCTCGACAAGCAGCTACATTAGAGGCGCATAAACCAAGTTTGTTCAGTGGTCGCCCGCGGGCGGGCTTCCCTACTATTGGATCGCGAACCGATGCCGTATGGAAGACTCTAACCACTGAGTTAAGTAGGTCAATGAGAGTTCCTATTCGATCCAGCAATGAAAGAATGGCGGGATCAGTCACAAGGGAGCAGAAGACTCTCTAATCTGGTAGTTCGCCTGTCTCTTTCTCATTCATATAAAGTGCAGTTTGCCCATAAATCCCCTCAGAACCAATCATGCTCGATGGGAGATTCTTCCAATTTCAAGGGCTCAAGGGTAAGAGATTCTGCATTCAATGCTCAAATTCCAGCTTCAAGAGGAAGGCAGATTGAATCGAGAGGCGATGCCTATGCCTCTTCTTTATCGATAGGATTCCCATCATTTGCACCAATTGCTACTAAGAACCTAACAGAACTTTTTTAAACTGTGGGTTCTAAAACCACTTGTGTAGGTCAGTGTTGAGAATTGGGGGGCCAGACCTAAATATGCCTTACATTTCCCCGTAGCCAGAGATGTTTACACATCCTGAAGTTCACCAAGGCATTCGAGGTTCTCTATTTTGACTAACCTCCTGGAAGGGCCTCTAGTAGTTTGTCTCCCAGTCCACCACGGCTTGCACGCACCTTTCCAATAGGCCGAATTCCTTGCTTACATCCCTTTGATTGCTAGGGTGAGGGAAGGGTTGAGGGTGAGATTTTGAAAGGATGCTTGGTGTTGTGACAGACATTTGAAGGGGCGGTTTCCTATTTATTCCGTTCAGCAAGCAATAAGGAAGCTCCAATTGCTGATTGTGTCATCTTGTAGGCAATAATCTTGCATGGAGTCCACGATTTTGAACAACTTTCCATGATTGGGAGTTGGAAGAGGTGGTCGAGCTTATGGAGTTGTTGAGTAGATTCAAGGTGTGAGAGGGGCAGGGATGATTTGATGGTTTGGATAGTGAACAATCGTAAAAAGTTCATTGTTCAATCACTTATAAGGAATTGGTGGGTCAGGATGAAGTGTATTTTCCTTAAAAGCTGATTTACAAGTCTCGAGTCCCTACTAAAGTCATTTTTTTCTTGGTTGGCGGCTTTGGGTACGATTTTAACAATAGATAATCTTCAACGAAGAGGGTTCCAATTAACTAGCTTTGTTGCATGTGAAAGTGTGAGGTGGAGACGATCGATCATCTTCTTATTCATTGTAAGATGGCGAGGGATGCATAGAGTTCGATCTTTTCTTTATTTGATTGTAGTTGAGTGATGCTAAACACTATTCAAGAGGTATTCTTGAGTTGGAGATACAACCAGATTAGAAAAGAGACGAGGATTGCTTACAGCCTTACAAGATGGCTCCCTCTGCCTTTCGTGGTGGTTTTGGAGAGAGAGGAGTAGGACTTTTGAGGGGATAGAGCAGTCTCATTTGTGTTTCAAAGATAATTTTCGACATCTACTTTATTGTTGGGTTAAAGATGCAATTCTCACGTATTTAAATTCTTTAATAGAGTTTTTGACATATCTTAGGCTTTGATTTTTATGAAATTTCCTTCTTCTTTTTTGTAATTATGAATTCGCCCCCGTTTCGCACCTGCAATATTTATACAAAGTGTTCCTGATCTAGAAAAAAGAAACCAATAACTTGCACGTGGATTAGAGTCACTCTTCAAGGTCAGTGGTAAAGGCATCACATGAGTTTACTTGCAGTGGATAGCTTGGACTAGCAAGTATTCACTAACATGGTTGTTATATCAAATTCATATTGTGAATTGATAAACTATTTTTCAGAGTCGCGAGTCACAAGATTAATTGGCAAACTTAAAGATGGACAGAAAATAGTAAATATACATATACAAACCAAAAATACGTTGTATGATCATATCATCTAACGGGTAAGACACTTATCATATTCACCATTATTTCTTTGGTTCTTTTTTGTACTTGCCCCAAAAGTTGCATTAGTATTGACAACTTATGTTTTAAAAACTCGTGACAAGAAAGGAGCGTTACACCCTTTCCAATGGATGTAAATAACGGCCTATACACATTGGTTCTTTTACCCTACAATACCAATAGAGGCTGACATATTGATGAAACCAATATCATAGACCATTACGTATCGGCCATTATGGGACGTTATAGAACCATTACAGCCATTACAAGACTACTGCAGTTGTTTGAGTTTTTTTTTGTGCAAAATCTTTATAATTCATATTTTTATGAGATCTAAATATAAGAGAGATACCTCATATAATAATCCAAAAATTTTGAAACAACTTGCTGAAAATTTGAGGCCAACCTCAGAAGGCCTCTTGGCCTCAAAATATTTTAAAAAATTATTCCACAATTAATCATACTAAACTAAGTTTCATGCTTATAACCTTTTTTTATTGTTTATATTTGTTGTTATAATCAAATGATACTTTCTTATTAATTGAACTTTAAAAAAATTCATTTTTTATTGGTTAAAAATATCCATATTAAAAACATCTTTCTAGGTTTTACTTATAAAATAAAAATCAAAGTCTTAGCAAATTGAAAACTAACAGTAAAAAATACTAAAATGTGATAAATTATTGTCAAAATATGCGCTGAATTTGCTAGTGTTTGAAAAAATGATCACGGTTTCCTGATTCCTATTATGGATTGCCCGATACTCCTGATACCATTACACAGTGACTATGATTTAAATCCATGCCCTTACCATACTTGCCAACCAATTAAATTATCTTAGCATATACAAGTGCTTTTATAAAATAAGAAGCCAAAGCGTGTCCATTGAAGAATTAACAATATTTTGAAATAGTCGATCTCCATTTTTTTATTAAAAAAATCCAAATTTACCTTTTTCTCTGTAACATGTGCATCTATAGTTCATCTGGCACTAACACTTAAATCTCTTCAAACAATCCACCTAATAATTGCTAACTTCATTCTTTTTTTCATAGTTTTTGAAAACCTTTTTTTTTTTATAGGTTGAAAACTTTTTATTGACTTCTAAAACTTGAAGAGAATCTAAAATATTTTCATGAGTTCTTGTGCATCCATAGCTCCTTGGGTACAAACATTTCAATCTCTTCAAAAAAAAGTTCGCCTAATCATCATTAACTCCATTCTTCTTTTTCTATCTTTTTTTAAAAAAATTAATGTCTTCCAAAACTTGTAGTAAATTCAAAATATTTCCGTGAGTTTCGACTAACAAAACCCTTAGGTCCCTTACAACCAAAAACACAAGTATAATGATCTTATGTTGATCATTATTCTCACTCCCTTTTCACATAGCTACAATTTTTTATTTTAAAAAAATCTCAAACACTAAATAAAATGCTCATATCAAATTCTGATGTCAAAGCACAAGAATCACTTTTACAAGAATGGTTGGCTTCAAATAATTCTCTTGGTGGGAATGTGTGTAGAAAAAATAGTTTGATTTGGAGTTTTTAAAGATCAAATTCTTGTTGTCTTGATTAAAAATATCCAATGTCCAAAAAGAGGAAAAGGAAGTATAGAATGGTATGACCATAAAGTCCTTAAAATAAAAAGGGTTTTTTTGGGTCGAGCTCAACAAGCATATGAATCATTTTTGAATTGAGAATTGTGTGATTCCTGGTTCCCTTTTGATCACATAGATTCGTCAAGATTTCCTACAACATGTGGTTTTCCTAGTGATACCAAAGAGGGGTTGAATCAGATTGAAGCGTAAGGCGCAGTTTGGTGGGGCTTTTGGAGTGTTTGGCGTTTGGAAAGCTCCTTGGAATTTGTGCAAAGGTGTTTGGCAGACCTTTTGGAGTGTGTATTTGTGTTGTCGGAGTTACCGACAACATAAAAAACTGGGTTGTGGGAAGTGGGACAAACAACCACTAAGAATCAAATCATGAATTGTAAGGTTCTAACAACGATGTTCACTAAGTTGCATTAAATAGGTAACCAACCATTGGAAAGTTAAATGTGGGAGGACCTGAGAATTAGTGTTGTACATTTTGTTTTTTATTTATTTTAACCAATATGGATTAGTGTTTGGACTAGCTTATGAAAGTTTTAGCTCTAAATGGTTTGTTGTTGGCATATAAGCCTTTTATTTGGTTAGGTCCAAGGGGTAGCAATCTGCGAAAGAGCCCATATATTATCTTTTTTAGCGTTTTTTGGGCTCAATAAGGACAGTTAAGAGTGTTTAGTGTAATATCAACAGTCGCAAAAAAGATGTTATCTTAATAACCATAGTAGTGAGAGGTATTACAACATCACAATTCTATGTGAGTTTTCTAAGTCATAGTTTTAAATCTTTTTCCTTTTTTCATTTTTTTGATCCATGGTTATGGGCCACACATGGGGGAGCCCTCCCCCTAGCTCTTAACCCCCCTGACCTGGACGAAGGTGACGCCTTCCCATGAGTTTAGCTCCTCATCCCTGTTACCAGGTCTCCTCTTTTCTGAATGCAATTGGTTATTTTAAAAGTATTAGAATTTAACACTGCACATCTTTTGTGGCTTTCAATTTGCATTAACAAAACAAGCAAATTTTCCCCCTAGTGCAGTAGCTCAGAAAGATAAACATAAAAAGGTGAAACTAATAGGTTCATTTCATAGGCAATTGTGAAAATAACTGCCACTCTTTGTTTAAGAGATTATATTGAATTAAAATACAGAGGGCATCTCGAGAGATTTGAATACTCAAATATACTTGTACAGTCCACTTGAACCTTCAAATGAATATTTCAGCTGATCCATTGAGAAATATAAAATACTCTAACAGTAGTTATTTGAAAAATCATCAAGAAATTTTAAAATCCCTCAAACTTGAATTATGCAGAGTTAACCCAACAAATTAATCTGAACAGAGTGAGCAAGCAGAACCAGAAAGCTTTCAATGTAAAACATATAATACAACGATACTGCATGTTGACATTTTTAAAGCTAAGAAGACTCATTACCTGGGAATTTATGACATACACATCTGCTGCAGAATAAAGTGAGGCAACATGTGTAGTTGCTGGAGTCCAGAGCACTGAGTTTGACAAGTTGGAATGCTGAGATAGAAACCTGAGCAATGCTTTGACATAAAGCACCTTATTGCTCTTAGATCCAACTGAACCAATAAGAACCTTAAGATTCTGTTCCTGCATTCCTTCACTCTCAGACAAAAGTTTTCTTATGTTGACATAGTTGTCAAGCAGCACACCATCAGAGTCGTCAACGGGGATTGAGAGTTTGCTGGGTCCAATCAAACTGACATAAGAATCTCTCAAGAGGGGTAATCCATTTGAAGTTTCACCAAGGTGGTTCATATTTTGAAGTAATGCCCTTGAATGATGAATTCCAGCCGAGGTAGACTGGCCTTGGCCCCTTTCACCCAAAACTTTGATTCCAGAGTCATTCTGAGGAGAATCTTGTTCAATCATCAAGCGTGCAGATTCAAGAAGCAAGAACTGCCCTTTGCCAGGATTTATGCTACTTAGAGACATGACAAGCATGTCATTATCTTTCAATCCCATCTCTTTTCTAACTGAATTTCGTAACGACCGTCTTTTTTCGAGCATCTTCTCAGTGCTGAATGATGGAGTATTTAGGGAACAAGCGATGCCTGCTACAAAAGCCAGTTCATCATTGACAGAAAGTGGAATTAGTGCAGGCTGAGAATTTATATTGATATTTTCTCCTTCACACCAGGCTAGCCATTGTTTAGACTGCGCTTCAGAAAGAAAAATGAGCATTTTCACCCGGCTGAGAACAAGCTTTGACCGATCAAAGTACTCCCGTCGGTTCTCCATGATCCACCAAGCAATTTGACTTGAACCAGCAATAGAATGTGCAAGATATTGTTCTGAAACCATAATATTGATGTTCAGATATGAAGTTATACAAGGGGATATGTGCAAAAGAAGAAAATTCCATTTTTGGAGTAAATCAATGCAATCCTTAGTTTATCAAGGGTGTTTGTGACAAAAAAAACAAGAAGCAAATGTCCCTTATTATCTCAATTACAAGACATACAGTTCATTTTGTGTTGTACATATCTTTGGAAGCTGTTAGTACTCCCACAAGAACCGCTTTTATGTTTTAAAGATAACAATCAAGTATTAGTTGTTTTTTCAAAAATATATATATATATAAGAATAAAATGAAATAAAAATCTGAAGTAAAAAATAAAATGACTATTAGCCTCAGTTTTTGACTTTTTGGCAAAACTGTAGACATTCACCACTAAGACATGACAGAACCTCAAGGCATGAATGCACATCTTACACTTGATGAACTGAGCAGCAGCCCAAGGAATTTTTTTGGGTTTTGCCTCAAGCTGACCAAAAGCAAACAGAACTTTCTATTCACTAAATAAGACATAACTGTTAACGTAATTAGCATATTAGTCTTTGCATTTTTTTTTTTTAAGTCTTTGCATATTTATCATTATAGTTTAGTCTTTTCTACTCACTAATTAAGACAAAACTGTTAAAGTGGTTAGCAATTGCAGAACCCAGCTGATATTGTTTGGTTATCATGGTTGCTTGCTAACCTTGGCATTTCTTTGTTTGCTCCTACTCCTACCCTAGTGTATTATGATAACAAGAGGGCCACTTATATTGCACAAAACTCAATTTTTCACGAGCGTATCAAACACATTAAGATTGATTATCATTTTGTGCACACATCATCTTCGGCTTGGTACAATTTCTCTTCTATTTCTTTCATCTACTTTGCAATTGACTAACTTATTTACAATCTCACAAGGTTATTGGCTTCCGTTTTTTGCTTGACAAACTCTCGATACTTTTTGCTACCGCATCATGAGTTTAAGAAAGATAGAGAGAGAGAGAGAGAGAGAGGGTGGGGGGTGTTAGATTAGTTAGCCTATTAGCTTTTCATATTAGGATATCATCAAGGGTAGATTAGTCTTTTCTTGTTCTTTTGTTCAGCCCTACTATAAAGGGTTTTATCTAATGGATATGTACCATGGGCTGCGAGACAGATTTTTAAATAATACAACTTCTTTCTTTTCTTCTTCTTCTTTTCCTTTGTTTTCTTTATTGATTGTGCATAGTTAACAATAACAAGGACCACATATTTTCTACTCGTTCATGGACTATACATGGCAAACTTAGTTGGACACCTTTCCTATGGAGGGCCAATCAATTGTGCCACAAAGGGCTTGGTATCAGAGTAATCCTTCAAAAAAATCACACCACAGAATGAAAAATAAAAAAGAAACTCTGTTCATAGTTCGATGTCATGCATTTTATTCAAGCAACATAAGCTATTAGTAGTAAAACATGTAAAATTTTGATATTAGCACAACTAATCACTTCTATTTATTATTTATTTATTTATATTACTGATCAAAAAAATTATTTATTTATTTATTGATAAATAACTACTTTTTCAAGTTTTATGAGCATTTTTTAGCAAACTGTTGCAGAAGGTTCTCACCAATCCATGAGGCACAGACTGCTGATCCTGCAATGACAAGATCTGCCTTCATGGCAGTTTTGAAGCTCAGGTTTGCTCTGTCCTCAAGCACTTTGATCTTTCTCCTTGCAAGTTCTGGCATCAACCCACCCTTCTTACTAAGAACTACAGCAGAAACTGTGGCACCACAGCTCAAAAGCTCTGTAGCCAACTCCATCATGGACAGTGGAGCCCCAGTCATTGAAAGCTCATGGAATATCAACACAAATTTTCTTGACCAAACGAGACGTGCAAACTCTGCCTTCCTGTCACAGGTTCCTGATCGCTTCTCGGGACTCCATTCCAAAATTCTATCCTCTGTTGAATGAAATGGACCAACAAGTAGCCCATAAGATGTATTTCTCTTAGGAATTTCCTGTTCCTGTTGCTGCCCCTCAATGTCACTGCCCTCAACCTTCACTGTTACTTTTTGCTTAGCATGGGTCTTCCTACGTGAATTACGTGCTGATCTCTTGCTCTTCTTCTTCAAAGATATGCTCCCACGAGATGAAACACCATTTCCTTTTTTTGCCAAAACTACCTCTACATTCTTCAAATTGGACTCATTTTCATTAATTCCATCCTTAACTGGCAAGGAACTCTCATTTGCAATCAAGTCTCGCCGGAGATTCTGATCAGGATCAGAATCAGAATTTTCTTTATTTGGTTTATTTTCATAACCAAAAATCCCTCCCTTATTGTCACCGTGAGCCCACCTCGACTGAACATAGAATCCAGCATAAGCCCAAAGAGTGATTAAAAGCAACCAAAACACTACCCGATTACTCCGAAACCACTGAGCACTGCTCGCACTACTTCTGCCCTCTCTTCTAGGAGTTCGGCTAGAGTGCAATCTTCGAAAAGTAGGTGAGTTCCTAGGAGTCGATCTTCCTGACAAAGTGGATTTCAAGCTCCCACTTGTCCTCAATGGTGGTGGTCTCTGCAAATCTCCTCTGTTTTTGCCTTCCTCCATTAGTCACTTCAACTATAGTACATTACCAAAAGCTTATTTATCACTGTTTGTAACTTTGTTTATCATCTACTCTTAAATATAAGCAGTAAAACTCCAATAATTGTCGAACCAATATACAGATAGAAGATCAAACGAATAAACTAACGCTCCGTTTGGTTGCTAAGAAATTATGGAATTTACATTTTCAGCTGGTATTTCAAAATTCATTTTATTTTCTTCTTGTTCATGTTTTCTGAGCAACCAAACCGGAATTCAGTATATCGATCAAGAACTGCTCGTCAATGACTAAGGACTGAAATCTTGAGCATTAAAGGTAAATAAACAAGAAACTAAACGCTCATTCGAGTTTGATTCAAGAAATTGAGAATCAAACCCTAAACTTACTAGAGATATTGAAACGCTTGATGTGAAGAACTGTTCAGATTGAATAAGAGGAACTGATCTTTGAAGTTGAGAGTGGAAGAAGGTCGCGTCAATGTCGAAAGAATCTTCGAAGCAGTTAGTTCAAGATCTGAGTTGAGTTTGAGACGAACAATCTTGAATGTTACTCAGACTGTTAAAGAACGAATTTAGAGTGGAAATATGAGAGACTTGCCGACTCTGGATGCTCTCAGCTTACAATTAGAGAGAGAAAAAGGGGGATTGAAAGATCAGAGTGATACAGTTGAAGTCTTTGAGACAGAAACTTTGTCTGAAATTGGAGAGAACTGATCGCACGTGCAAATGCATTGCCACATGTGTGAAAAGGGTTTTAACGAAGGAAGAAGATTTGGAAATTATAGCATAGAGCGACGGATCAGGTGATGGAAGTTTTGATGAAAGAGATCCTACAAGATCTCTCGTGATCACCGATAGATTGGCCAATGATCGTGAAAGACTATTAGATAAAACTGGAGCAATTATTAAGTCATCTCTTGTAACTATATTATTTAAGAGACTATTGTGTTGGTAATATTGAATAATTTTTTTGTAAAATTGGTGTCTGGTGAACCGATAAAAGCATCATTCAAAAAGTTTAATGATAAATTAGTATAAAAAAATTTATTATGACATGTAAAATATATTTTAAATTAAAGTATCATTATGACATCATTCATGTCAGGTAATGATCACAAAATTTCTTCATACAATCTAACAAATCGATTTTTTAATTTTTGGATAAAATACATTAACCTTTTTTAAAATTTTTAACAATTATACCGACTTTTTTTAAAGTTTCTAAAATTATACTCATTTTCTCTATTTTTTCTTACAAACTATAATTAGGACCAATCAATTTTTTTCTTCAAAATTGCCTTACTATGTTTTTTTTTTTTTTTTAACATTTTCTCAATTTTGACCATTTTTAAAAAAAATTTTCAAATAAATATTTATTTAAACCTTAAATTTATTTTTATATAAAATAAAAAAAATCTTTTAAAAGTTTGAAAAATTGGCCAAATTTGAAAAAAGTAAAAACAAAAAAACACAAAAGAGACAGTTTCGTCATTTTGACCAAAAAACTTGACTCCAGGAAGTAACTGTAATTTGTAAAAAAAAAATAAGAACGTCAGTATAATTATCAAAAATTTTAAAAAAGCTTACTGTAATTTACTTTTAATTTTTTTATATAAGCTATGTAAAAGTAAAAAAAATATTAAATATTATGTATATACACATAAATTCGAATGTCAAAATTATAATTGTGTATGAAAAAAATGAATAGCTTCAACACTAATACTATTCTTATCAAATGATAATCTTAAACATTATATATGCACGCAGATATTATATATATGCGCAGCAACTAAAACCTCGTAACAGAATCTTGTGTAAAAGAAAAATAAAAAATAAATATTTTTCTCGTTGGTATTATTCTTACCGAATGACGTATCATTGTAACATTGTTATATTAGTTTGCAATGCATGTAAAAAAAAAATTAATGTACTTGACTGTCATATTTTTATATCAGTTCTCTTAATAGTCTATCAACGACTTTCCCAGGCCATCATCCGGCTGTTGGAAATGGTGTTCTCATTTTTAAATGAGGATTTAGGCTGTAATCAATAATTGCCAATGAATATAAAAGTCTTCTTATGAATCTTATCACATATATTTTTTATTCCACTCATCATTGCAATTAAAATGACGATTCTGCATCTGTCTTCATCCTGGAGAAACAAATACAGCACTGGAGAGAACTCGGAATGGCGAGAAAGTTGTGTTACAACTTACAATTTAATAACAGATAGGTAGAATGACAAGTCACATAAGCCAATATAAAAAAGACAAGCATTCCATTGCCCAGAAGACAGCAATAACACACACAAGCTTGCAACTCAATTCATTCATTCATTAACCCACTCAACACACCAACATCTGTAACAGAATAGTAGTCCTTTGAACAAATAAAAGTCTACTATGCAACATCTCAGCAAGTAGGTAGTCTTTCAATTAAACAAAGAATCCCAGACACTATGGGTACGCTCAAAACCAGGACAATGACCATAAAAGGTCAAGGTCCCCACAGATTGAATTAAAATCCAAGAGTCTCTAAGAAAAGAAAATTTCAACTTTCACTAAGCAAACAGTTGCTGCACAATAAATCGTGGTCTTGTTCCATTTACTATATGATTTTCGAAGAAGCCAGCCAACAATTCTCACAACCTTCACGAAAAAAACCAAGCCACAGAAAACCTGAAAGGCAAACAAAGCGAGCATCACAAGTCTGCCCAATTACTAATATCAACGGATTCAACACTAAAACTTCCAAGGTTTTTGGTTCTTTGATCCATATTCCTACCGCACATTTGAACAAAGAGCTGCCACCCCTCAAGCTGTGCAATGTTCTTTAAATGACCGCAGCATGAGCAGGCGTTTATCATATATTCCTGAAAGAATAAAGCAGGGAGGGTTAGAGCAAAAATATTAAAATTAAAAGTCAAAACATAAATGGTAGTACTCAAACAGGCCATCAGTGAACATCGAATGACATAAATACAAGGTCATTGACTGTTAAGCCTAGCCATTCAACTTATCATATTTAGGTTTTCAATCATATATACTAGCTCTCTCTCTCTCTCTCTCTCCCTCTCTCTCTCTCTCTCAGATTTCATGTGCGGACCTTTTTTAATATACATAATCATTTTCCACAAGTGCATCCACATGTCAGCATGTGTACATATTTAGAACCTAGGTATTAAAAAATCATGCCAAAACTTCTGCAGCACCCTGCATTGGCAGGACCAACATTGGGTAACCACCTTTAGGAAATCCAAAAAATCACAGCCGCAGCACAACTACACATTTCTAAAATCACTGCACTTGCATTCCAACAGACAAGGATCAAAATTTCGTTTCTTTTCCATCGAAACGGCCGAAACGTTTCCGTTTCTTAGAGAATCGAAACGAAACACTAGTGGAATATCGAAACTCACATGTTTCCGTGGAAACATACCGAAACTAGTGGAAACATACCGAATCAGAGGAAACATTTCTTTTGTATCAACAATAATTCTAGAAGTTAATAAAAAATAATATCCATTTATTTTTCAAGGATTAAGACTCAAAATTACAAGAAGATATTTCTATTATTTTTTCTAAAATAATAGAAAAGTAGTAGGAGAAATAAAGTATAGAGAACCAACTATTTTAATACTAAGTTACTAATTATAATAGGTTTAAATAGCTATTTTTTTTTACTTTTTATTTTATATGTAACTTGTGTCAAATTATCTAATTCGTGGATATTACATAGTATATATCTATTATGTCTTTTATCATGAATTAGTGTCATTTATCATGAATATGATGTATATCTCTTAAATATGCACAAATATTCAATAAATAGGCTTATTTGTATAAATAAATAAATTTTAAGTTATGTTTCCACATGTTTCTAATTTTTTCTCCGTTTCCATTATGTTTCCGAAACGTTTCCAAAATGTTTCCATTTTCGGACAGACCGAAACTATACATCGAAACGATATTTTGATCCTTGCCAACAGAAATCTTGCTCAACTCTTTGGCAATCAACATTATTCCTCGTCACGCTGAAACTTTTTTCAAAATAACAACTACCAGATATTGTTCCAAGTGCAACCATAACTTTTGAACAGAATAACAAATAAGAAATAGATATTGAAAGTTGGGAATAGCACCCCACACACATGCAAGCACTCAACCTGGTGCATCTCTCTCCGAAACAGTTAAGAATTCAGCACAACCCCGCACTTACCTCCATGTTCTGGGCATAAAATGTAATCTTAATAAACAGTTGGGGCCCAGAATTATATAACTTGGAGAGTTCTACCCAATGATCAAAATTTTGTTTCTTTTTCACTGCCGAAACGTTTCCGTTTCTCAATAAACCGAAATGAAACGAAACACAATTGGAATACTGAAATTCAAGTCTCCAGAGAAAAAAATTGTTTTCATCGAAACATATTTTGCTTTTCTGGAGATCTACCGAAACGGGTCAAAACATACCGAAACGATAGAAATGTTTCCTTCGTCTCAACAATAATTTTAGAAGTTGGTAAAAGATAATATCTATTTTTTCCCCCTCAAATGGAGTAGATTAAAGGACTGAGACACAGAACTACAATAAAAGATCTTTATTTTTTTTCATAAACAATAGACAATGAAAGGTAGTAGTCAAAATAAAGTTTTTGGCTCTATTCAGGTTAGGAAGAAGTCCTTGTTGAATAAGCTGATGGAGTTGGATGAGGAAGACCAGCGGACCCCTCTTAATGCAAAAAGGAGGGGAGAGAAAGATGGCCTCAAGGGTCAAATTGGGCAGATTCTCAAGATGGAGGAAGTTTCTTGGAGACAGAAGTCTCGTGCCATATGGCTTAAAGAAGGAGATCGCAATACAAAATTCTTCCATAGAATGGCTTCTGCCCACTACAGGAGGAATAGAATCTCTTCTATTGCTATTAATGATCAAGTACTCGATGAGGAGGAACCTATCAGAAAGGGCATCGTTGACTTCTTCTCTAATCTTTACACAGAGCCGTGTAGTTGGAGACCGGGGGTGGATGATATGCTTTTGCCCAGGTTGAACGTTGAGGACGCTTCCAATTTGGAGGCCCCCTTCTTGGAAGAGGAAGTGGAGAAAGCTCTAGCGGCGTGCAATGGGGATAAAGCCCCAGGTCCTGATGGCTTCACTATGGCCTTTTTCAAAAAATGTTGGGATGTGGTGAAAGTGGATGTGATGGCGGTTTTTGGGAGTCTTCATAGGGAGGGGGGCTTTGAGCGTAGCCTCAACGCTTCTTTTATTGCCCTCATTCCTAAGAAGAATGGAGCCGTTAACATTAAGGATTTTCGCCCGATAAGTCTTGTTAGCAGTGTCTACAAGTTGATTGCAAAGGTTCTTTCCTTAAGACTGAAAAGAATTATGGGTAGCATTATCTCTCCATCCCAAAACGCTTTTGTGGAAGGCCGGCAAATTCTTGACGCGGCCTTTATCGCAAATGAGTGCATTGATTCCAGGATGAAGCAAAAAAGGAATGGGCTCGTGTGCAAGTTGGATATGGAGAAGGCTTTTGACCATGTTAGTTGGGATTTTCTGTTGAGAATGTTGGATAAGATGGGTTTTGGGGGTAAATGGCGACAGTGGATTCAGGCGTGTATTGCCACAGTCTCTTTTTCAGTCCTTGTTAACGGCTCTCCGGCAGGTTTTTTTCGTTCCTCCCGAGGCTTGAGACAAGGAGATCCTCTTTCCCCTTTCCTTTTTGTGATAGCTATGGAGGCCTCGAGTTATTTTATGAGTCGGGCGATGGAGGTGGGTCTCATCAGAGGCTTTCATGTGGGGGGGCAGAGGGGATGGAGGGGTCACTATTTCCCATTTGTTGTTTGCTGATGATGCCATCATTTTTTGTGATCCTTCGGTGCGCCAGCTTCGCTTTATCAGATGTGTCCTTGTGTGTTTTGAGGCGGTGTCAGGGCTGAGGATTAATCTTGCCAAGAGTAGCATCACCCCGATTGGCCAGATCCAGGAGATGGATGTCTTAGCTGGTACTCTGGGCTGCAGAGTGAACTGCCTTCCTTTGGTTTATTTGGGCCTTCCGTTGGACGCTCCCTCGAGATCTGTAGGGGTTTGGGATCCTGTGGTTGAAAGGTTCTTTAGTAAGCTTTCAGGTTGGAAAGGTCAGCTCCTTTCCAAGGGAGGCAGGCTCACTCTTCTGAAGAGTACCTTGTCCAATCTCCCTACCTACTTCATGTCCCTCTTCTCTATGCCTAAGACTGTCAGCAGAAGATTGGAAAAGATTCAGAGGGATTTCCTTTGGGGCCACAACAGCGACTGCAGGAAGATTCATTTAGTTGCTTGGGATAAAATTAAAAAGCCAGAGACTTTGGGGGATTAGGGGTGAAGGACTTGTGTCTTTTTAACACAGCCCTTCTTGGAAAATGGTTATGGAAATTTGGGGAATGTGATAGAGAGCTTTGGAAAGATATCATTGTTTCCAAGTATGGGTGTGATGATGGGGGGTGGTGCTCGGGCAATCCTAAAGGCCCGAGGGGTTGTGGGCTTTGGGGCAGCATCAGAGGTACCTGGCGGATCTTTAAGGATAGATGCTCCTTTGTTGTTGGGAACGGCAAGCGTGTAAAGTTCTGGGATGATGTCTGGGCTGATGTCGAGTCTCTAAGGGTGAAATTTCCTATGTTTTACAATCTTGCTTGCAACAAGGAGGCCTGGGTGACTGAGAGCATGGAAAGAGTTGGGAATGAGACCATATGGACCCCCTGTTTTAGGAGAGATCTTTTTGATTGGGAGCTTGACGAGATGAGCTCTTTCCTTTGTCTCCTCAACAATGTTAGGGTCATGGAGGATAGGGAGGATAGGAGAATTTGGAGGCCGGACAAGAAGTCCTTTTCAGTTAGATCGTTTTACAAGAGCATGTTCAACCCGGACAATCCGCCTTTCCCTTGGAGGATAACTTGGCACTCAAAAGCCCCCCCAAAAGCTTCCTTTTTTGCTTGGGAAGCCTCTTGGAAGGCCATCTTAACCACGGAGAACCTGAAGAGAAGGGGTTTTCTTTTGGTCAGTAGGTGCTACCTTTGCAAGAATAATGAGGAGAGTGTGGATCACGTGTTCATTCACTGTAACGATTCTTGGAGTTGTTGGAACCTTGTCTTTGATTTGTTTGGCCTTTCTTGGGTCATGCCAGGCTCAGTCAAAGACCTTTTGATGGCTTGGGAAGGGTGCAGGCTGCCCTTAGGGATTAAGAGGATTTGGAATCTGGCCCCCATTTGCCTTATGTGGTGCATTTGGACTGAAAGGAACAATAGGGTCTTTGAAGATAGGAAGCTTTCCCTTCCTTTCTTTAAGGATACCTTTTTGCGTTTACTATTTTTTTGGGCCAATGAGGCTTTTCCTGTAAATGTCACTTCTTTTGTAGATTTTTTGGGTTCTCTTAGCCATATGTAATCTTTTGGGGTTTTTGCCCTTGTAGCCTTTCTTGGGCTCATATATATAATATACATGTCTTACTTATCAAAAAAAAAAAAGTAGTCAAAATAAAAAAAGGAAATGAATGATTTATTTTAATTCTTAGTTACTAGCTATAATAAGTTTAACTTGCTATTTGTTTTACTTAAATTATTATTTTATGTGTAACTTCTATCAAATTGTTTAATTCATGTACATATTTATTATATTATGATATTTTATTTTATTTATTATATTTAATTATAATAATTTCACATATTTATAAAAAAAATATTATAATTTCATATTATATAACAAATTAACTCTAAATTTGTTTATACTTGTTTTTACCTAGTAAAGAATTATTTGGTATTAATGACTAATTTACATTTACGGTTATTTCTCAATTTACCTTAGTATCCTCTTATATGAATGGATTGTACCCTAAAACATTTCCAATTAGTTAATTATAATATTTATCTTTTCGCATTCATATATTTTTATCATTTCCACTATGTTTTCAAAATGTTTCCATTTCCTAGGTGACCGAAATAACACTCCAAAATGATATTTTGATCCTTGGTTCTACCCCAACAATTAGTATTAGTATTAGCAGCAGCAGCAGCCAACAACCAAAACTGTGGCATACATATTTGTTTCAGAAGTCGGGCCTCTGGGTCAAACAGTTGTTAAGCTGATTTAGCCAGTGCAGGCAAACACAATACTCAGGAACCTTAACCTATAAATATAAGATGAATAAAATATGTACCAGAACTAACAACCTAACCCAGAAACAAAGTCATTACCTAAAATAACATCGAATATATCGCAGCCCAAAGTGCTCCAGAGCAAATACTGGAGATCACAAAGAACCTGGAAGAAGCCTGCAGCACCAGAAAGCACAACTCAGAAATTTGCAACACCCAAATAATGCAGGAGCTAAAATTGGGAAAAATTTACCTTTATCTGCTTATTCAAATAGGCTCAGATATCTAAGTGCTTCACTGTCCAAAGTTCATCTTCGAATATCTGCAAGGACAAGAGAAGGAACTATGAAATTTTAATATAAAAAATTTAAAGCAAGAGGCCAGAAGAAGATTTTAGAGGGAAATAGCATATCTATAATATGATCTCTTATGCATTTAAAACACATCATGAGTTTTTTTTCTTGTAAAAAAGGTCATGAATTTCAACTTGCCTGCGAGGATTGTTTTGCCGTTGCCCAAACTCATCGCTCGCACGCTCTGCAGAGAAGAGCATTAGTTCAACAACATATGGCAAATGATTTTGTGGTGCAAGGTTAAAGTTTAGTACACAAAATCAAGCCAAAAAACCTACAGGCAGTATTATGTCTTACCTGGTCTCTGTGAAGGCTTCCATTCATTACTGGGTTTATTTGTATTATTTTCTTTGCTGTAAAATAATACAAACAATTAATGTTCTTTTCTATAATTTTGCACATAGTCAAGGAACTGGGAGCCATCCGTTATTAAATAAATACTGACACAAATTATACAATAGATTAAGATAATAAACTCTTGCAAACAAATGAAAATAGATTAGTATAGCAATTGAGGAAATCAGGAAGAAAGGTTCTGACCGAGGATCATGCCGACACTGCTGTCAACAAACATGTATGAAAGTAGACATTTTTATAGAAATTACATAGGAAGTTTAAGCCTTTAAGTTACTTTTCTTCTTCTTCTATTAACTCAATCTCTCCTTTAAGTTACTTATCATCTATTGATGAGAGGCAAGAGCTGAATGGGGGGCATACAAGTCCTCTACATGAGCAGCACAAGAATTCACAAATATTTAATACCTTAAAATGACACTGCATGAAGGATATTTTTTTCTAGCATCCGAACTTAAATTTACCATCAATCTAAATATTTTGTGTGTGTGGGTGGTGGTTTTGGGTTGGGGAGGGAGCCTAGATTCAGCTAGAATCAGGACGAGTTTTAAGTTCCCAAGCTTTAACAATGACCTTCTAGCTGCACAGAAGAGAGTGACCACATGAAGAAGCCAATGTGATATTTGACTTGACAAAAATATAAAATTTGGTTTGCCACCACACTTGATGCAAACAGAGCAAAAAAAAAAAAAAAAGTTTGATTGGAATGTTATGGAACATCAGACCAGGGAAAACATGCAACAAACCTGGAAGCACCTGAGGAAGATGTCTGTCCTGATGGGCGAGCATGATATGCGCCATCAACAGCAATATAGGGTGAACAATATGTCGCCCCCAAAGCTCCAGCAGCACTAGTCAAAACCGGAAGCCTGAACAATGTAAAATAAAAATCATTGTTACTTCTTTAAAAGAAGATAATAATACATTTATAAATGTAGACTTTTTGAAGGAGAAAACATTATCCAAAAAAAGTATGGAGTTGTGTGAAAGAAACATCGACTTCAATATGACACACTAATCATCATAGTAGCTGTTTCTACAGTGAAATTTTCTGCAAAACAGAAGGGCATGGAAGAAGCACCATTTCTAGCCAATGGGTCAACCGCTCCCACAATAATTCAAACACATAATGCAAAAGATGTTTGAAGTAGTGAGGACCTCCATATGCATTAGATTAAGTGCCGATGCATGAAGCATAAGCCCCATACTCCCTTCAAAGAGTTCTACACAACTAAGACAGAGAAATCGCTATAAACCAAAGAAACTGAAAAGTTAGATACAGAATTTTGTAAGGCTTATCTTGCCAAGCAAATAGACTAAGTGCATTCGAAGTTTAAAGAAACCTCTAAATTAGAGCTTCAAGGCACAGTCCCCATGCCCACCTCCATCCCTCCCCTCGAGTGTATCCAAACTCTTTCAAGCCACACAAGGAGCAATCCAAGATTCCCCTTATAAACCTATGGCTTCACCCTCATAGATGTGTTCTCTCCCCATCCCTAAAATACCAAAAGTGTTTCTGTAAAACTTGATGGTTCACAAAACCTTGAAGTTCTCATTTCAATATTTTATTCTAAATTCAGAAAAGATAGGGAGAACCCTCGTCAAACTCTCCTCTCAAAAGAACTTTTAAAAACAAAGATTCATTTATATTTAAATACAATTCTAGTGCAGTCAAAGGCACATGCAAGCCTAAGCAACAAACATGTTAATCAGGCACGTCCTAAACCTGAAGAGGAAACAAATACTAAACAACACAGAAATATCAATGCATAGGCCATGTGTGTGTGTGTGTTGAGAGGGGGGGAGCAAGCTAAGACATGCACACGGAAACTACTGAGCAGGAAAGAAGGATATTAATTGTTTCAAATAAATGAGACAGTAAAAAAGGCCAGGAGAGAGAAATAAGGAAAATTCAATGAACTTTTCTAGCATCACAAATCTTTTTTCTCAATAATATAATTTATCTCAACTAGATTTCTTAGAGATTATACTGATCAAAAACATTTCTTGGAGATTATATCAAATTTCTATATACATTAGACCCAAAAAAAGGAAAAAGAATCCAATGTGGCAAATGTATGGTGCCCATTGGCCCCAGATGACAATGTGCATGATAATTTTGTTCCATTGTATAATCACATGAAATAATGTTTCGATGCATACATACACAAACACATTGTTTATACAAGTCCCAAGGATCCACAAATAAGACTGCAATTGCTTTGGCATATTAACCATATAAACAATTGAACTAGAAGGAGGAGGCCTGACTTATACATAATAATACAAAAGATTACATCAATATGCTTTGGCATATTTACATCCACATTCACAAACATTTATGTAGTTCAGGAAAAAAGACATCAATCAACAAGTTATCTCATCAAGGCTACTCTTTCCAACAGAACTGACCTAGGATCATCTTCCAAGAGTGCAGAGGATACAAAACTGACGACAGTCAATTAATCAATAACAGAAATAATAAACCATGCTTGAGATAGTGAAATTATAATACCATGTCATCTCAGAATTTCCCAACCCAAGTTGAGGTTGAGCAACATATCCAGGGAATGCCATGCCAACAGCAGGAACTCCAACTACCACCAGGATGCTGGCCTCCAAATGGCATAACTGCATGTCAATAATCAAATTATAGAACTTGAATAAAATCATAATTCAAGCAGCATTAAGAAGAAGATTGAAGAACAAGAAGTAAAGGATCTTGATATATTTAATCAGTCAATTTTCAAAAAGCGATGTAGAACCAGATAAACAAATTCTCAGAGTCTCATGAAATAATTGTAGGAGGAAATAAATAGATTGTCTCGTTTGGTGTTTATGGCGGGAAAGAAATAGAAGACTTTTTGAAGGAGTGGAATCTTCTCCATAGAAGATGAAAGAAACTATTTTAAATACATTTTTCTTATGGACTAAGAATTCCCTATGTATTTAGATAGGCTTATGGATTTTTTGGGGGACCTTAAGCTATAATTTTTGTAAGCCAATCCACTCCTTTGTCACATATTTTGGGGTTTGCCCTCCTCAGGCTTCCTCTTATTAATACAATTAACCTTTACTAATCAAATTATAAAATAAAATAAACTAAGTCAACAGGAGCCAGAACAGAAAAACCTAATGCTAATAGCCACTTGTTAATCAACTTGCATAATAAAAACTAACTCATAGTTGATTAGTTAATCAATGCTTAAAGAATGTAAACTTCCACTTGAGTATGCACGTGTATCCCAAGATTCCCAACAGTGACAGTTCTATTCAGTGAATGATCTTTAGGAGGATTTCATTTTATCCTTTATCTCTTTCTGACAACTAAAAGGTAATCAAGAAAATTTACCTGGCAAAAAAGCTGGAGTTGGAGAAAAATTTTGATCACCATGACCACTGCCCATATTCCCAGAGGCACCCATAACCTGAGCCCCACCGTACAGAAAAGAGCCCCTTCCACTACCTTGAACACCGCCTTTTCCTTTTCCAACTAACGCAGTCTTGGATTTGCTTGATTCCGGGGGGGATTCCAGTTCTCCAGTTTCGAACGAATGTATTGATAGAGCTGCATCAGGTGGAGAGGAAGCTTGAGATCCACTACCAGGACGCTGTCCCAACTGCTGAACAGAAGCTTGTAAAGAAGGTTGAACTCTGCTTTGAACAGGACTTCGCTGAGCAGTGTTGCGTTGGGTCGAAGGAGAACCTCTATTGACTTGGTTTTGAGGCAGTGTTGGTTGAAAATTCATCTGCCCTGAGGGAGGTAGACCCCTTCCCTGAGCCCTGGACTGAGAAGATTGAGTGGCAGTGATCAATGAAGATCCAGAATGTGGCAATCGGTAGTTGGTTGAAGGCTTTCCAGCAACTGGAGAGATGGAATCATCAATATAAAGCTTGTCCATGTCCAATAGAATCAGATATATCCTTTCCTCGCAGCATTACATTCGATTGTGACATAGAGAAATTCTCATCCATAACAGAAGACCGAAGGTTCCTATTAGTGGTTCCAGCTTGTCCATTCCTTTTCTGAGTCGAAGAGATTTCCTTGTTGGACGAGCCAGAAGGATAAAATGGAGGTGAAGCAGAACTCAAGCTCGAAGCGAACACATTTTTCCTAGCAGGAACTGGATCAGGTTCTACATTTGATGTGGGTGCAGGTAACTCTTCCTGAACTAGCATGTGAAGTTCTCTCAATTGACTTCCCAGATCTAAAAAATCATCAAATTGAGACATGAATTACTAGAAAAATCCTGATGAACGAAGAAACATAAAATGAACACCACATTTTGAAATTTTTACTCACTGTTTGTTTTGTGTTGGAGGTGCTGCGCTATTGCTCCTGCTAGAAGGATCATACCTTCTAGGCCCTCTCCCTCTCACAGCCTTGGGTGCATGGTTCTGATTGCTATTGTTATCTGCTTTCGACCTATTTCCTCTTTGATATCCACGGTCTGCACCTCGATTTTTACCACGAGCTCGATAAAAACCTCTAGAAGACCTCCTACCCTGAAAATATGCAGTAGCATAAGTTAGAAGAATAGGTTTTTGCAGGGAAAATGTCATTTACAACCCACAATCATCATTCAGAAATCAGATGGCACACCAATTAAACCATTCACCTCTTCATAATGCCGTTCCTGCAAAGTCATCTCCTCAAACTTGTCATGCCCCCATTTCCTGTCATCTTTTGACTCCCACAACTTCCTTCCACCAAGTGTTCGCCTAAATATAGTATAACAGGTTATACTACTATTATATATTACAGCATGACTTGTAAAAAGGTAGTATTATAAATATATAAAAAAAAAAAAACAACATATTTTTTTTTTTAATGACAAGAGGTATCCCCACCCTTCAGGTGAGACTAATCCCCCCAGACATGAGCCCATGCCTCCACAGACACATGCCAGGTGATTCGAGGAAAATCTCGCGAGGCTGACCTCGGGAGTGAGTGTTAACCTAGAACCTTGGGGTATTATGCAAGCCTCTTTCCAATTTAGCCAACCCCTAGGGGTTGAAACACCGACATAGCTAAAGGGAAAAAGAAAAAAAGAAAGAAAAAGGAAAATAATTACTTATAATTATAGAGTGCATAATATTGATAGCAATATATCATGGTAAAGGAAGAAGATTGGAATCTAATAAGCACTTGTAGCTGGAAGGATACAATATATTTGTAACAAGAAGGATATACAAAGGAAACCCTGCCTGGTAACATTGAGTGGTTCTCCGTCAATCAAATAGGAAATTAAATATCAACAAATGGTTCTTTAACATCATGTTGTAGTTACTACTATTATTATATTTATCAGTATTTCATTATTAATGCTGCAAAATTTCTTCAGTCTTCCCATAAAAAAAGACTAAAAAGGCAACTGATCACACCCATAATTGCTGCTACACATGGCTCCACCTTCATAGTTGCCTTGAATGGAGAGGTTCCTACTGCCTGGCCAATACAGATTGCTCTCTTCCAGTATTTGTGCTTTGAATAAGAGCAACATCAGACCTCCACATTGCCTAGCTTTCTGAAGCCTCCTCATTATACAAACTCTACCCTTCAAACATGCATGTTAAGACAGCCTAAGGTTGGATCAATTTAACAAGGTACACCTACCTGAAACCAAATTCATCATAGAACAGTCCTCATTCCCAACCCAACAGAGGGCCAACAAGCATGTAAAACCCACCCAAACCAACCAAAGCCTATTTTAACATATCGGCACTTTGGAACTTGCAAGGTATCCGCATTGGACAGAACACTATACTTTTGATAAGTATCTGTGTTGGACAAAAGACTGGAATTTGGTTGCCAGAAATGCGTCTGGGAGACCAACTGCTAAAAATTATTACAATAGGCAGGCTTGGCAGATTAGGACAGGAGCGTGTTACAAGACCTTGCCTTCCTAGAAATTTACAAGGAATATATTTTAATCTATTCTTCCATATACAGTATACCAAATGAGCGGGTCATCGATGTCAAGCACAGTACATTACACGGATAATTAAATTTTCACTATGCCATACAACACAAAAAGACTTCAAAGATACTTCATGTCCTTAGGTCCATGTAACTTGGCCCGAGTCTGGTTCGGATCATATCTGTAGGATTTACAACTTATAAGATAGTATGCAATAAAAACTAATTGCAAGATTGATGAAACTTAAAAATAAATTTATAATATATATGTAGTTTCTACCATTACTACCCATATAAAAATGGGCATTTGGTTGTAGATTTTTCATCTACGTAGTTATTTTACCCCCAAAGTTGTTATATAATTACAATAACGCCTATATATCTATTACTTATTACAAATATGAGAGTTTTGTGTTGTGCTTGTTTGAGTTGGTTCCCACACACTCCACCTACTTGCTTTCACCGACTCACCTCTCAGGCCCTCGGACTCTCACGCATTTCCATAACTATTTAATTGACATCTCGTGGATTCTTTTAGGATTGACTGGTGAGGCAGTGGAGTCAGATGCAGTTAGATATGCTTGCACTTACGAGGCATTGCAATAGTCCCATCTTCTTGATTGGCGAATTAATATTATAATAACAACTAATTTGACCCCAAAAAAAAAAATTTATTTTTTAACTCGCTTTTTTATGAAGGTGCACAGCACCTATAGGCCCAACCTGCACTTTTTTTTTGTTAGTTTTGATTTTTCCTGTGAACCTATGTTGTTGTTGTATTCATGGAAGCGAAATAATTTAAGCTAAAAAAAGTGTGGTTATAAAATGACATGTAGGGCCTATAAATTGTACGGGAAAGAGTGTTTCGGAGATTACCCTCTTTATTTCATTTACTACTACACTACTGATATCACTGATATCTTTTTTTTTTTTTTTTTAGAAAAAGTCCAGTGGTACGGTAGCACCCTTGTTACTTTCACTCTTATTTCAATATTGTGTGGGGTTCACATAAATGCTCAAATATAAGTGATGGTAACACGATTACCTTACTAATGGACTTCTTTCCTTTTTTTCCTAATTTTATTATTTGTAATTTTTCTTTGACATACCCGTGCAAAGCACAAGTCGGGTACTAGCATATCAATTATATATATATATATATATACACACACACACATATATATTACATTTTCATCCTCTAATTTATTTTAAAATGCCAATTATATTCTACGTAACAACTATATATACACATAGAGGTGGTATATTCCACTTTCAACTTTCCAAATGTTCCAACAGCGAGTTGGGAGTGTCAGATTCAGGGGAACATTTCAAAGTGGGTCATGCGTCGGATTAAAGAGATTAGCAGGCACTTGGGAGTGTCAGATTCAGGGGATGAGGAGGAGTTGCTGAGAGTGGTGTCCAGAATTGAGAAGGAGAATAGGCAGGGGAGGATGGTAGCTGCCCAAGTCCAGGAAAACTCAGAAAGAAATTTCAGCCACAAAACTGAGAAGGGAATTGAGAAATTTGAGATCGACAGTGAATTATAATCGTTGAGGGGAGGGGGCAGATGGAGAGGAAGTAGGCAAGAAAGTGGTATTATGGAATTCTCTATGATAGGGAAAATTTTATCATGGAATATTAGGGGCCTGAATGACCCGGATAAGAGAGCAGTAATCAAAGCACTGCTTAAGGAATGGAAGCCCACAGTTGTTTGCCTGCAAGAAACAAAGATGCAGGACATTTCAGTTCAAGTAATTAGGAGCCTGTGGAGCGGTAGATGGGTGGAATGGAAGTTCGCGGCAGCTAGGGGTGCTGTGGGGGGTATTCTCATTATGTGGGTTTCGCGTGCAATGACAGTGGAAGAAGAATGGAGGGGAAACTACTTTTTGTCTTGTAAGTTTGTTATGGGTGTAGACCAGGTTCACTTGGGTTCTCACTGGAGTGTAAGGCCCTAATGAGGACAGAGATAGAGCTTTCTTTTGAGGAGAGCTTCAGGAGGAGGCGAGGAGAGGTGCGGATAACTGGGTGGTAGGAGGGGATTTTAATGTGACTCGCTTTCCATATGAGAAAAGAGGAGGGGGAAGTCTTTCCAGAAGTATGCAGGATTTCTCAAGCTTCACAGATTGGAATCAGCTGGTGGATTTGCCTTTGGAAGGGGGTAGATTCACTTGGATTAGTGATAGAGAGGATCCAGCGATGTCTATGCTTGATAGATTTCTCCTTCCCTCTGCCTGGGAGAGCAAGTTCCCTGATTCAACACAGACTTGCTACCCTAGACTGGTGTCAGACCATATTCCTATTATGTTGGACGTTGGAGGTTTGAAATGGGGAAAAAATCCTTTTCATTTCGAAAACATGTGGCTTGAGCATCCAGGGTTTAGAGATTTGGTGGCCCAGTGGTGGCAGGGGTATGATGTGGGAGGCAACCCGAGTTTTGCTATGGCCAAGAAGCTTAAGCTGTTGAAAGAAGACCTGCAGAAGTGGAATATAGAGATCTTTGAGAATATTCAGGCTAAGAAGGAAAAGTTGTTAGTAGGTATTAGTCGGTTTGATAAAAAGAAGCAGGAGGTAGGGCTGATCGATGAAGAAAGAATGCAAAGGGCGGGGCTCAAATGGGATCTAGGAGTGACTCTAAAAATGGAAGAAAAGCTTGGGGGCAGAAATCGAGGGTGTTGTGGTTGGAGGATGGAGATCGGAACACTCGGATGGCTAATTATCATAGGAGGAGGAATAATAGAGGGGTGGTCTCTATTCGGGGGCAGGAGGTTGCAAGGGGTGGAAGAGGATTAAGGGAGGGATAATATCCTTCTACCAGGAGTTGTACTCGGAGACTCTGGAGTGGAGACCTCGGCTGGATGGTTTGACCTTTGATCCCATTTCAGAGGGGAGGCAGCTGCCTTAGAGAGACCTTTTGGAGAGGAGGAAGTGCTCCTCCAGGCTTTGAAATTTTGTGATGGAGATAAAGCTCCAGGCTTAGATGGCTTCACCATGGCATTCTATAAACATTGTTGGGGAGTAATCCGTTGTGATGTTATGGTGGCTTTTGATCACTTTCATGAAACATTTGCCTTTGAGAAGAGCTTAAATGCTTCATTCATTACTTTGATCCCGAAGAAAGAAGGGGGGGAGAACATCATAGACTTTAGACCCATTAGTTTGGTGGGGAACATGTACAAATTGTTTGCTAAAGTTCTCTCTATGAGATTGCGGGAGGAGATGGATCGGATTATTTCTTCTAGCCAGAATGCTTTCGTGGGAGGGCAACAGATTTTGGACCCAGTCCTGATAGCTAATGAATGCATGGATGCAAGGAGGAGGAGGAGGGAGAAGGGAATTGTTTGCAAGTTGAATGTTGAAAAGGCCTATGACCATGTAAATTGAGTCGTCCTCTTGTATATGCTACAAAGGAGGGGGTTTGGGGAAAGATGGAGGAGATGGATTCAGTGTTGCATTTCTTCGGTGTCTCTTTCTATTTTGGTGAACGGCTCTCCTGCAAGGGTTCTTCGCTCTTCCAGGGGACTCCGTCAGGGAAACCCTTTATCGCCGCCCCCTTTTTGTCATTGTTATAGAGGCTTTTAGTAGACTGTTAGACAAGGCCATTGGTGGTGAGTTGTTAAAAGGTTTTGTGGTGGGGGGGTATTAATGGCAATAGTAAGGAGATTTCTCATTTATTATTTGCGGACGATGCCATTGTGTTTTGTTCGGCAAAAGATGAGCAACTTAAGTACTTGAGGTGTGTTCTTTTATGCTTTGAGGAGGTTTCAAGGTTGAGAATTAATTTGGCAAACACGGAAATTATTCCGGTTGGTGATGTGGAGGATTTGAGGAGCTTGGCTGCTACCATGGGGTGTGGGGTGGGGTCGTTTCCAGCCAAATACCTTGGCATGCCTTTGGGGGCTTCGGTGAAAGCGATTGGATTATGGGATGTAGTGGTGGAGAGATTTCAGAGTAGGCTGGCAGGGTGGAAGAGACAGTACCTTTCCAAAGGGAGTCTTATTACTCTTATCAAGAGTACGTTGGATAGTCTTAGTAGGTTGGGATAAAGTCAAGCGACATCTGAAAGAATGAGGGTTGGGCTTCAAAGATCTCAAGGTGTTCAATCAAGCTTTATTGGGGAAGTGGTTGTGGCGGTTTGCAAGTGGAAGAGGACTCTCTTTGGCAGGAGGTTATTGGTGTAAAATATAGGAGCGAGGAGGGAGGGTGGCTGGTGAAGGATAATAAGTCTTATGGTTGTGGTATTTGGCGAGGCATCCAAAAAGGGAAAGGGGAATTCCTTAAGAAAAAATAGTTTAATGTGGGTGAGGGTTCTAAAGTGCTGTTTTAGGAGGATAGTTGGTGTGGTGAGGGTCCTTTGAGGGAGAAATTTCCAATCTTGTATAGCATTACGGGAAATAAAAAAGCTAGGGTGAGGGATTATCTGTCTTGGGAGGGTGGGTCTAGGGTGTGGTGCCCTCAGCTTAGGCGGGATTTTTTTGACTAGGACTTAGTGAGGTGGAGGAGCTATTACAATCTTTTTATCAAAGCTTGCTGGGTAGGACAACAAAGGACTTTCCTTGGAAGGCTATTTGAAAGTCGAGGGTTCCTCCTAAAGCGGCGTTTTTTGCTTGGTCGGCCGCTTGGAATGCTATTCTCACAAGGGACTATCTTCAAAGAAGAGGCTATCATTTTCCTAATCAATGTATCTTGCGTCATCTTCTTGTGCATTATAAGGTTGCTAGGGAGATGTGGAACATGCTTTTGAGTATTCTTGGTTGTTCTTGGGTTCTACCGGTATAGTTCAAAGAAGTTCTTGCGGGTTGGATAGTGCAAAGGGATCCGTAAAGAGCTGCATATTTCTTGGAGGATGGCCCCCATATGTCTTGTGTGGTGCCTTCGGAGGGAAAGGAATAGTAGAATTTTTTAAGGGAAGGAAACCCCCCCTTGGAGACTAAAAGAAAGATTTGTGTTGTCTTTTCTTTTAGATTAAGGAAGAATATCCTATGTATTTAGAAAAGTTTCTGAATTTGTTCGGAGATCTTAGGCTTTAGTTTTGTAGCCAAACCCTCTTTTGTTATGTAGGTTTGCCCTCTTCGAGCGCCTTTCTTAGTAAAACTATACTTATCAAAAAAAAACATAGAGGTGGAGTCAAGGTTTTTCTTGAATGGCTGTGGCAAATAATTAATTAATATTTTTTTTTATAAGTAATGAGTAATTAAAATAAAAGGCGCAGAAGGGGGGGCGCTCCCATGTACAAAAGAGAGAAACTCAAATTAAAAGAGTTTCAAATCACTTAAGAAATCTACCAAATCTCCTACTAAGGGATTACAAGATCCTTTGACCCATAAATACAAGGAGTACAAAAAAAATGCTCCTAACCCTATACAGGGGAATTTCCACCTCCTCAGAAATTCTTCTATTTTTTTTTTTTCAAATTTCCAAAAAGAACAAAGAGGGATAACATCCCAAACCTTCCAAATGTGCCCGATTTTACACCCACTGCTCCAACTAGCCAAAAGCTGAAAATTTGTTCTTGGCATGACACAAAGACAGCCAAACAAAGCAATCACAAGCTGCCACGGGTCTCTTGCCACCCAGCAATGAAGCAAAAGATGATTCGTTGTTTCCTCCTCTCTCTTACAGATCACGCACCTATCCATTTTTTGAGGTTTTCACCAGTCAAAATGGCCTCCCATGTCGCTGCCCACCCAAAAAAAAGCCACTTTCACTGGCGCCTTTGTCTTCCAAATGCTTTTCCAAGGGAAGTTTGAACCCCCTCTCCTCAAAAGAACCTTGTAGAAAGACTTGATTGAGAACTCCCCACCCTTCCCAGGATAATCTGATCTTGTCCCTATGATGCAGATGAAACTTGAACTTTGGCAAGGTCACCAACAACCTAGCCAGCTCCTCCACTTCCCAATCATGGAAAGCCCTTCTAAAAAGTGAGGTCCAGCATATCTCTCTTCCTTGACAATGAACAAAATCGACCACCCACGCCACCTTGTTAGAAGTAACTTGGAAAAGAAAAAGAAACTTTTCCTTGAGAGTAACCTTAGAAGCCCACACATCCAACCAAAACTTAGTTCTCTCCCCCGTCCCTACTGCAAAGACTATGCTTCCAAAAATCAGCCCCCCCCCCCCCTTCCTCAAACTCTTGGACAATCCCAGCCCATGAAGGCCTTCCACCTGCTCTGAGAGCCAACCGCCCCCCATACAACCATACTTAGCCTCAATAACTCTTCTCCACCAAGCTTGATTTTCCTTTGTAAATCTCCACATCCATGTACCCAACAAGGCCCGATTGAACATTCTAAGATTTTTTATTCCCAACCCTCCACCATTCAACGGGACACAAATCTTCCTCCAAGCCACTAGGTGGACCTTCCTCTCCTCACCTATGCCCCCCCAAAGAAAGTCCCTATGTAATTAATTAATATTATAAATTTTCAATTTATAAAATTTACAAAGATCAACCTCCCCATTATATATTGATTATTGCCACAACATCAATTTCTTAGTATAAAATTGATACAAGCAGCAATAGCAGTAAACTTAAACAAAAATTCGTGGAAAGGCCCTGGTTGCTGATTGTGTCTTTTGTGAGAGCCAAGCTTGTTTGGAGTTCTCCTTTTCGAAGGAGTTTGATGATTGAGAGTTGGAGGAGGCGGGGGAATTTTTGGAGATGTTGAGTAGGTTCCATGTACGCAAGGAAATATAAGATGTCATGATTTGGACGGTGAGCAATCACAAAAAGTTCACCATGCAATTTTTCTATAAGGAGATGGTGGAGAGAAACGATGAGACTTTCTCCTGGAGGTTGATTTGGAGGTCTTGGGTTCCAAATAAGGTGGCATTTTTTGTTTTTTTTTGCGTGGTCAGCAGCATGGAGTGTCATTCTTACTCTAGACAATTTGAGAAAGAGAGGATATCAATTCCCTAGCCAATGTAGTATGTGCAAAGGTGAGGAATAGTCAGTAGACCATCTTCTTATCCATTGTAAGATAGATAGGTATGCATGAAACATGATGTTCACCTTCTTTAGGCTTTCTTGGGCGATGCCGCCAACAATTAGGGAGGTTTTTCTTTGGTGAAGATGCAGCCACATTAAAAATGACTTGAAGATCGCCTGGAGGATAACTCCTTTGTGCTTAGTATGGTGTCTATGGGGAAAGAAATAGGACGTTTGTTTATGAAGAAGACCTTTAGCAATGGGGCTTAAAAGATAATTTTTTGTTTTCTATTTTTTGGGTTAAATAGGAGAATCCATTGTACTTAGCTGCATACATAGATTTTTTAGGGAAGCTTAAGCTTAGATTTTTGTAGTCAATCCCTTTTCTTTTGTAATTATGGGTTCGTCCCCCCTCGGGCTCTGTGTATAATATATAATACATCTTTACCGATCAAAAAAATATGACCAAATTGAATTTCACATGGGGCATCACAAATGAAGGTTCACAACAATTTACAAGACATCCCCAACTCTGCTAACATGCATTCTTTAGCCTTTCTTCTTCTCATTTTTGGTTCATGCCCGACTCCAACTCATCCACCACAATGTCTTTAAAAGACACAATGGAGAGACCCTCAAATCCCATAGTGACATAGGCCAGGAGATTAGCACACAATTTGATGATCTCCCAGGTAGAATCAAGGGACACCAAAACACACCCCCCAAAACTGAGTAGTATCTTTTTATCTAAAAAAAAAAAAACTCAATTTCTATTGGTAGTATCCTGCAAGACATGAGTCCAAAATAGTTCTAAATATTTTTATAGAGTACCACATTTACCCAATTCCATATAATTAAAACCTAGTTTATGTTAGTGCAATTAATTGTTTTTTTTATGCGTAATACACGAACCCATGTTCCGATTGGGAGTTGAAACCTGCACTTCTCCCTTTGGAAGTGGCAGTAAATACCACTCAAGCCAACAGTTGGTGGTATGTTAGTGCAATTAATCCTTCATATTTCCTATACATAACTTATCAAAAAAGTAAACCTTCATATTTCCAGAAAAACATACTTCCTTCAAAACTGCCTAAAGTTTGGTTTTCCTCCATATTTCAGTAGCATAATTTTACTGCAACACAGAATGGGGCTTGTTCAATATACTACTTAACAGGTGAGGTAAATCTTCCAACAGCAACATTTAAATCTTCCCAAATAATTATGCAAAGACTATTTATCTTGTGATGACTTGGTTTAAGATCCCGTCACCGATGTTGAACCCTCCCCTCATATATTAAATTTTCAACTATTTCTACAGTTTTAATTGCTGTTGACTGTTCAAAATTATTTCCATTTCCATATATTTCATTTGTGAAATCAAACTTAGGCCAAGTATTAGTTCAGTCCAATATGCAGATGGGTGAAAACTCATGTGCTATCTGGGGGATAAAGACTCGAGGTTCTCACTGTGCTGAGCCTAAAAGTAAGAAGCTAGACTTGCAAACACAAAGCACTTTCTTTCAAAATGCCTTGCAATTAACTGTTGTGGTGGTGGGTGGGGGAGAGTGAGGAACAAAGCCACTATAGTTTGATGCAACTGACATATAATATCAAAATTCAAAATGACTAAATAAGTAACACTACTCCATCCCTCGATACTAATAAGATGAAGTATGTTTTGCAACCATTTCTAATAATCTAATTGTTCATCCCACATTTGTCCAGCTAAATTTTATGGATAAATTCATAATAGGTGTGAGGAAAGTTTTTATGTTGGCAATTCTTTTCCAAAAGTAGTAATTCTTAGGACTAATATTTGTTGGGTCAGTTGAGTCGTGTGAATTACGCTAATCCAATTATAGACTCGAGTCAAGTCTCGCAAGTACGAACAACTGAACAAGCCTAAGAAATATGCAATCCGAGGTAATGTTTTCATGCCATGGATATCATGCATTACATTTTAGGCCCATGAACTTTAGATTGTAAAAGTTTATAAGGACGCAAAATTTAGTTTTGACTATAGGCTAGATTTGACCTTTGAGAATCAAGTAAATAAATTATAAATTTATTTTGTGATCTATGACACGAATTAAAATTTTAGAAACCTAATCATCCAAATGCATCTGTGACCCATCCGAATGTGGCATTAATATATTGTCTTGTAGAATTCCAATGATCAGGTCGTTTGAATGCATCCAAAGTATCGTCCAAACGCTCGAACCATCTAAACACGTGATTCATCAGTGTGAACGGGTGTCAACTCTAATACACAGTTTTGATTGGTGAGAGCATTATTCCTTGTTAGATTAGGTCTTGTGAATATTTTATTATAAATAAAACATTGTTGTGTCTCGTGTAAGAAACCATAACCTCTTAAAGTTAGAGAAAAATTGAGTGATCTTTAGACTTTAGCTTCTTATTTTCATATAGTCAATATTATTGAGTGCAAGGTCAACCAGTACCTTATGTGAAAAATTCTACATACCTAGGCATCAGCGAGCACACTGTGGCACACTGTGGAGGCATATAGTGGGCTAGACTTAGGCACATTCATTGCTCAAGAAGTTGCACATTGCGGGAGTGGTAGATTTATGGATCATTGAAGCGTGCGGTCGTAAAAGACTAATCAAGGGAATCAACCAGCAATGAGAAGAGGTTCTACAAGTAGGCTAGCAATAATCCAAAGAGTTGTGGCAACCTAGTTACTTGGAGATTGTCTTTTTGGACTTGTGCTATTATTTTTATTAATTAGGGGATTCTTTTGCACTGGATTTTTCTATCCCACGAGGGTTTTCTATTATATATCGTGGTGTCCTTATTTTGTTTTGTTTGCTATGTTTAGCTTGGTATGTGCATGAACTCGTAATCTTAGTAACCTAAGAAAAGGGTTTCTTAGATAGTAGTTCAACCTTAGGATATTAAATAAAATTCTTTTATTTGTGTTCCTTATTAATTACACTTCGAATTTAATTAATTAAAATTAATATAAATCTTTCTGCATTCTTGATGGATAATTCTATCACTAGTTTTAAAATTATTCAAACAAATTTTCAAAATAAGGATTCGACAAGGGCATGGTACATAAATTAGAGCTACCTCTGCCCTTAATGGGGGAAATCACACGATTGAGTTGGTGTATCTCTCTATTTTTAATGACAAGGATGCAAGTTTATCACACAAATTACTCCACTTCCTTATAAAATAGGAGATAAATCCTTCTTTGAACTAGTATAGCCATAGCTGACCATATAAAACAATCAGCAGAAAGCTAAATAATTGAGTCACTGTTTCATTTTGATTTAACGTTTTAATAACCAATTTCATATGACATAAGATTGTTCCAATTCTACTTGTAAAAAATTAAATAAAATAAGATTGTTCCAGTAATTCAAGATGATAAGGTAAATCCTGTTATTTAAACTGATGCACCCAAAGCAGACCGAGATATATAATCAGTAACATCGAATTGTTTGTGTTTCAGTCAATTAAAACTTAGTTTTTTCCCTTTAAGAACTTGAACTAGTCTACCTGACTGTCAGTAACCTTTATTCATTGGCTTAAAAAATGGAAATATCCACTCAACACATCATTCAAGAAACTAAGTTAATATTTGAGTTTTGACAGTAAGACACTCGAAAGTAGAAATGGAAAGGAAAACATCCAACATGCTTATAATTGTTGTTTTTAAACAAGTTCAATCTTATGAGCAACGTTTGCCAGGAAAATAAAGGGAAACAATGAAGTATAGGATGAACAAACCACTCTGACATCACAAATTTTCTTTAATAAGTACCCGACTTTGTGCATTCCAATACAATAAATTACATAAATCACCGACAAAACCAGAGCCAGATGACAATACCTGTGTCGACCACCGGCATTGTCTCGAAACCTATCATCGTGCATGTAAAAAGCCCCAGCCGTGGGCACCGCAAATGGCTCATTCTGTTTCTTCTCCTCTTCAAGCTGGTTTAACCCGTGAACCTCAGTTGACTCTCCAACAGATCTCACTCCTTCTTCATCAAATTCATTTATCGCTTCTGCCCCTGCCGTTGCCACAGCCTCAACCTTACCGCCATCTCTCTCCTCGTACTCTTCCTCTTCCACTTCCACTTCCCCGACCTCCACCTCCACCTCGTCCTCGTCCTCCTCCTCTACCATCTCCTCTTCCTCTATCTCTGATTCTTCGTCATAATACTCCGCGGCCGCACCCTGACCGTCCGATTCGGCGTCGGAACCAATTCCAACCCTCGAATCAGTCCTCCTCGGCGGATTCTCTCTCCTCTCCCTCTCATCCCCTTCCCCTTCCTCCTCATCGTCGCTCGCTTCCTTCCTCCGCATCTTCAACGATAGTTTCGCCTCCTCTGGATCACTCTCGTACTCCACCTCTTCCTCCCCACCAGAGCCACCACCCGCCATCGATTCAACCTCCAAAGAATCAGTTACCAGTTACCACAAAATACACCGAAAAACGATAATAATAAAAAAAATTCAAACTTTCTCAACAAACTCTCACCAATTTACAAAAAATCAAACCCTAGGTTGAGAAGAAAAAAAAACCGCAATTGATTGTAGATTAAGGTTTCACTTTTTCAGCGTGTCGTCATTGAAGGAAGACGTGTTGATAAAGGAGTTTGTGAGATCAACCTTCGGCTTGAAACCTTTGATTGTCAAGTCTTGTGGTGCCTCTAATTCAGAGGTGATAGATTTATCCCAATTTTATGAGGGCGTTTTGGGAAATGGAATATGTCTAGGACTCTGGGTTCGTTCTTTTACTTTGATTGGTGACAACGGGCTAAACATTAGAGATACCTGTCCTATAGTTTGAGGGATACTTTCCCAATTGAATGACATTATTGGACGGATGGTCCCGCCTAATTTATCCAACTTGAAGTCACGGTAACTAGGGATGGGACCCACATTTCTCGATGCGGGTCAACCGTTTACTTGCTATAGGAAGTGCTATTCACACTCTTTATTTGTCCATAGAACTCTAAAATTGCATTGGTAAGTTGTACTTTTGGAGTGTATGTAGATATTAGGAGAGTGTGAATAGTTCTCTCCTCATGAATTGCACTTGTCTAGTTCATTGGATGTAGTAAATAATTAACAAATTATGTATTAAAAAAAATTAATTGATTCTTTTACATTCTGTTCTGTTTGAATAAGTTAGAAGGAAATAATGAGGTTAGATATGAAAGAGAAAAAAAAAAAATGAGGACATTAGTTATCACAAGGAGAAAAGAAAATGAAAGGGTGATCCATAAGCTAATGAAAAGATAATGTAATTGTAACGCTCCGACCAGATTAGCGGGAAATTTAGTTACGAAATTGAAAATTAAATTGGAAAATAAAAATAAAAATAAAAATAATAAAATAAATAATAATAATAATAATAATATAAATAAATAAACATAAATATATATATATGAGTTTATATAGATATATGTATCATTTTATATGAATATATATATATATATATATATACATGTGCCAAGTGTGAAACCATGTGCTGCGCATGGTTTGTGAAAAGCAAAACCAAAGCAGAGATAACGTATAAGAAATGAAGGTAATGATAGAAAATGAGAGAGAGGGTTAGTGGGTCGTATGAAACTATGCAGCTGTCCTGCATGTATAAAAAAAAAAAAAATGATGGAAATAATGAAGAAAGTGGAGCAACCGTACATGTGTTCTCCATGCAAAAATGGCAGCCAACAGGTGGCAATGCCATCGACTTCATGGGCAGTTCAAAACAGAGATTCAATGGGAGAGAGAGTAAGTAATACGTAGAGGAAGGGAGAGGAGCCGAAGAAGAAGAAAATCCAGTGAGAGAAATCTGAATTTGGAGAAGGAAGAAAAGCTGAAAATTGTAAGTTTAATTTTTGAAATTTTGAATTACCGTATTAAGCATTTTACTCTCAATTATTTAAAGGGTCTTATAGAGAATGATTTAACAGTTTAAACGCAAAAAAAAAAAAAAAGAATGACAGAAATACATGCAAAAATGAAGGAGAAAATCTAACTTACAGGTCATGGTGTAAGTTTTTATGGTTGTCATTTTATGTAAGATTTCTACATTAAATAATGTAGAACTGGAGTAATTAAGATGTATTGAAGATTGATGATTTAACTAGGTGAAATCAGAGCAAGAAATTACATAAAAATTTAAGGAAATTGAGTGGCCGAAAAAGAGAACTGGGTGTTGACAATCAGGTTGTTTTTAAGTTAAATTATGCTTTAGAAAACTTCCTTAAAATTTTAGGATCATTTTAGTATAAAAAGGGAAAAATTTGGACGTGAAAAACCATGAGAAAATGGGAGAAAACAGTGGGTAGGACACTGTTCCGGTGCCGATGTCATGGCCGGAGGAGCTACTGGATTTTGGCCGGAACTGCGTGGGGGAAGAAGAAGGGAAGTGGGCTGGGCCTTCGGCTGGACGCTGGCCTGGGTAGGGCGCCACAGTGGGCTGGGCACAGATTTGGGCTACACTGTTGGGTTGCTTGTATTTTTTTTAAAAAAAAAAAAAAAAAACTGATTTGTCTTTTGAAAGGAATGGGAAATAGGCGCTGCTGGTAGGAATCGAGCTCTGGAGCTCGTAGAAATGAGGGGCTGCACTAACCAATGTGCCATGGCAACCACCTCTGCACATATACTGAATTAATATATATTTAATATAAAATTAGTTAATTAAATTGATAAAATTAATTAAATAACAATGAATTGACCCGATGTCCAAATTAAATGTGTGAATAGTGTATTTTGACTATTTTGGATGTTTTGAACCTAATGGTGGGTCCGTTTTACGAGACGAAACTCCAAAAAAAATAAGACACGTTAGAGTATAAATTACTAAATTACCCTTAGTACCCCTAAAACCAAATAGAAGTCAAAGAGAGTCTAAATTGACTTTCTTTGACGTTTCGGACTCAATGGTGAGATCTGTATGTTGAAATAAGGTACAGAAAAATATGACACGTAAATATGTAAGTTAATAGAATCAAACTTTAAAACTTAAATAAGCTACCCAGAAAATGTAACTTAAATAGAAAAGAGATTTAAAGACAATTGAATAAAGAGATATTATGAAATATAACTAAACTTTGAAATGTGATTCTAGGGAACTTCAAAGGAGGGATTTTTGGAGTTAAGCTTTTGGAATTCAGGTGAGTATTTTCATACCATGTTGAGGTGGGTTTTTATTATAAATATAAATATCGAACTCTTGTATAATTTGAAAATAGATCCTTCTGTTTGAAATCGATTTGAATGACTTATTGACATTGCCATTTCCTGATAGTTTGTAAAATACTCATGATACTATAATAGTTTTTCTTACTAATCTTTGAACCGTTTTGATTAAGGCTAAATATGATACTCTTAATTGAATAATTGAGATAGTCATTGATGTTATTGATTTTGGAAATGATTTTGATGCTTTAAATAATAGAATCTTCTATGATCTGTCATTATCGAATAGATTGTGACTCTATTGAACCCTAACCACGGGGTAACGAGTGGTACTATTGAATTTGATCTCAGTCAGCGAGGTTCTAATTTGCTGACATTTGAACCCTAACCACGGGGTATATTGGTGGTATTTTTTAATGTGATCTCAGTCAGCGAGGTGCTAATTTGCTGGCCATAGAAGAGTAATTTTTGATGATTTGAACTTATATGAATATTGAATGTGAACTATGATTGAACTTTGAATCACCGAATTGAGAACTATTGAACTATGATTTGATTATCAGACTATGAAATTTGTTATCGAACTATGTTACCGAGCCATGAGGTTGATTTTGAACTATGACTATTGAATTTGAAAACGACTTTGAACCATAACTATGATTGAGTTACAATATTATACTACAATGTTGATTTGATTATGACTATTGATATTGAAAACGACTTTGAACCATAACTATGATTGAGTTACAATATTATACTACGATGTTGATTTGACTGTGACTATTGATATTGAAAACGACTTTGAACCCTGTTTGAATTATAATACTAATCTTTAGTAACAACTTATTGGATCATTATTTTGATTGTGCTTTGTTATCGATTTTGATTTACGAATGTGATTGAACTGAGATTATGATAATGATTTTGATACCATTCACTGATCTATTGTACTTGATATGACGTATTTTAATTCCATTTAAGTATATACATTTCAGACTGTACTACATAGTAGTTTTGAAACCCTTGGCATGTTATGGAAGTACTCATTGGGCTTGTTGAAGCTCACCCCATCCTCTTAACATTTTTCAGGTGAGGATTAGACAAACTTGCTTTCAGGTGATGCAGGATAAGTGCTTAAGGGTTGAAGCAAGTTCTTTTGATGGGTCCTCGACCGAAGATAGATTAGACATTTTGGATTTTGTGTATTAAGTTGTGTAATGTTATGCTAACTCTTGACTTGAAGACTACGACCTTTGATGATAGTATTTGAATCGACCGATTTGGTTATGTAACTTATTTTGTGAAGACAGGAAAGAAAAAAAAAAAAATATTCCGCTGCGTAAATGGTTATATTAAAAATATCGTGATTATTGAATTGTGATTATTGAAATAGGCCTCGGTGGCCGATCACGAACCTTTAATTCGCATAAGCCGGGTTTCGGGTCGTGACAGTAATCTTCCCCATCTTATTTGGAAATGATAAAAGAAAAAAATAAAAGAAAGAGTTTTATATTAGTTTACTATTATATGCTATTTAAATTCAATAAAGAGTTATCTATTTCATTTTTTTTCTTTCACAAATTTTAAGGATATTACTAATATTATAAAAAATTTCATTAAAGAGTTGTCTTATTTTCCTCTGTCTCGTCTCACTTCTGGATAGATTGTAAAATGGTTAAAACAAGTTTTGAACTTTCCCTTCCTCTCCTTCTTAAATTACCTTTTAAATTAGAATGTGAGGACACAATTATTATTTTTTCATTATAAGTCTAATTGGTCAATAGTGCTTTTAAGTCCAGGACCATTAATGATTAAGTGGCACGTATATAATTTTTTAAATGACAATTTTATCCTTTTGAATTATGTGACTTTGTTGATTTTGATGAAACCCTCACATATATGTCCTTGAACCAAATCTCTGCAGCAGAGCTCCTCCATGTAACCCGAAACTTTACCCCTGAACTCATCATTAGCAATAGGAGCTTCGATTTTATCTACAAGGCTCGTCTATCCATTGACATCACTGTCATCATCAAAAAGCTTGGTTGCAACGTTTCCAATGGTTTCATCAAAAAGCTCTGATGGCAACTTGTAATATCAAACGATGTGAAGGTGGCCTACAATATAAAAAAAGTTATAATCGTGGTCATGAATAGTAAGAGTAGGTGCAACTCGTTATGATAAATCACTTATTGTAAGGCTTTGGCTCAACATAGATTCATACATGAAGGTGAAGGTATTATGATCCAGCTTGGAATTTGAAGATTGGCTTATTTTAATGATCGAAGGGCCTCTACGAACATGTTATAGACAAAGGCTAAAACATGACTTTGTGAAGGTTTGGAATCCTATTAATAGCAGACTTCAAATAGTGCATTTTTTTTTGTGAAGATTGGCTTTGTTCCTTTGCTTGAAATTTTATTGTTTAAACACGGTGAAATTCCTTTTTAAAATGAGTTAACGAAGGAATTGTTAAGGTTTATTGTATCTCATAATTGTCTACATAGAATTTCAAATCATTAAAATAAGTAGTTTCGTGAATTTATTTTTGTTTTTATGAGTGAAATTTCTTTGTCCTAAAAAACTATGAAGTTTCACTGTCTCTTAGTGAAGCAGTAAAATTCCACTTGTTTCAGCAGTAATGAAATTTCTCTGTCTTTGCATGGATACAACAAAATCTATACTTTAATTATCCTATAATGCTTTTTTTTTTTTGTGTCACTTTCGTTTTTCTTAATCTTACAAATGTATACGATACAGTTTATTGCTTCTGTACATTCTTAGATTGGATAGACTGCTTGCTCTACAATGGCATTCTCCCAGCCTACCTGCAGATGTATTGCTGGTTTTTCAACATACCATTTACCTATTTATGGAAAAAGCATTATAGTCAACACTAACCATTTAAATGAATTCATAATTTCACTATTTTCATTTCAATTATCATTCTCATTGACCGACATTAGCTGTTAAATTATATTTCTTCCTCTACAGAAGCTGTAAGGTTAAATTAACAGACCTTCCAATAGGAATCACCATAAAGTTTGCATGTGATTTTCCACACGTTACAAAATAAAAGAATTGTTATTTAGATTATCAAAAGGTCATTTTCTTTTAGGAGTGAAATTCCAATATCTCTCACAAAAATAGTGAAATTTCATTATCTTTCAATTAAACAGTGAAATTTCACTATTTTGCTATAATGAAATTTCATTGTTTGTAGCAATTTTTTTCAAAACTTCATATGCAACGTGGGTCTTATTTGATAGATTTCAAAATTTTAAGTCCAAATATATTAATTTTATTAAAAATAGATTTATAATTTGTAAGTTATTGAATTTTAAAATCTGAAAAAATTTTCTTAAAATACTTCCGTAATTCATGTAGACTCAAATAGAAGCTCATCATAAGTTTCCCAATATTTTAGTCATAAAAAGAATGAACTTGGATCCTATCTTAATTAACAACATATTCGAGGAACTTTGACCAAATCTCCTATTTTTTTAAATTAACAAGTTAAAAAATTTAAAATTTAAAATTTATGAACTTAATATATTTTTTTTTAAATATAGAATTTAAAATTATTAAAATTATCGGTATATATAATGTTACTTGCTCATTTTTCTAAGTCGACATTAGTGTTTTCTACTATACTAAAGAATTTTAAGGAGGATGAAGCCATCGAAGAGGCACCTAAGAGCACCTTCAATGACTCAACTCCAAAGAAATGCTCAAATAGTTGGTTATTTAAATTTTAAAAATTTGATCGAGTCAAACATTTTTTAAAATATGACTTTTGTTTTAGTAGTTATTATTTATTTCAGCGGTTCGATTTCTAAATGTACCACTTAAATTTGATCATTCTTTTTTCTTGTTTAATACTCAAATTAGAATAATAGTCGAGAAGACTAATTATAATTTTACGAGAAAATAAACATTTCATAATTTGAAAATAAATGTCAAAAAAGAATTGTTTAATTATGTATTGCAATTAAAATTTAAGTTTAAGTATAACTTTAATTATTTTATCATCAATTGTTAAATTTGAAAACTCATGAATTAATTGAGGTATGTAATTAATTTTCGAATTTCAATATTAACGTATATATTACACGCATTCAAATTTTCGAATTTCGGTATCACTCCTCACTTTACCAACGAAGCAACAAAGAATGGTATATACTGATCGCGACCTGTGGGATGGAATCATTGCATTTCATATCTTCTTTATTTCGTTAAGAAAGAAGGTAACTTACAAGGAAGAGAGAGCTCAGTCTCACCCGCTCCGCTGATTGTCACAAAACCAACCCAACCACCACCTCTCTCCCTCTCGATCTCTCTCGATCACACACACACACTCTCACATGGTGGGTATTTCTCTACTTTCAGCTATCGATGATTCCATCTTCGGACAGGCAAATGTCCATTGATGACCGGTAGAACGGGGGACCCTTTTCTGACTCCAGGAAAGAACAATAAGGCAATACCCCTTTATCTCAGGATAGTACGACCCCTTGCTGTTCAGTTCGTCCTCAAAACTCAACTCAAGCCTCTGTTAATCCAGTCTATGCCAGTTCTTGCACTAAACCGTTCCCCCTACCACCGAGTTCATTAACCACCTGTTGGTTTGTCCAATTCAAAATTTCTGATTTCAAACTGTTAACGGTAAGCTGCCCTCTTTATCTGTTTCCAAACCATTTCTAGGGTTTTAATTACTTCTATTATCAAAAACCATTGCATCAATTTAGTTTCGGATCCGTTATTTAACCGTCAGTGATGGTTGTTGTCCGGTTTTCGTGTCTGTGTAAAACGTTGTGGGCTTAATGAACTTGGTAATGGTTTTTATACTGATCAGGTGGATTATTGACTTTGTAGTTTCTGTTTATATTTTTGTTCTGGTTGGTTTCGTAATTTTATGCAACAAGGAAGTTGGTGAAGCGTTGAAGAATGGCGAATCGGATGAAGGAAGATGAGAAAAACGAGAAAATAATTCGCGGGCTTTTGAAACTTCCGGAGAATCGGAGGTGCATCAATTGCAGCAGCCTGGTACGTGCTATTGTTGACCTTTTTCTGATGTTGATTTGAATGCCGTTGCTACGGTTATGTGTTTATCTAAATACTCCGCTTTTCTATTACAGTGTCGGGAGTCAAGACAGGTTTTTGAAATGATGGGTTGAACTCAAAAGGTTCATTTAGCCCCTGTTATTTATTTTTAATAATATAGCTCAGGAATCATAAACATCAATGATGAATTGCCTTGTCTAGTTGTGTTGACATTAGATACTAGTCTTTGCTTGACTTCATTTGCCTCCACAACAGATAGAGCCTTGATTAATAATACTTGATTTTTGTGCGATTTGGTTGTCAGGTGAGGATATTGAGTTTTGCTCACTACTTGAGATGTAGAATATAAGAGTATTACTGGGTCCAGGAAGCAGGATGCTTGTTTTTTTTTTTGGTGGAAAGTCTCTGTGACAATGGATATAACTTTCCCATTGTGGCCTTCCACATATGATGTTGAAATTCCTAAAGCGATCAGGGTACTGTTTGTAGACAGTGACTTGGGGAAACACAATGAACTTCTAAACTAATCCTTGTCAGGGAATAAGATTCAGATTCCATAAAAAATGATTTGGATTAACAGAAGACAGGCATTCCTCCATCCAATTGGTTAGTTTAAATGTACAAAGGATTTATTTTGTACACTCTTATGGTCTTCTGCTTCGATGGAAGTGGGCATGATTACCCCGAGAAAGTCATTTATGGAGGCTGCAAATATGACCACGCTGCTTATGACGTTCTATACATGTTATGTTAATCGTTTGGGCAATAGGGTCCAATGAGAGCGTCCACAATAGCTATGACATAGAACTGAGCATTAGATAGAAAAGAGATTCATCAGCTTTCTGAGCTACTTGTCAAGGTGCATGGAAATTCTAGGATAAGTTTACTGCTTCAGTTGTTTAAACCCAGGAACAACGAGAAATTAGGAAAATTGCTTCACCACTAGCTATTAGCTTGAGTGGTAACTCCTACCATTCCCAAAAGGAGGGGTGCAGAATTTAAGTGGTTGGGAGACGGTATGTGGGCCAGTGAGCTATTACACTCTCTTCAAAGGATGGCTGCTTCAAAGCCCACCTCCTGGTTGTCCGTTGTACTTATAAAAATTAGAGCTAATTGGCTCTACTCTTTGGATAATTGGTGGTGAAGTATTGTCACATGATATTTGAAGATAGCCCATCCAATTTTTTACTTCTTATGACATTATTTGAATCAATTATATACTTAATTACTTACAACTTAGTATAAGAAAGGAAAATTGAGGTTAAAACATTATCGAAGGATGTATTGTTGGCTGGTAATAAAGTGCACATCAATATTAGATGATACCTATAAAAACCAATTGGTATATATTCCCAAATTCTGTAAATACCACAATAAACCCAAATCACTATATCAGCTGAATTGCCCCATATGATTTGGGAGTTTTTTTAATGGGATGGCAAGGGTGTTGTGTGTAGGATAATTTTTGAAGGGGAGGAAATGTTCCCTTATAGGATCACGTTTTCAAATTGTTATACTCTTGATCTTTAGAAGCATACCCTTTTTCTGTAGATTCTTTCGTTAATTTTTGAAGGATTGAGATTGTAATTAGGTTCTCTTTCCTTGAGTTGTAAATGGGTTCACCCCCTTTGGTGGCTTTGTTAATAGATTACTATTTACTTATCAGAAAAAATGCTGAATTAATAATGGTTGTAGAGGGAGTCTTTAGGATCAATTGCATTGGAACAAATTTAAAGCATGTGACTCAGCTTAAGCGGACACTTGTGTTTGATGAACTGCATTATGATAAAAAATAAATACAAATTTGCAGAAATGTATGATTGGAAACCATTAAGTGAGCCAAATATATCTATGATTTACATTCTTCTTCAACTTAAAGACATATGATAGGTTCTGGAATTCTTGCACATACAATTGTCTATTTTGATGCTCATATGTTCAAAACATGCAACAGAATAGGGTCTGCCCCTTGGTCAATATATTCTTTGTGTAACATATGTTCGAGGGGTTTCAATTGCTAGCACAAATTACTGAAATACATTTAAAGGAGATTTATGCCATACTTTGGACTGCCATGGAGTCAATGTTTCAGCACTGCTGGAACTTCTTCAGGAATTTGTATCAGTACTGTGCAAGATGTTGAATTTCTTTTCCTTTTTCTTTCAGTATGATGTGTGTTGGCTATTTCTTTTATGTCTTGGTTTTGAAATGACTGAATCAACTTTTTTTTTTGGGTCACTTGTTGGTTGCTGTGGTAAGAAATTAATGTGGAATTTAATCTCCATTCTGGGAGACGATTTTGTGACTAATATTTCTTCTGCCAAGCAGGGACCACAATATGTCTGCACAAATTTCTGGACATTTATTTGCACAACCTGCAGTGGAGTACAGTTAAGTGCTGATGTATCTCGTCACATCCCTTTCTTTTCCATTTCATTATTAATTGTTGTTTTTTAGGTATTTGCTCCTTCCTCATGTGTGTTCTTCGGACAAAGAGTATTAAGTAACTGTAGGCAAGAGTCCTGATTTTTCAAATGGGATCTGTAATAAATTGGGCTGAATGCGCTATACTGTCAAATTTGATATTCAAAATACCCAACAGTTGCATGCTTTGTCTAACCACTCACTTGTAACAATTCAGTCGGGAGTTTACACATCGTGTGAAATCAGTATCGATGGCCAAATTTACTTCACAAGAAGTTATTGCTCTACAAGAAGGGGGAAATGAGGTAGGCATTGATGCCCTTCCAAAATTGATGGCCTTTTCAGTCTTTTCCATGTCAACCACCCCCTTTCAATTTTTTTTAATTTTATTTTATGTTATTTGACTTATTGATTACTGTCTCACAGCGTGCAAAGGAAATTTATCTTAAAGAGTGGGATTCACAACGCTATTCTGCCCCCGATAGCAGGTCGTTATTTTTATACCTCTAGTTTGTGGTGGGGCTCTCAACTTTGATTACAATTCTAATATAATCTTTTACTTTCAGTAATGTTGAGAGACTTCGGGACTTCATTAGGCATGTTTATGTGGATAGAAGATATGTTGGTGAGAGGAGTATTGACAAACCATCAAGGGTTAAGATGGTAAAGGAAGTGCTTTTATTATTATTTTTTATACTGTTACACTGGACAATTAACCTGACTTTGAAGGTGGTCTGTTTTAACAATTAACATAGTGATATCGAACTGGATGTTCCTATTTAGGATAATTATTACATGTTACTTTAGAAAAGTGTTCATTTCCTAAAGTTGGTCTTACAAATTATACAGGGTGACAAGAAGGATTCTTATAAATATCGTGGTGGTTCTGGAAGCCCATCTTATGTGGATACTTATGAACACCGTTATGGCGAAAGATCTGCACCTGGTGAAAGAAGTGATGAGAGAAGTTATGGGAATGATCAAGACAGGCCAAAAGAATGGTGATTATAGAAATCCTGCTCGTTCTGAAGTTGTTGCTGACAGACGTCAGGATAATAGATCTGGAAATGTAAGATCCGAGGACAAAAGATTTCCCGATGGGGAACCCAAAACGGAGGGCAGGCCACAAAACCATCAAAAGGAACTGGGTTTGTTCAGCCCCACTCTGGTGCGTCCCATTCGAGATATTTTAGGGGACAATATTCAGCCTCTTCGGGTAGGTGAACCTCCTAAACAAATGGTGCCAGGGCTTCCAATGGTTCTACACAGACACAGGTGAAATTTCTGCTGAATTGTGCTGGAAGTTTGTCTTTGTGTTTAATCAATGGATGAATGGAAATTATCTCCCCACTCCCGTCTGCTGTTGAAGGATGATTTCCCTTCCTCAGAGGCATGTGAATTTGCTCCCCTTTTTCCTAGTTGTCTTGGAATTTAATTGTCTTATACATATATATATATATATATATATATGAATGTATGAATGTATATATATGTGTGTTTGTGTATTTACTTGGGTTCTCTTTGATGTAAGTATTTTTTTTTTTTATCACTTTTGATCCATTTATATACTGTGGCATGTGGTCAGCAAGCTGCACTTAATGACCTTTTTCTTGGAACTGTTGCTTTCCAATTTTGATAATTTTTTTTTATGGGCTATATGCTTTTCTGCTTTATTTTCTCTGAGCGACAATTTTGTATTGGCTTGATGCTCTCTGCTAGAAATTTAAATTATTTGAGTCTTTTAGACCAGTTTTTTGGAAGTCTTTATGATAGGATCATCGAAGATTCGTTTCTTAAGTATGATCATTTTACTGTCTTTCTCAGAACTGCTTGATGATGCTTAAAATAAAGGAATGATGTTAAAATATTCATGAATATGAGATTTATACAATCCTGTAGAAATTTTCACAAAATTATATTTTTGGGAGAGAGATTGGGTTCACAGATTGTTCTAGAATACCATATCTGAGTTTTCCTTATCAGGACTCTTAAATGTCTCTCAACTCTAGCAGTGGCCATGAAGCTTTTGAAGGGCGACTTGAAGAAATGGAATAGGGAGGTTTGTGGCAATGTACAGGTGGAAATGAAGAGAATTCTTCAGGATATCCAAGATTTTCATGTGAAGGAACAGGGGCAGCAATTGCCTGAGGAGGACAGAGAAAAGGGTGGGACTGAAAGGCGGATATGGGGAGCTTCAAAAGGCAGAAATCCAGAGCGTTATGGTTGAAACAGGGAGACTGCAACACCAGATTTTTTTTACAGAGTGGTTAATATGCACAGGAGTTTCAACAATATTAGCACAATCAAAATTGGAGATAGAGTCCTGCAGCAGGAGGAGATTCAGAAGGATATTACACATTTTATGCGGCTCTGTTCAGAGAAACCGACCTATGGAGACCCACATTAGAGGACTTGCCTTTTAGTAGACTGTGTGAGGTAGATAGAAGATCCTTGGAGAGTCCTTTCACCGAAGAAGAATTGTGGCAGCATTGGACTCGTGTGATGGGGACAAGGCACCGGGCCCCAATGGATTTTCCTTTGCTTTCTTCAAGCATTGTTGGCCTGTGGTGAAAAGGGACTTTTTGGCTTTCTTTGAGTATTTTTTGAGCATGGGTCTTTTGAGCGGAGCTTGAACGCATCTTTTGTTGCTTTGATCCCGAAAAGGAATCAACAAGCAACATAAAGGACTACAGATCTATCAGTCTGACTGGAGGAGTGTACAAATTATTGGCCAGATTTTGTTGAAGGTCCTCTCCTTGAGATTGAAGGGTGTGATGAGCAAGGTGATTTTAGGAAGTCAAAACGCTTTTGTTGAAGGACGCCAGATTTTGGATGCAATTTTAACTGCCAACGAGTGTATTGAGTCAATTGACACAAGAAGGAAAAGCATGTCAAGTGGGCTGGTGTGCAAGCTTGAGATTGAATTGGAACCTCCTTTTATGTCTTCTGGACAAAATGGGATTTGGGGAAAGGTGGAGGAAATGGATACATTGGTGCATTTCTACAGTTTCACTTTCGGTCGTGATAAACGGGTCCTCATCAGGTTTCTTCAATACCTCATGAGGATTGAGATAAGGCGAGCCCCTATCCCCTTTTCTTTTCATCTTTGTCATGCAGGCTCTTAGCAGGATGTTGTGTAGAGTTGTGGAGGGGGGTCTGCTGAAATGTTTTGGCTTTAATGGCAGGAGAGGGGACTTTGGAGATAACTCATCTATTTTTTGCCGACGATACTGTCATTTTTTTGTGAGGCGGACATCACTTAGCTTTGGTACTTGAGGTGTATCTTGTTGTGCTTCGAAGCTGTGTTTTGCTTAAGGGATTTATCTAAGAGCGAGATAATTCGAGTGGGGGAAGTTAAGAGAGATGGACATTTTGGGATGGAATATGGGCAGCATTGTTGGATCTCTCCCTACAGCCTATTTAAGACTTCCATTTGGGGTGGCTTCCAAATCAAAAGCGGTGTGGGATGTTGTGATTGAGAAATTTGAGAAGCGATTGGTGGGTTGGAAGAGGCATTACCTCTCCAAGGGTGGTAGATTAACACTAATAAGAAGTACTTTAGCTAGTCTTCCAACCTATTTCATGTCTTTATTCCCAATCCCGGATTTGGTTGAAAAGAGGTTTGACAAGCTTCAACGCGACTTTCTTTGGGGAGGTAAGGGCTAGGAAAGAAAAATGCATTTGATTGGGTGGAATAAGGTGAGGATCTCTAGGAAAGCTGGAGGTTTGGGCATCAAAATGTTGAGAACCTTTAATTCAGCACTCTTGGGGTGACTGGTTATGGAGGTTCATGGTGGAGAATGAAGCTCTTTGGAGAAAAGTGACAGTGAGCAAATATGGTTGTGACTTGTGAAGGGATGGGATGGTTCCCTAGAGAGGTGGTAGAACCTTTTGGGTATAGCTTATGGATATCTATATGCAAGGGGAAGGAGGCTTTTAGCAATTTTATCCGCTTTGAGGTGGGTAGAGGTTTTGCGGGTAAGGTTTTGGAAACATTCATGGTGTGGAGATTTCTCTAAAAGAGCAATTTCCACAGCTCTTCCACATAGCTTCTAGCCTAGATGCCTTGGTGGAAGAGTGTATTTTCTACAATGGGGATTTCTCGGTTTGGGCTCCTTGTTTTAGACGAAACCTTCAAGATTGGGAGGTAGATGATGCTGTGACGTTGATGGAAAATTTTCCCCACTGGCCCATTAGGAGGGATAGGGAAGACAAGATGGTGTGGGTGGACATTGGGCTGCTGAAAAATCTTCTGTGTTCGGTCCTATTATGGTGAGCTGGAAGGAGTTTCTAATAAGGCTTTTCCGTGGAAGTTGGTTTGAACCTCCAAAGTTCCAGCTAAGGTGGGCTTCTTTGTTTGGGCTACAACTTAGGAAGCGATTTAACCACGGAAAATTTAAAATGAAGGTGTTTAATCTTCCGAGCCGCTGCCCTTCATGTAAAGAGGAGGAGGAAACAACCTCTCAGCTTTTCCTTAATAGCAAGATGGCTTGGGATGCTTTGATCCTTGTTTTTTTGTTTCCCTCTTTGGCCTTGCTTGGGTTATGCCAAACTCTATCAAGGCACTTATTCTTTGTTGGAGTGGTTCTAAAGTTAGGAAAGACTTAAGGAAGACTTGGCATATGGTTCCTCATTGTCTTATTTGGTGCATGTGGAAGGAAAGAAATTTGAGGGTTTTGAGGGGGAAGAGAATGTTCTTAGTAGATTTAAGGATTATTTTTTGAGGACACTCCACTTTTGGATCAAAGAAGCGTATCCTTTGTATGTATTTTCTTATGCTGATTTTTTTGGGGATTTATTGATTTTATTTTTGTGCTGTTTCCCCTCTTGTAAATATGGTTTCACCCTCCATGGGCGCTTTTTAATACAATTACATTTACCTATCAAAAAAAAATTGTCTGATATCTAGGTGTTCTAGGTTTCTTTGCATTCATTATTACAAGAGGACAACATGATGTTGTAAGGTTCAACTACCACCCCATGGGCCACTTACCTATAAAAAAAATGATACTGAAGGTATAACTCATGTTATCTTTCCGTTAAGCTTTTTAGTGTTGACAACCTTTTGCCTGTGTAAGACCATTTTTTTCACTGTATCTGAAACTCTTGATTCTTTTTATTTGTATCTGGGCTTCAAATTTTTTCTTTGTTACTCCTGTATAATATTCATTTACGTGGGGCTTGTGATTTGCAGAGGACTGTCACTTCTAGTAGCTTGGGATCTGTTGATGGGAACCCAGTGGAACCTAAAATGGCTAATTCAGGTAGTCTGATAGACTTTGATGTGGATCCTGGACCTCCTGTTGTTGCAGCTGCTCCACAAACACTGCAAACATCACTATCTAGTGGTCAAGCCATCACACATGCAACTGGTTCCATCAACTGATGGTGGCAACTGGGCCTCTTTTGATTTTCAGTCACAGAAGAACGTATCTCAGGCCCCCTCAAATGCAAACACGGTGTACTCTCTAATATCACAGTTGTCAGTTCCAGCGGCTGCCCCTGTGATAAACATGTCGATGTTAGCAGATAACAGTGGTGTGTTTGCTGCACGTGTGGACAACACATTGACGCCATCTGTAGGTGGAAATCCTGCCATTGCACGAGTAAACAGCATGCCAATCTTGCCCTCTGTTGGCAGATCTCCTGCACCTGCTGCTGTGCTTGCAGGCACAACATCAGTGTTGCCTGTTGGCAGTGGTGATACTGTCACTAGAGCTGATGACGTGGGGCATTGGCCAAATTTGCAGCATCCTCAACATTCCTCAACTGTACAACAGATTACTCAGTCCATTGGTGGTACTTTAAACAATCAGGTAATCATAGGAAACATGGTGTGGCTTTTCTGTCGTAAAAAATAATTCTGTCATGATGTAGTAATAGTCCATCTTCTTCCTTTCCAAACACTTGCTACAGTTATAGTATTTATCACTAGTGCCAAATGTGCAGGGATCTCTGAGTACTCCAACTTTACAATCATCCAAACCTTTACCAGAGCTGAGTGATGATTTCAGTTCTGGAGCCAAGTCAAAGCCAACCACTTTCGAACCAAAATCTAGTGGAATGAAAGAACTGCCAGAGGTCATAGCATGTTTCCTCATTTTGATTCAAATTTATGGTATATCATAATTATAATCATCAGTATTATTATGGACTTAATAACCAATATTGAATGGTCTACAGGACCTTTTTGCTTATTCACTGGCTCCCAGTACCAGTTCCAGGGTGGCAAGCAGTTCCATCCCATGGCATGGGATTTGGTGTGCATTATCCTACTGTCATGGTAACTTGTTCTCTCGATATAGTTTTAAATTAATAGGTAGTGTTCACCTTTAATTACTATGTGATGAGTAGCTAATTTTTTGTGGGTTATCAGTTACAGCATACCCGAAGTTTTCCTCAAGCTGTCAAAAACAACAAACCCTTTTGATCTCAACCATGAATCAGCTTTAGTTCAGGCGTCATCGGTAGGTGAATTTAACTTAGTTTGAACTGATCATGACGTGCATGGATTTTTGCTCTTATTACAGTTTTTTTTTTTATAAATTTATTATGTTCAAATCATGTTGAGAGCTTGATATACATTGTTGGTCTATTCTCTAATAGCTTGAGCTGTTGGAGCAATTGGTTGCTTAACACGGTATCAGAGCCTTGGTTATAGGAGGTCCTGGGTTCAAGTTTCTCTATTTGCATTTATTCTTCATTTGCATTTGCACTCTCTTCTACTTTGTATTTGTTTGTTGTTTCTTTGTCTATTCACGTGCGAATCCGGAGTCATATGTGAGGGGAGTGTTGAGAGCTTGATATATGTTGTTGGTCTATTCTCTAACAACTTGACCTTTTGGAGTAATTGGTTTGCTTAACAAATCACATCTCTCCATTTTTTTTTTTTGATATTCATTTATCTTGCTGGTATATCACACTTACCATGAAGGCCTTTTATGTACATTTATACCTCTTTGTATATTCAGTTGTCAAAGACATACATATATTTTTTTATGTTTATCCGATCAAACAAAAGCTTGGATGATGTTGTGTAAAGCGTCTCATGAGCAGTTGTGACTTGTGGTCAGAACACGGCCTTTCTGAACATGGTTTTGATCATGGTGGTTGATGCCTTGAAAGCCTTTGCATGTTGTCTTTCTTTGTCTCCTTGCTTCTTAGAGCCACTCCAATGCATGTGTCATTCGATGTGTCAATTCCAAAATTTGGCATTGATGTACAAAATGCTGCTTGAATGGTGTGCCATTTGGCTTAGCCAAAAAAATGGCAATGCCATTTCCAATGCCATATTTGGCATTGAAATGAGCTAGTGTCATTTTATGACATTCATGGAATACAAATTACATATGCCAAATAAAGGTGAGATCCACGCCACTTTATCAAGTAAATGGCAAACGAAGGTGGGAATTGTCAAAATTTGACATTTTTGTACTATAGTATGCCAAATTATAGAATTGACATAGGTCAAAATGGAATTCAGCATTGGAGATGCTCTTATAGTGACAGTCAACCGTGTCAAGATCTCAAAAATATATATTTGTTGTCACAAGTTTGACTGGATACAGTACCTAGGCATCTATGATTCTACCATGAGATTGTTTCATAAATTTGACCAATGTCTTTTTTTTTTCTTTCTAAGTTTAATTTTGTTAAGAAACCAATTGCTCTAAAAGCTTAAGTTATTAGAGAATGAGCTAACAATGTATATCAAGCTCTCAATACTCTCCATCAAGTGTAACCTCGAACTCACATGTGAAGAGACACAAACCACACACAAACACAAAACAGAGCAAAGTGCAATGTTGTACAAACAAACTAAACGGGGAATAAATGCTAGGGTAAATTACACTGACCTCTTGTGAGGTTTCTGAAATTACGCTGACCTCCCATACTTACACCTGCCAATCTACAAATTCTCCCCTCCAGTCATTTTTTTTCAAAATAACAAAACTGCCCTTTCATGATTTTTGTAATATATTTGTTCAATTTTGACGAATTTATTTTGCTTTTTTTTTTTTGGTTTCATTTTCAAATAAATATTGATTAAAACCTTAAATTTATTTTTATATAAAATTTAAAAAAAGTTAGAAAAAGTGGTCAAAATTGAAAAAATGCAAAAAAAACATGAAAGGGGTAGTTTTGTCATTTTGAATTTTTTTTTTCTAGAGGGAACATTTATAATTTGTCAGTGAAAGTAGGGAAGGTCACTATAATTGTCAGAAACTTCAGAGGAGGTCAGTGTAATTGACCTTAAATGCAAACGAAGAGACTTGAACTCAAGTCCTCTCATAACTAAAGCTCTGATACCATATTAAGTAACTAATTACTCTAAAAGTTATAAGAGAATGAACCAATAATGTATATAAAGTTCTCGACAAATTTTAAATGGCCCATGACTGGATGTGGACAATGTTGATTGAGATGCAAAAAGTAACCCATGTTTTTGTTTAAAAGTTTTGTTTGGCAAATTTGAAAAGCAGATTGCCTTTAGATATCTGATCATATAGACTCTATGCCTGGAAAATTCTATCATTCAAGAGGGGCTTTGCAACATAGCGAGTTACAGCAACTAGAGTAGTTACGGAGACATCTTCTGGTAACAAATCTGGGTGATTGGCTAGGCACCAATCACATTATTGCCTAGGCATCCCCAAGGTATTGCCTAGTCAACGTCCTCTGCCACCCACTTTTCAGGCAGCTAGCAGTTGCTGTAACTAGGCAAGGCAATGGCTTGACTACTTTGTTCTGAAGTAAACTGTGGGATGTCTTCAAATAGAGGAAATCAAGGCAAATGATACTTAGAACGGGTAAGAACGAAGATTTTAGCTACATTTTCTAGAACAAGTCTGTGGGTCTCTATTATTAAGTCAGAGGTTTGAGGTGAATATTAGCTTTATTTTTGGACTATCATCTTTTTCTTCATCGTTTATCTGGTCTTGGAATTCTAAATATTTTAAATTTTACAGCATCAAAGCTAGGGGTGTCAATTTTTAACACGACACGACAACGCAACTCGAACACGACACGAAGTTAACGGGTTTGGGTTTAGCATAAATGGGTTTGGGTCATAAACGGGTTGACACGTATAGCACGATTAATAAACAAGTAGGGTTTGGGTTTTACAAGTGTCAACCCGTTTAACACGATTTAACACGTTTAATTATAAAATATATTATGAGTTCAAGTAATTCATTTCACATCAAATATTTATCAAGGTTTTGAAATTTTTTATTTATAAAAGAGGTTTCTACTTTGATTTGGCCCATATCCAAAATTACTAAACTTGAAAATTATTTATACATATTAAAAGATAGGTAAATTTTTTTATTTAAAAAATAAAAAAAATTAAAATAAACGGGTTAAGTGGGTCGACACGTGTAACCTGTTTAATAAATGGGTTGGGTTTTGAAACTTGACACGATTAGTTAATAGTGTCGGGTTAGAGTTCACACATATTTTCGAATATGTATACCTTGACACGACCCGAATACGACACGATAACACGAATTGACACCCCTAATCAAAGCTAACTTTTTTGGGGCTTTGTTATCTGGTTTTGAAAATTCTCAATATTGTAAGATTTTACAGCATTCATAGTAACCCCCCAAACCACCCATCCAAAACACAAACACAAAAATAATCTAAAATTTCAATTGACTTACACCCAGAAACTAGCTGAATTGCTTCTATCTTGCATGATCGAGTAAAATCTTATCATATAATAAACTATATCATTTTCATTAGCCTTATTTATTACAAATTTACAATATTATCTGTGTAAATGTTGATTCCTTGAGGTATTCTTATAAGTTTTCTATGGTTTACAGCAATCTGAACATGAGCAAAGAACATTTCACTGACTTTTTTTTTCGGTGACAGTTTCCTTCCATGGGATCTCTTCAAGGTGCACTGCCAAACATGTCAACTCCAACAGGTTTGTTGCGTACTTACAGCCTTGGTACCCCTCCTGCACAATGGGGACCACCACATACACCGTCTTATACATCAGTAATGCCTCCGCTGCCACTGTCTAATGCATCAGCAATGCGTCCGCTCCCATCATCTTATTCTTCAGGTATGCCTCCAAGTAGATTCACATACTTGTGTGTTGTCTCTTTTCCTATTTGGTTCCTTTAAAAGTTGTTTTAGTCTTGCTGATGCATGATTTGGTAATTTTTTCAGGTGCTTACATGGGGCAACAGATACCCAGCAATCTGCCTAGTCTTGGGTAACTTCTTGTTTGATCTCAAGTATCATATTTTATGCTTGGTTTTCTGCTCAGAACAATTCTACTAGCTGTCTTGAATATTTAGGGGATCTGACACCATGTGCACTACAAATAAAATCAATCCTCATGGGTTTCCCTTGTTGAGAGTGTAATATACATTGTTAGCCCATTCTCTAGCAGCTTAAGTTTTTGGAGCAATTAGTTGCTTAACATGATATCAGAGCCTTGGTTATGTTCTTGCATTCGAGTCTTTCCATTTGCATTTGCATTCTCTTTTGTTTCGCATTTGTCAGTAATTTCTTTACCTCTCCACGTGCGAGTTTGGGATCGCACGTGAGGGGTAATGTTGAGAGCTTTATATACATTGTCGACTAATTCTCTAACAACTTAAGTTTTTGTAGCAATTGGTTACTTAACATCACTAATATTTCAACATAAATTCATTTCGAAGAGGAGTTATACATCTGGGTTTGTGGCAATAAATGCTAACATTGATATTGAAACAACTCTCTCCTTTTTTTTTATAAGTAATGTTGGAGTAATTTAGAAGAACAATGTGCGGAACTTGTTTGATATTCAAAAAATTTTAGGTGAGCTCTGCAAAATTTGAAGTAAATTTAGATCAAGGATTGGTGTTTGATTCTTAGAGAAGAGAGAGAAAAGAGATTATTTTTTTATTCTAACTTATTTAATTTTAATAATAAAAAATAATTTAGAATATAAGGGTAATAAGACAATTTTAATTTATTCATTATCACTGTTAAGAGACCAACTCTTATAGAGGAGGTTAGTGTAATTTCTCAAACTATAGAGGTCCGTGTGTAATATCAATACACCTCGGGGAGGTTCGTGTAATTTATCCTATTTTTTAAAGACAATCTTACTGTCAGGGTTTGTGTGGATTGCTTCACACAATGTTTTTGCATGGTTCATATTGCCAATTTGTGACTATGTAATGAAAATACTCAATTTTATGTGGATTATCATCACAGATATCAAAGTGTTGGGGATTTTGGGAGTGATGGAACTGCATTTGGGACCTTAAACTCAAATCAACAACTGGGTGGCAGATTCTCTGCCCCTGCTACCCCGAGTTCTTCTGTTGGAGGAAACCCATTTGGGTAGATTGAAGAAATGATGCCATCTGTTTCCATTTCGGTCCAGCGGCTTCTTGTGGCAGCCTAGACATCTGTGTAATTCAGTTTGCTTCAGTTGAAGATAAGAGTACAATTTTTTGAGCATGAGAAGGCTAATTAATCCAAGTCTCTAGTTTAAACAGGTAGAAATATTGAAATGGTTTTATAATATTCTAGTGTGAAGTTAAAGGGAAGAGATAATGAAACAGGAAGGGGAAGTGCTGAATAACGTACTCACATGGTGCCTCCATGGGGAGCCTAGGTATTCTTTTGTGGTCTTTGTTTTTATTGTAGATGTCAAAAATATTGCCCTTCATTTGAGTGTTTGTTACTACCTTGTCCCCTTGAGATTTATATATTGGTATGTTATTTCTCATGTAAGTTTGTAATAGATGCTTCTGGCTTGTGCTTTCTTTCCAGCTAGATGTATTGGTGGATTGGAATTTGTACACACATTGTAATATAAATTTGTTTACATGTATTTTGATTGTGTAAGATAATTGTTAGTTGATTTTGTACCTGCATTAGGATGTGATATGTTCTTTTTTGTTCCCCAGATCAGGCTTCAAGTCATGACTTGTTTGAGCGGCACAGTTGCATAAAAAAGTGAAGCCTATTCAATGGATTGGGGTGGCCAAGGGAAAAACCGCGGGCTGGCCCCGCCTTTCAACAGAGGTGTTTGGAGTGCGGGGGAGGGGGGGATTGCGCGATGGTCCCGCTATCTAGAGCTCCCCCACGCGGCGCCAAACTATCCTCTAATCCAATGTGCAGATGTAGTAGGATCCATGTCTCTTCACATGGTTGATTGAGTATAAACTATCTGATTTCTATCAATTGTTTTTTCTGCTGCTGAAAGTATATGGTTTTGCCTTTTCCGCTGCCGAAAATATTTCGTTAATTGGTTATCACCTCACCTGTGTGCAGTGGCTGTAAGTTGCTTGCCAAGAAAATAAAATTGTAAGAGAGATTGGTTGGACTTCCTTCACTCTCCACACACTTAAGTTAGACCAAGCAGTAAAGAGAGTTTATTTATTATCATTTGAGATAAGTTCATGGCCCTTTATCCTCATGGACACCAGACTTTGAACTGCATTTGCCTTCATTTTTGCTGTAATTGTTGGAGCAGTTTGTCCTTGCATCTCATGGCTTTCTCTCTGTGTCTGCAACATTAAATCACTGTTTAGGATATGTATGCATGTGTGTGTCTATATATATATATTGACTTTATTGCTTTATTTGACAAATTACAAATATCTTCTTCAAGTCAATTTTTTTCCTTTTAAAATGACAAAATTATCCCTTTATCTTTTTTCTTTAAATTTTTTCAAATTTGACCATTTTTTATTTTCAAATAAATATTGACCAAAATCTTAAATATATTTTTATAGAAAATAAAAAATTCTTTTAAACAATTTAAAAAAATAGTCAAAATTTAAAAAATGCAAAATTAAAAATGAAAGGAGTAATTTTAATCCCTTAAAAAAATTTGTTTGAATGAGATATACCTAGTTTGTAAAGTAGAAAATGTTAGTGTAATTTTAAAAATTTTAAAAAAATTAGTATAATTGTCATAAACTTCGGATGAGGTCAATGTAATTTGTTATATATATATATATATATGTATGTGTGTGTGTGAGAGAGAGAGAGAGAGAGAGAGAACTAGGTGCATCGTTGAAATGAACATGAAGCTTACCAGTTGCAGCATAATATTCTTCGTCTGAAGAAGTGTGGGGACACTGCTTCAAACAACTCTGGACGCATGCTTGAGGGGGTACCCTAGTAAAAGCGCAACCTTCTATACAGTAATTGTAGCATTCGGATGTGGCTTCTGAATGCCCTGCAAACATCACCAGCAACACCACCATCACCACCAAAACACCAGCCTTCACAAATTTACGCTCCATTGCCTTGAATCTCTCCTGCAAATCACTTTCACTTTGATGGCCTAAAGCAGCAGTCAGGAACACCATTTATAGGGTAGACACTGATGTGGGACTATTGAGGTTGGATGTTTATTATTGTTATAATTAAATTGAATAAAGATGAACAATTATTCGGTGGTCTCAGCAGTCAAATTGAGGGTCACATTCACATCTGACTTATCATCTAACCATTGGACCGATCAATTCAATAATTTCTCAACTAAAGATGGATGTTCAACCTTGTTCAGGGGTGGCATTCATTGCCTTTGTAAAAGGATGTGTAATAAGATGCGATAATTGAAGTGTGATATCTATCATTATTGCTTTAGTGGTACCATCACACTGTGCGATGGCCACTCAGATGTTAGTATTAATGTAGGGTCCATGTGGGTCCCATATCAATACCCAATCATAGTAGTTGTCGCACAATGTAGCGGTATCACTAGATTTTTTTCTGACCTTTTAACCCATCCTCTCACAAGGGTGGGACCAAATCATTTATGGAATCTACTAATGCATCCCATCCTTTGTGAGATGATGAGTTACAAGGTGGGACATCTGAGGTAGAATTTCTATCATTATTGCTCCAGTGGTACCGTTACACTGTGCGGTGGCCACTGAGATGTTAGTATTGATTTAGGACCCATGTGGGTCCCGTATCAATACCCAATCATAGTAACCGACACACGATACGACAGTATCACTGAATTTTTTTCCTACGTTGTAACCCACCCTCTCACAAGAGTGGGTGTAACATCCCGACCTAATTAAGTAGAGCAATTAAGTGTAATTATGATTATTATAAGAAAATTCTCATAATAATCATGTACAATTCTACTTAAGGTTAATAGTCTATAAATATAGAGACAAATGTATAAATGAGTGCAATTAATTATGAATTAAGACAACCAATTTTAAGAAAATAATTTAATGTTAAAGGTCAGTAACTTGATAACAAATTATGATTGGTTAATCGATGATTAAAGCATGAATAATTTTAAAAAATGGGTACACGAAATGCACTAAGATAAGACTAGTAATACATGAATAGAGTATGCTTAATTAAGAATTATTGTAAAAAATTATAAGAGACTCTTGGGAGTGAATAAAATACTTTAACATGCAATATGATGCATATACAAAAGGAAGAAGGAAAAAAAGGGTTTTAAAACTCTTACAAAGTCTCTGAGACCAAGACCCCATATAAAGAGGGTGGTATACAAAGATAGGATGTCATGTATCTCACATTAATGGGTCTAACCATTGTCGTATGTGTTCTTTCAATGGCCGGTTGCCACCTATGTCGTGATAATTTCTAAGTACATCTTTGATGCCATAGCAAAGGTGTCACTGGAAGATATATTACTGTCATTGAAAAAAATGTACGCAGGACCAATTTCAGCTCTAATACCACTTGGAACGCCTTAAGGTCACTGTCCCAACAACCTTGAAAGAGTTCATAACATTATGACTCAAAAGTTAAGTACAAGTTATTAGTAATAAGATTTGTGGTGTCTTATAAGCTAATAAAACTCCTCACAGCTAATCAATGTAAGATAAGTATGAAAGGTAGATTGAATAAATGATGCCATTTGTTTCCATTTGGGCCCAAGGAGTTTTTGTGGTAGCCTAGACATTTGGGTCATTTAGGAGAAGTTATTTTATGAACCCGTCACATGCACATAATGACCTCTATAATTTTAAGCAATATAATAAATTTCATGTGAATCTCATAAATTACTAAAATTATAAAGGTTGTCACACCATGTGACATGCTTATGAAATAATTTTTCGTAATTTAGTTTGCTTCAGTTGAAAATAAGAGTAAAATTTTCCTAGCATGAGAAGGTTAATCTAAGTCTCCCGTTAAAATATAGCAAAATTATTGATATGTTTTTGTAATATCCTAGTAGTATTGGTCCATGGCCTTTGTCATTTAATAAATACAAATAGAAGATTGAGTAAAACAAGTGCACACTTTGTTGTCATGAGTTCGATTCACTCCTTCTCCCCTTATATAAAAAAGGTCAAATACTCGGTCGAATCCATTATCACTCAAATAAATATGTTTTATTTGAGATAATAACATCATTAGTACTCAAAAAATAGTCTCCGAGGCCAATAAGTAGTTCTTGGCGCACCTATCTGAGCACAAATTGACACAGCTCTCCACTTCTTCTTCCCCTGACAAAAAGCAAAGAAATGAAAAATATGATACATATATATATATATATATAGAGAGAGAGAGAGAGAGAGAGAGAGAGAGAGTTTATTTACCAGGGTTTTTTTACTGTGCTGATAGTGGTGCACAAGGAAGAAGCACAACCAAGCTTGCAGTAGTCTTGATTATTTACATGGATAAGATCTTGAGTAGTAGATGCTGGAAGGATGCAGTCATTCAAGCATTTGGCTGCACATGACAGCACAGGGGGAGGAACTCGGAACACACAAGGAATGAAACATCCACCATAGCAATTCTTGAAAGATGCAGTGGACAGCCCTACAAACATCCCCAAAACCAAAAAAATCATTACAAGTGCCCTTAATTTTCCTCCCTCCATCTCTTCTCTCTATTGAACAAAGATATAATATTATAGCCTATATATATTAATTAATATATATACTGAATTGTATCTCCTATGTACTCTAAGAAGGGTTTATATAGTGCACATGGGTTGAAAGAAGAGGAATGTCAAAGCAGAATGCTCCAATTTAAAATTTTAATTCAGGATTATAGGGCAAAATGACACCATCCATCACATCCATAAAGAAACCAATAATTAAAGTAGATATTTTAGCAATATATAATGTTTGATCCTAGTATCTTGGAGATTCTGATTTAGGACATGTTTGGCAGATCATCTCCTTGAGTGGTTGTGGTATAGTATTTGCTTAATTATACCCAAAAAAAACTGAAGAAATAAAAATCACATTATATATAGAACTTTATGATGCACCGAAATCAGTTAAACTTCATTTTTATTAAGATAATTTATGATTAAGTTGTGACTCATTTGATAAAAGAACTCAGTTTCAGTGAGAAGTGAGAATGTATTAGGAAATATGAAGGAAAACATCACATATATCATATTGCTATATGACTGATCAATAATTTCTAGCATTAGCAGATTCTTCTTTATGATGGTAGTTTTTTCCTAATAGAGAATTGTGTAATGAAGAGAGAACTGGTCAGCAAGATGACTGAGAGACAACTGAGCAAGTTTGACCTAGAATATTAATGGGATTGCCTAGAATCATGCAATTATCATAATTGAGCAAGTTTGACCCAGAATCATGCAATTGCTCAATTCTCTCTTCATTACATCAATTCTTTACTATTTTCCTTCTTTTTCTTTTTTCCATTTCACTATTTCAGTTATGGTCAAATGCCATTTATACGATCACTTTAATTTACATATATACTTATTTTGTCCATCCAGGAACATTACATAAACCCTTCCTAGAGTACAATGGAGGGTGCAATTCAGTTTAGACTGTAATATATTTCTTCAAGAGAGTTTAGGCTATTATATATTAAACCTTCAAGAGAAAAGATGGAGGGAGGAAAATTAAGGGCACTTGTAATGATTGTTTTGGTTTTGGGGATGTTTGTAGGGCAGTCCACTGCATCTTTCAAGAAATGCTATGGTGGATGTTTCGTTTCTTGTGCGCTCAAAGTTCCCCCTCCTCTTTTGTCATGTGCAGTCAAGTGCTTGAAGGATTGCATCCTTCCAGCATCTACTACTACTCAAGGTCTTATCCATGTAAAATTTACAATGGGATCCTTGATATTAACTGTTCCTAGCAAAATATTTGGCTGGAAAGTGTGTTGCAGGGGGATAAATATGATTACTTCCTCAAAGCATGACAAGTGACTCAAGTGACTAGATATATATATAAAATCAGCCTTCTGGTACAAAGTGTAGTGTGGTTACAATGAAAGCAGGGGACGTGACAATTTCTACTATTGTTAAATCTTTGCATAAATTTAGACCATATTCCCCTATAAAGCAGCCACATTTTGTTTCTCCCCAGCTCTTATGTTAGGCTCCATATATATACAGCAGGGAAACAGAAGGCAGAGCTACAGAAAAAATAATCACAAACCAAAGAGAACAAAGACAAGGGGAGGGAGATCAGCCCCACAAAGCCAAGGGAGAAGACAAAACCAGAAAACAGGAAAGAGAACCATGAAAGTAAGAAAATACAAACAAATGCAAAGAAATTTATTCTTTTCCCGTGTTAGGTGGCGGATACTAGTAGAAAAGGAAAAAAAATTGAGAGTATGGGAGCTTATCATTTCCATTAATGTTCAACTTGCATCATGATCACCTTGCAATTTAGTCTATTTTATGATATCTTCCTTCAATAGTGAGAATATAAAGGGAGCAAAATTAAGGGCACTTCGGTTTTCGGGATGCTTGCAGGGCAGTAAAATGCCCCTTTCAAGAAATGCTATTCATTTCCAGCATTATCAACCCCCCCCCCCCCCCCCCTTCCCGGTTTTGTCATTCACCTTGATAATGCTTGAAAGATTGCATAATTCTAAAATTCTTCTAAAGATCTTCCAATGTTTCCACTATTATACACTCTAAACCAAAGGTTAATGTTGCCTATAAACAGATCTAATTCGGATCAGGTGAAGTTTAATCCAAATTTGATCTAATTCAAGTTTCTCATCAGATGTCATATTCACATCAAAAGGGGCTAACCTTTGCTAGACAGAGGGGATGTATTTGCAACAAACTCAACTCAACAAAATCTTATATCCCAATTATTTGTGATCGGCAATATGAAAATTTGTGCAGCGAGGTGGCCTCTCTTTTTTAGTGTCAATCACATTTATCGAGATATCGAAGTGAGTGAAAGAGTATAAGCAAATTGGCAATGTCAATGTCAAACAGTGTATATAATTTGTATTCCCTGCAGTCTTCAAGATTTGTGATTGTTCTTTGGTGGTTGTGGTCTAGTTTAACTTCCTTTCTGAACTAAGAAAAAAACAAAAAAGTATCACATGTCATGTAACTTTACAACACACCAAAGCAAATCTCATTTCGAATATATTTATTATCCATTGTGGTATTTTATGTGTGTGTGTGTGTATATGTATGTATTATAAGTTTGGATGAGCATACTTTATCCACATATATACTGTATATAAACCTTTTTGGTGTTATATAGGGTGCAATTGAGGTTAAGTTGCCATATCTTCCTGAAATAAAGAGAAGATGCAGGGGGAAAAACTGAGGGCACTTGTGGGGGTTGTTATGCTTTTGGGGATGCTTTTAGGGCAGTCCACTGCCTCTTTCAAAGATTGCTATGTGGAATGCTTCATTTTCTGTATGATCAAACCTTCCAACTCTGCTTTCTCTTGCTCTATTCAATGCCTGAAAGATTGCATCATTCCTAAATCTCCTCAAGATATTCACGCAACTCATATCCATGACTACTGCAAGCTTGGTTGTGCTTCTTCTCTGTGCAGCAATATCAGCACAAAACAAAGCCCTGGTAACTCTCTCTCTCTCTCTCTCTCTCATAGTTTCATCATTCTCTCTCTCTCTCTCTCTCTCTCTTATTTGTTTCGTTATTTTGTTTTCTCAGATGGAGAGAAAGTGGAAAGCTGTGTGGGTTCTTGCTCGGAATTGTGCACCAAGAATTAGTTCTCACCTTCAAAGAATTAGTCTTTGGCTTTGGACAGAAAGCAAATATTATATCAAATAGAACTTCACAACTTTTTTGTTATCATTTCTTGAGTTCAATGTTAAATTTAAAGTGAATCATTTTATTATATTGTAACATGCAAATCAAATTATAAAACTTCACCCTTCTTGTATCCTATTTTGAGTTTAATGGTAAATCTAAATTAAATTCCTTTTACTCTGATACTACGATTAAACTCTCCTGCTCCCCAAGACTTTTTGTGACTTTTTTTTTTTTTGGTGTTTGTTTCAGATGGGTGGCCTAAGGTTTTTAACCTGATGACCTCCCAAGTCTTGCAAATGAAATCATCCCTTCCAAAAATTCATATCCAATTCCTCGTGTAAAATTATGAAACCCTTTTCAACATCAAATTGGAATCTTCTCAACTCCAAACCCAATTAATTCCCCATGTGAAATTATGGAATCCATTTGGAATGTTTCATTATATTATAACATGCACTGTGACTATGAATGCTGTCTAATTCTCGCTGTCTCTCTCTCTCTCTCTCTCTCTCTCTCTCTCTCTCTCTCTCTCTTCATTGTTATTCAAAGCGTCACGGGTTCAAAAAATTACAAAGTAGTCTCTTCGAGTCACTGCATGACATAAATATCTAGTACCTTTTTAATCTTCTCTGTAATAATCAGTGTGTTTGGGTGGTGGTTGGGGCCACATATTTTGTTATTGTCGTCTTCTCTCTTGTCATGACATATCCCGTGACCATGGAGCTGGTGAAGAAATCAAACACCTCCAAACACATAATTACAAAGAGGGCAACTTAAGTTACCCATCTACTTACATAATTTATATACATTATTACTAGATCAGACATTTTTTTGTCACAAATGGATCAACATCACTTACACCTCCAATTTATGTTTTTTTACATTTGGAAAGGGAAATGAAAATTACACCACTTGAATTTTAATATTAAAAAAAGGCTGGGCAATATCAGATAAAGAGCAGCATGCTATAGGATTCCATGAAACAAAAGCTACAAATGTGAGCATAAAATGAAAATGTACAGGAAAGCACCCAATCAACAGGTTCATATGATCAAAAATCATTCTTTCAGCAAATAACCCCAAAACTACCATAGCATCTTAAGCTCATTTAGGAAGCATATGACGCTAACTTAGTCGGCACTGTAGCCACCTCACCCCGTTCAATATGTAATGTAAAAATGGAGAACGCGTGTTTGCATAGGCTTGAGCCAATCAAATGCATATAGAACTATTAAATCCCAAAGCAGAAACCATGGATCAAACCTCATTGTTTATCTAAAAATACACAGGGGAGGTCATAAGCCAATGAAATATCCAACTTGCACTATTGCAATTTTATGTATGAAGAAGCTATGTTTAGCATTCCATGTCTTCAGAACAATATATTATGCAATCAGTACCCGGGATGTACCAAAAAAAGAAAATAAAAATATTCGGTCAAAGTCTACAGAAGATGAACAACAACAAAATGGACAGGACTCCGTGACTCTGCTACATGAGTGATTACATATAACCGCACTCTAAACAAGTTTTTCTTTCCTTGCCGAATTTATAAAAAGACAGCTACCGGACATGGCATTCTGAAGAAAATAAGTTTGTGCATTATGACGGAGCACCTTTAATCATCTGAAGCTTTAGGAGAGTTTTCCGGTGTCTTCAGAACAGCAGCTGTTTTCCCTTTATGTTCTGCAACTACAGCACGAAACTCCTCCACTATGGAAGCATCCTTAAACTTCAAAGCAAATGTAGAAAGACCATCCTTCCCTTCACCAGCACTATTCACACAAGCAAAGGTGATGCCTCTCTTCTCCATATTTGTCAGCTTCATGTCCGCAAACAGACTGGCATTCAAAATCAACCTATAATTTCCTCTAGCTCTCATTACGAGTCTGGCTTTTCCTGTCCCAGTTGTGGGGACATTCACTTTGAGTTCTCCCTTCCCTCGCTCTTTCCACCCTCCATCAAAAAACTCAAACAGCGCAGAATCAGCTGTGAAAACGGCCTTCTCATTCTCTTCTCCCGTCTCAACAGGAACCTCATGCATGGATGGAAATCCACTTCCCTCGTTCTTAGAACCAACAGATGCCCCTTGTGTCCCAAAGAGGGAAGAACTTCCATTAGTAGAAAGACCAAAACCAAAAGAAGGAAAAGAAGGCCGGTCATTTTTCGGCCCGACAGCAGAACCAGAACCAGAACCAGAACCAGAACCAGAACCCAGTGGAGACCCATCTTTTGGAATTGACCCAAAAGAGAATGTAGAATTGGAAAATCCAGTTCCAGCGAGTCCTGTGAAGGCATTTTGGCTACTTGAAAGCTGTTGAAACGAGCTCAAAGATGCAGCGTCAGCAACTTTTTCTACATTTTCATTACCATTGTCTTTCTTCTCTTCATTTTCAGTTTTGTTGCCCTCTTTGTTGTCTCCATTCTCAATTTCACCCCCTTCAGTTGCCTTCTTATCCGCTAATTCTGGTTTGGTGGCCACACTGACTGTATCAGTTTTCTCCTCATCTCCAGTAGATTCAGCCCCAGCCTCGTCAACCTTTTTTTCTGACTGCTTATCATTTCCGTCTTTTTCCTTTTCAGTTTCCTCATTCACATCATGTTTTCCATCTACCTCTTCTGAAAATGTTTTGTCACTTTCCACATCAGTAGTAACTTCAGATGGAATAACACTAGAAATGGTAGGAGGGACCAAGCAGATCCCTGCAAAAGGATTAGAAGAAGGGGCTGATGACGTTTGATGGCGACGAACTTTAACTATTTTTCTATTTGCCAGCACATCATCACTTGCTCTCTTAAAGGTTCCGGTCTCTTGTTCACCAGCATCTTCCTCATCATCAAGACCAGGGTTATCCCGAGACAGTTGCCTCCCAGCAGCCCTCTTCTTTGAAGGTGGAAGGGAATTTTCTGCATCCCCCATTGGAAGTAAAAGTAAACAAGCTGAAATTCAAGATCTGCCTTCAACAAACAAAGAGAATTTGGTTTCTGCAGGAAATCACAACAATCAGAAACCTGACATGACCACAAATTAAACTTACCAAAAAAACAACACTTAGAAGCAAGCAAGTTTTCATCCCTATGAAGAAGATATAAGCCTAAATGAAAACAAACTTGAGCAGGTGTGTTAGAAACAACTGAAAACATATATCATCTAGCAACAGAAGGTAAAGTAAATGGCTATGACATATGGATAAATTGGACCTCTTTACATTCAAGAATGCAAGAACAGGAGGCCATAGATTTTTTCATACAGACCACCGTACATCCAGGTCTAACTCCTGATCATAAAAAATTCTCCCCCTCCTCCCCTCCACAGAGAACCCCAAGATTGCGAGAAGTTTCCAAAAGGAAAAAAAAAAACTTTTAGACTCCAAACACCACAGACCACCGAAATGATGCCAAACAGAAGAACGGCCCAAGCAGAGATAGATAAAAACCATTTCACGTGGAAAAATGTCAGAACAGTAAATGAACAATCTCCACACATCTTCCTCCAAGGCTCCCAATCACATCTCACTTGTGAGAAGCAAAACGATATGCCCAGCTAATTGAAATTACTTCCCAAGAATTCCTCTTGTCAAAAATTAGATTGTTATAGAACAATCTAGAAGGGCCAACCAACTCATTTATTCCCCAACAAAAGGGATAACAAAGGAAACAAAAGTTCTCCCATCTACACTTCCACATTGGAACAGGTTTTCCCAAGGAAAAAGAGGTGGACATGCTAGAAGAAAGCATACAAGCTTCTAAGAAGTACTTGTCAAAAATTACAAGCCTGTACAGAGGGAATTGACCCAACCAATGTTTGAGCAGGACGGATCTCATTGCCAATTAGCAGTCAGATCCAACTAATGCTCTGCACCAACATGGATCCCACTGCCACAAATAGCAGAATGTCCACACAGGAGTGCTCAATAAACTGTATTTGATGGTACAGAAAATTCAACTTAATCACTATCATGTAAGACACTAACAGTGGTCCAAATCAAGGCCACGAGGAGCTCCTCATATGGACCAAATAGAAATTTGAAAGCTAAGAAATATCCTTGTTGATTTTTTTATAGGCAAGTGGTTGTTGGACTAGGATTTGAACTTGAGACCTAGGGATGGCAATTTGCCTTGCCTTGCCCCGCCCTGCCCCGCCCCTAATGGGACAGGTATGGGGTGCTCATAAACGGGGTCGGGATGAATCCTTTAAAACCCCGTCGCATTCGGGGCGGGTTTGGGAGATGGTCACATTGCCCTGACCGGTTATATATTAATTTTTTAAATTTATTCTTATATACACTATATAAAATTAGTTTTAAAGTTTTTCATATCACACCCATATTATTTTTTCTTATATTTGTTATTTTGGCAATAAAAAATTAATTTATTTATCAAAACAAAAGTTTAAACTTACTTAAAAAATATATATATTGGGGCGGGGCCACCTCGCCCTGTTGCCATTTCTATTGGGGACCTTGAGGATATTACCCAAGCCTCTTCACAACTCATCCAACCCCAAGGGTTAACAAATGTCCTTGTTGATATTTGCTTGCCAAGACAATTCCCATCACCATACATATTCCCTGGAGTTTATCTAACAGTACTTCTAACATTCCTATAAAGCACATTACTTTTGCTGTTATTGTCACGACAAAATGAAATTAAACAAAAAAAAAACTATAATTAAGATATCTTCAATCCTCATATCAAGTATACATTGAAAATAATAGTAATTCTTCTACTAGTTCTTCTAGCTCTTTGGGGAAAGAAATTTTGTCCCCAACTGACTAGTAATTACTTTTTCTTGTTAATGTTATAAAATAAACTTAAAAAGAAAAAATGAACTTAAAGAAGAAAAAGACATCTTCGAAGATGGCATTATATATAAAAGTGATGAACCAAATTCACGACATGCAAAATTTATGAGGCACAACAAAAGAATAAATACAATTCATATCCACTTTTCCAAGATTAAGCAAAGATCTAGATAAAGGTAATGACACTCTTTACTGCTGGATTCAACTTTTCATTCCTTTTTCTCTGTACATACACATTAAGGACAACCAATGGAGCTCATGGTACACACCACAACTCCAAAGCTTGCTTTTGCATAGGCGACTTGCATGTGTTTCCACCACTGCCCTCGAATACAAAGAAACTTACTAATAAAAATGGAACCGATTAAAAAAAAAATGTAAATATTGGCCCCTGAAACTGAAATTCTAACAAGGGTTTTTTCTTATCTAGTCAGGCTCAGGACTTTGATCTAGAATTTCCTCAGACCTAAAATAGTGTGTTGCTTATATCAATCAAATATATAAAAAAAAAACTTTGAATGAGCTTAAGACCTAAAATAGAAGGATCCAGAAAACAGGAAATGCACGTAGTCATGGACCACATGGGTGTCACTGCATTGGCTCAAAGGTGCAAGAAAAAGGTAGCCCTATCTTCATTTCTCACCAGATCAAGATAAGAAGTAAGTACCCAAGCAGGACTATTTAAGTTGACAAAATGATCCAGATTTCACATTATGTCTTCAAGGGAAGGGCAATAAGATAATAACCATTAGGAGTTTGGAAAAATGCTTCAGACAAAAGGTCATTGACACCTTAATTGAAAGATGGGAAAAATCACAAGGAAAATAAACACATCAAAAGTCTGATATGTGGGTAGGCAGGTGGGCGTAAACATGCAGGTGTCTAAGAACCATGCAAGGAAAACAGCCCATGCAGTTGATCCAATAGGTATGGCAACGAGATGAACGATCAAAAACAATTCTACAGGACTATCAAACACAAAATTTCGAACACCATAGTAGATTAAAGAACTGGAAGATCAAAACCTTCAAATCAGCTTACGATACCACAAAAAAAAAAATGCCAATCTTTTTTTTTTTATTTGATAAGTGAAAAAACACCATCTGTAGAGCATTGACTTAGAAAGGAACCCCTTGGTGGTCTATTGAAGACTCGTGGAAAGATTTCATGGAAAAGATGCCTCCACTCGCTCCCCTCCATCTGATAACATCTTCCCCTCTTCTCACCCAACCTTCTCTACTCAAAAACTACCCCCAGCTTCTAATCTTGAAAAGGTAGTTTGAAAATAGGATTCCAAACCACACCATTTCCTGAAAAGAAAACAAAATCAACAACTGTAACATCATCCCTAGTGGTGAGCTAGAACATCTCCAGAAACCCATCCTTCAATGGCCTAAATCCACACCAAATGTCATACAAAAATCTCACATTTCTGCCTAATCCCACCTCAAAATATACTAAAGATGCAAACTCGTACCGAGCCTTTATGATACCTTTCCACAGCACTATCCCTTAAGCCATATCAACTCACTTTGAAGCTCATCCACCCCAATAGTGTCCATACTTGTAATTTATGATCTTTCTCTAAAAGGCATTATTCTCCACTGCAAACCTCCATAGGCATTTCCCTATAAAAGCTTGGTTAAACTCCTTTAGCTTCTTTATACCCAACCTATCAAGCTTAAGCGGGTAACAAATTTTATTCCAATTGACTAGAAGGAACTTCCTTCTATCCTCCAAATCAGCTCATAAGAAACCCTTTCCACCTCCACAGGGATGGAGAACAAGGATATGAAATACGTTCGTAAGCTAGACAATATACCTTTTATCAACGTTAGTCTAGCCCCCTTTGACAAGTACATCATCTATTCTGCTAGCCTCCTTTGAAACTGCTCCAATACTGAATCTCACACCACTCTAGCCTTGAATAACAACCCGAGCAAGGCCCAAGGTCACTAACAAGCAGCACACCCAGTTTACACCCCAAACTGATAGTCAAATCCTCTGCTAAACCAATCTTTCTGATTGGGATAAGCTCAATCTTGGCTAGATTCACCCGTAAGCTAGCGATTGCTTCAAAAGAAAAGTAAAACACATCTTAGATATCTCAACTGTTCCTCTTCTGCTTCAAGAAACACCACAATGTCATCAACAAACAAAAGATGAAATACAATCAATATATCCCATTTAGGGCATTGAACATTTAAAACTCTAAACATTTCGCTTTCCATTCTTTGCTCCACATTCTGTTGAAAACATCTGTAACAACAATAAATAACAAAAAAAGAAAATAACTTCCCTGCCTCAATCCCCTAGAGCTAGGGAAAAAGCCCCCTGACATAACATAAAATCTAACTGATGAGATACAAACACTAACTCCATATCTTCCCTTGCTCTCCAAAACCGAAAATAGCAAGAAATTCTAATTAACATGGTCATAAGCCCTTTCTATATCCAGTTTGCAAATGACTGCAATCTCATCCACTTCTTGTCATGGAATCCACATACGCCTTAAGTGTCACAGGGTCTAAATTCGTTCCTAAATTTTCTACCTTGTGCGGCACTAAGACGCTGTCTTAGTCAGCCCAACACTCACACTCACGCCAAGAGGCTTACAAGAGAGAACACAGCAACACACAAAGACACAGATTTACAGGAAACACTTTCTCAACCTTTTATTCGCAATACTCTCAAACGAATACAAAGGAATACAAAGCCTAAGGGTTGTGGGACAAGAGAACACACTCTCTTCTATTCTGTCTCCGCCCCCCCTATTACATTGTATTTAGAGGCAAGCACATCGCACGGTTTCCTTTTCCTAGACGGACTTGGCTTGCGCCAATCCAGCACTGCCGCCGCATGTGCTGCTGCCTTGCATCAGCGCCTCACTTGGTCCCACCAATGCTTCTGTGTCAGCCCTCATTGCCGAACCATGCCTACTCATGGTTCGGACTTGTTTGTCGAACATTGCCACCAGGTGCCCCCACTCTTGGTGATGGTGGTTGGACCACCAACTTTCACTAGCAACCCGCCTTGCCCCGAAGGTGCCAAGGTCTCAAGCTGCATGGGCAACTCGCCCATGGGCGCCTCAAGGGGGTACTGTCCCCTATATATGTCTTATGATGATTTGTCCACCTGACAGGAGTAGACATAACCCCTTGCGGAGCCAGTTCTTCCACCTGTGCGCATTTGCTTTGCCAAAGGCAATCCATGCGCCAAACTTGATCACAAAGGCATTGCCTTAACTCTTTGTTGCCTAAGTCGTGCATACATCCGCGCCAAGTTAAAAATCCTTCAAGACAACCCAACCTTGAAATGTCATTCCCACTCCTGAATGCCATTCCACTCATGAATGTAATTCCAAGTCTGGAATATAATTCCAAGGCATCTCAATCTTCAAGTAAGGGTGCCCATGACAAGCCACCCCCACCTTGGCCTTGGCATTGGCTGAGACTCACCAATGCCATGGCTGTGTCAACCCTTCAAGGGGCTAACACTTAGCTATAAGCATCACATCCAAAATTTGTCTCCCATTCTACAACTCTGAAATCACAATCCCCATAACTGTCTTCATTCTTAGAGCCAACACCTTAACTAACAATTTGCAAATGCATCCCACTAGACTACTAAGTCTGAAATCCCTAATGTCAAGAGCTCTTCCTTCCTTGGGAATTAAGGCTACAAAGGTGGCATAGAAACTTTTCTAGAACATACCTCGGGAAAAAAAAATGAATCGAAGACCACCATCACATCATCTTTTACCACTACCCAATACTTTTGCAAAAAAAAATAGTAAAGCCATTTGACACCATAGCCTTGTCACCATCACATCTGAATAGAGCCTACTAGACCTCCTTTATGGAAAACAGTCTTTCTAACCAAGTCGTGTCCTCCTCCACAAAGGTATGAAACTCTAATCGATCCAAAACTCATAAAAGTGCACAATATCCCTTTTCACCTCATCCTTTGAGCTCAACACCTCCCCTCCTATAACAATTTAAGTAATAGGGTTTCGCTCTTCCATGCACATTCATTATTAGAAGGGAAACTTTCGTACCCTTGTTTTCTTCTCAAAGCCACAAAGCCTCGTGTTTTCCTACAACTAATCTCTTCCGAGATAATAAGTTTCCCCAATTCCCGTGTCTTCTCCTCTCTCTCCCCATCCTCCATTTGCTAGATAGCACACCTTACTCTTCCTTACATCCAACTCTAATTGCTAGGAGCAATACTACCTTCTAAACTTCAAACTTCTCAAAGACATCCTTATTCCATGTCTTCAAATCTTCTTTAAGCCTTGAAGTTTAAGGCCATTACAAATCCTGGCTCACCCACCACCCTTTCACCATATCAACAAAACCCTTCTCTCTTAACCACATGTTATCAAAGCAGAACAATCTTTTCCCCTTCACACACCACAATCCATACTCTCCTCTCTTAACCAAATGTTCTCAAAGCAAAACAAACTTTTCCCCTTCTCACACCACAATCCAAAATAATTGTCACATGATTTGAAATCGGTCAAGAAAGACAAATATGAGTTACATCAGAAAATGTTCCTCGCATTCCATAGATACAAGGAACCTAACCAACCACGAAACAGAAGAATTCTCTCAACCATTATCCCAAGTAAACATCTCTCATTCCAAGCAAGGATTAGTAAGCCTAAAATCATCAATAAAGTTAGAAAATTCCTTCATAGCCCTAGTTATTCCCCAGCATCCCATTCTTTCACGACATTATCTAACCACATTAAAGTCAACAACAATGCAAAACAGAGCCTCCTATTTAATTTTAACCAGCGCCAATTTCCCTTACCCCCCCCCCCCCCCCCCAAACCAAAAAAAAAACAACAACAATTACACTTGTGAACAACTACTGGAATTCCCCTGGCCCCTAATTCACACCACTCCACTCCTCTACGTCCCAAACACTCCTGACCACATCTTGTGTTCAAATCTTAGATCTGATTTTTTTTTATAAGTAAATCTTATATCTGATATTAAAAATAATAAAGCAGGGTATAAAGCAAGATGGAAACCATTTATTTTAAAAGAGAAGTGCATTAGACATTCAATACTATGTGGTCAATTTTTACAAGTCTCAACATCTAAAACAGAAAATTATGGTGACTTCTTTATTACTAGTAATAACTTTCACATTTTGTAAACAAAATTAATTAGTTAATTTCAATAAAGAAAACGATATTGGTCTATATAGGCATTCTAGGACTAAAGGCACAAATAAGACTCAAATTCATCAAACTCGTAATTTTTAAAATGCATGAGGAAAGCACCATTTTCATGGAAATATCCACCAAGGGAACCTTCTAGTGAGAATAAATGACAAAATAGAAAATCCTTAAGAGTGTTGGGAAATCCAAAATCAATCAATGCATCTCACATATACCCTTATGAATTTTTTCTCTTTTTATTCCTTTTTTCCTTTTTCATGTTCCTAAAACAACACCAAACAACCATAGCACCACCGAATACCACTCTCAACACTATCTCTTCTTCCATCACTCTTTCTTACTTTCTCTCACTATTTTCTCCCACCCCCGTAACAATTTACAAAAATAACATCATCTTCACCATTGATTTCAACCATCACTAACAACACAATGCAACCACTTCAACACAGATCACCCCTTCCCTTCTTAATGCACCCACTTCGACACCAAAACGAATAGTGGCTTTCTTCCAATAGCCATCAAAGATCTCAAATCTATAAAGTAGTAGTTCATACATGCACTTTTTCCAGACCCAATTTTCAAAATTATACTCTCCAAATATTTTTTTTCTAAAAAATCAATCAAATTTTACATGCTTATTGCTTAGTGCAATGGTAAAATGCACAAGATAGTAAGTGTGAGAACGCAAATTTGAGAACAGCCATTGTGTGAAAAAATAATTTCGAAGATTACATTTTCTCCAATCTACCCCTCCCCACACCTTGCATAAAAAAGACTACTACATAATATAGCCTTTTGGCCTTACATATTGATATCAATTTCTTCTTCACAATGCATTTTGGTTTCGTTTTCAGTTATTTGTATTGTGGGTTTGGTGGTATGAAGTGGGATTGGTTGATGGAGGTAAAATATCTACTTGTATTCTTCTTTTGCTTTGTTTGAGGAATATTAATTTGGAACATATGTGGGTTTACAGGTGTGTTAGAAAGAGAGCAAGTGAGATAATGAGAGCAAGAGAGAGTGTGTGAGAGAGAGAGAGAGAGAAATGGTGAATTTGGTTTTAGATGGCAAAAGTTGAAAAAAGAGAGAGAGAGATGTTTGCAGTGGGTTTGGAGTAGTGAATTTAGAGAGAGAGCAATAAAGAGAGAAATAGAGCCGAGAAGAGAAGAGAAGAGAAGAGAAACAAAAAAAGGTCTTTTAGATAATGTATATTTCTTATTAAAAGGCTATCAGCTCAGTCACAATTTGTAGTTTAGTTGCCACTACAGGAGGAATTAATGTCATGTCTTTGTAAAAATGAGCCTACTTACAATGGGTTGAATATAATTAACATTTTTTTATTAAATCAAAGGCACTAGAAAGAATGTTTAGTATGCTTTCTCAAGGCTTTTGTATTATCAGATCATTACAAGGCATTTTTTCTTCTTTTTCTTCAAAAGAAATATTATTGTCTAGCAACTGATGGTGTGTAAACCTAATTCATGGGTTTGGGAAATTTTATTTTAACCACTTTGCAATCAATTGCATATTCATCCCTTTAAGACCAATCAAACTTCTTGAGTAACAAAATTAATTCATAAAGCCTATTTAAGATGAGACCCTCATGTCATTGACAGGTAAAAACAATATATTCATGTTGCATTGCTACCTCAAAATTTTTCGTCTTTCACTTGAACCCATAACTCTTCTCAAATGATTAGAATTTTCCATATTTGACATAAAGTAATAACTATTTTCAATTGATTAAGAGTTTTCTCAACATTATTTAAATCTTCATCACAAACCTAAGCATTAAACTTTTCAGAAGCATATAGTTGCACAAAATTTCACTTAATTCACATCTATATTTGGAACTCCAAAATAAATAACTGATATCATGCAACTAGAATTCTTCATTTTCAATAAAATATTTTATTTGATAAGTATTTAGATAAAATATATCAATCGTACTAGTGACAACATGTCGAGGAGGGTCACAATATATATATATATATATATATATATATATCAATCAGCTGGACAGTTACTCCATTTGGATGCTGAAAGGAAAGGAAGTAAAGGAAAAAATAATACAGAACTCATACTGAAATGATGTTTTGGTTTCCAAAAATGAATAGTTAAGATTACTTGCTTTCTCAGATGCTTAATCAAACACTTGAAATTTGGACTACTTCTACTAATTTTCCCAGTAATCAAAAAGTTATTAACTCCAATCCAATTTTGATGGTGCATACCCCTCCATTTCTTAATGACAAAAACTGTAGAAAACAAACTAGTAATACACTGCCTACTTTCGAATCTTGCACTGTGTTTTATGGGCGCATCAGAGACTCAGCAACTAATTTTTAGGTATGAAGCATAAATGGTCCAAAACTATGGCCAGTAAAATCATTTTCAAAGAATCTCAACACTACCTATCTATATTATTCGAATTAAACATCAAAATGCAAACAAGTGATGAATAATCGATATCCACACATTAAACCATGGAGTACGAAATAGAATAACAATTCACAGCAATAATCTCGACACATCGGAATGCAAGTAAGCGATGGAACTATCAACCGATGCAGGCATTAAAGGTTTCGATATCATGAGCTCTCTCATATAACTCATTACTCGAACCATAAAACAGGACATGGATCATAAAGAGAGAAAACAGTGGTAGAAAAAGCTTGAGAGAAAAAGAGAGCAGTCGATACCTAGAAAGACTGGTGGGGTTGCGTAGAGTCTCTTCTTCTTTCTTCAGTTTCTTGCTGGTCTGTGTTTAAGCTCTTTTTATCGATCGTGAAACCCTAATCCAAAAGGCCCAAAACCAAAATGGAAAAAATGGCCACCATCTTATCTTCTTCTTTTTTACCTTATTCTTTTTGTCAAAGTTAAACTGGATTATTGGATTTTAACCGATTGGACAATTATACCCCTAAAAGCCTAAAAGGAGATAAGATTAAAAAGAAAAATTACTTTCATAAATCCAATTAAATGTTTAATACCAACAAAAAAAAAAAAAAAATCATTTGATATGAGCTATCACTTAAAAATAATTTTTTTCTTAAAAAGGATGTTTAAATATCATTGAATATTGAATATGTCAAGTAAAAATTAATTTAAAAGTTTATTATTTTAAATTTTTTTATTTTACTGATTTAAAATTAATTTTGTACGACTATTAGTTATTATTTTATTTTTTGTTTTATCAAATAATGCTAATTAATGAGTTTCTTTGTTTTAACGAATTTTTAAAAAATATTAATAGAAAAAACATATATATCCTTTTGAGACCGTGCATTAATTGATATTACAAGATTTTCGAGTTATATTATTTGCATGTATTGACTAATTTTTCTAATCTATTTTGTAATATAGTGTTTGATCAAAGGAAGATAGGAGAGTAAAAATTCTTAAAAATTAAACATTTTGTATACTTTTACATTGTTTAATTGAGAAAAAAATGTTACCGGTTAGGTTGTGAAAAAAAAATATATTCATTGAACATTTTAAAATTAAGAGATCGTGATAACAGAAAAAAAAAAAAAATTGTTTATATGTCTTAAAGGAATTGAGAAATAACCATTTTTTTTACATAAAAGTGAGGCCTAACTATAATAAAATGGAATGAGTCCCACAATGTGAGAGATTTGAATTGAAATGAAGACAAGTCAAGTTGTCTTAGAGTTGTATTATTTCAAACTTGTTACTTCCACAATCAATTTTTGCTAATGCCATTAATCCAATAGCATACATATAATTCAAATTTGTATTATCTCAGAATTCTTATATATGCATAAGAAGGAAGAGAGAGGTTTCATTCAATAGAGAGAGTTGGTTGTGAGCCTATATTTAGGCTATTGGCATCTAATTTTTGCTAATGCCATTTTTATTCCTTTATTATGAAACTAAATTGCCCTACGGACATAGTTTTCCCAACTTAACTGATCGTTGTTGGCTTACTTAAAAATTAGCTGCTAAATCATAGTAATAATTGGCCAAGGTAATATTCTACTAGAAAAGACATAAACGAACCTTTAAAAAGAGAGTGACTACCAGTTTGTAAGGGAGCAAACCCTCTAAAGTGGCCCAAATATGTGGTCAATAGCATGTTTACAATAGCATCCATAAAAGACGCGATACATAGGGCTTGGTAAGTTTTTTTTCCTTAAACTATGTATATACTTTATGTAAGATACAATGATTTAATTTTAATTGTAAAAAATATATTATAAAAGATATAAAAATTCATGCAAGAGGTCATCTGAATTGTTTAGGGACTCAAATTTGAGTAAAAATTTTATTTGAATTTAATTTTCTCCTAATGATCACCGAAAATTTTACTCGAATCTTTTAAAAAATTCCCGTCATGCCCCTTGTCTAAAAAATTTTAAATTTAACTTTGGACTATTATTTAAGTCCATGATTAATAATTTACAGATTTGAATTCAAGGAGAAGTAAAAACAAATTTAGAAATGGCAATGATTTTTTAAAGATTTTGATTCAAATTTAAGTTTAATATTTGAATTTAGGTTACTACTAAGAATGGCCTAAAAACTTCATTTGATATAAAACTCTGAACGGTCACATATAATTTTACTAAAATCTTTTCAAAATTTTTTCATCATGTCCCGAAAATATTAAATTTAATTTTGTACAATGTTTTGCAAATTTGGAATTAAATTCAAGTAAAAATGAATTTAGCACGAATTTGAGACAAAAATTGAGGATTGTTATTTTGAAAATTGACTTAAATTTAAGTTTTGAATCTAACTTTGAGTCACCGTGGAGATGCCCCAACATATTCACGCAGTTACATGTATATAATCTCCCAAAAGATAGAATGCAAAAGAACAAGGAATCAAATTTGAAAATGGAAGAGAATGAATTGGTAATTATCATCGATCTGATATAAAGTGATTCTACATTCACAATGGCATGTAAAAATTTCAAAGAAAAAATCAGCCTCAAAGAATATGCTAAAACAACAACTAACAGCAGCTAAATAAGTAGAAGAAAAAATGTCTATAATATATATGCCCCATGACAAAATTCCATGCGTTACAAAATCACCCCACCAGCAAAATAGAGACAATTGGTCCCACGGTTCAGGCAACCTCGGGTAAACCTGAAACAAAAGGTAAATAAAGAAATAAGCATGCAAACAAAATAGGAACTGAAGAGAAACTTAAATAAAAAAAAAAACCCTTCAGCAGATCCGAGAGGCAAGCTTGGAATCCCACGGAATTGGAATTATCAACTTTGTTGAATCAAAGAAAAGAAAAGAAGGGAAAATTTCACTGAAGTGAAGCCTCCGTTTTTTCTTTTTCAAGGAAAAGATGACGCCATCACCTAAATGCAAGTAGCAGGACTAGGGGGACATTGATAAGTTCCTCAGACCAAAAAAACAGAAATGGTTAATGATAAAATCAACCATGAATTATGACTTAATTAGTCCATCACTAGGGATTATGCTAAAGATTCAACAAACAGCATGCCCAAATCAAATGCGCTCCAGCACAATAGATGTCCCTTCTCCCGAGCACCCAGCCAATTCTCTTTTCATTTCAGTGGACTCGGTGCAAAAAGCTCAGATGAACCATGCATTTCATTCACTATACAACACATGGAAATGATCCCACATTCTAAATTCGTCAAGGATGTGGATACAAAAGATGGATTTAGTGAATGAAGTAATGAAATAAATACTGATTCAAAAAATAAAAATAAAAAAGTAACGAAATAAAGAAACAAGATTGTAGTCCATTTCATGCAAGAGTTTTTCTCACCTTAAGAAGGGGACGGATACAGCTGGGACCAACTGTCTTGACTGGACCTAGTGACGTGGTGTAAGCACTGCCAACTCAACAAAAAAGAAAGGAAAAAAAATAAAAGTAAGACCCACCACGACAATCAACACCAAAATGTGATAAACTGTAAATGGCAATGCAATAAAAACAAAAATCCCAGAAAAAAAGGAGAGCCAAAAAGCAAGATGCCATTCAATTCCAAGCTGCATTGACACTTAAGTCGAAAATTCGTGTAGAAATACCATCCAAGGAGATACACATGCTAACAATAGACCACTACAACAAAACTGATACTCTGCTTGAAATGGTATTGGGTAAAGATTTTTCATGCTCCTAAGGTGCAACAAACTTGGGGCTATAGCATTGTGTCTCTAAATCCATGACAGGTTACAAGAACACTCAGAAAAAAATCACACCCGGATGTCAATACTCATAATTAATGGTAGGCAGGTAATGTGGTCTAGCCACACTACACACCCCAGGAAACACAGTTAGTCACTCTTACTACTTTTCCAACAAAATGATCCCTCAGTACAATCGTCAGAGAAGCAATTGAAATACAAGATTGCGTTAAAGAGTCTACAAAAGGCATTTCTAGAATTGAAAAGAATGTTAATTACAAACAATATTAAAGGCAACCACTTGCCATTGGATTTCACTTGCTTGTTAATAGTTTATTACTTCAAACTAGTATCTGCAAACCATGTGGCATTTCCCACAGATGAGCTGATACTGGTAATATTGACACTAAAAAGCAATTCTAAAAATAATCATGAACAATAAAGAGAAACAACAAATTCGGACTGTGAAAATGGGACTCAGTTAGCAATTTAAAGAAATGCAATTAATCACCAGCGACCAAACTAGGATTTTCACACTGGGCCAACCAATTGCTTTTAGGCTGACGGATTTCCTTCATTATTCGTACCCCACTCTTCGTCAGCCTCGTTACCATTAACGAGTACCACGCCATCTGAAGAGTCAGCATCCACCACAACAGCCTCTTCTTGGCCCTCATCTTGCCCCTCTTCTTCTCCCTCCTCTTCTCCATTCTGTTCTGCAACCTAAGGAAAGAGAAAGAAAGAAATAAACATAGGTTACAGCGGCAATTTGAAAATTCAACAAGAAAACAATGTAATATAGGTTCAGTTAGTTTTAACACAAAAGGTACAATAAAACTATATTAATGTTAAAATTTACAATTTTGAAGATCAGATACCAACTCACTTCTATAAGGAGCACAAAAAATTCAATAGAGGACAAGTCAATCTTAGTTTCTAAATGTAAGATGTTAGCAACTTACACGGACACATAGTAACAGTCACAAATCATAAGCATCAGTCTACAGCCAAGACCAGCTAAATGCACATTGTTTCACACATTTAAATAAAAACTTGCCATATCTGGAAACATATACTTTGGAGAGGAAAAAAAATCTAGATGTGAAGTATACCTCATGATCCAAGCCTCCATTTTCAAGTAGCTCCTCTTCGTCCATTTGCATGCTTCTGAAAGCCTCCACAAGGTTTATATTTGATCTATTGGCGTGGTTTACATATTCCCCTGCTGGAGGATAAGTACCCCTATAAAGCAATTAAAGGAGAGATATTTGTAAGTATCACATATCAAATTACAATGTCTACACGGCAATGTATTCTAGCCAGCTCATATATTCAGGCATTCAATCATAGAATATGATAGGCCATCGACTGACCATGCTTCAAAAATGTCCCGAGGGGATACACAAGTATTGGCTGTGTTGCTCAACAACAGGCAAAGGTGTTACATAAAATTTGAACATGGGGGAGAGTGCAAGAGATGTTAATTGTAGGGTGAATTAATCAATTTGGAGCTATCACACAAATATACAATAAGGCAGATTATTCCAAACAGTAGATAGATTGAAAAATCATAAAGGGGAAGCCAGTAGAAAGCCATATAATGGAACCTTGTCTCTGCAACTTTTGATTCAACAGCAAGAGCAACTTGCCAGTCCTCGAACAAATTAGGATACTCTTCGGGATCGGCCAAAGACTCGGCAGCTTTCTGATTAACCTGTAGGCAATGTTTAAATGATGGAACCAGGTCAAATAATGATGCAGACTTCCCCTTCTTTTAATTTGAAAGGAAATATCAACGCCCACAATTTTAGGCACTTAGATATAAACATTAAGGCCCGATGAGTAAGAATCTTATTACAAAAGTTTGGAAGAATCCATTCATGGAAGAGGCACCTTAGCATGCATTACATGCACAAAGCATTTCCAAATATGGAAGGGGAAGGAATTGTAGGGTGCAGATTTACAACATTCGGACTTTCCCAAACTTTTGATAATAAGATTGTTACCTGAAATTTCAAGAAGATTTCACTAGAATATTTTCCACAACATCATTAGACTGAAAAGGAATGAAACAACAAACTAGGTTCCATTTCTATTCATGGAAAAGAGTGAATCAAAGATGTCGTGTGACTCATTTTTATTGTGATTGAAATCAATGGTGGATATGATGTGGGTACCTAGCCTATGTCCAAGAAGATTAACTCCACAAAAACTAGGGAGGAGCTTCCTCTTTAGAGACTTTGTCACCATGAAAATTATATTTTCTTCAAACCATCAATGGTCAATTGAGTCTTATAATGCTGTCTCTAATCTACTTTTCCTAACAGGAGACACAGCTTAATTCAAAAGTAGTCGTCCTAGTGATCTCTAGCATATAAAAGTAGGCAACTTCAATCTATTTCTCTTTGATATGGCTAATAAAAGTTTGGAATTAATGAAAAAAAGGGCACGATGACAGTTAAATGACAAGCAACCTTATTGAGGTCTTTTCTCCAAATTCCAACTATCTCAGAAACCTTGCTTGGAAGATAAGACCTCGCCATCAGAGCAGCCTCAGGTATCCGATTGCTGCAAAGATGAAAAAGCAGTTCAGAATAGCATCCCATGAGAATTAACTGTAACTGCAGAAATCTAAGTAACTAATAAAAAGAATTACCTGTCAATTAACAGCTGTAGGCACTCTTCCAATTTGCCCAACATGAAGAGACAAAGGAATGCAACATTGTTTTTCCCATGCTCTTTAGCAAGAGACGCAAGTTTTGATATTCCTTCTGCATCTCCTAAAGAAGAATAGAGTAGCAACAAACCACTCAGATCCATTGCATGCTTTAAGCAGTCCTCAGCCATCTCCAACTGCATTACATCAGAAGAAAGTTAGGTTGAGGAAAAATAAAATAAAGTAAACTAGTGAAATGGAAGAGCAAGAACTTGAAACTGACAGTATCATTGCCTACAGAAGCACATTTTAGAAAGATACACATGCAACAGAAAGAGAAACAGAAGTTTAGACCCGTTGAAGCATCTCATTTAGGGTACGGACAACCATTCAAATCATTATTAAAACAAAAAGAACAAAACAAAATATTTTAAAAAAAAGTATAGTTTCTCTTCTTCATATACCATAACCAGAAAGATGTTTCAATCCAGTTGGGTTGTCTTGGCCTAAACCCATGCAAAGGAAAATTTTATTTATTAAAATAAAGCTGACTTTTCCAACCTAATGAAAGAAATTGCAGATGCCTCTAGAAGAACAATAATATAAGTCAAAAGTTCATGAGTCAGCACAATATCTGACAATACAGATCTTCCCAATAGATAATAAGTTAATGTGGGAACATGAAGGCAATGGAGGAGATTTTCACATCAGACGATAAATGACCATTTAGGATTTTTATTTATTTTTTTAAAAAATACCATTCCGGTGGACATAGCTAATTCACCCAACTGCTTCCATTTGGACTCACTCTGCGCTCCCGTGGCAATTTCCTGTAAACAGATAAAATCAACCCAACTGCTTCAATAACAAATGAAGGATGCTCAAATACTTTTGCAAATTACCAACTAACAATTAGTTATACACCTTTCCTGGCATAAATCAGGACATACCTTTGCAACCTCTAGTTTACCAAGCTGTATGGCTAGCTCAAATCTGTAGTCAGGGTCTGTAGCTACTTCCAGTGCATCCTCTATCATTCCTCGTGATTCCAAGAAATGAGCCACACTGGCAATGAAATCATATTTCCAATTAGGATCCGAGGCATGCTTTAGAACTAAGATTTTGCATCTTAAATATAGCAACTGAAGAGGGGGGAGGGAGGAAAAAAGTTCAGAAAGAGAGAGAAAAATGGTTTATGATTTGTAGGGTAGAATCCTGCTAAAGGAATGCACGTGTTGCCCAAACACGTCAACAATTTGAAACACACAGCTGTATATGGTCTGCTCCACACAGTTGTACCTGGTCTCCATCTTTTGAGGGAGTGTAGAAAATAAACAAAAATACAGCAACATTTCCATTTCACAAGAAAAAGAATATACAGAGAGGGCGACTTTCAGCAAGCCCAACCCAGGCAATTATAGCTTAAACTTCTTCAGCATCAACCTAATGGTATTTATCACAAAAAAAAAAAAAAAAGGCAGCATCACCCTACTGGTCAAAGCCTGAATGACAACAAATCCCTAGTCAATTTGAAGCCCCATTCCCTTCTTGAAATTAGAAGAAAATAAAAGAGGAACTCTAGGTATTCATTGCCTGGAAGCTGCAAATTTCACTAAAACTTCCTAAGATGACCCTCAAGTATCTTATATGATTAATGATTTGACAATCCCGATTTTCTATATTAACATAAATATCCTTGCATTACCTAGAATTCTTGGAAATTTACACTTCCCTGACAAGCCATGCAAGCAAATGACAAATACTACAGGAAAAAAAAATGATAGAGATAGAGAGAGAGCAAAGAAACATAATTATAAGTGCACATACATACATACATACATATGTGCTTATACACAGACACCTACATTTTATGGTGTTTGTCATGTTGAACATTTCCAACCAACTCCACATTGAGTGTTCCCTCTGCCTGTGTCTACAAATCATGATGAATAGAATGCTACAGAAATTTCTAGGAGAGCGTAATTTTATCAGATAGGTAAATGTGCCAATCAAGTATGCGAGAAACTTGATCGCACAGACATATTGCGGATATACTAATACTACAATGCAAATTTTCCAAGAATTTCAAAGAAAAAACAGCAGCAGCAGCAACAACAATAACAATAACAATTGAGCCAAAAACTGCCCAAGAACCAAAGCAGAAAATCTAATATCAATTTTTTTTAGTAAAAAAATAATTATGTTCAAGAACTGAAGAACAGTTTGCCTTTGCTTCAATTTCTGCAGGTACAAAAAATGACCTTTTGGTATCAATATCAAGAAGAAATTATGAAAAGGGTCTTTAGTTATGTGCATTACAAACAAAGGGAAAAAAAGACAAAATATTGTTGCTAAATCTCCAAATTAACGCACTTCAGAGGCCTATTGAATGAATGGAGTTACTTTTCAAAAAAAATAAATGCTAATATCCTTAACATGCTTTTCCAAAACCAAAGTCAAGAACTCCATTTTTCACATGATTTAAAAATGGTCAAAGTGAGACATACCTATTATGATGCTCCTTTGGAATGGAAGGTAAAACCTCATTGGCTCGTTCCAGGTCACCACGCATCACCAGAGTCTTGTACTCAATCAGGCTGAGAAGTAAGGTGTATCCCATAACACTGCAGTGAAAAAGACAAACGAACAAGATCTTAGTAATGAAAATCATAGCAGTTCAAGCCTCAAAGAATAGTTACCAAAAGCCCACTCACTTGAACTCTTTGTCAATGAGATACACCCTACTTTGATTGGCTAGATATCCAAGCAAGTACATAGGCCGGTCCAAATGAAACATTGTGGTTACCTGGAATCATCAAATTGAATATGAACATGGATTCCTGACACTCTTAGAATATATAAATAATATCCAAATGTAATAACTGATACAAAAACAAGTGTGAAACCTTGTACACCATACCTCACCACCAACGCAGTAATTAAGCCGCCAGGAAGAGTTGTTGTAAATGAAACAATCACCAACCCATAATCCGGTCCTGACTCGTTCATTAATTTCATAAAGAAGCTCAAAGGCATCTTCAACGCCTTGCTCATCTACTGGTCTTCCACTATCTAAATGTCTGGACACTATATCACGCTACAACATTCAAAAACCAAAATCCATTTTGTAATTCATTGCAGAAATTACATCTTCAAAACAAATTTCTGAAGTATATTAAGAAAAAGAACTGATCTCTATTGAACATGTTTCAAGTTTAAGAGAAAGTTATAAAGCTGAGGATCCTCACATTGTACTTTAGTATGTAGAATGATGTATCACTGGCAATTGCCACTAAATCACCACTATCAGCCCAGTAGAGGTTCTGGAAAAGGTTTTAAAAAAAAAATGCAAATGAAAATTTCCTGCAGGCTGAAAATAGTAACTTTGAAATCAGTAGAACAATTTGAGGTAACTTATTGCTTACCTTGACATTAACATCAATCCGTCGAATCAACCTGCACTCGGCCCAATCATAAAAACAAATAAAATCATTTGAGCACATTGCCAATAAAGTCCCCCCAAAAATTCGTTCTGCAGAAAATGTTGGTCGGATACTCTTCTTTTCCTGAAAGATGGCACCTTTATTAAACTTTAACCAATCATCTAAACAGGAAAGAAATTAAATTCCACATAACAGTTTAAAATCATCTCTTACAAAGGCACCGGCCAGCGAATTTAGAATAAGAAAGCCAGAAAATTAGCAAAGATGTGGTTAAACAAAAGATAAGTTATGCCAGATACACTTAACAAATGCGTATCGAGATCTGTCAGCACTAAACTTAAAAATACTAATTATAGTAAATAAATAAACCCAACACAATTTTTTTTGTTTTGGGGGGGGGGGGGGGTGTCAATCAGAAGAGAATTATATTGGTCTCTTTTAGAATATAAAAAATAAAAACAAAGAATAGAAACAAACTAAGAAGCAAGATGGGGAGTTCCTCCGATAGAAATGTCCTCCATGGAGCCAATCCCCAAGGATGTATCCATATGGGATGGAGGACTACATGTGTCCAAGAGAATTTTTGGGTGCTCAAAGAGGCCCGGATACCTCCTACTTGGCCCCCCTCCTCCAATCCAAAATAAGAAAAAAATAAATAGAGAGAGAGAGAGAGAGGAGAGAACAAACTACAAAAGAATACAAACCTGGAAATTTTTACTAAAAAGTTTAATCTTTGATGTACTTTCCCGAACAGCGTATTCCCCGTCCGACGACCAAACAAATTCCAATGCTGAACCAAATGATCTATTTCTCCATGCCAAAGCTGTATATATGATGTACTCACCATCTCCACATACAACAACAAACCTCCCATTGGGGTTATGCTTTAAGCTCTGGGGAAAAAATAATTAATTAAAAATGAACACATTAGGGACAGGTTATGGTGCCATGTATTCCATTCATCACTTAATAGTTTCAAAGAAAAAGGAGGGGGGGTACTAACAATTAGAATATTTTTAATTAAGATATAATATAAAATAACCAGTAAGCAATTTGCATGATCAACTGAATGAAATATACTTACTAATCTGAGCAGAATAGGATGTGAGTACCTCAAGTGGATCTTCATCTAAAAATTCAAGAAACCTCACAATTTCCTTCTCTAAATTGAGAAATTCCTTTCTTTTTTTTTTTTGGAACAAGGCTATGTCTCTATACTGGGAATATCTAGGGTTTATTTCTTTGTTTCTATTCTTCATTGACTAGTGGATATGAATATATAAAGTGAAAAATTCAGGCCAAGAAACCAAAAATTGTAAATCTGTCATCTTGGATCCAATATTCACAGAGAATGATTGAGTAAGGAGAATCATGCCCATAGAATTAGAGTGGGAAGCATTAAGGTAGGGGGGTCCAAGGGGGCAATTGACCATCCTGAGATTTTAAAAGATTTTGTTCCATATAACTTCTTCAACCACTTATTTCCAATCCCCAACATAATATACTAGTATCATAAACCAACCACTTGAATGTTACTGTCAGTGATCAAAGAAACAGCTCTGTTAGATGAAATTAAGTCATTTAATTCTGGTGTTTCAATTTGAAAAGTTTTAAAAACATTTACATCATCCAAAGCATTTTTATTGAAATTTAGGACTAAAAATCACAGAACTAAGATATTCTCCTGCTAAAAATCTATTTCATGTGTCCCACAAGATGAATAGTCACAATCCATTTAATCATGTTGGGTTAACTAAATTTGAGTGGTTAAATAAAGGGACATCCCAGTACCAAGGATCAAAATTTCATTTCGTTTCCTTCAAAACGGCCGAAACGTTTCTATTTCCTAGTGAACCGAAACAAAACACTAATGGAACTACCGAAATTCACATGTTTCCATGGAAACAAATTTGTTTCTGTAGAAACATACAGAAACTAGTGGAAACATACCGAAACAGTGGAAACATTTCTTTGGTATCAACAATACTTCTAGAAGTTGGTAAAAGATAATATCAATTTGTTTTTTAAATGGAGGATATTGAAATATTAAAACCCAAAATTATAAGAAGATATTTTCTATTTTTCCTAAAAAAAATAGAAATAAAAAGTAAAAGTAATGGAAATAAAATGTAAATAAATAATTTATTTTAATACTTAGTTACTAATTATAATAGATTTAAATTACTATATTTATATTTATTATATTCTATGTAACTTGTGTCAAATTTTTTAATCCGTGGATATTACACAATATATTTATTATTTTATGGTTTACAATAATTTTACATATTTTATAGATAATATATAACAAATTCATATTATATAAACAAATTAGCTATAAATCTTTTATACTAGTTTTTAATAAGTAAAGAGTTATTTAGTATTAATGACTAATTTATTTTACGTTTTTTTTTTTAATTTCACCCTAGTATCTTCTTGTGTGGATGAACATATACCCTAAAACATTTCCAATTAATTATAATATTTATCTTCACACATTCATATATTTTAGTTTATATTTCCAAGTGTTTCTATACATTTTACTTTTGTTCATCGTTTTTACTATATTTTTGAAATGTTTATGTTTTCTAAGTGACCAAAACAACACTACGAAACGAAATTTTGATCCTTGCTCAGTACACGAGGCACCTGCCATTGCAGAGGTCTAGGAGAAGTCTTTGTACATAGCCTTACTCCCATGAGCAAAAAGGCTATATTCACGAGTTAAACCCACGAGCAGCCTTACTGTTGCAGCAAGGCCCACCCTCAAATTTGAAGGGTTATTCAAGATTATTAAATGTTAACCGCAGAGAATCAAAACACAAAACCCCCAGCAAGTTGCAACTTTATGTTTCTGCAAATTATTATTGATTTATTTTCTTTTTGAGTAATGAATGATCAAATCACCCATAAGAATTTCGCTAGGTCGCACAAAATATATGGTTGGAGAAATACCATAATTTTTTTTTCTGGTGTTGGTTGTACAACTACTAGTTAAAAGACAAGTACATTTTTGAACATCCTGGGCAATAAAAAATTAAAAACTCCACATTTTCAACCTATGCATTGGATGTGTCAGCCTAATTGGTACCAGTAACACCTTCACATTCGAAATTGCAAATTAAGAAAATCCTTACAATACAACTTTTTTTTTGTTAGTGATAAGTATGATCCACTAAAAGTACCAAAGGAAAGGAGCATAAGGCCAACTTATGCTTAATGATACTGAATGAACATTCAAAAAAAAATTATTTCAAAAAAAAGCAAGCTAAACATAATAGAATGATAAAAGATCAATAACAAAGAACAAAAGCTAGGCTCCTATAAGCAATAAGCATATAAAATGTCAGAGATGGCACCAATTGAGATGAGGTGAGAAAAAGTTATCAAAAATAGTTTAGTCATGATCAACTAAGACCAATGAGTGCACCATTACAGAAGAATGATCTGTAACAAGTTAAATGTGCCAAAATAGAAAAGGGTAAGGCCACAAAAAAAAAAAAAAATTGAACAAAACAAGAAAACACATTACTATGCCTTTGTCTAGCCAATCAATGGTCCAGACGGATGGACTGCATACAAACCTAATTACCATCTTTATTTGCTTGGTGTAGAAACACTAAAGACTCAATCCAGGTTTTTCAAGCATGACACGACTGCCCAAGAAGTTTCACTTTTCTCGTACAAGGTTAGTTGTTTGATATATCTTAATGTTTTAATTTATATGCAAAACTATCAAAGAATGGTGCATTGTCATTAGCACTCCACATAGAAAAATCCTTATTCAAACTACACTCTGAATCATTCAAGTTTGCAAATGTTAGACAATTTAAAAAGTTCAAGTAGTCTAGTCTCAGTATCTCACGAAAAAAAAAAGAGTAGCTTGGTATTTTCACGAAGTTACATGAGGATTTCAAAATAAGTAAACTAGTCATGTTGGACACACGTAAAATGGGTATGATATGGGATATTGTGCAAGAGATCGCCAGCAATAGTGTATCAAAGAAATAAACTAACATATTGATTTTGAAAATGAGAGTTAGTACCCATGTCAATGGGCAAATTTGTAGATAACAATATTTCATCCCAAGTTACTCAAAAAAAAAAAAAATTTTCACCCCAAGTAAAGACTTACCGACGATATATATATATATTTCATCCTAAGTAAAAAATTATGGAAATTTAATGATGATGATAATTCAGCTGTGTTCCCATATCCAAATATTTAGGGATTGGCCATTGGCCAAATCTGATACCTAGACACACACCTGTATGCAATGTGTGAATCTAAGTCCATATAACACAGGCAGCAGTGGAACAACAGGAGCATAAGCAGTGAACCCTTAAAAGTATACTTCGAAATAAAGTTTTCTTTTAACTCTTAACAACATGAAACTAATAAAGTTTATTAAAAGTAACTCTTTGTACACATGCCTTTGGATATTATTAGCATTCAAATAAGGAAATTATATGACACCAAAGCTACTTCGAAAAGAAGGCGAACTCACTTGTGGGTAAAGATCACAGGTCCCTAGTTCTTTAACTGCCAAAGGCAATCGTTCCCCGTCAGTAACCTGAGAAGAAAAGGAAACAAATAATTTGAATGTCACTTTAAGCAGAAAGGATTTTTTATTTTGATTCATGGTAATCAAGAAAGATGAGAATGCAAATAAATCAAACCTCATAATCTGCTCCCACGCTCTTAATGTTAACAGTCTGAATTTCGTTATGCTTAGCCCATATGATTTTTCCACTATTGTCCATACTAGCTACAGGTACTTCTCGACCAAGTTTTACCATAATGGTTCCTTCATCATAACCAATGACAACCCTGTACAGAGGATAACGGCATGCAATTAGCCAGAGATGATGTTTTATTTCCAAATAGTTCCCTCAAAAATTTTATTTTCATGGAAGAAAAACAGCAACTCAAGTCAACTCAACTAATACTTTGGTTCCCAATTTAAAGGGAGAAAGAGGGAAAGAAAGAGAAGAAAGGAATAAGAAGAAAAGAGAGGAAAATAAAGAGAGGAGAGGAATAAGAAGAAACACAACTCAACTAAGCCTTATTCCAACCATTAGTTATTGGATATGTGAACCAGAAGAATATGAATAGTGATTTAAAAATAACTTATTTCCTTTTGGGTGCATTGAATAGCAATATTTAACATCCAAAGGACACCACATTGAGGATTCTGAGCCACCTAAACAAACTCATAAAATTTAAGAGTAAGAAAAACATTCCCTAAAACTCTGAACACACACACACACACACACACACACACAATGACTAAAAACCAACTTACCGGCGTGAACCTTTCATGTATCCAATGGCCCAAACTCTTTCAAGACCATAGTTCAAGGTGTTCTCAAGTCTGTAAGCCAATGAAAACAATCAAGAGATTTTAGAGATCAAAGACCAGCACACAGTCCAAGGAATCAATTTGTTGTTATTAAGAATAAAAAAAAATTTACCAATAGAGCTGTTAGTTTGAATGGAGTTTCCTGCCACCCCAAAAAGGGGAGGTGCAGGATACAAATCCCCATTGTGACATGGATGAGTGTATTACACCTTGGGAGGGAGGGGGGGGAAAAGGAACATTTTCTGTTAAGTTGTAAATAAATTTAAAATTGCAACAAAAAAAAAGTGAAACTATTATATGAAACAAAATAAGAAAATCATACAAGTGCAAATCTAAATGTGAATGCACGCCCATGTGAAGCAAGATCAAGGGTTTAGATTCGACCATATTGTCTCAATATTTTAAAAAAGAAAAAATTATTTCCAAATGTTCAGCCCAATTTGACCGACAAATTTCAGCTTCGATAGTAGGATCCAAAGAATTTGAAAGTTTTCAAAACCTTGTTCACAAAGATCAAATTGACATTGCAATGGAAATTTTAAACCTTCACCTGGATTGAGCAAGATTGACTAACCAGCATGTGATATAACAAGAAGGTGCTTAAATACAGTTGCATCCTAAAATTAGTGAAGTAATGATGACCAGAATTGATACATCATTAATGTTTTAAAAAAAAATTGGAGGGTGGTATCAGAAAGCAACAAATGCAAAACCACATGAGCAACACAGTAAGACTTACAGTATTATCAATTTCCATGAAACAATCCCTTTGCATCACATAAATAATATTCCTCTTCCATGTAATTTACAGCCATCATAAAGGAACTGCTTGAATCTAGGGGATGTATGAGGTAGTGGAGACTCTTCGCATTTGATGCAGAACATCAAATGAGAATACCTGGATAGGATGAGATAGAGCCTCTGCCTCAAGAGCTCCCCCCCACGGGGGGGGGGGTGTTGGGGCGAGGGTATAACATCCTCAAACAAATTATTTCAATTTCCTATATTTTAAACAACCACCAGATGCCATGAGATCTGATAAGGATGTCTGATCCTCTAGATAAAATGAAACAAAAAGCATTGGCTGAGAAGGAGGAGAAGGGGGCTTATAGGTATACATTCTTCTTCATTATACAAATGCTTTCACCATTTTATTTTTGAAAACTACAAATACCATGAAATTAATATTGAGCTTTCACTTCAAATACACCTATGCCAATTTGAAGCAACTGATAACCAAGTAACTAGAGGGTTTAAGAAGATAGAAAATGCAATGACAAAAAATTATCCCCTACAATGGCATATGAAGTCCAAATACCACTCTTTTAATAATTTATCTTATGCTACATCAAATAAATTCCTGTTTCATCTGAATGCAATAATAAGAATCAAAAGAATAGTGTTAGGGAAATTTAGGGTCACGAAAGTTTTTATTTAAATAAGTCCACCAGAACTTAGTATAAAGATATCTTGACTGACAAGACTTTTTTTTTTATAAGTGAAATCTTTACAAGAAGACTGACCTATAAGTGGTTGCATGCCATATACGAACGGTACCATCCTCAGAACCAGTAATTATTATGGGAAGGTCAGGATGGAAACATACAGCGGAAACATTGTGTGTGTGGCCTTCTAGCGTCTGGACACAACTTTTAGTTTGATAGTCCCAAACCTGTTTCATAGGATTTAGCCACAAATCTTGTCAAATTATACATAATATACAAACTTAAAGTGGAAAGTCGAAAATAGGTGACAAACCTTGGCAGTGTGATCATCGGAACCAGTAATTAGATAGGGTTTATCCCCACCCGTGAAGTAGTCAACACAGTTTACCCCTTTCAAATGGGCATCCAATGTAAAATTTGGGTCAGGAGAGCCAAGATTCCAAATCTGGAAAAGGAGACATTTCCAGTTCAAGCACGTCGCTCATCCTTAATGATACAAAAATTGAAGTTAACAAGTTATCTATAAACAATTCCATTTATACCTTTATAGTGCGATCAAGAGATGCACTTGCAAAAGTGTTGGTGTCCTTTGGATTAAAGGTCACTTGCATCACATAATGGGAATGACCCTCAAAAATTTGAGTACACACCCAACCCTTCTCCCAATCCCAAAGCTTTATAAGCATGTCATCTGATGATGACAGAACATACGGAAGGGTAGGATGAACAGCCACACACCTAATATAATCTGTGTGCGCCTCAAATACTTTGACCTTATCCATTGTATTGTAATTGTATATACGAATAAACATGTCATCAGCACCAGCAACAACCCATTGTTTGCGTGCAATAAACTTTGCGGATCTAACTGCAAGCAAATAGAATAGAAGTTAGAGCACAGCAAAGTCCTCATCAAGATGAGAGAATGCAAGAAAAAGTGTATTTTCTTACAGAACAAATAGATAATATAAAAAGTTAATCACCTGGTAACTCAGTAACCTCAAAAGACTTAGCCATAGTCTGTAGTAGTAGAAATGAGTTTTAAGTTAGCACAAGCCATTAAGAAAATACTATCAGGATGATAAAATAAATAAACAAACTAAACTTCCATCATGATAAATTAATGGTTGGTTAAGAAAAATAAAAATAAAAATCTTGTTCAATAGGCTTCAAAACATTCCTTATATACCAACTACACTAACAACTATTAGAAGTCATGCAGTAGATGGCATGCACTTCATACAAAGCTCAAAGAAATACACGGAAAAAAAATATTATTTTGAACTAGAAGGAAACAATCACCCTCTAGCCTCAAGGCCATCAAAACCATTGAACACGTGGAACAGACATGCAATGGATGGCAGGCACTTCTTACAGGGCTCAAAGAAAAACAGGAAAAAAGGGTATAATTTGAACTAGAAGGAAACAGTCAAGCCTCAGGGCCATCAAAACCATTGATTTGTGGAACAGAGTTTTTGTCATCTTCTAAAATAGGGGAGTTGAAAAGTTTCGGACACTGCCGATTGTGACATAGAAATCAAGTTACGTTAGTGCATCAAAATAAAATGCAACTGAGGTCAAGTGTTACTTATTCAAAAATTCTAATCACGATTGGCCATTTAATTGAGAGGAGTTTTTATGACACCCTCATGAAGTTGAGCAACCACAAAACGCAATCATGCTCTAGTTGGACAGGTCTTCAAAGTCGGTGTTTCCTATTGCTTCCTAATGTTTGTTTTTTTTATATCATAGATGTTTCCTATTGCTTGCTAACATGTTGTCCATGTTTCATTCATTGAGGGGAATTATACCTAATTCCACAAACAACTAAAAGATATCTTAATTCCTCTTCGGTCTTTCCTAAATATTATTTTACTGGTTATAGCTGCATTTTTTTCCTCTACTGCTTCAAATTTATGAGAGTCTATAATTGAAAGTAAACTAATCATTTCTAGCACGATGATCTGGAAGCAGACAATTCCATAATGCTACACTTGAATGTTCTATCGAAACGGATCACTTCATCATGATTTATAAAGAACTGGAAGGTAAGAAAATGACATTAGCCTAGAGCTTCAACATGAAAGATGCTCAATGATTGGGATTCAATTAAATAACTTAATTTATATTTTATTAGTTTATTACCGATAAAAAAACATTTTATTAATTTATCACTGGTGGAGGTGGCTCCTTACCTGTAATCAGTCAGCAGAGGGAATTTGACCACAAATTCTATAAAGGTAAAATATATGACTCCATTTCTACAAGACAGACAAATGACACCCAGAATAATGTGCCTATCAGACATGTTTTAATTCATTCTCGTTCCCTATAAATAATTAATTTTAATTCTTTCTCATTCCCTATAAATAATTAAGGAATAAAAGGGGGGAAAACCGCAAACCCACTCATTTCCAGATATGAACTGCATGAGAAATTGAGGGACATACTACCAAACCCAATAATAATAATGATTTTAATTAAATGAAGCCATAGCATTTAATCGCTCAACATGGAATTAACTCTGTTGATAATATTTTACACTACTTTGTGATGGGTAAATGTAAACACGAACCCATATGTACAAAAGGAGGCTGAGCTAAACCCATATGTACACTATCATTGAAGGTATAACATATTCGGTGCATACCTGAGACTGGTAGTTCCATATACAAACGGTCCCAGGAATACAAACTTGCCAGAATCCTGTCGGAAAATAAATACAATTTTTAACAACAATGAACTTTCCTGTAGCTTAAAAGTTAAAAACCCTGTTTACCAAGAAAAAAGTTGATCTCGTATTTAATTGTTGATAAAATGTTTTCATTGCTTGGGAACAAGAACATAAGATTCACATTTTGTTTTCCCAGCAAACCAAAAAGAGGGAACGTGTAAGTACATTTTCAGTTAAAAGACAAAATATAAATGTCGACAATGAAATAAGATTAATTACACAAAAGAAAGTATAATTACCATGGCTCTGTTGGGTGTAAATCAACGGATTTTACTCTTTCCGATCTTTGAGCAAGTTTTCTCTGATCAAGTAATAAATGTTAGCAGGACATTTCCTATTTTACCGATTAAGAACGGAGATCTATTCTATAAACGATTTCTTTTTCTCCTTCTTTTTTTGTTTCAAACTATATATGAAAATTAATTCGATGTAAATTAATATTAGTACCTTTATCTCGAGTCTGAGAGGCTGTGACATGTCAATCGCCCAATCAACACAGAAACAAGCATTAGTTAGTAAAAGTTCAAGCACCAGATCTCAAATAAATTCAAATCATCAACTGATTCTAAGTCTAGCATTCAAATCGATACACTAAAAACTGTTCAATTGTAAGATAATTGTGGATAATTCACGTACTTGTAGGTGTGCTTAGTTGTTCGGATCGATCCGAATCAGATTTACCCCAGATCTAAACACATAGTGAAATGTGAAAACTTTTGAATGACAAAAACAACTGATAAACTCACCATTTTTACAGAAAAAAACGGAGAACACGGCTGAGGAACCCTAGAGATCCGGGTGAGATCGCAGTGAAGGAATCAAAGACTCAGTTCCGACGATCTTGGTTCGAATTGCTCGCCAACTGGAGTGAGAGAGCGAGAGGGACCAGAGCGCGAGATCAAGAGAGAGAATTTTAGAGATAGAGAGATTTATTTTGTTCTGGTAACAGCGCGACCTTTGTAAACGAAGCGTACAAATAGAAGGAGAAATACGTATGGAGCAATTGATTAATGCTTTGGAGTTAAGAAAATATATTATGGCTTAATTTACAAAATTACCACTGCTTAAGACTGCATTATTTCTCATTCTACGACTCTCATCTCGATTCTCTGATCAATCGGCAACGGATCATATTTCAATCATGAATAATCCGAATTCAATTTGATATATCGGACTGTATCCAAAAATCTGTCAAAAATCTATAAATTCTTAATTTTAATTTATTAATTATCCAATGAAATATTCAATCTGATAAATTTTAATATGCAGTAAATATAAATTTAAAATACATAAAATTCAAATCAACTTAGTTTTATTTAACAAAACGTATCTAAATTAAAATTAAATATATTATATAAATTTAAAATATATATAACTTTTAATATAATATATATTTTTAATAAGTAATTTTATTATATAATATATATATATATAAATTAATATACATATTATGTATTTGAAGGGATTGGATTAATTTAATTTATATCACATTCACTTAAAAGAGTTATCGTATTCGAATAGAATTAGTTTATTAGATCAGTTTACCATATCATATAAACAGATTAGATTCAAATTAAAATTTAATTCATCTGTAATAGTTTGTTTTAAAATTTTGGAGAGAAAATAAAAAAAAATAATTAAAAATAAAAAATAAGAAGAAAAAAAACGTCTTTACCTGATTTGAATCTTTAGGAGAGAGAAGAAAAAAAATATTCTATCTCATTTGAATAAAGAATAGAAAAGAAAATATATATAATTAATTGACAATTATATATTTTTTATTTGACAATTGTCTTAATTTTTAATTCATGCATTTGATGATATTTTTGGTATTTTAAAACTTTTCATTAAATGATACTATTGGGTTTTTTAATTTAAATTAAGTGCTTGCTTAAATGAGCGGTGAAAAAATATAATTTGAAAAAAATATATATAATTTGAATTAAGTCGTAAGTATTTAAATAAATGTATTTAAAATGAACTTAAATGACATATCATACTTTTTTTTTTGGCATAATTGTTGCATTTATTGGGTTTTCACATCAAATTTGGTAAGAATTTGGGTGGTTGTTAGTTCATAACTGAATTAATACACAGAGGAAAACTATGCATTCCTTTCTGGTGGGTTGATTCATATGTTAGTTCAATACCATACAAAATTTAAAGAGATTGTTTATGAATATTAAATGGATTATGCACATATCAAACTCATTTTTATGGTTTGCTTGTTAAAGAAATTGTATATGTATATTATGCCGAGGTGATTGCAATTGTGTTGGTTATGAATATAGAGGTTTCAAAAAAAAAAAAAAAGGTTAATTTTATGACTTAATTGGAAAAAAAAACAAAAATTTTTTGGGGAGATTGTAAGTTGGACTTTCAACGCTCAAAACTCCCGTCTTGTAAAAAATCACCTAATGGGTAGTTCAGAAAGCAGTCGAGGTAGTGTCTTGCAAGTACAAGTCTGATATTCGATTCTCGCCGAGTACAAATCTCCTTTAGAGCAACAGTACAAGTCTGAGATTTAATTATTACAGAGTACAAATTTCCTTTAGAGCGAGTCTAGAATAAAAATAGGGTCTGCTTTATTTGGTGTTGTAGATGAAAGTATTGCAGCGCTCTCAAGTTTTTGTCCTAGGTTTAAAAAACAAAAAAGAAACGACTTTGTGAAGGTCTAAATTATTGTGCATTCACAGGGTGGACTTTGAGAAAACCCAAATTGGAGCATTAGCAATGGTAGCAACAAGTGTAATGAAAATTATTTAGGTCAACTTTGCTCTGCTATTATCATGTATATGCTTACTTATCTCCTCTGTCATAAAGTTATTAAATACAAGAATGGATATGTAGGAGTTCCAAAGAAAATTGGAAGACTGTGTTCCCAATGCTTGCATATATCCAAAGAAAGGCATTTCCTTATTGGTTTCTGAATTCTAATGGATTTGAAAATGTTCGGCATCATTCTTTACTTCTCAAGGTAACTTGTTGGGTTTATGGCCAATGCAGCAGTCTTAGCATAATTGCAATTGCTGGAAGGCTTTGTTTGGTGGTGACTTCCTGAAGAATGTTGTTGAAGGTACCATTCAGTTTACATTTTGGATTTTCCTTCTTCAGTTTTCATGAGCAAGTAACCAGGTATTCTTTGCTTTTGATGGCACAGAAATTGTGTTTGAAATCGCAGGTGCATTTGGAATGGCCATTACACAGATTACACCGGGTTAGTTGTTCTTGTATCATCTTCTGTGGCTCTAATTTATTTTGAATATGCAATTTGGCTTAATTTCTAAACTCATAGTAAGCAAGTTATATCTACTTCTGAGTTCTGAATTTAAGTTCCTCACTAGCAGAGTCATTGGCCAACCCCCAAATCCACTTCAACAAAGATTTCCAGAAGTAGAAGTTATCAGAGTGAGAGTCATTGGCCAACCCCAAACGCTATCTGTCATGTTTCCCTCTCTGTCTCCACTTTCTTCTCCCTCCCTCTCTAAAAAGCTTCTACACATATACAAAATTACAAATGCGAGAGGGAAAAAAAAAAAGCCATTCTGTCAAACACAAAACAGTGCCTATTTATGTTCCATTACAAGAAATGGAATCTACTTGGCTGTAGAGGTGATTTCTAAGAGGAGCAGGAACCTACCTCTTTTAAACAGAAATTAGAAGTTATTTTTTGCAGCAAATCAGCATTAAATAGATTTAATTTACTAAAGCTATACTTTTCACCAACAAAGTTATTTTATTCCTTTAGAAATGATCCATAATGCAGGAACAACATTTTTGGAGTTGCTCTAATACATAACATACACACAGAAGAGGAATCTCGAAAAAGAACAAACGGCAGCAGTACTCTTGTAGTAGTAATATTATACAGCTTCTTTCTAGCCTCTCACAACTGAAAGATAGATGAAGTTATTCTTTTAAAACACACCATATAGTAATAGAGGTAATGCGCTAGCACCAGCAGCAAAGGAACTTGCAGCTGGAATAGATCAGCAGCTAAGAGCAGTAGATGTCATTAGTTCCTATAGTATTCCTCTTCAGCATCAACATAATTAAAGTCATTCATTTTGGGCATTCCTCCGCACCTTGATGGTTCACAGAATCCCAGCTGTGAGAACTCACAAGTTTTGCCATAACGGTTCCCTCATCACAACCAATTACAACCCTGTTGAGAGAAGGAATGATGTAATAGTATCAGTAAGGATAAGAATAAGACGAAGAAGAAAAAGAAGCAACCTTATAGACAAACATTTGATAACTTTAACAATGAAAGTACCCGTCTATTTTGCCATGATGATGCAAATTAGCTAAGCTCTATACTGACCATTTAGTGTTAGATGCATGAAATAGGAAAGTGCGTGATGAGAACAAAATAAAAATTAAGAACAATGTATTTTTCCCCCCATGTTTTGACTAAATAAACACACTTCAATATGTTAAGGTGCGATAATAATGGCACATATACATCTTAACTTCTCTACACGATGAAAAGAGTGCAAGGCAAACATCTCCCTAGAAATTCAAACACACAGACACGACGGAAAAAATCATCTAGAAACTTACTGAGGTGACCTTTTCATGCATCCAACAGCCCAAACTCTTCCAAACTCATAGTTCTGTGTGTTCTGAAGCCTGTAAAACAGTGAGTGATTGAGAAATTTAGAATTTGAAATTAGCTGAACTGAAGATTCAATTAATTGTTCAATTACTGAAACTAGAAACTACCGTAGAACAAAATTGTTGGGATTCGCAATAGAAAGATGAAAAAATGCAAACCATACGATTTTCAAATTTTCAAAATTTAACAGTTAAATTTTAACGATTGAAATTACGAGATGGGTCAGTGTGGATTTTCTTTTGCCTATATTTTAAAATATCAACACATGTAAACCCTCACCCATGCAAAATAATCTGTTTTTTTCAACTAAATTAAAGGAATTTTCAATCTTCAAGATCTTTTTGTATGCATTGCCACTGAACCAATATCAAACTGGCAATTGATATTTAGAACTCTGATCAGGCTGGTTCAAAGAACCAGCATTAATTATGTGGTATGCTCACAAAGAAATCTAAGTGGAACTACAACCCCAATTCAGTCAAAACAAAGATTATCAGAACTTTAAAGTTAATCATACTTAGAAAGCAGGGGACATGCTGAAAGCCTCATTTCATAAATTTTTGTTTTAGATGAGCAACAAAGTCAGTCTTATAGATCCATCAGACGCCTCTACTTCTCAGTTTTCATAGTTTGTCCATGTCTTCCACCTTATTTGAATATAGTTTTCACATGCTATCTTCAAGACAATATGTGAATCTGGGATAGATATGTGCCAAAGGAGGTTCCACCATTCCACACTTGTTTTTTTTTTTTTTGGGTGAACAGTTTGGATGATTTAACAAGGAATTTTGTACGACGAAAGGAGGCCAAGAGAAGGAAGAAGAAAAAAATACTCGTTTGAAGAGTTTAACAAAAAACCAAAAGTATATCCAATTTAAAATTGAGCTATCAATCCAAATTTAAGTAAGTAAATTTAAAGGCAACTGATGTCTGAGTTAATTCTGAGGTGTAAAAGTGTGTGACTTGCAATGGCATGAATAGATGACTCTTGACTAGAACTGTGAATCTGAATTTCAGATAACCCTTTCAAATATTAGTTTTTTTTTTGCTAACTAGGTATGTCTTGTGTTGTTTTAGAGCAGATGTCAGATGATGCTTTTAGTCACTTGAACTTAGTATAAATTATTTTACACCCTGTAGAACTTACCCATAAGTCGTTGCATGCCATATGTTAATGATCCCATCCTCAGAACCTGTAATGATAGCCGGAACTTCTGGGTGAACACATACTGCAGTAATATTATGCGTGTGGCCTTCTAGTGTGTGGACACAAGTTTTGGCTTCATAATCCCACACCTGATATCATAGGATTCAACAGAAATTATATCCAAATTATAATACATATACACAAAACTCGCCAAGGCTGAAGAAAATAATTAGCATCATGGTAGTACCTTTGCGGTATGATCATCAGAACCAGTGATCAGATATGGTTTATGACCAGCTGTTAAGAAATCAACACAATTTACCCCCTTTGAATGGTCCTCCAGAGTGAAATTTGGATTAGGGGATCCAAGATCCCACATCTGAAAAAAGAAATGTTAGCATAACATAAATAGCACAATCCTGCCATGTGAAGCAAATACAGTTTATGAGTTACCAACACACAACCCTAGTCTTACCTTTATTTTGCAATCGAGTGACGCACTTGCAAAAGTGTTGGTGTCTCTTGGATTAAATGCTACTTGCATGACATAATGGCTATGTCCCTCGAAGATTCGAGTACACGCCCAATCCTTCTCCCAGTCCCAAAGTTTTATAAGCATGTCATCAGATGATGACAACACATATGGAAGGGTAGGATGCACAGCCAAAGACCTTACATAATCTGTATGTGCCTCGAATTCATTAATCTTTTCAGTTGTGTTGTAATTGTATACACGAATAAACTTGTCATCCGCTCCAGCAATGACCCATTGTTGGCATGCTATAAACTTCGCTGACCTTACTGTGTATACACAAACTCAAAGTCAGAGAGTAAAGAGAGTGTTCAACGCGGATAGAAATGCAAACATAAAATGTAGAGACTATATATACCTGGTGACTCTGTGATTTTGAAAGACTTCTCCTCAGCCTGTTAAAATGATGAAGATTTGAGTAAGTTCCAAATTCTAAAAGAATTTAAACATCCGAAGACATAAGAAAGTAATTAAAAGGCTATGTTGGCCATGAGTGTGATATATCTAAGATGACACAATTAATTAATTGATAAAATTTTTTGTTAATGAGTTTCTCTATCATTTTTATTAACAATAACATTGTAAAGGATTAAGTTTGGAATTTGATCACTTGGCTTTTTGCTGTTTAGGAGTTACAAGATTGAGATGCTGTCTACTCCAGAGCACAGGGAGATGAACTTTTTAGAATCTGGAAAGCCGAAGGGAATGATTTTTTGACTGAATAGCGAGGCTGTCAATGGTGAAAGAACAGCGTTCTCAAGCCAACTTTGTGAAGGCTGAGTAAATTCTTTGTAAATTTCTTGGCAGGAGGATTACTACTCTTAACAACATTGTTTTATCTTAATTGATTATCTGAGATCAGATGGTTATTGCTTGTGCATGAAGTTAAAACTTGTGTTGAATCCATACAGTTCTCTTTACTTGATGTTGTTTCTTCATTTGTACTCAGCTTATGCTTAATCTAGTGGATGCATTTACTCATTTTATATTAGTGAAAATAGAGCATTAAAATTGGCTAATTATGACTCAATTTAATGAAAATACTCTTATTGCCAACATAACATAACCTAATATAGGAAATACAAAGTTCCTTACCTTTGACTGGTAGTTCCAGATAGAAACACTTCCTGAATATAAACTTACTAGAATCCTGCATGGGGGGAAAAAGTATCATACAGCATCATTAAGTGAAACAAACACTATATTAGCACAAATATGTGTGTGTGTGTGTATTGGTATTGTAGTTTTCTAATCAAAAGGAAAACAAAAGACAATTCAGAGATGTAGGAGATAAAAGCAGAGAGGTCAAATATATTTAGAATTACCATGGCTCTGTTGGATGGAAATCCACAGACTTAACTCTGTCCGATCCTTGATCAAATTCTTTCTAAACCAGAAATTATTGTCAGTAGGTTTCTCAAAGATTTTAAAAACAACACATCCAGCAAAAATTAGCCAAAAAAAAAAAAATTATATTGAAAATAGCTATATACCTTGATTTCCAGTGTGAAAGACTGTTCATCAGCAGACATACAATCCAACAAGAAGGCCAAACAAAAATTTATCAGACAGAAATAAAATGTAGGGAATTGAATAATTTCAATGATTCCAAGTGAAACATTTTGACTAATATATTAAATATATATATATATATATATAGATGTTAAATGGGTGTGTCATCTTATCTAATACATAGTTTTTAAGAGTGTGATTACATATTTGGAGTTTGTCGTAAAAGAAATAAAAATTTATAATTCAAAGCACTGACTTTAAATTCATAAGACTCGAAAAAAAGTCAAGTTATAAGATAATATAAATTTTTTTTTTATCGCAATGCATATTAAATTGTAACATGTGACATATATTTTAAATTAAAATATTATTTACATCACATATCTGAATTTAATATACATAATTATAAAATTCTTTCATAAACTATTTTTTTTTAATAAGATGCAGCACAAAAATTGACCAAAAATTAACCCATAACTTTTATGTCAACACAAAATGACCCAAATCTAATTTTTACAAGGAACTTTTTAAAATAAAAACAAAATGAACTCACCATTTTCAAGGTTGAAGTAGCTGAAAAAGTAATCGCTGCAGAGAAAATGCAAATTTATATTTGAGAAAGGAGGGGGCTTGTGCTTTTGTTGCAAAGTGAAACCACTATATATATATATATATGTGTGTGTGTGTGTGTGTGTGTGATGGTAGTCTTAGCAGCTAAGAAAATGTTGTTATCTCAATTTTATCAAATTGTCATTTCTTTGGACTCTTCTATGTTCTGTCACCCGATGCCTTTTAAACCGTTGATTATAAAATGTGGTAAAATTGACGGTAGAGATCAAGCCTCTGTTGGTCTCCGTGACAACCCAAGGGAGTTCAAGTCAATGGATTGAATTTTCAAATGATTTTCAGGACGCGTTTTTTCTGGATGCTGGTTCAATGCACTTTCCTTTTCTGGGTTCCAAATTTGCCTCCCTTTGTTGAACAGTCAACTTTTTATGTTGCATTTTTTAATATTATAGGATTTGCTAACATATGTTTTCCTATTTGTAGATATGTGTGTTTGTATTTTGATATAAGAGCTACTTGTCATTCCATATTTAAAATTTTATCATCTCATGTAACAAAAAATATCTTGGGAAAAGGACCCAAAAAAAAAAAAAAATTCACAACCTTCTTCCGATAATTTTGATGTAATGTGTGTATATATATATATATATATATATATATATGCAGAGACATTAGTTGGTGACCTGTGCTCCATACGAGCATATAAAAAGGGTATGATTCACTGTTTATAGAATTTTGATTGCAACTGTCTTATGTTATAGATTTATCAAACAATGACAATGGTGTAACAATCCTAAAACAATTGCAGAAAATGACAAAATAATATATTTAAATAATCTAGGTTATATTAACAAAAACAATCACCATTATTGAAAACGACTAATAAATGATAATCTCGTAAATAATTAATATATGAAGGACAAAAGCTTTTGTTGAAAAGAAGACCAACCTTAGTTTGTTATATAAATAATGCGTAATAGTTATGTGTATTAACTTTTCTTATTTTTGCATTTACACATCTTTGATTTTTAAGGGTTTGACTGAGTAGAGTAAGAAGTTTATTTTCAAATTTGTAGGTTCGATTTTTACCATCCACATCTCTAGAACTTGTCATCAGTAAGGACTAGTAATTCAAATATTATGCGATCGTGAGAAACGAAAGCCTATGTAAGAAAAGAGAGAAGTCGAAAATATCTCATTTGTTTGAAAAAAAAAATATAAAATAAAATAAAATATTTAGACATCTTTGAGAGCCTCTTGAACAAAAGAGAGGCCCAACGCACACCTCATGGGGTGAGGCCCATGGGCGGCTAATATAGTTAGGTTGGGCACAAGAGGTCATGACTCATCTAGCGGACGCATTTGGAGTTGGCCCAGCAAGTAATTCTTTGAATTTGAAGGGTTCGGCCCAATCAATTTACAGGCCCTAAAGAATAGCCCATGATTTTAATTATTAGAAAATTTATATTTTTTTAATCCTTAAATTTGCTTCCAAAATCATCCTCCATAGATGAAAGATACAAAACAACCACGTGGAGGAGAAATTATACAAGTGAAACCATCCTACGTCATTATCTCATGGAGATTTGGGATACCGTCGTACAATGACTTCATTTAACAGTTTCATCCAATAACTTTACATGGAGGTTTGGGATGTTGTCAAACCTAACCTTGCTAATTGGGCTCAACTCAACCTTCCACGAAGGAATGACTTCATTATAATGCAACTGATCAGACTAGAAACATGACCTTCCGTTGTCAATAGTTTTCATTATCACACTCCAAGAAATATGGCACTCTAGGAACAATTCACTCTTTAGAAATATTGCCCCCCCCCCCCCCCCCCCCCCTTCTCCCATATTGGAACTATTATTGAAAAAAATCCTTAGGTATACTTAGGAGATTTGAATGGCTTTTGGTGTTATTAACCCAGGCAAACCTCCTAAAGGTTTAAGCTGGTTAAATGGACTTTCACCCGACAAGTTATCTCAAAATGTAATATAAAACAAGTAACCTTTGACTTTTTATATTCTTGATAACTTGATGAAAAATTTGACCTTTATAGGAGAGACTATGATATTTAACATTTAGATAACATAAACAGAAGTTCATTTCCAAGCCCAAGTTTTGAATTTCATGAATGTCTAAATACTCACATGCAAGACGTAGAGAAAGAGAACAACTTATAATCTCTTTTAGTGAGTAAACAAAACCAAAGAATATTCCTGGAATATTCATCATAAACACGAATGAATTAAACCATTTTTTAATGAAGTTAATGATTATTAAGAACAAAAAGGATCAAAGAAAGCAAAGGGTACAAGCATTATTAGTAACAAAGCTTAGTTTGAATTCAAATTAATCTTTGTTAATTAGAAGCATAAAGCAAAAGCTAATTAAGAAATGAAAATACAAAAAGAAGTGAAGAAAAAGATGCACACACACAATGCAAGAACAAGGTGTGCACTTTCTCCACTCCTACATTTGATATCATTCCAAATAGCACTTACCCCAAAACAAAAAACATTTAATTAATCAACCACACATCTTTTTTATTCCTTTAAATTATTTAACCCAAAAAAATAAAAATAAAAACCTAGTAATGCATCTGTTCACCAGCAGTCTCCTCCCAAGTAGCTTCTATCACTTTAACCCTCCAATCTTGAAAATCAAATGTGAAAATGCGCCACTGAGTCACTTCAAAGTAGTTAAAATATACTCTCAGCCAATTATCTCTTCATTGTGCGCGCAGTCCTACTCTAGATGGTGTTTACACGCTAAAGTACCGGCCAAGTGCATGTAAACACGTATGTGGAGGATCAGTACTTTCAAAATCACTTTTTTTTAGTAGTGACGAGAAACTTGTATTTGACTTGTGAACGAATAAATTTCATCAATCTCTTAACACAACCATTTCAAATAAGTTTGTACTTGCATAGTCATTCCAAATTTGTACATTCAAATTTAGAATGTCTGTCTAAATTTACGACTCATCCAGGATCTTTCTTATTACTAGTCAAATATAGATAAAGAGATAAGGGTTCATGGCTTTTTGTAGTGATCTGGCTGTAGTTTAGGATTGCTTCAAATAGTAGGCTTTGAGTGTCTTCACCACTTTGTTAATGGCTACAATAAAAAATGTGCGAACTAAATGATAGCTTCTCATGCTTAGCTAGTTAGTTGACTTCAGTTGAAGACTAAAATACACACCCAAAAGACCACAAAATGAGTCAATTTAAGTATGATTTGTACTCAGAAAAGCTACATCTGCAGTATGTAGCACTAATCTCAATGGACTGGGATATTCCAAGAATAAACTTGTCCACTCTCTCCCCCCCCCCCCCCCTCTCTGCTTGGGTTGAATAGGGTTCAACCTTACTCAGGCATTAGAACTCTACTACATTACTTACTTTAGAACTCTACTATATTGCTTACTTTAATAGAATTGGCCACCGTCGTGATTGTTATGTGTTATTCTAATAATATTATGTTAAATGTATTATGATCTATTTTTATTAGAAGGACACACTATTACACATAATCTAATCCGATTAAAAATCTCTCACTTTAGTGACCCTAGAAAGAACTGGAAGGACCATTTTGACTTGAAAACGTTCTCACACGTGTTGAATTTTCATGACTCTACTAGTCCGACCATTTTGACTTAAAAATTTTCTCGCACATGTTGTATATTCACGACTCCATTGATCTGTATATTTCACGCGCACGAACGCGTACAAGCCTCCTTCTTTTGACTCTGCTTTGTAAAGGAACTTGAAGGTCATGTGATAATTTGGTAGGACCATTAACCTTATTGGGCATGATTTCCCTTCCAAGGGCCATATGTAAGCGCACTTGCTTCTCCATTCTGCGAAACAAGGGGGAGTTGATCAGTTTGTCGAATTCTGCGTGTTGGATTTGTTTACAGATAAAGTTTTTCCCTTATCTTCAGACTGATCGCAACTGATTTTTTTTTTTAATTCATTAATAGAAATGCCACCACTGCATTGTGAAAAACCAGTGAAATTATAGCCATAACATACATCAGAATTCTTTCATTTAAAAATTAAAACAAGCCTCCTTGGAAGTTGGGATCAGATGTCTTTATAACCACTGCTTCTTTTATATAAATATATATAGAGAGAGAGAGAGACACACACACACACACACACACTTCTATATCATTTTCAATCCACCTTGACTATTGTTTTCTTTTTAGTTTTCCAGTCATTTCCACACTGTTTCTTTGTATTATGACCCCATTTTTCCTTTGAGCAATGCTAGCCTTTACAAAAAAATTATATCAAAAGTAATATATTAAAAAACATGAGAGTAATGTATTGGGTGGCTTATTACATCCGGAGATGATGTATTTTCAATATCAGAGTACCATGACATTTAAAAAATAACTTATGGGAAATTTTTTTGGAAAGGATATAGTATTATAGATTTTCTTTTTGTCCCACTTCTCTTCCATAACCACATATAACCCTGCTGTAATGGCAAAAATAACCTAATTATATATTTTGAAACAGTTAAACATTTGTTTAGATAGCTGGAAGATTGACTTCAGTACTGATAACTGATCACCTTTTCTTTTAAATTGGCGGAGATGTGGCCTCACATTCTGGTTCATTGATGGAGCCAAAGGAAGTACTGCAGCTAGCTACTGTGATGCGATTCTTTCCCAGTCTTATTTTGGTTTATTTGTAAACAAATACTAATGAGTCATGCATATTAAGATGCTGTCAACTTCTGCAAATTAATTATTGGAGCAACCCTTATAGCCAACACGTTCAAAACGTAAGGTATACTGCTCTAAGGCTCGTGCTTATTCCATTATATAGTTTAAAAAAAATGATTATAATAAATAAAAATTTAATTCTTAAACCATGGTTAAAACATCCTGTTTCGTACAAATTTGAACTTACATTATTATTACTCAAAGTAAAAGTAGGAAGTCTCTGCACATCCCTCCCTCCTAACTTAGGAGAAAAACGCATAATTAAACCCGATCCATTCCCTAGGACAAGCATGCTACTAGAACAAGGGGGGCATAAGATACTATTCTAGTCAAGTACTATTCTCACATTCAAGCTAATTCCCAGTGATATGGCACACCATGTCTACCTTAGACAAATACACACATTTTCTTTTCAGAAACAAGAATATTCTTCATTATTTTATATGACAGAGATAGCTCAATGTCATGTAATTAAATCTGGTCCATCCATTGTGGGTACCCTACAATTTGCTCGACACTGTTTTCACTTTTTTATATCCTAATGCCTAACTAGCCTCTTCGCCGCGTATAGGAAGAATGTCACTGTCCCATTCATTTCTTCTTCTTAGTTTCCAACACCGAGAAACTATTGTAAGATCCCAGATCAACTACGACTTTTAGACAATAATAAAATAACTTTTGTATATATGTCATATAAATATTATCGAACAGGACAGTTGATTCTCTAGAGGCACTGACACAGTTCCCATTCTAGCATCAAAGCAAGCCACAACGCCACGAAAAAAAAAGGATATTCTTTTGGTGATTGAAATATGAGAGGTTCGTCGTGCCTTGTTGCAAGAAGGCGAATCATCAATCTTTCAACAGGGTGAAAAACTTTTGACCGTTGTTGATATATATTCTCCACTTTAGATCAAAAGATACGTCTAGACAATAACATTTATGCAACTTTTTGTGACACTTGTATATATAATATAAAATATTATACAGAATATCATGCTAAGTTGTGGAAAGTAGTGAAGTACAAAAAAGACAATTAGATTGAGTGAATGGTTAACAAAGAGGGTACTTTTTTTTCTATAATTTTTCTTTGGTTCACCAAGGGTTTGTATTGAAATGATCTGGTCGATCTCGACAAGATCTCAGTGGCTATTATCTGACCCTTGTCTTTTCCAAAGAACGACATGAAGGAAGTTGCATGTTGGCTGGTGTAAATCGATTGATTGACTTTGTGCCATGGCACAATTTTAGCACATTCTGTCCAAGGGAGAAAGGCATTGACTTTAAAGTGACATACATTGTTTAATGGGTTGTTTGCATACACTTGTAGTTTTTAGAATCCTAAAATGAGTCGAGCTATCTAAAATTGGCTCGGGATTGGTTTATAAGATAAAATTAGTTAAGTTTAAACATATTTTTAAATTCATTAATTTATTGAGTTTGGTTCAAGTTTAACTCATTAAATCAAAAATAGACTAACTATACTATATAAAAATCAAGTTATTTGAACTCAGCTCACGACCGACTTATTCAGAAACTCGTTCAACAATGATTCAAAAAACTAACGAAATAAACTTAAATATAATTTGAAACTCGTTTATCTTAACGAGTCAAGCTCTAAATTTGAATAATTCAATGTTCGATTCGATTCGATTCAACTCATTTACCACCCTACTAGTTTTCAATTTGTTGATCTAAATTTTTCACAAAAAAAAATATTATACCTAGGAATTTTATATTGAACGTGCAAAATAATTCTTGATGTTGAATTTAGTACTAAGGTTTTCCATGATGTTGTCGGAAAACAAAATCAACACACACATTTTTTAATTCTAAAAAAGAATGAATTTTCTTTTATGATGGACAACAAAGAGCTAATCTCAAGTTGAATTGTCCTCTATGTTATCAAATAGTTAAAAAGAAATGCATGTAAAACTACACCAAACAAGTGCAAGTAAACACAAATTTGAGCTTGATCCAAGAGGGTGTTTGGGGGCGGCTGCCCCCCCTCAAACATGGCTTTGGACCCCTAACAGGGGTTTTAGAGGTGTTTGACAAATGTTTTCGAAACCAAGTTTTGTAATGAAGTTCATTAATTAAATCACGGTTGCAAAACAAGATTTTGGAAAAATTTAAAAATCTGTTTCTTAAAATAGTTATTTGACTTTTTACAGGTCTTATTCTTGACCCATCACTTGCCATTACCTAATTTGTTTTTTAAAAATTTTATGATTAGAATTATTTTTACATAATTTTTACAAGACACTCGTATAACAAATTTATTATATTCTTCACTCTTTAAAATCTATTTTCTAATAATCAATTATTTATCTGAAGCTTTCGAAAACGGGCTCCAAAATTAATTTGTTGCTTGCTTCATCTCTTACCCTGCAGTTGTAATATTTTAATCTCATCTATCTGTGTTATATTGTCTTGGAAGAGATAGACGAAAAATGACATTTGAAGGACAAACCAAAATTAGGTGTACATGAACTAGGACTTTTATGCTAAATAAACTTTACAAATATGGTTTAGAACTTATAAATCTAGTTATGCACTACCTTAAGATCAGTACAACCTAGGTTACGTTATATATATAGTGGTTGATCACTTGAATTCTCACGTCTCATGCCTGGTTTTGCTACGGTCATCATTGTTTTTTCCTTCCATTTCAAATAAAGTTGACAGTCATTGTCTTAAAATCTTCAATATTACTCCGGCTATAATATATATATATATATATATATATATATGTAAGTTTATATAAATACCTGTACAACTTATCTTCTTAATTAGAGTTTTGACACTAGATCTGCAAGAGAGACACTTAAAGAACAGCTCCAACGCTGTTGCTAAACTAGCTGCTATGTTTATATTATAGCATCCAACGCATGGTTAAAAAAGTATCTATTTTTTAATTTTCTCAAAAGTTTTGTCATATTTAGTTAGAAGAATAGTAAATGTTATTATATTATCCCACAACTTTATAATTTAATGGCTGAAAATGATATAACTATATTTTGAAAATAATAGTTAGAAAAAAGAATGATATGTTATAACAAAAAAAAAAAAAAACATTTGAACCTTAATGATATAACATTTTGATACTGTAATAATATTAAAATTTTGATTTAACATGATACAAATGACTTTTAACAATAATAGAAAATATAGACATGTTACAAAAACTCAGTAGGGGTGGGCTGTTTTTGAATCATTCAGACACAATTTTATTAAATTAAAACCTACATAAATCTAGTACATTAATTGTTAGCTTGAATCATACATAGAAGTCAGAGCACAACAATGGGCTGCATTAACTGTTTTTGGACTTGTTGATCGAGAAGTAAGATTTTTTAAATAATTCATTTCAACGGATTAATTATTTGGTAAGATCGTTACACCATGTCATAAGACAGTCTCTTACAAAATTTCAAAATTTTCACGATTTATGAGTATAAACTTTCTCTCAATTTCAAAAAAACTAATTAATGAGACCGTCACACCACATGTTTTACAAAATTTCAATTTTTTTTATGATTTATAGGCGTACATGTTCACGTGATTTCAGGAAAAATTAAAATTTTGTGAGAGATCATTACACGATAACGTGATGTAACAGTCTTACTAAATAATTTCTCATTTCAACAAGCTCGATCATTTTATCTTTTTTAGGTTCAATATATTCTTCTTGTCATACCCATGCAACTTCTTCTAAAAGAAAATGCAAAATCATAGTATTACAAAATTCAAGTTTTTATGTCTTCTTTATTAAATCATTAGTTGTTTTAAAATCTTAAGTTGTTAGAAAATGAGTTCAATAATATATATTTAATTTAATACCCCCTCTAATAGGTAATTCTGTATTAAATGTGAAGAGTAAAGAATAGGTGGAGAGATGGTTGATGTAACAGAATATGACAACAAACATAATAGGATGGATGAGTACAAAAATTATACCAAATGAAGGCAAAAAGAGACTTGAACTTAAGATGTCTCATGATAACTAAAGCTCTAGTATCATGTTAAATGACCGATTTCTCTAAAATCTTATTATTATTCTCTAACAATTTAAATTTTTGGACTACTAGTTTGCTATGAATGATTTAATCTTTTGCATCCAGAGTGTGATATCTAGCGGCTGACAGCTCTTAAGCTATCCCTGATCTAGTTTGCTGGGTTTATGCCTTCCCTGTTTTTTGTTTCTCTTTGTTAGGTCTGGGTTGGTTGCTTCTCAAAGATATGTTTATTTGCAGTATCTTTTTCTCCTGCCTCATGGTCTTTTCTTCTCCTGTTGTTCGGATGTGGCTTGCGGTTTAGCTGTGTTCTCACCCGTTTGGTGCTTCCTTTGGGTTTCTTCTCTTGGCAATCCAATAGCAGTGGATTGGTTCATTGATTTGGCTTTCTCAGAGCATGCAGCAGGGTTTTACTGGGGTTGAAGGCTTGAGTTAAGTTTTTGGTAGCTTGATTTGCGCTTTGGTGATTTTAGCTTTTTTGTTTCTTCTAGGTCTTTGCTAGCTATTGATTTTCTTCTCTATTTGGTGCCAACCTTGTTGGAATGAAGTTTGAAGGTGTTGATACATTTTTCATTCTCCTCTTTTATTGGTACTTTGTGTTTGTGTCTCTCGTACTCTCATTTTCATTAATAAAATGTTCTTTTGCTAATAAAAAAAAAAAACTTAACTTAATATCATGTTAGACCACTAGTTGTTTCAAAAATTAAGCTGCTAGAAAATAAGCACAACAATATATATTAAGCTAATATTTTTTTCATGCGTAATCCTATCTTATATGTAAATAGTAAAAAATAGAAGGAAAGATATATAATTGATAAAAGAGTCCGAGAATAATAATGAAAGTAAACCTTGACATAATAGTTAGAGTAAGAAAGTGCAAATCTATATATATATATATATATATATATATATATATATTGAATAAATTGAGGAAGAGAATTAAACACAAAACCTCTTATAATTAAAATTCTGATATTATATTAAATTATTAATTTCTTTAAAAACTTATGTTATATTTGTTACTAACAACTTAAACTTTTTAAATTACCAGTGATCTAATATTCTTGTTATCATTCATAAAAGGTCTAACAGTTATATGAAACATGAATACTAAGGTGGGCTTGTCTATGTGTGTGTGTGTGTATATATAGAGAGAGAGAGAGAGAGAGAGGTGGTATATTTTGGAAATTAGTGTCTGATGTGTCATGCATCTAGTATTATATTAAAAAAAATTAAAAGAAAAATGGAATGGAGAGGATACTTATTTCCGTGGTAATTAAATTTGAAGTCAACAAAAGAAAGTCGAGGGATCTTGGCATTTTAAATGGAATGTAAGAGCCCCACATGTCTTGCAAATTCTACGATGGTAAACAAAAAAGAAGATTAACACTCGGAAACTAGCTACCTATTTCTTGTAGCCACTATAATTTTCAGTGTCTTCTCTGCCCCACCACAATGTAATGCTGTCCTTTCACACTTTCATTTTATGTATATTCATTTTGGGGTTGAGTTGCATTGTGTAAATGTGCACTAGTCATGTCACACCAGCATGGAAAAAGGAAAAAAAATTGAAGATTAGGACTTATTATGTTGGTTGATTTAGAATTTAGAATTTTGATTTATAAATATGAAGACATAATTTCTTTTATCAAATAATATCATGTCACGTGTACAAAAAATGTATTGTTTGAACTAACCTTATTCAATGAGATCGAGACAAGTGACCATGGCCAAATAAATTGTAATTTGGTTTGGATCCGTCCAAACTACAGCGCGGTGCTCTGTCCCAGTCAGAGCTAGGCGCAAACCAAACGTAGCTTTAGAGTCTAAACTTAGCTCTAGTTCGGTTCTATCAACAACTCGGATAATTTGATTAAATCAGCTCCATTTAAACATCCCAAAATAGGAAGGGACCGTAATTCTATGATATTTGGAGGTATAACTTTCATTATAGGTGTCATTCGTGACCTTATATTCTCTTATGATCAAGGTGTTACTTTCAATTAAGGACATACTCTTCCCACATCAAATCATCTATTGAAACCCTAAACCCTACATGTACTAGGTACAATATTCTACGCAATCTTACGTTGTTTAATGTAGTCATTTGCAACCACTAACAATTATCCGGTATTATTCTTTTAGCATCTTTCTTTTGCTTCTTCAAACAAATTACTAATTCAATTGTCACAGAGTCCTCGACAAACAGCACATCAATGTCTCATAACTATTCCTAGTAGTCTATTTTCTCATTTTGTAAAAGGACATTTTTATTTGTAGATTTTCAAACCCACAATAAATATTATGTCACCCTATTCTAGGAGATATAAATCCTTAAAAACCCATATGAAAAAACACATATTCATTCATATAAAACAGTCATTTTTAATTAATTACTAATAGAAGTTAAAAAAAAACTATCATAATTATACAATATTGGTATTTTGTGTAAATATAGAAAATGCTAAAATTCAGGGACTGTGATTAGTGCTCATTCTATCTCAATGGCTTCTGTTTTCCGACGGAGTCTTTGGGGCTTCTCTTCATAAATAAAACAGAAGGTCTTTATACAAAAGAGTTAGTCGGTTCACACTCTCCAGTAAATAGACCTTCTCTATTTTACTTGAGTTGAAATAAATTCATGATTAATTTTTTACCCGAGTTTGTTGGAGTTAGTTTGGATCGAACACAGTGTCAAACCATAAAAAACAAAATTTTGAAATAAAAAAAGGAATAATACAATTTATTTAAAAATTTAACTAAACAATTTTCCTCTCACTCTAGAAGTAAAGGATAGAAATAATCCTAATATTCTATAACTTTGTAAAGTTAAATATTTAGAGAGTGTTTGGTACTGAAGAACTAGGTCCATTGGAATTCAAAATTGAATTGTCTTTTCAACCAATCCCAAACTTAGGTTCCAATGCCACTCTGCCAAATACAGTGCTAGCGTAATTGACTGATCTGGTAATTATAAAATGGAATTAATCCAAGTGACATCCTTGGCCAAAATCTGAATAAAACAATCATTATTATCTGTTTGGCCTTCTGTTTCCAACCGAAAATTGTTACCACTCACAAATAATTTAATAAGTAGACATTAGGATAGTAAAACAAGTTGAAGTTATTTAAGTTTGATTTGTAATCGGTTCGGTTATATGCTCATTTGAGATTTACTTACAAGATAAACAAGTTAAATTTAAACAAATTTTGAGATTCGTTAATTTATTAACTCGGTTTGAGTTCGACTCATTAAGTCAAAAGTAGTCTAATACTATACAAAAATTCAAGTTACTTGAACTCGATTCTCAATTAACTCGATTAAAAGTTAGTTTAAGATCAATTCGAAAAAATAACAGACCGAGTTTGAACACAATTTGAACCTCATTAACTTTAACGATTCGAACTTGAAAAATTCCCTACTCTGCTCGACTCGGCATAACTCATTTACATATCTAAGTAGATATTATCCCTTGATAGATTGTCCTTTTCAATTAGAAAGGGGCCAAATGAGGGTTAAAGGGCCGTTTCGTAGCATGGTTCAAGAAAAAAATTGTGGACCATGTCCAAAATTTTGGTCTTGTTAAAAATAATTTCATCTTTAAAATTACAATCGTGACTCTTAATTTTTTATCACAGCTGAGCCGGCAAACAACCCTAAATCTCTAAGCATTAATCATGCATATCAACACAACAATATAAGAAGCTTATCAAGCGGCCTTCAAACCAGTTCCATTGGCAAGTCTCTCCCATTCAATTCACATACTTGTATGTTTAAATCATAATAGGATGAATCTTGTTCTGTCTTATGAAATTAATATAATATAATATTAACGTGAATTGAATTGTAAGAACACATCCACCGGGCAATCCAAATAAATTGATAGATATGTAATTGAATCTCGTTAAGATAAAATGATTAATTTGGTGACAAGATTAATAAAATAGCACTGCTAGGAAAGAAAAAAAAAACCGTTTGACAAACCAGACCCATGCAAGCCATGTCAGGCCCTTTTGTCTACCCGGAAAACCGCCGCTTCACTTCACTTCACATCATCATCATATATAATCTTCTTCTAATAATAATGATACATTTATTAAATTTGAAATAATTCTCGAATAGATCGCGTCTATAAATTAAATTTTATAATTTAGATTAATTATAATTTATAAATTAAATTAAAAATTAATTTTTTTGTCTCTTTAAAATTAGATATATGGACAAGAAATCCAAGGATCTACATTACAATTAGATTGGTTCTGTTAGAAAATATAATAATAAAGTTACACCTTCTTTAATAGCTTAAGCTTTTAGATGAGTTGGTAACTTCACATGGTATCAGAGCAGGCCAAAGGTCCTGAGTTCAAATCCGTCACCCAAAAAAATATGAATTGACACGTGTAGGCTCAAAGTGGTCACACGTGAGGGGGCGTGTTAGAGAATATAATAATAAAGTTACACCTTCTCTAATAACTTAAGCTTTTAGATGAGTTGGTAACTTCACAGGTTCATGGGCTAGGTTTCTACCAGGATTTTTTTCAAATTTATATCACAAATTCTTATCTCAATGATGTGGCATTAACATGACAGGATCACATTAATCATATAATTTAAAATACTATCATTAAAACAATTTTACATTAATATCACATCATTTGATATATAAATTTAGAATACATGTTTAAAAAGTATAACATTATTTTTTTTCTAAATATATACAAAAGTCATTTATAATAAATCTTGAAAAATTTAAAAATTATGTGAGAAGTCATCACACTTTACCGGATGCATTCAAAAATCTTCCTTACATTAAACAGTGAAATGAATGGAGTGTCGCATTAGATAATTCTCCTTCTGTCATCACACTATAAAAGGGCGAGTATGTTCTTTGAACAAATACCAGCAACTGCTTCGTAACTGTAATTCCTCTCTCTCTCTCTCACTCTCTCTGTCTGTCTCTCTTCAACCCGCGCAGAGTCGTTTCTTGCACATTTGAGTGGCTGTGCAGAGATGGGAATAAACTCAAACAGAGTGGAACACTTCTCAGGCCATACATGCCCAGAAAACATTGTCACAGTCTCAACAGAAGCAATGTCACCATTGGAACTACACAGAGTTTGCTTGCCACCACCCCAGACCACTCTTCAGAAACTCAAACACAGACTCTCTGAGATCTTCTTCCCTGATGACCCACTTCACAGATTCAAAAACCAAACATGCTTTAGAAAACTGGTGTTGGGTCTTCAGTTTTTCTTCCCCATTTTTCAGTGGGGACCTAATTATAGTTTCAAGCTTTTGAGGTCTGATATCATCGCTGGTCTCACCATTGCAAGCCTTGCAATCCCACAGGTAAGAAGACAAACCATTACTTATATTCCTTCTCTCTCTGTCACTCTCTCAGAGTTGGATTTTGTTTATATTTCACTTCTTTTGGATTGTTATCATAAAAATATAGGATATAATTTGTTCCTTTTACTGCAGGGAATTAGTTATGCCAAGCTTGCAAATTTGCCTCCAATAATTGGGCTTTGTGAGTATTTACATTTAACAAGATTTAGAAACTGTTTCATGACTGGGTTTTCTTTTGGATTTCAAATGTTTCTATTTTTTAAAAATGATTTTTACTTGAACTGTGTTTTATCTATGCAGATTCAAGCTTTGTGCCACCATTGATATACTCCGTCCTTGGGAGTTCTAGACATCTGGCAGTGGGTCCAGTCTCAATAGCATCTCTTGTCATGGGCACTATGATTAATGAGGCAGTTTCTTATACAGAAGAACCAATTCTGTATCTTCAAATGGCTTTCACTGCCACCTTCTTTGCTGGTTTATTTCATGCTTCTTTGGGTTTATTAAGGTATCAAATATGCTCATCTCTAGTGTTGTTATTATATTGTTTCATAGGAAAATATTATGGAAATTGATTTCAGTTTTATTAGTTACAAATGGAAATAAATTCAGGGAAAAATATTGCAGGAAAGTCATTAACAGTTGTAAAGTTGTAATCACAAAACAAATTGTTAGTAGCAAAAAATTGTAGGATATTAGGCATAATTTAAAAAAAAAAAAACATCATGAAAATTCTCCAGAGTGGCAGCAGCATATAGGAAAAAGACTTATTTTTCTCTGTTCCCATATTCTGATTGATTTAGATTGGGAAATTTGCAGGTTAGGATTTGTTATTGATTTTCTGTCAAAGGCAACTCTTGTTGGGTTCATGGCTGGTGCAGCAGTCATCGTTTCATTGCAGCAATTAAAAGGGCTGCTCGGAATTGTTCACTTCACTACCAAGATGCAAATAGTCCCTGTGTTAGCCTCTGTTTTCAGCCACAAAGATGAGGTAAGAAGCTTCATTTAACTAGTTGATGTTCAATTCAAGTACCCCTTTGGAAGCAGTTTCTATTGTGATCAAAATGAACTTTTGCTTTCAAAAGTAACGAAAACACTTTCAAATTGCTAACTAAATGGAAACTGAAGTATCCCTTTTGGAAAGGTCATTTTTTGAGGTTGAAATAGAATTCTTCTTATGAAGTTAAAGTTTTCATGAGAAGATGTTGATACTTCTAAATTTTGTTTTTAAGATGCTTCATTTAACTAGTTGATGTTCAAGTACCCTTTGGAAGTAGTTTCTATTGTGAGCAAAATGAAAATTTGCTTTCAAAAGTAAGGAAAACACTTTCAAATTGCTAACTAAATGGAGACTGAAGTATCCCTTTCATTTTTTTGAGGCTGAATAAGAATTCTTCTTAAGCAGTTATAGTTTCATTAGAAGATATTGATTCTTCTAAATTTGCTTTTTTAGAAGCTTCATTTAAGTAGTTGATGTTCAAGGACCCTTTGGAAGCAGTTTCTAATGCAATCAAAATGAAAATTTTCTTTCAAAGGTAAGGAAAACACTTTCAAATTGCGAACTAAATGGAGACTGAAGTATCCCTTTTGGAAAGGAAATTTTTTGAGGTTGAATAAGAATTCTTCTAATGAAGTTATAGTTTTCCTTAGAAGATATTGATTCTTCTAAATTTGATTTTTGCAGTGGTCTTGGAAAACAATTGTAATGGGCTTGAGTTTTCTGGTATTTCTATTGACAACAAGGAAAATTGTAAGTGCCTTTAAAATCTCCAAATATAAGATTTTATATAATTTGTTTTTGGATTTCCCTGTTAATACAAATTAATTTGTTCTTAAACTTCTGTTTTGGCTAAATACAGAGCATGAGGAACCCAAAACTTTTTTGGGTTTCAGCAGCAGCTCCATTAACATCAGTCATTCTATCAACTCTTGTAGTCTCCCTACTAAGATCAAAGGCTCATGGGATTTCAATTGTAAGAAATCATTATTTGATTTAAGTGTTGTCCATATAATTTTATGCTATACCCTGAAAATTCTTTCTTTGCAGTTTCCACTGTCTTTTCTAAATTGCAAATTTGATGTACAGATTGGCCAATTGCCAAAGGGTCTGAATCCACCTTCATCAAACATGCTATATTTTCATGGTCCTTATCTAGCAGTTGCCATCAAAACTGGCATTGTAACTGGAATCTTATCCCTCACAGTAAGTTGCATATTCATTAACTAGCCTTTATCTCCACTTAGGTTTTATTTGAACTAGGCTCTTGATAAGTTCATCTCCAGCAGTGACTCAAATCTTTACGCAAATTTGAGTAAAAGCTTCATTTGAGCTTGATACTCTCCAGCAATTACTTAATTTTACTCAAATCTATTTTAAAAATTGTCACCTTGTCCCAGTCCTAAAAGTTCCAAATTTAGCTTTGAACAGTGATTATGCTAATGGTATTGCACGGATTTGAGTTTGAACTTGAGTAAAAATGGATTTGGTATGGGTTTGAGTGACTGAGTCTAATGCCGGAGAGGATTTTTTTTTTGGAGGGGGGGGGGGGAGTCTGGGTTGGTTCGCTACTGGAGATGCCTAAGATGACTGGCTTTTATCATGTGACTGTCAAATTTGCTGATAACATGACGAGCAATGGACAGATTCCTTTGAGTTCCTCACCTCAACTTCCCATGTGAAAGTTGTGAACAGGATCAAAATAAGAATCAACTTCTTTTATGTTTGGAAATAAGGTTGACTATGAAGAAATTTCAACTTTTTTGCAGGAAGGAATTGCTGTGGGGAGGACATTTGCTTCTTTGAAAAACTACCAAGTTGATGGTAACAAAGAAATGATGGCTATTGGTCTCATGAACATGGCTGGTTCTTGCTCTTCATGTTATGTAACCACAGGTGATGATCCTTTTATTATTTAACCTATTCCAACTTATAATGAATCAATATTCACAACACAATCAAAGCATCTTTTTTTTACATCTATTAATCTTACAGGATCATTTTCTCGATCTGCTGTAAACTACAACGCCGGAGCACAAACAGTGGTTTCAAACGTAATATTGGCATCAGCCGTGCTTGTGACTCTCTTGTTTCTCATGCCACTGTTCTATTACACTCCCAATGTCATCCTGGCAGCGATTATCATAACCGCTGTGATTGGGCTAATTGATTATCAGGCTGCGTTTCAGTTATGGAAAGTTGACAAGCTTGATTTCTTGGCTTGCTTGTGTTCCTTTTTTGGTGTTCTGTTCATTTCAGTACCCCTGGGCCTTGCCATCGCAGTATGCTTTTCTTTCCAATGACATGTTTCTTGCTTATTTCACTTCCATATTCTGAGTAGTCCTGTTCTTGCTTATTTATATTCTAAATTGAAAAAATTTACATGATTTTGCCTCGCTAAACTTCTAGACAATTTGGTTGGTGTTGATGTTCATTTAACTTTTACATAGGTGTGAATATTTACTCTGGTGAGTATCTGACAGTTTTGGCTGCAACTTTCAGGTTGGAGTTTCAGTTTTCAAGATTCTCTTGCATGTCACCAGGCCAAACACTGGGGTTTTGGGGAACATTCCTGGAACTCAAATATACCAAAATCTTAACCGATATAGAGAAGCTTTAAGAATTCCTAAATTTCTTATACTTGCAGTTGAGTCTCCCATCTACTTTGCAAATTCCACATACCTACAAGAAAGGTTAGTTTTCAGATCACAAACTTTCATGACATTTCAGTAGAGATTAGTATTAGGATCTTGTAGTGATTTCATGAGCATGGGAGCATCTCCTTCTTTAATGGTGGTCTAATTGATGAAATGTCCCATTTCCAGGATTTTAAGATGGGTTCGGGAGGAGGAAGAGCGGATAGCAGCAAACAATGAAAGTACCATGAAATGCATAATTTTGGACATGACCGGTATGTTAGTCAATATGGAAGAATTATTCATTTACTTCTCAGTGAACAACTGGTTTTGCTTGTGATATTGCTACCCTCAATTGCCTTAAAATTAGTATTATAAAAGAATTAGGATTAAAGCATAAAGAAGTTAACAACTCTTTTCATTTTCCCCTCAGCTGTGACAGCCATAGACACAAGTGGTATCGACACAATATGTGAACTCAGAAGGATTTTGGAAAAGAGATCACTTCAGGCAAGCCGAATCACTGAACTAATTTTATAAAACCTTAAATTTCTGGTTCTAGCTCTCGTTTTATAAAATAGTGGCTGTGTTTTGACAGTAATTCACCTCTTTATGCAGCTTGTGTTGGCAAATCCTGTTGGAAATGTGATGGAAAAGCTGCATCAGTCGAATATCTTGGAGTCCTTTGGTTTGAATGGACTCTATTTGACAGTGGGAGAAGCCGTGGCTGACATATCATCACAATGGAAGGCTCACCCCTGAATTATTAATGAGCTCCAATGCAACAAAAGAAAGAAGTGCTGGGGTCACCAGCACTCTGACACCTTTGCAATATAGGTTGAGTTAGTTCTAGGAAGAGGATTTTCTTTTCTTTTTCATTTTTAATTTATATTTGTGAGAAGTTTTCATGGTAACAAAACATTTACTTCTTGTTTTAGAAATGTTGATCATGAAGATCTTAAAAGAAGAAATTTTCAAGTCTTGCATGTGACAAATTTGTTACTTCTGTTCTTCAGAATTCCCATTTCACCTTGCTAGTGATTCCTTGACTATTTTTGAGAGAGAGAGAGAGAGAGAGAGAGAGAGGAGGGGGTATGAGTGGTGGAAAAATAACTTCATAGTTTATACAAAGCATAAAGAGGGAGAAGACAATCTTGTTGGAAAATGACATTATTCTTAAGAAGCCAAATATACCTGGAGAAGCATAAATGTAGATAATAGCTTGTAGAAGATGGCTCCGGCTAGGGAGAGGCGGAGGCCTCAAAAGCCAGGCAATGAACCATACTTGAGAAGACGTACTGTGGACTCCATTGAAACGAAAACTCGGGGTGTCCGAACCTGTGGCTTACTCTTTAATATAAGCTAAGTCCCTGACTGGAATTGAACTAAACAGATTCAGTTGGCCCCAAGAGCAAACATGAGCTAGGTTACATCTACATGAACCAGATTCTGACAATATTAACATAACCCTTTGGTTGGGCAAACTAAAGCATAATATTTTTGGCAGCTGGGGTCTTTTAGCCAGATTTATCACTCACAGGAATCTTTTTAACTCCAATTTGGACATCACTCAAAATATTGCAGCATCGGCATCAAAAGAAAAATCAAGCCTCACTATATCATGGGCACCCCTGCATATGAAATATATTATTGAAAAGATCAAGTTGATCAAACAAATTTTAACCATTATAAAAATTAGTTAAAGTTGAATGGCTATAGCTTGAAACTAATTGAATCATGAATTCCTAATGGGGTTTTTTTAATAGTTTGTGAAAGAAATAATTACATTTACCTTGTACGAAGTTTTTAACAACTACATAAACTTTTTCTATAATTTTAAAAATAACACTGTTTCTCCTGCTAGAAATTGTCTCCAAACAATGTTAACAAAGTTAGTCGATTTATCAAATTACTCTTATATTTTAATAATATATTTTTTATTCTTTATTTTTCCTCTCTCACCTCTCTCTCTCCCCACTCCCACTCCATCTCACCTCCCTCTCTCTCTTATTTTCTCTACCCAGAACAACACCGGCCAGCCACCCATGGCCGCTCCACCACCACCGTTGATCTGGGCCACTCGGTGGTGGTTTGTGTTGCTGGTTTTGTGCATCAGGATCAGATCAGATTATGTGCATCAGGATCAGATCTGTCAAGTTTATCTGCTGCTGTTTTGTAGGATGTTTAATCTTGTTTATCTGTTCCTAGTTTATAGGATTTGGTTATTTTGTTATATCTAGTAGTGCCTCATGGCATGATTCTCGGTTTTTAGTTAATTTTTCAGTCTTTATATTGTATGCAAAATTACAATTTGAAATAAGATTGAATTCCCAATTTTTCATTCCTGTATATCTCTCCCTTCTTATCAGCAAATCTTAGTCTACAGAATTGCTCTTTCAGCTTTTAAACTTACAATTGGTATCAGAGCTTTATTCTTGAGGGATCTGTAAGTGCACTTGAGTGTTCCAATGGAAGGTGAATTCAATTTTTCATCAGTGGCTCCACCAGTTTTTGATGGAGACAACTATCAAATGTGGGCAGTTCGTATGGAGACTTATCTGGACGCATTGGATCTGTGGGAGGCAGTTGAAGAAGACTATGAAGTTCAGCCTCTTCCAGCAAATCCTACTGTGGCACAGATTAAGATATACAAGGAAAAAAGAACAAGAAAATCAAAGGCGAAGGCATGTCTGTTTGCGGCAGTCTCACCAACGATTTTTACCAGAATTATGTCTCTCAAATCTGCTAAGGACATTTGGGACTATCTCAAGGAAGAATATGCAGGAGATGAAAGAATCAAAGGGATGCAAGTCCTGAACTTGATCAGGGAATTTGAACTTCAAAGAATGAAGGACTCCGAGACGATTAAAGACTACTCAGACAGGCTTCTTAGCATTGCAAACAAGGTGAGGCTTCTTGGATCTGGGTTTACTGATTCAAGAATTGTAGAAAAAATTCTTGTTACAGTGCCAGAAAGATATGAAGCTACCATCACTACCTTGGAGAATACCAAGGATTTGTCAAAAATTTCCTTAGCAGAATTGCTTAATGCATTGCAAGCACCAGAGCAAAGAAGACTGATGAGGGAGGATAAAACAATCGAGGGAGCGTTGGCAGCCAAGCATCAGAACGATTTTGAAAGAAGTGGAGCAAGTACAGCAAAAGGAAAGAATGGGAATCAGAAGAAATCCTATCCACCTTGCCAGCACTGTGGAAAGAAGGGTCATCCTCCATTTAGATGTTGGAGAAGACCTGATGCTAAGTGTTCCAAGTGCAACCAACTTGGACATGAAGCAGTAATTTGCAAAGAAAAGGCACAGCAGCAGGAAGTTGATGCCCAAGTAGCAGACCAAGAGGATGAAGATCAGTTGTTTGTGGCATCTTGCTTTGCAAGCAGTAGTTCGACTGAGAGTTGGCTAATTGACAGCGGCTGCACCAACCACATGACCAATGACAAGGAACTCTTCAGAGATTTGAGGCCAACTGACATTACTAAAGTAAGAATTGGTAATGGTGATTTTATCTCTGTCAAAGGGAAAGGGACAATCACCATATCCAGCAGTGCAGGCCCAAAGAAAATTTCTGATGTTCTCTATGTACCAGAAATTGACCAAAACTTGTTGAGTGTAGGTCAATTGATTAACAAAGGTTTTAAAGTGATTTTTGAAGATAGCTTTTGTTATATTTTTGATATCACTGGTCAGGAAATTCTCAGAGTGAGAATGAAGGGCAAAAGTTTTTCTTTTGATCCCATCAAAGAAGAACATGCTGCATTTCCCACCGAAACCAGCAACACTGAGATATGGCACAAGAGACTTGGTCATTGTCACTTGCAAAGCATGCAGCTCTTGAAAAGAAAGGAGCTCACAACTGGGTTACCAGCCTTTGGAGATCACTTACCAAACTGCAATGCTTGTCAATATGGTAAGCAAAACAGAAAACCATTTCCAAAATCAACCTGGAGAGCCACTCAAAAGTTGCAGCTAATACACACAGACGTATCCGGTCCTCAAAGAACTCCTTCATTAGCTGGAAGCAGGTATTACATTACTTTCATAGATGATTTTACAAGATTGTGCTGGATTTTTTTCTTAAAATTCAAATCAGAAGTAGCTGGTGTATTTTGGAAGTTCAAGAAAATGGTGGAAAACCAAAGTGGCTGCAGAATTCAAATTCTAAGATCAGATAATGGAAAGGAATACACCTCAAAAGAATTTGATTCATTTTGTGAGGAAGTAGGCATTGAACATCAGCTCACTGCTCCATATAGTCCGCAACAAAATGGAGTGAGTGAAAGGAGAAACAGATACATAATGGAGATGACCAGATGCATGCTTCATGATAAAGAGTTGCCAAAGAAATTTTGGGCTGAGGCGGCAAGTACTGCAGTTTTCTTGCAGAATAGATTGCCTACCAAGGCATTGAAAGATAAAACTCCATTTGAGGCATGGTATGGTTATAAACCTTCACTCAATTTCCTTAGAGTGTTTGGTTGTGTTTGTTTTTCTCATGTTCCACAGGTCAAGCGTGATAAACTTGACAAAAGATCAGAACCAGGCATCTTTGTGGGTTACAGTGCTTCTTCTAAAGCCTACAAGGTGTATCAACCTCAAACAGGAAAGTTAATTATCAGTAGAGATGTGTCCTTCAATGAGGATGTGAAGTGGAACTGGGATCAGATACAAGAGCCATCCACAATCAAGCAAAAATCAAGTTCTCCTTTCCAAACAGCAGATGAGCACGCTCCTGAACAGCTGCAAGAAGAATTGGAAGAAGATCTACCAATCCGTGGCACAAGACCACTCCATGACATCTATCAAAGATGCAATGTGGCTATTTGTGAACCTGCAAGTTACGAAGAAGCCATTAAAGATCAGAAATGGAAGAAGGCAATGGAGGAGGAGTTGTCAATGATCAAAAAGCACAAGACTTGGGAGCTAGTTGACAGACCAAAGGATAGGAAAATTATTGGAGTAAAATGGGTGTTTAGAACCAAGCTCAATGCTGATGGTTCCATCAATAAACACAAAGCAAGGCTTGTTGTCAAGGGGTACGCTCAAGTTTTTGGAATTGATTACTCAGATACGTTTGCTCCAGTTGCTAGATTGGACACCATTCGACTGGTACTAGATGTGGCAGCCCAAAACGATTGGAAAGTGTTCCAATTATATGTAAAATCTGCCTTCTTAAATGGTCTACTGCAGGAGGAGATCTTTGTTGAGCAACCAGAAGGATTCATTGAAGAATTCCATGAAGACAAAGTTTACCTACTAAAAAAGGCTCTCTATGGCTTAAAACAAGCGCCTAGAGCCTGGTATAGTAGGATAGATGAACACCTATTGAGCTTGGGTTTTACAAGAAGTCTATCAGAAGTTACTCTCTATGTTAAGAAAAAAGAGAATGACTTCCTTATTGTGTCATTGTATGTCGATGATTTGTTGGTAACAGGTAACAATGCCAAGACTGTTGATGAATTCAAGCAAGAGATGATGCTGGTTTTTGACATGACAGATCTTGGTTTAATGACATATTTCCTTGGCATGGAGATCAAACAAGATGAAGGGGAAGTTTTCATTTGTCAGAGAAAGTATGCTAAGGAGATACTTAAAAAATTCTGCATGGGGGAATGCAAAGCAATGACTACACCAATGAGTCAGAAGGAAAGTTTGTGTAAGGATGATGGCACTGACAAAATTGATGAAGGCTATTTTAGAAGCATGGTTGGATGTTTAATGTATCTAACTGCAACCAGGCCAGATATTCTTTTTGCTGTAAGCATTCTCTCTCGATTTATGCATTGTGCTAGTGAAATGCATCTTAAAGCAGCAAAAAGGGTCATTAGATACATCAAAGGGACTGTTAACTTTGGTGTAAAATTCAAGAAGTGTCAAAACTTCAAGTTAATGGGATTTTCTGACAGTGATTGGGGTGGATCCGTGGATGATATGAAGAGTACATCTGGGTACTGCTTCAGTCTAGGATCAGGTGTGTTTTCCTGGTGTTCCAAGAAGCAAGAAACCGTGGCACAGTCTACTGCAGAAGCTGAATTTGTTGCTGCTACAGCAGCAGTTAATCAAGCATTGTGGCTGAGGAAGCTGTTATGTGATTTACATATGAAGCAATTGAATGATACAGAGGTATTTGTGGACAATCAGGCTGCAATTGCAATATCTCATAATCCAGTTTTTCATGGAAAAACTAAACATTTTAAGATTAAGCTATTTTTTTTAAGAGAAGTGCAGAAAGAAAGGGAAGTGAGTTTGGTTTATTGCAGTTCAGAAGAGCAGCTTGCAGACATTTTCACAAAGCCGTTACCAGCAAACAAATTTGAGCTTCTTAGGCAGAGACTTGGAGTTTGCAGCTCCTAATGCAAGGAGGAGTGTTGCTGGTTTTGTGCATCAGGATCAGATCAGATTATGTGCATCAGGATCAGATCTGTCAAGTTTATCTGCTGCTGTTTTGTAGGATGTTTAATCTTGTTTATCTGTTCCTAGTTTATAGGATTTGGTTATTTTGTTATATCTAGTAGTGCCTCATGGCATGATTCTCGGTTTTTAGTTAATTTTTCAGTCTTTATATTGTATGCAAAATTACAATTTGAAATAAGATTGAATTCCCAATTTTTCATTCCTGTATATCTCTCCCTTCTTATCAGCAAATCTTAGTCTACAGAATTGCTCTTTCAACTTTTAAACTTACAGTTTGTAAGAAAGAGAGAGGGATTGCAGATTAAGAGGGATTTTGTGTGTGATTGTGTGCGTATGTATGTATGTATATATATATATATATATATATATATATATATATATTCAAAAGAGTGTTTTAGATTACAAAACCCTCTTTTGCAGAGAGAGAAGATAGGAAAATCAGTTAGATGCTTGGATATGGTTGGCGGTGGTCGAATCTAGTCAATTCCACTGTGGTCGATTACGGTGGTTGCTTCGGTGGTCGGTGGCCGTGTGGTTGCTTCGGTGGTTTCAGGTGGCAGCGGAGATGGTGATGGTGCCGGCAATGGCTGCGATGTTGGTGGTTGTGTTGTTGTAACCCTTACCAGCCCATCCCATGTTGAAGAAGCGTACTCTACCTTATCAGGGACCAAATTTTCACCTGGAGCCGTTAACCTCGGCCAGGGAGAACTGGAACCCAGGTCTGGGATTGGGACAGCGTCAGGTTCGTCGCCAGACCATTGGAATCCGATGGGTTGCACCTGGGTCCTGCAACATCGCTCCAGTTCCAGCAGCAGAGAAAAAAGACGAAGATAGAGGGGCAGTTCCTTTGATGTTGAAGAACCATGTCGATGGAGCTGACGAAAATCTTGGGCGGATGCTTGTTGGCGGCAGTGGCTTTATTGAATTGGATTTTTAGTTTTTTTTTAAAAAAAAAATTTACAGTGATTTGAATTTATTTAATTAATTTTTTATTTTTTTGAAATAAAAATATTTACAGTGATTTAGATTTATTTAATTGAATTTTTATTTTGTTGAAAAAAAAAATTTACAGTGATTTGGATTTATTTAATTGAATTTTTATTTTTTTGAAAAAAATAATTTACAGTGATTTAGATTTATTTAATATGTTTTTTTTTTTAAAAAAAATTACAGTAATTATAGTGACCTAATTTTTTATGTGAAGTAAATTGTAATTATATATATATATGTGTGTGTGTGTGTGTGTGGTGGGGGGGTTAGAGAGAGAAGAGAGAAAACCTTAAGCAAGGGCAAAGTTGTTATTTGAATAAAATTTGAAGCTGACATCATCGAATTTCGTTAAGTCAACTAACGATTCTTGACGATAGGGAGAATATGTTATAAATCAGTAAACCAGAAGAGAGACAGTGTTATTTCAAAAACTATAAGAGAGTTTTCTGTAATTGTCAGAAATCTTAAGGGAGATAAGTATAATTTACTCTTTATTAAATTAGTAGAACTCATTATTTGGTGGGTCACTGGTTCTGATACTATAGTTTTACCCTTCATTGGAAGATGAAAGCAAGTTAAGAATGGCATAGAAAATTGTCTCTCCCTTGACAACAAAAGACAAATTTAGGAAGCACATCTAGGGAAGTACAAATGGGTTCTTGCTTATAATACAATTTCATTTGATGGTAATGAAGTTCTTATTTCATTACAAAAAAAAAAAAGGTTAAGTCCAAATTGTTGGAATTTTGTACATTAGAGGACAATTGATTCTTGGGGTATGATATAATGACATGATTTTCTTATGCAGATTCTAATTTGGACTTTTCTTAGAACTTAAATAATTCTTCATTGTTCCCTTCAATCCTCTACAAGAGAATTGTAAATTTGACAATTGAGAAAATTCTAAACAGTACTAGTCACTGTTGTATATATGAATGGATGCGGCGATGAGAGTGAGGGAGAGTGCCAATTCCCAATAGAGATTTTGGAACATAAAACGCAGTTTTCGCAACCAAAACCTAGTTGCTGTCATTGTTATGTTATACAAGTTTGAGACATTTGAGAGGGGAAATGTCACGGAAACAGTGGCAGTCTATACAGTCACTAAAAAACAATGGTGGAATATTCAAAGAATCTGCTTTAACTAGGAATTTAAGATGGAAGAGACTGAATCTTCAAGGAATCCGAGGAGACACGTTGGTTGCTTGGGGTCTCCCTCTTTCTGTTTCTGTCCTCTTTCTGTCCCATAAAATACATCTCAGTCATCTATAGAACGTCCGCCTGGCGGGGTGGGGGCTAACACAACTTGTGTTGGGTCAGGGGCAGAGTGGGATAGCCTCCTCTTAAGATCTTAAAGTATTTAGCCTCCTCTTAAGATCTTAAACTATTTTCAATGTAAAATGTCATTGAAACAATACATTTCATAAAAAATGCTATTTATTGACAACATGTGCAACATGACAAAAATAAGAAAGCAAATAAAAAAGTCTTGCTAGAGAGGATAGAACAATGCTATCTCACCTGTCAAATATAGCAGCCTCGATAACACTCCTCTAATATGATAGGCTGGATAGCATGGCATTAGAAGAAAATTTTACGTCATTTGTGTCAAATTTTGACTATAGTTAAGAGGTGTTTTTATTTTTTTATTTTTAGGGGTGGTGTAATCAAACGCCTTGGAAGAATTTTTTTTTTTACCCCACATAATCTATAAAAATGCCCATTTTCATATGTAGATCTCAGTGTTAATGCAAATGATTAAAAAGAGTAAAATGTAAAAACAGGATAGCAGACATACCCACCTTGGATTTTTGGAAAACAATATCATCAGCACAAGAAACATCGTTTGTTTCAAACTAACCAAAATTAAACATGTAGGGTTTCTTTAACATTATAATGCTTAACTTGTTCTACTTCCTTGAGCACAAAAAATAGATTATACAAGGTCCCATATCAAATGACAAAATATGTTATACTGAAGTCCCATCTAAACGAGCACTATATTAAGCTAACAATCTCTTTCACGTGTAACCTGTTTTGTAAGTAGAGAAATATCATGCCGACATAATAGAATACGAGAATTCGAATTCCGACTTAACAAGGTAAGAGAGTACAAATATGACACCCCGTAAACCTCGTGAAACAAGAGTTCTAATACTCTGTTAGTGTCCGTTCCCTAGTAACAGTGAATGACCGAACATGCAGGTTGAGATTCCCATGTTTACTGCTTATCATCATCGTTGTGCTTAGTTATCACGATGAGTTTCTCTGCAACAAGATAAGCAGAGTAGAACCCAACACTGGATCGACCAATCATGCTCACATCAGTCTCCATGAATTCCTTCGTCCCGGACCTTGCGATTGTCCCCAAATCTGCTTTGGTGTTCCCAATTCCGCTATTAATGATTTGAGAGGGTCTTGTTGACCTTGTCAAGGACAATGCTGATGAAGAGCTGACATGATTTGATTTTATCATGAGCTGGAACTAAAGAACCATGCAAAAATTATTCAGTAATCAACATTAAACATATCAGTTTGAATTGTCATGTGTTTATTGATCTCAGTATAATATTTTGATTTTTTTTTTTTAAATTTGGGACACTTTGTGTTCTTTTTATAATATTCTATCATATTTATTAAGAAAATATATTAATAAGTCTATGTATATTGTTGAAGTGTCAAATGTTGGTATAAGGTGCAAAATTTTAAGAGATTATTAAGTGGGTCAGGATATTATATGGAAGTGTGTTATTTTAATAATTTTATATTATGTATGTTACCATTCTTTAAAAAATGTGAATTAAAATACATGATATGACATTATTAAAAAAACAAATAATAAAAATGGTGTACCAGACTCATTAAAGAATTTTGACAACATTGTTAACTTAAAAATTCCTACTCGAACTAGGCTTCTGCAATTGAAAAAAATTCTTAAATAAATCTAATATACTACTTTTTAAGTTATTTCTTATTTTAATAATATTACACTGTGTGCATGACCCCACCCTTTCAAGTAGGCCATAGCACAAATAATACAATACTATTCAAAAGACACACTATCAGGTAGATGTAGGGGTACAGTCCAAGCAAAGAATTCCACATACAAGTAGAGGATGGTCCCTGTAATAGTTTCAACGATTAAAGAAGGTTACATATACATATATAATACTGTTAGAATATTCTAGATTACTCATAGACTCTATTTTCACTTTGTTCCATATCGGATACACTCTCACATTGTATTATCATATTGTACCTATAAATAGACCTCATATTGTATAATTTTAAACACACAGAAATATATATAAATTCTTTTCTCTTCTTTATTTCTTTATGGTATCAGAGCCACAGACTTGTGGCTTGTAATCTTATTTTTTTCAGTCGTTCTTTCGGCAAATTTTCGGTGCTCTTTCTTATGACGGTATCTTACCTCACGAACTGCCACGCACTGCCATTCCTCTCTGTCTTCCTCAATTTTACACTGTTCCGGTCACCATCTCACAAAGGTGTCACCACCATTGGACAACCCATTCAGAGAGGAGTCCAACGCCTCCAAGATCGCCCCCATCGGAGCTACCACGTGCCCTCACACGCCGCCCCACGTGCCAGCCTCATCCTTGCGCTGCCACGTCAGCCCTAGCCATGTCACTGCCACATCAATCCTAGATCCACTTCAGCTTCTGCCGCCACATCACTGTTGACCGTTGACCGTTGACTTTGATTGTTGACTGTTGACTTTGACCATTGACTTTTTCAAATCGGGTGCATTCTGCTCAGTTTCGTCCTGCTTTCCTTTTTGCTATCTGCTTATACGTTTGAAGATTCGATATATCTCAATCTGCATCGAATCTCGATTCTATTGTTCGTCTTATAGACATAATATTGGATGGATCCAATTATAGTATGTGGGCTCAGAATATAGAGGTTTTCTTGAGAGGACGCCGATTATGACGTTATGTGACTGGAAACCTTGCTACACCAACACAGAATGCAAATGAGACAGAAGAGACGTTTTCAACTCGTCTGGAAGAATGGGGTAGTACGCACCACAAGATTTTGTCTTGGTTTATCAACATATTTGTTCCATCCATCAATAGTCTCCTTCCAAGACTTGGGAATGCTAAGGTTGCTCTGGATTTTCTGGCCAAAAGATACAACTGCACGTATGATGCTTCCTTGAAATTTCAACTGGAAGCTAAACTTTATCACCATTCAAATTGATTGTCACTTCATTCGGCACCATCTTTAGCAGGGCACGTTGGATTTTCGCTCTGTCTCTTCTGAAAATCAACTTGCCAATATTTTCACGAAGTCTCATCCTCCTGGTCGGCTCCATGATCTTGTTTCCAAACTCCAGTTGACTTCGCCATCTCGAGTTTGAGAGGGGATGTTAGAATATTCTAGATTACTCATAGACTCTATTTCCACTTTGTCCCACATTGGATACACTCCCACACTGTATTCTCATATTGTACCTATAAATAGACCTCATATTATATAGTTTTAAACACACAAAAATATATATAAATTCATTTCTCTTCTTTATTTCTTCAAATACAATATTACTGGTGTGACTATACATCAATCCTTCGGAGTAGTACAAGTGATGCGAGAGCTTGTGCCTTTGACGGTATAAAGGGCGAGGCTTTCCATGAAAGAAATACCAACAACTGCTTCTCAAGAGTAAAAAACCTCTTTCCCTCTGCGTTCAACAGCGTTGAGGTTTTTATTTCAGGATTTTGGGTAGTTGCTCAGAGATGGGTGTAAGCATTAACACAGAGGAACACTTGTCAGACCATGCGTGCAATGAAATCACAGTCACAGACCCAACAGAAGCAATGCCAAGTTTGGAAGTGCACAAAGTTTGCCTGCCACCACACAAAACCATTCTTCAGAAACTCAAACATAATTTCTCTGATATATTCTTCCCAGATGACCTACTTCACAGATTCAAGAACCAAACATACTTTAGAAAATTGGTTTTGGCTCTTCAGTTTTTCTTCCCTATCTTTCATTGGGGACCTGATTATAGTTTTAAGCTTTTGAAATCTGATGTTATCTCTGGACTCACCATTGCAAGCCTTGGAATCCCACAGGTGAGAAAACCCATAAGCTCTCTCTCTTTCTCTCAGTTGTTACTGGTTCTTGTCATCGAGAAATTCTAGTTGACAGACTTGATTGATTTGATTCATAAACTTAATCCACTAAAAAATTAGTACATTTATACATGTCTTAGTAAAGAAGGGACTCGGAGATGGATTCTGTTTGTACTTCATTTCTTCTGAATTGTGTTCATTGCATTATTTTCTTGGTTTAATACGAAATATAACTAAACTCACCAACTTGACAGCTACATATACCATGTATCGTCACTTAGAGGGAGTTAAGCCTAACGTCCGGCTTCCCAAAATAATGGCATGGTTGGCTACATGGAAGACTACATTGCCAGCGACACAAAGCTACCATGTGATTTTCCATGTCGTCGATGGGTCTGTCAAACATGCACTTCGTTTTTCATGAAGTTGTGTCATCAATGTTCGGTCAAACATGTTAGCCTCAAAAATAATGGCCGCTATATTCTTAGCTACGGCTACCACAATCAAACATGCTTATATTGTATTATGTCATGAATAAAAAAACAAAGCAGTAAAGTAACTTTAGCCTGCCTCAGAAAACGTGTATAAAGAACTTTATTGGAGAAAAAAAATAACTCAAACTGGGTTTACCATGGTTTGGCAGAATATTGGCTTACAATCTTGCTACTCACTGTTCTGCGGCTGCTTCATTGTTACATATTTTGGCTTGCGGCACACAGCACACACACCTTGGCACTCTCTACCACACGGCTACACACCTATATATATAAATTATGTAAAGCCTAATCCTAATGCAATTAGGATTTCTAAGTCTAATTGAATTAAAATACCACTCCCACTAGGACAAGGACTCCTAGTCTCATTAGGATTAAAATAAATCAAATCCTACTACTACAATGACTCAACTTTAAAATCCTACTAAAAATATAACTTGGTTTAATTGGCTCACATTGCCTCCCTTAAACCAAGGTCTTCAAACTTTACCATGCCAAGTAATCTCTTTAACTTCAAAAAGGAATTTGTTTTGAGCGGCTTTGTAAAAATATCTGCAACTTATTCTTCAGAAGGACAAAACTCAAGCTGGATCTCCTTGTCATTTACCAAGTCACGAATGAAGTGAAACTTGATATCAATGTGCTTGCTTCTCCCATGAAAAACTGGATTCTTCGTCAATGCAATGGCTGACTTGCTATCACAAAATATTGTTGTCGGTCCATCCTGCTTGTGTTGTAGAATACCAAGCATCCGCCGTAACCAAACTGCTTGAGTAGCAGTATTCCCTGCTGCAATGTACTCTGCCTCTGCTGTTGAAAGAGCTACAACCTGTTGCTTTTTAGAAGACCAAGAAAATACACCAGAACCAAGATGAAAGACATATCCTGAAGTACTCTTTCGCATCTCAGTATCACCTGCCCAATCACTATCTGTATATCCAACGAGTTCCAAACTGTTAGAGGATGAATAAAAAATACCATCACTTTGTGTACCTCGAATGTATCGCAAAATCCGTTTAGCAGCTTGCAAGTGAGATTGATGTGGAGTCTCCATAAATCTGCTAATCAATCCAACACCAAACACAATATCTGGCCTAGTAGAAGTCAAATATCTCAAGCTTCCCACCAACCTTTTGAAGTAGGTTGGATTCACAAGATCACCTGTACCATCTCTTACTAATTTCAACCTCTCCTCAATTGGAGTCAAAATTGGATTGGACTTATCCATCCTGAACCTTTTCAAAATATCACTGGCATATTTTTTCTGTGAAATAAAAATTCCACCATCTGTTTGAACAACTTCAATACCAAGAAAATAAGACATTAGTCCCATATCTGTCATCTCAAAGTGAGCTATCATAGCCTCCCTGAATTCTGAAATCAACTTTGGATTATTGCCAGTAAATATCAAATCATCAACATATAAGCACACAATAAGAATATCACCATGTGAATTAGACTTGACATATAAAGTATGCTCATAAGGACATCTCTCAAAACCATGCTCAACAAAATAAGAATCAATGCGTGTATACCACGCTCTAGGCGCTTGCTTCAATCCATACAAGGCCTTATTCAATCTAAAAACTTTATTTTCATGCCCTTTTATCACATAGCCAGCAGGTTGCTCAACATAAACCTCTTCTTCAAGTACACCATTCAAGAAAGCAGATTTAACATCCATTTGAAAAATTCTCCAATTATTTTGAGCAGCAAGAGAAACAAACATACGAACAGTATCAAGTCTAGCAACTGGAGCAAACACCTCAAAATAATCAATACCTGGCTTTTGTTTGTAACCTTTAGCCACCAATCTCGCTTTAAAGCGATCTACCTCACCATTGGGCTTATACTTTGTCTTGTACACCCACTTCACACCAATTGGTTTCTTACCACTAGGAAGAGTAGTAAGTTGCCATGTGTTGTTCTTCTCAATTGCATGGATCTCATCATCCATGGCTTTAATCCAATGATCATCACGAGAGGCTTCTTCAAAAGTCATTGGATCACAATCTGCAAATAAAGCAAAATTTACTAAATCTTCATTAGTTGGCTCATTATCACTACCAACAACATAATCCTGTAAGTGAGCAGGCAGGTGGCGTTGGCGTTGAGGACGCCTGGAGGACTCTGCATGAGATGATGATACATCTGAAGATGGAGGATCACTAATCTGAGGCTCACTCTGAACTTCAATTTGCGGATCTGCATTATTAAAAATTAAAGGTGGCTGAACTTGATCATTTTGAGACCAATCCCAAACTCCTTGCTCATCAAAAGTCACATCACGACTAATAACCACCTTTTCTGTTATTGGATTATACAACTTGTAGGCTTTTGACAATTGACTGTAGCCAATAAAAATACATTTTTCACCTCTATCATCTAGTTTCTTTCTGAGATGATCTGGCACATGAGCATATGCAATACATCCAAACACCCTTAGGTGTTTAATGACAGGCTTCTGTCCACTCCAAGCTTCCTGCAGGGTTTTGTTAGAAACACTTCTAGTAGGGCACATATTCAAAACATAAATAGCACAAGCAACCGCTTCAGCCCAAAATCCCTTAGGCAAACTTTTAAACTTCATCATGCATCTAACCATATTCATAACAGTTCTATTCTTTCTTTCCGCCACTCCGTTTTGCTGTGGAGTATATCTAGCAGTCAACTGATGCCTAATACCATGTGTCTCCAAAAAATCATCACAAACAAGATATTCTGTACCCCTGTCAGTTCTCAAACTTTTAATTTGAAATCCACTTCGCTTTTCAACATAAGCCTTGAATTTTTTAAAAGTATCACAAGCATCAGATTTATGTTGCAAAAAATAAATCCATACTTTTCTGCTAAAATCATCAATAAAAGTAATAAAGTACCTACTGCCACCATTAGAAGGTACCTCCACTGAGCACAAATCTGAGTGTATCAACTCTAAAGGCCTCTTGGCTCTCCATGAATTTCCTGTAGGAAAAGCATCTCTATGTTTCTTTCCCATAACACAAGTTTCACAAACTCTGTTTGGGATATCAATAATGGGCAAACCAGAAACCCAATGTTTTCTAGCAAGAAAATTAAAACTGCCAAAATTTACATGCCCAAAACGCATATGCCACAGCCAACTATCGTCATCAATCATAGAACTAAAGCAAGATAAATTCTCACATTTAATACTCAATGGAAACAAACGATTTGGAGTCATGTTTACCTTTGCTATTAGCCCCATACGATCATCATTGATTGTGCAAACTCCATGGTGGATTCGCATATCATAACCTCTTTCTGAAAGTTGCCCCATACTCAACAAATTTTGTTTCAAACCTGGTACATAAAACACATCTGAAATATACTTGTGAGACCTATTTTTCAATCTGATTGCTATTCTGCCTTTACCCATCACAGGTATCTTTGAATTATTTCCAAACTTTACCTCTGATCGAACGGAACCATCCAACTCAGAAAACATGTCTTTCTCACCACACATGTGATTACTACAGCCAGTGTCTAAATACCACTTAGCACCATCATCATTATCCACAACATTACAAGCCAATAACACGGTTTCTACTTCATTATTACCACCAGGATTATTTTCAGCGACATTAGCTTGATGACCTCTATTATTCTGCCTTCTAGATCTACAATCAGATTTTTTATGCCCAAACTTGCCACAATTAAAACATTGAATATTGGATTTATGAGATTGTAGATTAGAATTGTTACCATCCCCTCTTCCTTGGACTGGTCTGTGCTGCCAATTATTATTTTGCCACTGATTGTTGTTCTGCCACTGGTTGCCTCTGCCTCTTCCTCCACCAAATCTGTTTTGTCCATTATTACCTCTGCCTCCTCTATTGTTGTGATTCTGCCCTCTATTCTGGTAGCCTTGAAAACGTTGATTAAATCCTCCATTATTCTGAGACTCGCCTTTTTCATTCTTCAAATTTAATTGAGCTTGCAAAGCTTCCTCCACAGAATTTTTTGATCTCTCATTCAAGCGTTGTTCATGAACTATCAACGAACCTTGTAATTCATCTACTGTCATGGACTCCAAGTTAGCCGACTCTTCAATAGCTGTCACTTTATATTCAAACCGCAGTGTCAAGCTTCGAAGAATTTTTTCAACAATTTGATGGTCTGTTATTTGTTCACCATTAGTCCTCATCTCATTAACAAGTGCCGCGGTCCGCGAAAAATACTCAGGAATAGTTTCTGATTTTTCCATTTGCAACAACTCAAAATCTCTATGCAATTTTTGTAATCTAGCCTTTTTCACCTTATCAATACCAACATATATTTTTGTAAGAATATCCCATGCTTGTTTCGCAGACTGAACATGAGAAATTTTACTAAGAACAGAGATATCTAAGGCTTGATGAATACAATTTAAAGTTTTGAAGTGTACTTGCCTTGTTGCCTCATCTGCATCTGCTGCAAGCTCTTCCTTAATGAATTTCATCGTCAAACCACTTGAACTAAAAAAAGTCATCATCGTATTCTCCCAAATATAAAAAGGAGATTTCCCATCAAATTTATATACCGTACAAATAATTGAAGTCATCTTCACGAATCAAAAAAAATAACCAAGCTCTGATACCAATTATTAGCCTCAAAAATAATGGCCGCTATATTCTTAGCTACAGCTACCACAATCAAACATGCTTATATTGTATTATGTCATGAATAAAAAAACAAAGCAGTAAAGTAACTTTAGCCTGCCTCAGAAAACGTGTATAAAGAACTTTATTGGAGAAAAAAAATAACTCAAACTGGGTTTACCATGGTTTGGCAGAATATTGGCTTACACTCTTGCTACTCACTGTTCTGCGGCTGCTTCATTGTTACATATTTTGGCTTGCGGCACACAGCACACACACCTTGGCACTCTCTACCACACGGCTACACACTTATATATATAAATTATGTAAAGCCTAATCCTAATGCAATTAGGATTTCTAAGTCTAATTGAATTAAAATACCACTCCCACTAGGACAAGGACTCCTAGTCTCATTAGGATTAAAATAAATCAAATCCTACTACTACAATGACTCAACTTTAAAATCCTACTAAAAATATAACTTGGTTTAATTGGCTCACAAAACATGCACTTTGTTTTATATGAAATTGTCCGATCAATTAAATCATGCAGTACTATAGTATATTATCTTATTATTGCAACCCATATTAATTTTATCCAATACTGCGAAGAAAGAAGAGGGGAACAGTGAGCCGTGTCGTGATTTTTTTATGGTGGGATGATGATCATTATTATTTTTTATATAATAATAGACTATTTATGAAGAGGAGTTCAAGTTGAACTCAATATATATATATATAGATAGATAGATAGATAAAACAAGTTTCAAAGATATATTAAAGCGTGACTAATTTATTTTATAATTCAATTTCAAATGAGCCTCTTAATTAATCTAACCAATCGCAAAGCAATTTCAATTAGCTTGATTTGTTTTACCATCTTAACTTTATTCTTCTCGCTCTAGCACAGTGTTTAATGTTCTTAATTCTCTTGTTTTGGTTTTCATTATATGTGGTCAAGTCATGTTAATGTTATTCTCTCATTTTATATCCGTTATCACCATCATTTGTCAAAATCTATTCATTTTTTGAAATTTAGTTTTAAAATTAGTATTGTTTCTTAATTGCTCTTAATGCAAAATATAAATCTTGTGAGATTAATTAACATTAATAAAAAAGATAGAACATTTTTATTTATTTTTGGTGATCTCTGATTTAGTTTTTCATACCACAGGGAATTAGTAATGCCAAGCTTGCAAATTTGCCCCCTATCATTGGACTCTGTGAATATATTAACATTTAACATAAAATAGAAACTGTTTCTTGATTTCAAATTTTTTTTTTAAATTTTTAAATGATTTTTACTTGAACTGTGTTTTATCTATGCAGATTCAAGCTTTGTGCCGCCATTGATATACACTGTGTTTGGGAGTTCTAGACATCTGGCAGTTGGTCCCGTCTCAATGGCATCTCTTGTAATGGGCACTATGCTTAGCGAAGCAGTTTCTCATATTGACAACCAATTCTGTACAATCAATTGGCATTCACTGCCACCTTCTTTGCTGGTTTATTTCAAGCTTCTTTGGGTTTATTGAGTTATTGAAACTATGCACTTAAATATTCCATGAAAGTCATAGATTGTTGATATTATATGAAAAGATTGGTGTATTGTACCAGACCGGCTCAACACAACTTGAATTATTCACAGAGTTGTAAAACAAGTCGAATTATTCAAGCTCGGTTTGTGATAGGTTTAGTTAATAGTTCATTCGAGATCAACTCGCGATATAAGCAAGACAAGCTCAAACAAGTTTTTTGTCTCAAAATAATTTAATGAACTTGAACTTGACTTGCTAAGTCAAAAATAGTCTACTTTGGTCGATTTATATATATATATATATATATATATAAATAGTATTTGATTTATATTTCACTTTTAGCATTTCCTTGAAGTTAAATTTATTTTATGAATAAACCAGTTGTAAGAAAGGAAAGTTGAAGAAAACATTTGATCAATTTTGCAAAGGATGGCAAGATGCTAGAAAAATGACTTTCATATATCTGTTTACATATTCTAATTGATTTGGTTTGGGTAATTTACAGGTTCGGATTTGTTATTGATTTTCTTTCAAAGGCAACTCTTCTTGGCTTCATGGCTGGTGCAACAGTCCTAGTGTCATTGCAGCAATTAAAAGGGTTCCTTGGGATTTCTCACTTTACTACCAAGATGGAAATAATCCCCGTGTTATCCTCTGTTTTCAGCCACAAAGATGAGGTAGGAGCTTAACTATTTAACTAAAGGAGATCCTAGGATAATATCTTGGTTTTTCTATAAAAATAAAATAAAATAAAATAAAAAGAAGGAAAATTAGACTTAGAACTTGAGGCAAAGTATAAGTGGCTCAATAGTTTCAGAAAATTTAAAAAATAAATGATGTGGAACATAGTGAGGATGTACATAGCTATCTGTCTGGCCGTTTACTATGTCCCACCGATAGTTCACTAAGTGCTACATTGTGAACTGTTGGCAATACATATGTGCAATTTCACCAAATTATCGAACCCACATATAAATTGCCTTTGGTAGTTCAATTTGAAGTATAATTTTCCTTAAAAAAAATGTCTTTTATGTATGCTGATGTTTGGTTAACCCTTTGGAAGCATTTTTTTCAATGAGGAAAACGCAATTTTGCTTTCAGTAGCAAGGAAAATACTTTCAAATGGCTAGCTAGATGAAGACCAAAGTGTTCCTTTTTGGTTGATGTAAGCAACTCAGCAGTTTAATTGATTCCTTGTAGGACTAAACACCACCTTTTCTTTGATAGGAGTTGTAATGGTGACCTTTTGAGGTTGAAATAGAGTTATTTTAGTGAACTTTTACACAATTTTGACGATCATTTTCCTGTTCTGCTCAGAGGCATGATAGAGAGAGAGAGAGAGAGAGAGAGAGAGAGAGAGATTGAATCTTCTAACTTTGATTTTGCAGTGGTCTTGGCAAACCATTGTAATGGGCTCAAGTTTTCTAGTTTTCCTGTTAACAACAGGGCAAATTGTAAGCGTGTCTATAAACCAGCCAATCTTTTCTACAGTTTCTTAGTCATTGCTTTTTGCTTTCTTCTTCAACTTCTGTCTTTGGTTAACTGACACACAGAATAAGGAAACCAAAACTTTTTTGGGTCTCAGCAGCCGCACCGTTAACGTCAGTTATTCTCTCAACCCTTTTAGTCCTTATTCTCCACTTGAAGATTCACACCGTAAGAATTGATTATTTGAGCTAGGTGTTTTCCCATTTAATTTAAAAACAGACACTCTCCCTGTTCTAAGTTGTATTTTTTATGAACAGATTGGAAAATTACCAATGGGTGTGAACCCACCTTCATCAAACATGCTATGTTTTCATGGCCCTTATCTAGCAGTTGCTATCAAAACTGGCATTGTAGCTGGAATCTTATCTCTCACAGTAAGTTGCATGTTCAAAAACTAGCATTTCTTTTTACGAGCTGTTAATAATTAAACTGATTGCCTTTTGTCATGTAACTATCTCACATTGATTGATAACACCAATAAGTAATGAGAGGTGTTAAATCACCAATTATTCTAAAAGTTTGTATATTAAGTTGTTTTAACATCCTCTTTCACATGCAACCATGTCTTACATGTGGATAGCAGAGAATATATATGAAGCAGCACATTGGCAGAAAAGTAATAAGGTGAGAAATGAAGTGGAGTGAGACGTGAACCCAAGAACTCTTACAGATCTGATACCATGTTAAATTATTAAATGCTCTAAAAGCTTAAACTGTTAAAGAATAGGCCTAATAATGTACATCAAGTTATTTTAATAAAAGTACTCCTTTACGTCCCTCACCTCAACTAACCGCGTAAAAGATGTGAACAATATCAACAAATAAATTTTAAAAAAGGCTTAACCCAAGAGTATGAGACTTTTGCCACTGTTGGATCTGATGAGGGTTAGATTAACATTGCTTGTATGCATATAAATTAGGCTAAGATAATGTTTGTGTGTGTGTGTGTGTGTGTGTGTGTATTTGTGTTTGGTTATGTACGTAGATATATTTTGATTGTGTTGTAGGAAGGAATTGCAGTGGGGGGAACATTTGCTGCTTTGGAGAACTACCAAGTTGATGGTAACAAAGAACTGATGGCTATTGGTCTAATGAACATAGCTGGTTCTTGTTCTTCTTGCTACATTACAACAGGTGATGCACTTCTTCTCATTGTTTGACCTATCTAACTTATCAACAATCATTGGTGACCCAAAAAAGTTAATTATAATTATCAACTCTCTTTCACTAACCTTTCAGGATCATTTTCACGATCTGCTGTAAACCGCAATGCCGGAGCAAAAACGGTGGTTTCAAACATAATAATGGCAGCGGCGGTGCTAGTGACGCTGTTGTTTCTCATGCCACTGTTTTATTACACTCCCAATGTCATCTTAGCAGCAATCATCATAGCTTCTGTGATTGAACTAATTGATTATCAATCTGCATTTCTGTTGTGGAAAGTTGACAAACTTGATTTCTTGGCTTGCTTATGTTCCTTTCTTGGTGTTCTATTCATTTCAGCACCCTGGGTCTCGCCATTGGAGTAAGCTTTTCTTTCATCTAGGTTTGATATATATATATATATATATATATAGGCGTGATATATATATATCATCTGGTAAGTATTTGATACATTGGCTGCATAATTCAGGTTGGACTTTCAGTTTTCAAGATTCTTTTACATGTCACCAGGCCAAACACCATGGCTTTAGGGAACATTCCAGGAACTCAAATATACCACAATCTTAGCCGATACAAAGAAGCTTTAAGAGTTCCATCATTTTTTATACTTGCAGTTGAGTCTCCCGTCTACTTTGCAAATTCCACATACCTTCAAGAAAGGTTAGTCTAAAACTGCTCACTTTCAAGATATTTCTTGTCATGTTATACTATGTCACACCTGAATTCTAAACCAACTGTTTAATCCAGTAATGGCGTGAATTCTAGACAGTTGGTTTAGAATTCAGGTGTGATTTCATAGGCATATCCACGGGGAACGAACGTCTAATTGATGAAATGTCCTACTTCCAGGATTTTGAGATGGGTTTGCGAGGAAGAAGAGCGGAGAGAAGTGAACAATGAAAGTCAATTGAAATGCACAATTTTGGACATGACCGGTATGTTAGTCAATATGAAAATTTATTCATTTAGTGAAACCACAGGTTTTGCAGGTGATATTGCTACCCTCTATTGCCCTATATATTTATATGAACTATAAATGAAGCATAATCAAACAATTGACTCTTTTTGGCCAACTTGTGAAATGTAATTCCTTTGGCATTTGTTCTGGCCTTGTCAAACTCAGCTTACAGTTTTTTTTTCCGCCTCAGCTGTGACAGCCATAGACACTAATGGTATCGACACAATATCAGAACTTAGAAAGATTCTGGAGAAAAGATCACTTCAGGTAGAAAGATTCTGGAGAAAAGATCACTTCAAGTATTTCTGGTGAGTTTCTAGCAGCCATTATTTAAATCTTGGTGGTGTTAATTTTGACAGTAATTTCTCCTCACTATGCAGCTAGTATTGGCAAATCCTGTTGGAAATGTGATGAGAAAGCTACATCAGTCAAGTATCTTGAAGTCCTTTGGTCCGAATGGACTCCATTTGTCAGTGGGAGAAGCTGTCGCTGACATATCATCACAATGGAAGGCTCAACCCTGAATAGTTTAAATGGAAGGAAAGATTACCAAGAAGTTATTCAGTGAGATGATCAAACCAATGTGAAGTGACTGAAGTTCACAGAATTTCAAAAAAAAAATTTATAATTTTTATAAGCAATTTCTTCATCAAAGTATGAAAAGTGTTGGACTTTGTGAGAGACAAAACAATATTAGATAATCATGTGGAATCATTGTTTCACCGAATTATTTTTCATTGGTACCTTACTCAATCTAGGTTGAGTTACCTAGGGAGAGGATTTCCTCTTTTTTTCTTTTTTCTTTTTCTTTCATAAAAAAAAATATATAATTGTTCTTGATTTACAATGTAACCTCAGAAGAAATTTTTGTAGAATTGCATATGATGAAGTCGACATCTCAGGAATTCTCATTTCACCTTTCTAGTGATTTCTTATATGTTCTTCAGAGACTTGAATTCTGCCAAACTAGTAAGAACCTGTTTTGGGGTGGTTGGTTCATTCAAACCGTGATTTTGATACATGAAAAATGTGAAATTGACTCTCAATGTATTTAACTAATTTTTTCAAAACGGAGTTTTTGCAATGGGATTCTCAAAATTCCAGTTGCAAAAACCATGATTTGAATAAGCTAAAAAAAAAAAATCAGATTCTTAAAGTAACTTTGATTTTTTACTCTTGAACCCATCGCTTACACAATACTGTCTGAATACATACAATATTAGGAATAAAAAAAAAAAGTCAACAGTTAAAATTATTTTTATATATTTTTTACCAAATACTCAAATAATAAATTGATTAAAGTTTTTAAAATCTATTCTCCAAAATCTGAAACTCTTCCAGGTGGATTCTAAATCTAAGAAAGAAAGAGAGATTTTGGGGGGGGGGGTGTTACATATCAAAGGCAGACCAAATGGGTCCTTGCTTAAAAGAAAGTATAGCATTTTGTAAGAACTAAGGAAAGACAGCGAACGTGACAATGAGATATAATTTTGCAGAAGATATTCACTATACTGCAATAACAGAATTTCTCCAGGCAACACAAAGTCAACCATCTTCAATTGATTCTTGGGTTTGATGTGATCTATTTGGACTTCTCCCACAACTTGTTTTTCCTTCAATAAAAATTGGCCAAACTACTGGAACCTACATATGATATGAGTAAATCATTTCATTATTTTTATTTTTTTGGATAAATTTTCCACCAACTAATCAAAGAATATTTTCAATCATAGTTCCCTCCAACAATCAACAAAAGGTGTGCATCTGAAGGAATGTTGAAATGACAGAGAAAGAGAGGCCGGTGAGAGAGAGAGAAGGAGGGAGGGAGGAAAATGCTATCTGATTTGTTCTTCCCAGTTCCCACAGGACCCATTACACAGGGTTCAAACCAGACCTTGTTCAGAAAATTGGTTTGTCTTCCCCATCCTTCAATGATGCCAATTACCGTCTCTGGATTCACCATTGCAAGCCTGGCAATCCCACAGGCAACAAAAAGCATTTCTTTCTTTATATATATATATATATATATATATATATAAAACACTGTTTAATGGTGTGGGTGGTTGGATGTGCTAATCCTCGAAGCACACGAAACCAAGCCTAATGTTGCCTGAATATCAGCCCACTCAAGCTCAAGCATGGTGGATAAAAAAATGTACCACAGTTAAAAGATTGTCCATTTTCACATGCAAAGCGGCACTCATCTAAATGAATTTAAAGAATAAAATATCACACCAGAGTAGCAGACATATTCACTTTTGTTTTCCGGGAAAAGAAATATCATCAGCACAACAAACATTATATCTTTCAAAAATACTGAAAATGATACATGCAGCGTTCCGTGACACAAATTAATACTTACCTAGTTCTACGCCTTATAATTTCCCAATTTTAAGCACCTTTGAAACTGCTGTGGCCTGTTGTTGCCTTGAAAAAACAATAAATTCCATCGAAGGCTTCTGGTAATCCTTTCTAATTGAAAGATTAAATCCTGCATCTCTAGAGCTTTATCCAAGAGTTCTTCCAAAGCAAAGAAGCTGCTGCCATTATAAGCCCATAAGAAAGCTTGTTCTTGCCTGTTGAGTTTCTCCTGGTCAGTCAAACGTCTGCATGGAAACCCCTCAAATTAATTGCTGCTAATGTAGCTTGCTAAAAAAATTGATCATGTAATTGTGGCAGCCAAATAATATTTAGCCCACAATACTAATTATGAATCTCAATTAGTACCCAGAAGACTTCCTAGAACACAGCACATCCTCAAAAGTAATCCAAAGAAGAGGTATATCAGAAACTGAAAATCAAGAAATCCACCAAAATGGCAGTTCACTTAAAAATCATCGGCTCCTTGGTATCAAATAAAGGACTAATATGGAAAACTGAGGCTTTCAGAATCAATTCTGATAAGTCGTCACAGCAGTATAATCCACAAGCAAGTAACCCTCGAATAAACTATGGTGATAGACCAAACTTGCATCAGTGGTTGGCTTGCGATATGAAAACGGGTAAAGATCAAAGCAGTTCTCAATCTTCTCTTCCCAAAATCAAAAACCCAGTTTTCCCTTCTGCGAATAAAAGAAAGCACCAAAGTGTGTGCATTTCTATTTGTTTCCATGTCACAATTATCAAAAACAGATCACCTACTGAAAATAAAAATAAGAATAATAACCAAAACAACTTTAAACCTTTAACATTAAAATCAGAATACAAAGATCTAGTTGACCACTATGTTCTGACTTTTTTTTTTATTCTTTTCGTTGAATAAGCAAAGATATCATTAGAAAGTGCCAAAAGAGAGTGCAGCCCATGCCCGTAAGACATATACAAAACAAATCCTATATAACCCTCCAAATTCTCCACAAAATTTAAGGTAAAAAAAAGAGAGGTACTAATACATGTCTACGCAGATACTAGTAAAAATAAAAATTAAAAAAAAATACATGTCTAAGCAGATACATCACATCAAACAAAGAGAGGTAATAATACGTCTTCCTTTTATTTTGATTAATTCTACCCCCTCTCCATACATGCATCACTTTTGCAACAAATCCTGGGAACACTGAAACCACTCCGAGCAGACCCAGGACCATCAACCAAATCTCCCATGCCTCTATAAAATGCAACAAGAGATGATTCACCGATTCCCTGATGTCCTTGCACATACAACACTAACTATGGAGAGTTTTTCATCTTCTTGCTGAGTTAACAATCATGAGAATCTTCCCACAAGTTGTCAACCATACAGAAAATACCACATTGGAAAATGCTTTAGAGCTCCATATATATTTCCAAGGAAAGAGAACCTTAGAAATACCAGTTAACACCTTATAGTAGGATTAAACTTCAAACCTCCATGCTTTGAAAGCCCCACCAACACCAACACCACCCCTCCCCCCCCCAGCTTCCCAAGTCTACCCCATACTAGTAAAAATAAGACAATCCAACACATGCATTTTCATCCATGACAATCTCATAAATCTAGAAATGCTTCTCTCAAACTAGTCTCGAGGCAATGAGGCAGATTTCGCCACCACGTGAGGTAAACCATCATCATCTTTGAGCACTTTCAGGCAATATTTTCGTTAGTACAATTACTTGATTTTCTCTTTCATGTCCTAGCATTTAAAAGGCATTGTCAAGACTAGCCTTGAAGCAAGGCATCTCCAAATTGCCTTAAAGTTTTTTTTTTTTTTTTTTTTTTGGGGGGGGGGGGGGGGGGGAGTGGTGGTCCTGGGAAGTGCCTTAAACTCAAAGGGGTTTAAAAAAACAATGGTTTTCATGCCTCCAAAATGTTTTTTCAGGATTATCTTTAGGGGCTTCAAAGAAATTTAAAGGAATGGAAACTGTGACCTCATAAAAAATGACACAAAAGAATGAACAAAACCAAAAAAACCACGTATTTCTCTTGTAATAGGCTTTACTATTGCAAATGCATATTGAAGGAACCACTCAATTTAAAGGAATTTACAACCAACAGTAATAGTTCACCTGCTTTCATGGAATTTTGAAACCTTACACAATCGACGGGGCTTTTATAGAGATGGGATATGCTCTCTAATGACTTCCATATGCCAATGGTTTTTTTCTTCCCCAAGTAAGAGAGAGAGAGAGAGAGAAGGAAAGAGAGAGAGAGAAAGAGAGAGTTTGTTGGGACTTAGAAAAGATCAAGTCCTACCTTGTTATATCTAATTAATATTTATATAAATACTCAAGAAGATCTTGTTTTATACTCTTGCATCTTATAAATATGAATACAAAAACTTCTAGTGAAACTTCTCTTATGAAAGAAACTCAAGCTACTCTGTGTTCTAAGTGATGACAGCCAGTGCTTAGAAGTGTTGTACTCCGAATTTTGGGATATAAAAATACTTTCAAATTAGGTTAGTTCCCAATTGCAAGATTTTGCCTTTGACACATATTTTCCGATATATGTATTCTCTGTATCTTGTGAGGTTTCTCAAAATCGATGGACTTCACATGTAGAAATGAAACATGAAGTAAGTTGAATTCCATCAACAACTAACACCACCATACTAGGCAAACCACACAGATTATGCTGAAGAAACTGCTCTCCGCTATGAAGTACAAGTTACTCCAGGGTGATGCAATTAAATCTTGATAATTTCACAATCAATTTGGAGGTCCTATGGCACTTCAGAGACAAATTTCAAGAGAGAGTACTTCGCAAAAAAGGGACTATAATCTAGCATCCATGAAGGTGCCACAGTAATATCACTAAAATGTCACTACTGTGTGCGCATCCAAGTGGCAACATTCAAACTGAACAAATGTTTGGCCACAATAATGAATTTTTTATATAAGATCCTACTTGGTCAAATTTTCATTCAATATTTGTTTGGGAAATTAGTATTTTGATTTTTCTCAAATACTTGACTTTAGTAAGTTGACTTTTATGTGATAATCTAAAAAGTATAATTCCACCACAAAGTAATAGGTACTTATTGATAAGAGGATGTCACGGATTATTTTCATTACATAAGTGCTATTTCCATCATTTCTCCCTCCTCCTCTCTTGATTATGCATATTTGTATTTTTTGGTTCCTTTTTATCCCTCCTTTTCCCTCATCCATAGTTACCAGAAAATGCCAATATTCTAATGTCAAATGCATGCATTCCAAAACAAGGAACACTTACATTCTAAAACACTAAATTTAGTAATCCATTAAGTTTCTTCTTAATTTTCCTTTTAAGAAAAAAATAATAAGAGAGGACCAACACAAATCAAGAGATCACCGTAAATTGGCAAGGTTAGTTCCTATGTTTTTACATGTTTTATTCTAATATAACAAATGTCGACTAAATGACAGCTTGTACACTTCAATGATATTAATTCTCATTACTTATCATTGGGTGAAAAAAAGAAAACACTCTTACAATTAAACCTAGCCCATCATAACCCACCTATATCATCTACATTAGCCTATCCCTTATCGTACTGCATTAGAGTATGTAGCATATTGTCTTCCAGTTCCCATTTCGTGTATCATAACGATATGTGTTTTGGGAAACATTGCCCTCGTCGCAATGTGATATGGATAATAAGAAACACCACCACGTCACCCGACTGTAAATTACCACCACCCCCCCCCCCCTTCCCAAAAAAAAAAAAAAACAATTGTAACGCTAATTACACAACTAAGACATTGAGTTGAACTTTAGGCTTATTAACTTGATGTTTTAGCTATAGCATCCAGGGATCAAAATTTTGTTCGTTTCCATCAAAATAGCTGAAACGTTTCTGTTTCTTAATGAACCGAAACAAAACACCAGTGAAATACCGAAATTCACATGTTTTCGTAGAAACAAAGTTATTTCCGTAGAAACATACCGAAACTAGTGGAAATATACCGAAACAATGAAAACATTTCTTCGGTATCAGCAATACTTCTAGAAGTTGGTAAAAAATAATATCCATTTATTTTTTAAATGGAGAAGATTAAAAGATTAAAACCTAAAATTATAAGAAGATATTTCTATTTTTCCTCAAAAACAGTAGACAATGAAAAATAAAAATAGTGAAAAAAAAATGTAGATAAATAATTTATTTTAATACTTAGTTACTAATTATAATAGGCTTAAATTACTTTATTTTTACTTATCATATTATATGTAATTTGTGTCAAATTTTCTAATCCGTAGATATTACACAATATATATTTATTATTTTATGGTTTATAATAATTTTGAAGAGTTTGTAGAAAATATATAATAAATTCATATTACATAAACAAATTAGCTTTAAATCTTTTATTCTAGTTTTTAATAAGTAAAGAGTTATTTGGTATTAATGACTAATTAACATTTATGTTTTTTTTTTTTTTAATTTCACCCTCGTATCTTCTTGTGTAGATGGACATATACCTAAAACATTTTCAATTAATTATAATATTTATCTTCACATATTCATATATTTTACTTTATGTTTCCAAGTGTTTCTATACATTTTAATTTTTTTCATCATTTTCACTATGTTTCTGAAACGTTTCCGAAATATTTTCATTTTCTAGGTAACCGAAACAACACTACGAAACGAAATTTTGATCCTTGATAGCATCCTAAATCATCCACAAACTTGAAGAAAACACATACACCTCTCAAGTAACCAAAGAATAAGCCAAATTTAAAGATTATATTTCATGATAAAGTGTGTATCAAGGATCTAAATGTCGTGTCGTTTCTTAAGTTTCGGATTCAAAAGAGACCACAACAAAACCATGTAGGAATCCCGAAATTCCAGAGTGTCATTCGAAAAGTTAGGGTTTCGGTGTGTTTCGTAGGAAACAACATCGTTTCGTTCTAATCAAGTAGTTACGTCGAACCCAGCAAATCTGTCAGAAAAAGCCATATTCTTTGGAGGAAAAAAAAATAAAATTACAGAGGTTTTTGAAGGTGAAATTGATTATTGATCTTAGATTCTTGCCGAAAAGTAAATAAAGACTGAAAAAGAGAAGAAGAAGAAAAAGAAGAAACTAGAGGCTGACCTGGTTCAGTGACATTTACAGAGATTTTTTAAGGTGAAATCGATTATTGATCTTAGATTCTTGCCAAAAAGTAAAGAAAGACTGAAAAAGAGAAGAAGAAGAAGAAAAAGAAGAAACTAGAGGCTGACCTGGTTCAGTGACTGAACTTCAGTGGTTCTACTACATTAGTGTCGATCTGAATCAGAAGAAGAGAGCGCCGACAACCTGAACCAACCACACCTGTGACCACCGCCGACCAGATCTGCATTCTGCACAGGTACGCAATCTTCTGCTTCTACTTCTTCCAATCGAACCGACCATGTCTCTCTCTCTCTCTCACTCTATCGATCTCCTCAGTCCAGTGGTCTTTCTCACCCACGATCTCTCCTGTCCCTCATTCTTTTCCTTTAACTTTTCTGATTTCTCACGCGCAAACTAATGGCCAGACCTCTTTTAAATATCTTGTTTAGTTTTGGTTTTTCTGTTTGATTGGCCTTGTTTTGTTTTATTTATCAGTTGTTTTGACTTTTATTTATTTATTTTAGTGGTCCCAACTTCAGTGAGTCATGATGTATATTTTTTAATTTATTTATTTATACATTTGGTATTAGAGCTTAGAAAAATGAAGAAAAAAAATTGTATATATTACATGATGTATTAATATTTGTTTTTATTCCGTTTAATATTTATTTATCTATCTTGTCTCATCTTTATAATTTTTATATTAAAAATATATAATAAATTTATCCCTGCTAGTTGTGAAATTTTAAGAAATATTATTTGTTAAATATTAGTATAAAAATAGATGTTATTCATTAACATATGTTTCATTAGAAAGATATAATACATTTATTTATAAATTAAATTATATGTCTAATATATAACTATGTATCTCTAATAAAATTCAAATTTTTAATTAATCTAATTTAATAATTAGAATTAAAAATCTATTGTTTATTTTGTTATTTTTAAAAAGCGGTGTTAATATTCATTAATCATAGAATTATTATTGTTTGACATTACTATATATATTCATTAGTCCTACGTGATAAAATTAAAAATAAATTTATTTGCATTGATTTTTTTAAGAATACATTTTTGACATTACTTTCTTAACTACAAATTTATATTAGCCTTTATTTTTTAATTTAAATTAGTGTCAGTTACCATGAATATGATGTACATGCTTTAAACATGTACAAATGCTCAATTACTAGGCTTATCTATATATATAAAGAAATGTTAAGTTATGTTTTCAATTTTTTCTCCGTTTCCATTACGTTTCCGAAATGTTTCCGTTTCCGGACAGACCGAAACTGTACAATGAAACGAAATTTTGATCCTTGGTGTGTGTGGGTGCACGATTTACCTATCAAAAAAAAAAAAATTCATGAAGTATGCAAGAAATGTTCACGTTATGTGCCATGCTGGAAGGAGGAAAAACTCTATGTAACATGAGTTATGCATCTGCGACAATATAATTAATAGAGATTCCTAACCAACAATAGAAGCTATCACCAAAGTAGTAGGAGATGTCAATGGCTTGCAGAAGTTCAAACAGGCTGCTTCTGACATATAAAGCCTCTAAATTTGAAAAAGAAAAGCTAAAACACAAGTTTCAAAGACAGAAAAGCACCAAAGCAGCATGAAAAACAACAGAAGAGAGGTTAAAAACTTGACTAACATAAAGCAGACACATTAAAAGTAATCATGGAAAATACTTAAGAGGCGGGCAATGTTTATACCAAACTATGAAATAGATATGGCAGAAAGGCAGAAAGCAAGACCACAAAAAACACATAATTAAAACTATAAAATAGAACCAATTTTGAAGGAATATATATATATATATATATGGGGGGGGAACTTTTTAGGTAGTCAGTCTATATATATAAGGAGGGAGGGAGAGCTTACTTGAGCGGTATCTTGTTATGGGAATTTCTAGTAGTTCCCGTCTTATGCACAAATATTCACCTAACAAAGCCACCACCTGCAAGCCCAGTACCATTCACAACCCACCATGTTATTGAGGAAGGCCAGCCGCCATATACAACACATATAAAGAGATGGATGATGTAGAGGGTGGCTGAGAAATCTAAGCACTTCTTTGCCCTCTCAATCAAATAAAGCATATAACCAGCTCTGCTCAAACATGAAAAATATGTAAGTAAACAATTATGTAAGTGTGGAAATTTTTGTATCTTCCATTATAATTGCCCCTAAGAATACAATACTCTTTCCATAATATAAATCATAAGGAATTAGCGTATATAAACAACAGCATTATACTTATGTTCACATTAGTAACAAGACTTTGAAGAAATAGGGCAACCAGGTACCCTTATTTTGGCAAAAAAAAAAAAAATCTTAATTAAACAGATCTAACACGTAGCAAGTAGCTTGAAGCAAGAGATTATATTATTATGCAGTTTACTAATTCAAGACTCTGTCTCTCTTTCTCTCTCGTGCACACACAACCTACAAATCTGTACAGTGAGCATAAATATCTCTCCCGAGAGTGATTGACCAAACTTAACTTGGTAGATCCACATCTCTCTGGATTCATTTAGTAAATCCAATGCAAAGAAAAACCAAATCACACCCATTGTTCAAGTACCATTAAAATTGATACAATACAATGTGAAAGTTCCCAACCGATCAAACTGGTAAATAAAGCACAAGATTCCAATAGAGTAAATATAAATATAAAAATGAAAACAGAAACAGAAAACAATTTCTTCTCACCCTGCAAACGCGCTGAATATAAATGAAGCCATGACACACCAACCGGTAACTGTCGAAGCGGTGAGAGTCGCGTAATCAAAGAAATACACGAGACTCATTCGAGGCACACGAGTCCCCACAAGAATTGCCATGAAAAGTCCAAGTGTTAGGTAGTATAGGCACTGAAGGCAAACAATTTGGGCAACAATGAGCCATGGATCCCATACCACTGCACCATAGAACATGACTTTAACCTCTTCGTAAAAAATCGAACTTTCCTATTTCCAAAAATCACGGTAATTGTATGAATTCGGGCTTCAAATTCTCAGACCAGCCAAGCAAAGAGTTCGTTTCACCAAAAACTATCAAATTTCAAACCCAGATACCAATAATTGCACAATTCAATGTCCAATCCAAATAGATGAATAAGCAAGTCTTTAAGAATACTCAAACTAAATCAGGAGAATTTACCAATACAACTCGTAATAAACCTCTAATCCAAACCAAACAGAGAGAGGAAGCGAAGGAGAGGAGAAAGAAACCCTAATTTCAGCACATTGAAATGAATTCTAGAAATTGATCGAACTGCTGCACGAGGAATTTGGGGATTCGAGCCATGAAAACTTCAGATTCAACCGAGGCTTTAATCGATGAAAATGAAACCTTATAAAGAGAGGTAAAGAGAGACCTAGATCAAACCATTGAGACGACCGATTGGACAGAGAACTTCGGAACTCGCTTTCGGGTGAACTTTTCGGTCATGGAGGTTCTCTATCGCGTTAACTGTTTTTCTTTAACGAATGCGTACAGACTAAATGATGTAGAGCCGTGACAATAAAACATGCGCGTGTTGGTATCAATTTTTGGTATCGTGTCGTATTTGGGTGTAAAATACATCTTCAAATATACGTATCAATCTTAATTTACATAATTAACTAATCATTTTAAATTTTAAAATTTAAACCTAATTTATTTATTAAATAAATTATATGTGCCGATACTGTTTATCTTATATTTTATTTTTAACATTAAAAAAAAGTTACTTGTCATTTTTTATGTATATAAAATTTTTTAAGTTCAGTAAATTTTTTTTTTATAAATAAAAAAATTTCAAATCTTTGATAAACTTTCGACTTGAAACGAATTAGTTTAACTCATATTATTTTTAAAAAATATATATTTAAAAATTATTGAAATAATTTTTTCAATTCAAAAAAAAAAACACAACGATTTTTATTTATCTATAATGCTTAAAAAGTAAATTTTTACTTTATAAAATGTTATAATTTTTTGGGATTGAAAAATCTATTTTATATATTTTTTAGTCTTTTTTTATAAAATGTATCTTGAAAGTCATTATAATATAAACAGTAATATTTTTTAACAGTATTAAGATGGAAGTTAACAATTGGACTTTTTGTATTAAAAGTTTCTTTTTTAAACTTTTTAGATAAAAAATGTATTATGAATTTTTTGGATTGAAAATTTTATTTTATGAACTTTTTAGTTTTTTTTTCTCTTTTTTTATTTTTTATAATTGAACGTGTTTTTTATAATTCAATATTTTAAGTTGTGTCAAATGAGTTGACATTACTCAAATTTAAATACGACATGTTTTATTAATCGTGTTATATATGTTAATTTATATATGACCCAAAATCATTAACCTTGTGTCAAAAACTGATATTCTAAATTTAAACCCCAAGGCTCCGTTTGTTTGTTTAGGGAAAAAGAAATACAATGAAAATAAAATATTTTCATTAAATTAAGAAAATTACAAGAAATTTTTTCATTTATCTAAATTATTCCTATCTATAAATTATTTACATGCACTATTTCATCACAAACTCAAACATATTTCTTGTAGGACTCTTGTAAAATTCAACAAATTTATCTTCTTAAAAACGTCTAATTTCTTTTTTTTAATATCTCGTGTTGCGGTATGAGAGTCTTTTATTTTATTAATTGAACTTGTTTATAATAATATAAATTCTTCTAATATATTTTATTGGAGAGTAAAAAAAAAAATTACTTGTCATCTTTAACTTTCGAGTTCGAATCCTCTTGAGACCACTTCAAAAATATAATTTTGTTTCAAATATCTTATTAACAAAATTCATTGTAAAGGTACCTATACAAATAAAATTTTAGAGTGAATGTATGCCTAATTACATAATATATACATATATATATATATATCTATAATTACATATTATATATTTGTTACATATATATCTGTTATATTGTGTGTGTATTAGTGTATAAGATATGGTATAATATTTTAAAAATGAGTTACAGTATGAAGGGATTTCTATCACTACTGATGAAAGAAAAGAGAAGGTGCATGAGGAAAAAAATAAGGTGGTAAAGTGGGAATATAGATTATTAACAAATATTTTCGTGAGAAAAACAATTTTTTTTTTGTTAATGAAAACAATTCGCAAGTATAACATTTTTAACATAAAAATACTACATAAAAACATATTTAAAAATGTTTGGACTCCTGGTCACAGTAAACAAGTAGACTTTCGTATATTATATAAACAAGTTACCTAAAGATTCAAAATGACCGCATAGCGCAGTGGATTAGCGCGTTTGACTTCGGATCAAAAGGTCGTGGGTTCGACTCCCACTGTGGTCGCTCTTTATGTCCCCCCCCCCTTCCGTTCTTCCTTAACCAGTGCTTGAAACTCTTTGTCCCCCTTCCCTTCCATTTATCCCTAAACAGTGCTTGCAACTCCCATAACCTCTTTCCCATTTTTGTCCCTAAACAGTGATTGAAAGTTTCTTTTCCATTTTTGTCACTAACCTTGCAGTGCTTGAACGAAAATGGAGCCAAGTTTGGCTCAGTGGGGATTTCAAAAATAATTTCAGTCTTCTTTTGATCTCTCATTACCCATCCCTGTGGCAAAATGCAGCAGAGCTGGATCAATACCTGTAATTTTCTTTAGTTTGTTCTTGTTTTGCATTTTCCTTCTCCTCTTGGACCAATAGAACTTTAAAAAAAGGAAAGAAAAGACCGATTCCCTCATTTCGTTATCAAGAAATATAGTAAGTTTTAAAAAAATTTAATTCTCAACTGTTGTTTGATTATGCTGCTCATGAAATCTCATTATAATTTGGTCACTATATATGCAAATCAGATATTTGAAACAAAACTATGCCAAGATTTTGAACACCCATATGCTCCGGAGCATTGGAATGCCTCTTTCAAGAGGGAAGAAAAGAAAAAACCATGGCAGCAATGCCCGTGGCAACATAAAATTAACCCAAACGTATCAACTCAAAAAGATTTTTAAGTAGATGCAATCAACCTGATAACATGCCCTCGCAACAACCAAAAAAAAAAAAAATTGTTATACAAAGTACTGCAAAGGTTTCCTACATACAAAATTAATTTCTTGATTTTCAGGTTTCACTCTCGTAATTATACAATACAACACTACTGAGAAAATTTTCCAGTGTAAGAAAAGATGAAAGATCAAACTGAGCTACTTTGGAGGAAAACAAACGAATATTATAACATGGGTAACAAAAATATAGCAATGCTGATAGTCTACAAACACTTTCTATTGGGGGCCACCTTTTCTCATCCTCCTTTTCTTCACAGGAACCGTGGCAGTGCCTTCAGATTCACCCTTTTGCTTATGCTGATCATTAATAAGGGTTCTTGACAAATTTGTTTCACTCCTCAGCCGCAATATTTCACCTTTTGCAGATGCCAGTTCCTCTTCCAGTTTGTTTGCTCTCTTCTCCAAATTTTCCCTTCCCTTGCCAAGCCTCATCACAAGGTTATGAGCATCTTCCATGGTTTCTCGGGTTGCTTGAGATACTTGTTTTTGTTCAGCAAGGGACCTGTAAAGAATTTCTTTCTCATCTTCAAGGCTAGCAATCGTAGAGTTAGTCACCTCTAGATCTCTTGACAGTATCAATGCATTTCTGTTCATCTCGTCAAGTGATTTGGTAGCCTCTTCCAAATCTGTTTCAAGATATCTTCGTGATTCCTTATCTTTCAAAATTTGGTTGTCCAGAGCTTGCAACTCTTTCTTCAAAGAAGCAACAATCTTCTTTTCTTCTATTAAATCATTGAGCTGCATTTTCTGCTTTCTTATAGGCATCAACCAATTCCTTCTGTAAACTATCACGATTTTCTGCTGCAGTTGCCAGTTCACGGGACACAATTTGCAGCTCATCTTTCGTTTTCTTCAGGACCTCCTTTGCTGATGTGAGCTCACCAGCTAGCACTTCACCACTTCGTTTTGCCTCATCAAGGCTCCTCTGTAATAACTCCTTCGCCTCTGCAAACTCAACCCAGACCTTAGAAACCTCAGCCTCAAGTTTTGAGCACAAATTTCTGGACTGATGAAGTTGTCTTTCCAGATCAGAAACCTCATTTCTTGATTTCCCAAGAGTTTCCTGTGCAATTTGGAGCTCATGTTTCAGATTCTTCACACCGTTCGATTCAAAATTCAGCATTTTCTTCAAATCATCCCTTTCTCGGGACAAATCAGCAACTGATACTTGGTTTCTGCTCACGTCTTTCAGAGCAAGCTCAAGTTGTTCCTTAAGCTGGTGAAGTTCATGTTCTCTTTCTCCCAAGAGCTTAGCATCTGAAGCTGCCTTTTTTTCTGCAGAAAACTTCAGATCACTGTATTCCTTTCGAATGGCATCAACATTCCTGTTAGAATTATCTCTCTCTACAATTAAAGAACTAACTTGTGTATTCAAATCATCCACAACAGCATTTTTCGATTCTATTTCTTTTTCATTTTTCAGAAGTTCATCTTTCAATCCTTTGATTTTTGAATTTGCTCCCCTTAATTCATTCTTAATCTGCTCATAGATGGATTTCAACTTCTTAAACCCCAATTCCTTTTCAGCAAGTGTAGAGCTGAGTTTATGAACATTATCTTCCTTCTCCTTGATCTCTACAGTGAGCAAGTTTATCTTATCTTGCAAGAATGCTATTGTGTTGATCTTCTCCTTCAGATCTTCTTCAAGTTTCTCTTTATCTTCCCCGGCCTTTGTGAGGTCAATTTTAAGACCATCAATTTGGACTTTGAGTTCTTCAATCAATCTTTTCTCACTTTGCAGCTGTTTTCCTAGGCCTGTTATTGTGCTGTTTGCAGATTTTAGCTGGTTCAGTCAAAGATTGCCGTTCTTCACGAGCCTTTTGAAGTTGTTTGTTACGTTCTTCCTGTTCATTCAGTAGCTTTGACTCAAAGTTCTTCTCCAGTGAAGCAATGGCAGCTTCCTTTTCCTTCAGTTTGGTCTTTATCTGTTCATCAACCAATGATAGATACGTTAAAACAGCAAAGAGTTACACAAAAAGATGAATAACTCATAGTTCTGAAAGTCAGATTTATCACAAAATTTGAAGGAAAATATTTGGAACCAAATTTCTTTTTTTTCAAAAAAAAAATCATCTTTAACATTCTTGTGCTCAACACAACAAGAGGCACATCACAGAATGGTTGCTGCTTCAAAACCTTTTAGCACTCTCATCCTATCCACCCAAAAAAATTACCGAGCCCTATACATCTATTTCAAAAGGGCAAATGCCCCATTTTTTTAGATATTTTATTAAAAGATCCAATGCATGCTCTCAAATATAGGCTCTCTGAACCACATAAGTGAAGAGAGGGGAGGAGACGGCGTTGATTTGTAAAATCAGATTTCACTTACAAATTCTATTGCCGCCTCAGTAGCTATCTTTTCCTTCTGAGCCAATGCATAGAGTGCACCAAGCATGCATGAACTGAATATTCCAAGTCCATTCAAAAGAGAAACAAAGGGATTTGGTGATGCATCTCCTTGAGCTGATTGCTGACCATAAAATTTATTTATTTCAGAACATTTCAAGCTTGACAGTCATTTACAAACATAAGAACAACAAAATTCACCAATTCAGGAGGCTCAGACCTCTGCTTTTTGGTTGTCCTCTGGTGTCCTTGCTATAGGTGCCTCTGAAATAAAATGAATAAATGAATCATAAAATGAAGTTTTTGAGAAGGGGTAACATTGTAACAACATAAATTATGTTATGTTAATAATGAGAATGAATAATGATCCTTGTCAGAAAATGATCTGAAGAAGCAGAACATAGAAAATTCTTAGGATATCTGACATTATTCTTGGTCTGTTTAAATGTCCCTTGGAATTTGAATGATACCATTCAAATTTACGTGGCATTTTAGTATAGAAATCCATCATCTTGAATAGAGGAAACTCGCCATATTTCTTTCTACAAGACCATTTTTAGGTTTCTTAAAATAACCAAATTCATGATTTTAAACACCATTTTCATATAAAAGATCATATTTTCAAATAAATCTATTCAAGATGATGAATATTTACCTTAAAATTTATTGTAAAAATAAAAGAATAAAAGCATTCCATTCAAGGGGCCAACCAACCAAGCCCTAAGATGTTAAAAAATGAAGAAAGCGATAAGAAATTCAACAGCAAAAGGGACAGTGTGGCAGGAAACGTCTACTGCTGAGTGCTAACAACAGTGTCACTACACCCTCTTCTACTATGTGAAGACCCAGGAAATTAATTGTATTAGGAAGATAATAAACAACCATAAACCGAAAACCCAGCACTGCCCAACTATACTGGTAAATATACTGTGTATACTTCTGTTTGTATTGACATATATCGGAAAGTGAAAGTTCCCATCTATTCCAGATCCATAGGTGGAAAAAATGTCGCCGGGCCTGCTTAAGGTACCAACAGCTATTTGAACAATAAAAATGAACTGAAAATTGGTTCATAAAATACAATTTGTCATGTATATACACTCTTATAAAGAAAAAAATAGTTGTAGAAGATGACTTTGTGTCCTACGTTTTGCTTTCCTCTACAGAAATAAGTGTTCATGTATAATAAATTTTCTCTCTAAATAATAAAATTAAAGTGTTTTCATCCCTTTTTTTTTTCTCGGTAAGTTAACAACTTTCCTTTTCTCAGTTGATTCACCTTCATTTATGCAATACTGTATTGACCTTACTGTAAGCCACTTCACCCGACGAGAACATTACTTATCCCATAGAAAAAGGGTTTTGCTTATAATCCAAACAAACAAGTATGATTCCATAGAATAGGGTTTCCAGGTAGAATGTGCCTTTGGCTTTGGGTCCAAGATGGGTCTATTGACTGTACGGAGAAAATGTCAGGCATAGTTTAAGCAGCATTGAACTTCATGCCACGAGTCCTTTCATATGGGAAACAAATAAGTCTATAAGCACTCTTTTGCCACCTCAATGTTTGCCATATGGCAACAGACAAGACAATATAACTATAGCATTTCCTCCCTCCTTCCCTCAAATTTGCATAATAGTATTGCTTAACTTCCTTGATTTTAACTACGATTCAAGATGTCGGTACTGCATTATTACAATCCCAAGTCTATTTACTAAACTGGGGATGGCAAGTTAGAAAAAAGAAAAGATTGTTCTTGAAGTAACTGGAGAAAGCACTCATTCATTGCCTGATGAATGGAAAATCGTGGACAAGAAGTTGCAAGAACAAGCAGTATTCATCTAATTAGAATCAACCCAATAACAATTTTCAAGGAAAAACACAATTTTAAGCTACCAAAATGAAAACCCATTTCACCAAATGTATTAATTTCCCGAAGAAAAACTTTCCATAAGCCAAACCTTAAAAAAAAGAAAGAAGAAGATAAAACCCAATGTTTTATCGTTGCAAAGTCCGACCAATGAATCTTGAAAGAGAAAGAAATACCCGAAATCAAGTCGACCGTCGCCGAGCCTTCAAGAGATTTTGCCTGCAACTTCAGCAACGGAAGAACTGAAATACCGACGAACAGAATCGCCCGCCTCTGGCAGAAACCGCTGTCGTTTGGGCTTTCATGGTGCATACAAGCCAAGGCTATTCTGTTCTTCTTGTTGTCTTCATTTCTTGAGCAAGAATTCAAGAACACGGATTGAGAAGAACATGGCAAAGAAGAAGAAGTGGGAAATATAGAGTGATGCAGAGGAGAGGGCAACAACGAAGAACTCCCCGTTACAAAGCCCATCGCTTTTCTTGAGTGCGAATGATCAACAATCACTCACAGACTTGCTCTTTGTCCATCTCTCACCCCTTTTTTTTTTTTTGTTTTTAACTGTTACCAATGGCTCGACAGTAAAAAAAAAATTTAGTTAAATGAATCAAATTGTATGTAATAAAATTTAAGAATTGATATAAATACATTAAAAAAAAAACCTTTATAAGAGAGATAAGTAAGAAATTGAGGCTTAATCTAATACATGTAAACTAAATGTATTATCAAATAAAAAATTAAATTTACAATACATCCTTTAAACTTGTTCTCCCCTCACTCTCTTCATTCTATTTAAAATTTTTTTATCACATGAATGGTTGGGATTTGATTTAATTTGATTTATGTAAGTTCTCATTTATTTACTAAATACATGTAATTTTTAAAATCGTATCTTAAAAATACAATTTTAAAGTCAAATTTTTAATGAAATCACATCTTCAAAATATGAGTTTGCAATAGCATCTTGAAAATGTCATTTCAAACCAATAAAAATTTGAAAGTTATTCTAAATCCGTATTAATTTGTAGAAGTCATCCAAATTGTTATTAATTTTCTAGTTTGTACAAGTCATTCAAATTATTATTAGTTTAAAATCTCAGTCTTCGATATGCAATTTCAAAATTGTATATTAAAAATACGATTTTGTTAAAAAATTAATTTTAAAATCATATATTAAAAATACAATTTTAAAAATTACATAAATTTAATAAATAAATAATATAAATATGTCGGCTTAAATAAAAAAAAAAAATCACAAGAATTTCGTAAAACTTTTCCTCATTTCCATAATTGAAAAAATAGAAGGCAATGCTTTTTTGTTTGTTTCCTTTTTTGTTTTTTTCGGTTTTGATTTCCCTCGTGTTGACGGTCCAGATGCAAGTGGAATTGCGTACATTAGTTGTTTCTTCTTCATTATCTTCAGCAAACTTCCAGTCTATCCGCAGATGCGTACAGTCCACTTTATCTTTTCCTTCTTGCAAACGTCAAAACCCTAGAAATTGTCAGATACCAATGAAAAATAGGGTTTGATATGATAAAAAGTTCAGCCTTGTTTTACTATATTCGTCTCCAAATTCGCATAAACGTTGGAATTTGGGTTTGCAGAGACTTGAATTGGTGTTTTATGTAATTATTTCGTGGTTCGATATCGCACAGAGTTCGAGAATTTGAGATCCCTCAAAGTACGGAAAATGCGTTATTTGAGGTAAGAATCATGGGTTTTAGTTTCTCTTCTAACTTGATTCCTTGGAAAATGCGATTTTGGTAAATTTGGACTACAAGTTCGGTTTCTGAGAAAAATTGATGTCTTCCCTTGAGGCTTGATTCATAACTTTTGTCTGTTTTGTTGTTTATTGATGTTGAAATTTTACGATGGAGAAATTGGTGATATGGAACTAGGAAAAATTGATGTTGAAATCTTTATTCTTGTTGAGTTGAAAAACATGGGTTTTGTTTTTCTCTGAATTTAATTTTACAAGAAAAGGAGATTTTGGCCATTTGGGATAGAAAACAGGTATTCTGGGGGAATTTTTTTCTTCTCTCGGTGTAAAAATAATGCATGTTGCTGTTTTTTTGTTCTGGTTGTACTAGAAATGAGGAATTGGTGATTTGAAACTAGAAGTTGGGGTTTTTTTTTTTTGGTTACTTTTGTGTTGTTGGGTAAGAGTTGTGGCTTTTGTTGCATCTGGAGTTTTACTACGCAAACAAGTAGAAATTGGTGATTGAAGGGCAGAAATTAGGTTTCTTAGGAACATTCTTTCTTCTTGGTATTGATCCTAAGTTGTACTTTAATGGATGACTACTGAGGGTGATGCAAGGTATCCACCCAATCCCTACAGCCTTAATCATGGTTATGGGTCTCGTCAGAAGCTTCCTGTGCGAAACTCATCTTATATTCAGACTGTTGGTAATCAATATGTTGATGATGACGATGCTGTTGAAGAAGAGGTTGATGAAGAAGAAGATGATGGTGATGATGGTGAAATTGGTATTCAACAGATGCCCAAAGAGGAGCAGGAGGAGGAGGAGGAGGAGGAGGATGATGATGACGAGGAGGAGGAGGATGAGGATGATGATGATGACGACGATGATGATGATGGTGATGAAGATGACGATGGTGATGAAGATGACGATGACAAGCAAAAGGAGTATAGTAGGAGAATTGAGGATGCTAATTTAGAAAGGCACCAAAAGAAAAGGAAGCTAAAGAGCCTGCTATCAAGCTACGAATTTGCTCCTCGAGTGGCAGCACCGTCGGCTGTAGCTGCTTCTGTCCCTAAGCCATCATTTGGCGGGCGGAATTCAGTTGCAGATTGGAGTGAGCATGAGACGTTTGTTCTATTAGATGCTTGGGGTGATAGGTTTCTTCAACGTGGGAGGAAGAGTCTGCGGTCTGAGGAATGGCAGGAAGTTGGAGAGAAGGTATCACGGGAATCAAAAATTGAAAGGACAGACACTCAGTGTCGAAACCGTTTGGACACATTGAAGAAGAAATACAAGAAAGAGAAGATGAAATTAGCAGAGATCAGAGGCACTGCCAGCAAATGGGTGTATTTTAAAAAGATGGATATGCTGATGTCATCTTCCCCACAACAAGCAGGTCTTTCATGTGGATTGGACTCGGGGGAGTATGTTTTCATGAACCCTGGAGTGTATTTAAATCGCTCAAATGGATTGGATGAGATGAGGGATAGCCCAGGAAATTCAGAATCTGCCGAGGGTGAGGAGGATGATTCAGATGGGCTACCACCCAAGAGGTCAAGGATCGGATGGGGTAGAGATGACGGAGCTTCCTTTAGATTGCTTGCAGATTCTATTCAGAAATTTAGTGACATATACGAAAAAATTGAGAATTGTAAAAGACAACAGATGCTAGAACTGGAAAAGATGAGGATGGATTTCCATAGGGAGCTGGAATTGCAGAAGAAGCAGATTCTGGAGAGAGGGCAGGCTGAAATTGCAAAAATACGGCAAGGTGATGATGAGGAGAATGATAATTCTGCTGAAAATGTCAGTGGGTGATGTATCTTTATTGTCTGTCTTTATTGTTACATAGCATATTGGCTATTTGGTGTTGTTGTATGATATTGGGGAGCTTTAAGCTCCTTTTGGTTCTTCATTTGCAGGGCAATATATTTGCTGAGATGCATATATTTCAAAATATTATTTATAGTTGAAGTAACAATAAGACTCTGCACATCATTGTCTTTCCTTTTTACAACAATATACATTTAGTTGTTCTGTTACTATTTTTGTGCCAGTTTTGTGTGTGTTCCATGACACTTATTGAGGATATATATATATATATATCTTCCACTTTGCTGATAATTTGTTTGCTATGATTTTGCTGGTGCCTCTCTTAAGCTGAAATCATAAATGTAAACATTGTGATCAGTAGTTTCTGTATCAATCTTTTGTACAGATGAATATGAGTCATGGCTCATGCATGACATGTAATCCAGTCTTTTGGACCTTATTCATGCTCGGTTTTCAAGATTGATTTGTCTTCCTACTACATGCATGATGCAACTATGCAAGTCTATGACCACCTGAAATTAGGTGAATCTATCAAATAGAATCATGAGTTAAAGAAGCTTACACGGTTAACTGAATGTGGACTTATCTGATCCTTTTGTGCTGATATCATTCTCCATACTGCTCTTCTCCTTCCTATCAGTCTCTGTAGTAGAACATTCAACATTCATTACTCTCCTAGCTCCCTAGTAAGGTCCAAAGGTCAAAACTTCTAGAGCAAAATGAGAAAGAAAAGGATCCTAAAGACACTTTTTTTTTTCCGGACAAGTAAAAGAACTCTAAATACACCTTGACATTTGAATGGATATGTAGATTGATTAGTTGAAGGGGTTATTCCATGCTTCTCCTGTCCTTCCTCTTCTTCGCCATTCAACTAAATCTGCAATATAGAATGAGTTGCCGGTGACCAAAAAAAAATCTGATAAGTTGCAAACTTTTAGAAAGACATGGTACTATGGTGATTTTAGTTATAACCAAGTTCATTTTGAGCAAAGTAGAGTTGGCTAACTTCACTTCAGTAAAAAAGTTGTTTATTAAGTACCCATAAAAGATGAAGTCAAAAAGGATGATTAGAAGGAGAAGCTTCAGATAAGTGGCTGAGCCTCCAAGCTTCCCACTATGCGGGGAATGCAAAGTGAAACCTTGATACTAGGCCTGTTTCTAGTCCCATGACATGACATGACATGACATGGACGGGGATCATCTTTTATAAGTAGCCAAGCAGGACAGAACATGGATAGGAAGGGGTTAAAAAGAAATATCTTTTGTTATTTAACATTACAGTATACATGACACACATTACTTGATGAGAAGTTAATTTATGCTGCAACATGAGATTTTTAACATTATTAATCACAATTATCAATAACCATTAAAGTGGGATAGACAAACGCACAGTAAGAATGCAAGATACATGTGCAATGTCTATGTATGTATGTATTTTAAGTATTAGAAATATGTTAGTGGGTATTAAAGGTTGTTCTGTCTTGCAAGTGTTCTGGAACAGGCCTAAATGGTCTGGGGCAGCTTCCAAAAGTTCTAATATTTTCTGGCACATTAGAGCATTTTCAATGCAAAATGTCATTTGGATATGTCAAATTTATATTTTGACATTGCTACAGTATCAAAATACTATATTTTGGCAATTCTGTTAAAATAACAAATGATCCAAAGACCTGCACGTGTGATTCAAAATAAAAAGATGAAATCTTGTTACCAAGGGGTGATGTGGCATGAAATAGCATGTGCTATTCGTGATGGCATATGTTGGATATGACATTACCATATTTTGACAGGTGAAATGGCACATTATTAGAGAAACCAATTTTGTTTCTAATCTAAAATTTGAAATTGGCATCCCATTTGACACATACATTGGAGAAGCTCTTAAAAACACGCATAATATTGCCACCCACGTCAAAATGACATTTGGGTCATGCCAAATCTATATTTTGGCATTATTACCACACTAAAATGTTATATTTTGACAACTCTATCCTAATAGTATCTTGCCATTTTTTAGCACAACAAGCGGTTTAATGGTCACCAAGTAATGAAAGCAAAAAAATGAAATCTTACTGACAAAATTAGGTGACATGGCATAAAATAACATGAGTTATTCTTGATGTCAGATATGACATTGTCATGTTTTGACAACAATAATTTTTCCATACCGACTAAATTTTAAAATTGGCATCGCATTTCCAAATAAACAACAATGTGGCAGTTATACTCCCAAGAACCAGTGGTTGGCAAATGGCAAGTCTTCATTGGGGGTTACTCATCCCCAACTTACAGTAATCTTCTTTTTTCCATTTCCTTCTCTTAATTGTATTCTCCAAGTAATCTAATTCTATCCTCTTACTCATCACCTTGATATGTTTATGTAAACAATTTTAGTCTAATGAATCTATCATTAACAATTTTCACTTGATAACTTGAACTTTATTTCTACTATGATATCCATTATTCCTCTTTTTTACCTTCTTTCTCATTTATTTGATCTCACCATATGCGCTAGGGCAATGCTCTCGTGATATATATTGAAGATAGATGTAAAGACGAAGCGAACGACGAATTAAGATCTTAACAGTGATGCATAACTCCCTAATACTACCACACGTTCTTTCATTGCGTGCTTCTCAACCACTGTTGCAGTTTCAGAACCTTTACGCCCAGCCTTGAAGCCAGCCAATTACATTACTAATGCACCAAATAAGTAAAAAGCCAGGGTAATTCCAAGGCAATCTCCTTCAGTGTCCTTGGAAGATCTTTGAACCATTTATTAGGGTCTGAACATGTAACACCTTCGCAGGAATAAACACATCAATTCAAGAGTTGGATCAACAACTGAACCATCGAGTTATAAAGGAACTGGTACAGTTCACATAATTTGCAGATATCACAACCTGCATCTACCATACTTGGCCAGACTAGAGATGCACTGAAACCACACTGAAGTCCAAAGAATAACCCAAAGTAATTGCCAACTGATTCGAACTGCCCAATGCTGGAAAAGTGTTGCTCGGGAAAGAAAGTTAAATTTCTAGCGTACACAATTAGAAGAGAGAAAGATAAAATATAGATAGAACAGAGTTCCAGCAAGAAACAAAAACCTGGAGCACTTGTAAATGGGAAAAAAAAAAAGAAAAGAAGAAGAAGCCCGTTTAAAGAGTAAATATAGGACTCCGAACAAAGGAGTCGGGGAAGAAAAATCACAACAATGAAACTTTTTTGACTTACAAACCCTGACCTATACCCTATTAATAATAGAATTTGGTGAACCACCTAAACAAGGTGGCTTCACGGATCCAAACAATCTCACCAGAAAACATCATATCGCCTCACCATCTGGCATTTCAACGAGTTTCCGTCCCATATGTAAACAGTGTTATAGATGTTCTCAATTTTGGCCTGTGCAAGACATTGAAAGAGAACTTTAAAAAAAATGTCTAGTAATTTATGCAGCGCCAGGTGCACTCTCAGTCTTGTCAGTTTCCATCGGCTCTCCAGCAGCTGGAGGTACTTCGTTACCACCAGCTGCAGCATTCTCATCGGAGTGGTTGGTATTGTCTGTGCCCTGATGCTGAGGCTCACTTCCCTGTGGAGGTGCTGGAGATGTAGTTTCAGGAGTAGATGGCTTAGAGGGCTTAGGTTTCGTCATTATCGGCCTGCAAAACCTGTTGGAACAAAAGCTATCATTCAATATCATGAAAATGAATACTTTAACCACAGGGATACACAGGATGGAAAATGTTGACAAAGTAAAAGAAAATAATCATGGTGAACAAAAGCCAGAATGAATTCAGAAGTCATTCAGTGATTTCAAAAGACCCTGGAAGATTAAGCAAAAGGGTTTGATTCATCATTTGCAAAAATCTGAAGTCTAGCTTCGTGTACTAAACTACAATGTCTATATCTAATATTATAGACCACATATAGACATTGGCATGTACATGTTAAAATTTCAGAAAATAGAAAACCACCACAAAATTTGGGAAAACAATGTGAAGCGGATTTGATTTCTCGTTCAACAGGTTTAGGTGATTAGACCATACCTGTCAAGTGCTTCACCCTTCTTTCTCACATCAAATGACAAGAGAACTGGAGTGGCATATTTGGGGAGCGTGGCCTGCTGCTGTTTTTTCTCTCTTAGCCAAGCCTCTGCTTCCACACACTCATTCAATACCTACAAGTTAAATGGAAAAAAGTTACAATCAATGTCTGACTATACTTGTGGGGGAAGAAGGGGGAAATAATTTGCTAGGGTCATGAGGTCAAGGGGAAGATAAGGAAAATCATTACCTTCTGCTTCTCTGCTAAGTCAATGTGATCAAATTTAGGATCATTTGACATAGCAGCTTCTCTGTAACTATTGATACAATAATCAAGCTGATCAATCACCGATCCCCTGTCAGAGTACTCCTTGAAACGCTCCTCAATGGGGTCCCCTTGCTGCAGATATTTAGTTCCAGGTCAAATATAACAAACTAATAATTCAAATGAACAATCATTCAGGATAACACCAAAAACAAACCTTCTTGAGCTCCTCAAGCTTAGCAATATAAACACCTTTGGTTTCATCCTCACCCTCTTCATACAACCAATCTTCCACCACCTGAAGCTTAGCTGTGAACTCTTCTCTCTCTGAATCAGTGACAAAATCTTGATATTTGTCATGAAGCTGGATACCACAATGGACAAGAAGCTCAAAATATTGCAAGTTTTGACATAATATGTTTGATGACACACTTTAATGATGTGCTCTGGCATACCTTATTTCTCATATCATAAACATAGGCCTCCACAGCATTCTTCTTGTCTTTTGTTTCTTCCATAACACGATCCTGCAAAGCCATCTCATACTCCTTCTCCACTGCCTTTTGCAAATCAGTAGGGGCCATTCCTCCATACACCAACTCTGATACAGGGATGTTTGTCTTCTTTACCTTTTTCTTTGGAACATCAACCTGCATGACATAGAATTAATTGTGTACACATTAAATGAAAAAAAAAAAAACAGCAGCAACAGAAACAACTCCTCATTCAGTAATTACATTTTTCATGGGAAAATTGCGTCCTTCAGTAACAGAATTGTAGAAAAGAGCAGATGTTCATAAGCCAAGTTAGAAATGACAGTACTAGAGGCATTAGAAATGACAGTACAAGAGGCAAACATCGAATAAATAAATTTTTTTTTTTAAAAAAAAGTTATCCTGCGATAAGATATAAAAAAAATCAAGAAGGAATGTTTATCCTCCACCTCTTCCTTTATGAAGCGAAAGGGTGTAAATTGCTTCCTCCAGAAACTTAATTTTCAATAAGTGCAGTGATGTCTTGCACAAGCTTAGAAGTAACAGTTCCAAAGGCAAACATCAAACAAATAAAGAAGGAATGTTTATCCTCCACCTCTTCCTTTATGAAGCGAAAGGGTGTAAATTGCTTCCTCCAGAAACTTAATTTTAAATAAGTGTAGTGAAAGTAACAGTTCCAAAGGCAAACATCAAACAAATAAACGAACTTTTTCAATCCTGCCATAAGATATAAAAAGTAGTGTAGTTAAAGGCGAAAAGCGCCTTCAAGGCGCTAAGGTTCTATATTGCCTGAAAAGCAAGGCGACAAAAAACTACTAGCCTAGATGAAGCAAGGTGCTAACTTATAAAAATAATTAAAAATATATATTATACATTAAAGGTTCGTTTATTCTAAGTTAAACAATATTTTATGTAATAATTCTATTTTAATACTAAAAAAATTAATATAAAAGATGACATAATATAATTAAGTTTTGAGTAAAGAGACTATTCTAAACTATTTCTTTCATTTTTACTACTTTTATATTGGTTAAATATTGTCCAAACAAAAATAGCTTTAATCCTAAAACAACAAGACAAGAAACATGAGCACTTTCAAGTAAAATAAGTTTCAATTAATGAGGCTCTTGCCTCAACGCCTTTCGCCTTAGTCAAAGCAACAGTCTTATTAAAATCACCTTGCCCGAAGAATGTTGAGGCGTTACGCCTCAACCTCACCTCGCCTTATCGCCTAGGCGAGCGCCCGGTCACCTTTGACAACACTGATAAAAAGGCAATAAGGATTTTTATCCTCTACCCCTTCCTTTATGAGGTAAAGGAGGGTAAATGTTTGCCTTCGCTGCTCCTTTGAGTGTTACAATATAATCAGGAAAAGGACATTGTGAGAGAGACTAAACAGGAAGCAAAATTACACAACATAGCATGTAATTTTACTTACGGAATCTTCCCCCAACCAAAAATAAATAAATAAAAAATAAAGCTAATACAGAAAAAAGGAACTTTTTTTTTTTATAAGTAAATAAATTTGTATTAAAAAGCCACCTGTGGAGGGCGAACCCGTGTACAAAAAAAGGAAGGGGCTCGCAAAAATCAAAGTCTGAAACCTCCCAAAAATTCTATAAATGAATTTACAAAAGAAGGGTATGATTCTTGTGCCCAAAAATATAACGTTTTCAAATAATTATCCAATCAACTTCTTAGAGCAGTAGTAAAAGGGCAGCACAAGGTGGGACCTAAGCTGCCACTTTGTGTAAGTAACACAAAAAGGTTAGATTTGAATCCAACATAAGAACAACCAGTACTTATCCATATACAACCAAAACTGATATCCGGTAGGAAAATGGTAATAAATCGTCCTTTTTCTAGGGAAGACACCTAAAATATCAGAGATTTATCTGATTAGAAGTAAGATTTTTAGGCAACAGATGATCACTCAGCTCTAATAATATGAAAAGAAATGGCCCCACTCCCAAATGTTCGAATGGAAATAACAATTATATAAACATCACTCAATCACAGCACACAACCGCAAGGCATGCTGCGACTGAACAAGTTTCCATGATTACTCATGCAATAACTAACTACAGAATTTCAGCCTAAAATTCCACCATTGAATTCTAGCTATTTTCTTCTTATTTATTCATAAGAGTTAAATCGAACACACAACTGCAAGGCATGCTGCAATTGAACAAAGTTCCATGATTACTGACGCAATAATTACATAATTTCAGCCTAAAACTCCACCGTTGAATCCTAACTAATTTCTTCTTATTTATTCATAAGAGTTAACCATTACCAATTATCTTCTGAGGTGCTATCTGAGTACGTTATAACGTTTATCTTACAAATAATACGAAGGCAGCACATATAGAGAGAGAGAGAGAGAGAGAGAGCGCGCGCGAGAGCGAGCATAACAGGCTGCTTCATTAAATCTTCAATTATAAACTTGCCACCCTAAGAATTCTGGTACCTTGTGACCATTAAAATCAGTAACAATGATTATGGGGAAGACCTATGTAGCAGAGCTGCAACAATCCCTGAGGGAGGCAACGAAGATTTTTTTTGTTTTTTGTTTTTTTTTTTTAATTTCTTGGAGGTATGTGGTGGTTGGGGTGGGAGTGTGTTTCTGCAGTATCCAACCAATCTCTTTTTGCTCCTACGTCAGTTCTAACAAAAGGTTTCGGGAACTCCAAGGAACAAATCATAGACAAGAAAAGCCATCTAAACAGCCCTACAAAGCCCAAGAAACGAATGAGGAATCATGTGAATGTCACAAAACTATGCTTGTTAGAATGCAGAAATGTCACACTAATATGTGACAACAGCGGTCCCAGTGTTGTCCAAGAACAAGTTCCCACATGAATAAGTTAAATATGACTCTAAAGACACGAGAAATAATAAGATGTGTGATGCAATCACTAGAAGCACATAAATAGTTCTGAATCAAAACCTTAAAGAAATAAACAGCTAATACATATGTGCATGTGTTAGCTTATTCTGACCTTCGCATCAGTTTCCATTTGGGCAGGCTTGTCTCCTGACTCTGGAACACCATTTTCAGCCCCAGGAGCCTCAGTAGCACCCTTACCATCTTGCATGTTTACATCAGTTTCCATAGTGCCAGGAGCAACACCATCACTTGGAACTTCATCTGTGTCCATCTTAGTTGCTTCTTTCCCCTGCTCTTTAACAACAGGAACTTCAACCTCCCCCTCTTCCAAGAGCTGAAATTAATATCAAGAAAATTTATTAAAACGATTTAACAATGCTGAACCTAACTGCACTAAGAAGTGGAACTATTTCTAGGACTTACTGTTGCTGATTCAACCGACACAATGCCATGAAGATTTAGGCGAACTTTCACCTTCAATTTTGCACGTTCACTCTTTGTAGATTGGAAAGGACCAATCTGACCATAACATTTACATCAAGAATAATGTCAGAAAGCACCATAAAATACTACAACTGGGCAAATTACATGACTTCAAATCTTATATGACAACCGTGGGCAGATCACTTACCGTATATGTGCTGATCTTTGCTGGCACCTGCACTTCACTCACATCAACATATTGCACATCTATCGTGAATGTGCCCGACCTATAGAATGTCAGAGCCTTCACACTAGGTATTGGATTTCCCTTGGGGAAAACAATAGTGTGTTGATTATCAGCAACTCCATTCTGAATATCGGGAGCAGAGCCTTTCCATGACAGAGCGATTGGAAAGGGAAAGCTCTCGTTGACCTTCAAGACCAAAAAAACAAACAATTGCTAATTAATTGATGTCAAAGCACATCAAGTACAATGCAATCCAACAAGACAGCCAATTTTACAACCAACTACCATGCCTAATCTTTCAAGAAATAATTATATACATGTATGAAAAAGAGGAGGAAAGAAAATAATTGGCACAAACACTTCTCATTTAAATATAAGATATGAAAATATATAATAATTAATAAATACTACAAAAGGAAAAAAATCAAATAAAGAAACCAAAACGGTTGAGACTTAGCAGATCCCCAAGTCAGCACCCATTAGCCTTGTTTTAAAACATAACTATGCATCTCAACACAGGATGGTATCAAATTACAGGGTTCAAAAACATTACATCACATAATTTCAAAATAGGTCCCAGTTTCTTATCAACCAAATTTAAAAAGATTTCAGTGTATGTAGAAATGTTCCATTGACTAAAATTAAGGACTAGTAGCCATTAAAAATAAAAATAAAAAAGTGCAAAATAGAAAATGAAAGAACTTTCTTTGAGAATAAAATAAGAAACCTTTTTAAGGAATAAAAAGAAATCCATATGATGACCATGACCCATTGAGCACAAATCTAAAATATTCATATCACAAATGCTCAACATGGTGTTCACCACAAGTAAAAGAAAGTTTACCATGAATAAAACCACTAAACACCAGAATAACTCTTCTGAACAAGGGAGCTTTTCATTCACTGAAATCCCAATAGACTACTCTTCCAAAATAATATAGACACCTTAAAAATGCAAGCAAGCAAAGAGATTCAATCTAATCAGCAAAAGGTATCTTTACCTGGAACTCCCTCACTTTAAATGTGGGACTCAGAATTGCACACTGTAGAGCACAGCCTTTCGCCACGCACTCACTTGCATTCATTGTACGCCTAGGCTCCTTACCAAAAAACTCCGTCAAAATCCTGATTATTGCAGGAACGCGAGAGCCTGAACCAACGACCTCGACTGCATGAATGTTCTCAATTGTAAGACCAGCTTCTGAGACAGCCTTCTCCAATGGCCTTTTCACACGTTCCAAAATTGGAATGCTAATTTGTTCAAACTCGTCTCTCTTTATGAAGCCCCTAACATCCTTCTCATCCATCAAGCACTCTATATTCAAAGGTGCCTCTGGGTTTGCACTAAGTACCTTCTTCAGCTTTTCACAAGCAGCACGAAGCCGGATACAAGCCCTTGCATTCTGAAAAACATCGATCTTGTAATCTTCCTTGAATTTTGCAGCAAAATGCTGGAACAGAGCCTCATCAAAATCTCTGCCACCAAGAGATTGGTCAAAGGAATGGCCCAGTATCTTCAGCTGACCTTTCTTGAAGCCAACAATGCAAACCTGCAAGCTCGAATGCCCAACGTCAACAAACGCAACATTCAATTGTTCATTTTCGGGTAAATCTGTCTTATAAATTCCAAACGCCAAAGCAGTTGCTGTGGTTTCATGAATTAAACGTAGGGGGTGCAAACCAGCAATGGCAGCTGCATCCATGACAGCTCTTCTTTGAAGATCACTGAAATAAATAGGTATACCAATACAGCAATCAACTACTGCTGCATTCAAATTCTTCTCCGCTATGCTCTTCAGATCCGAGAACACCATTCCCAATACTTGGGTTGGTGTAAATGTCCTTCCCTCTCCCAAATACCGTGCATGGATTAATGGGTATCCATCAGGCCCTTCAGTCACAGCAAAAGGCAATGCCTTAAGATCCCGCTGCAGCTCAGGATCCGAGAACTGCCGCCCAATCAGCCGCTTTATCTGAGAAATTGTATTCTTAGGGTTCATCATACTCGATGCAGCCCCAGCTGTTCCAATGAATCTCTGCTTGTCACCAAAGCATACAATAGCAGGAGTCTCACGCTTTGATTCATCATTGAGTACGACGTCAATTCCTCTTTGCCTCGCAACGGCAACAACACCGCTCTCATTCCCAAAATCAAAACCAACCACACTCATCGTTGCAATAAATTAATACTTCAACGCACACGATCAGTCGATTCCCAACAGGATAAATAATGACCTAGCCAATAAGAAATCAAAACAACATTAACTAAAAGAGACATTGTGCAATTATTGTGAAATTACAACTTCTTATAAAAAAAATAATAATAATAAATAAACCAATATGGACTCGGGAAATATTTTTATCCTCCAACAACAGCAATACACAACCACCTCTAAAAATAGCAAGAACCATTGGCTATGCTATAATGATCTCACTAATTTTTACTGCACTGAACTAAATATATAACTTTTAACTTCTAAAACAATTAATCGGGATCAACATAAATCAGTCTACTTCCCACGAACAATAGTGTTCGCTAAATAGTTAGAAAACTGAATAGAATACAATGAGAATTGAACCCTTAGACTAACCCCGCTCCTTTAGATGGCATGCCAGCACTTTCCCCTTCCCTACCAGGATTTTTATATTTTATATTTTATATTTTTATATGTGAGGGGAAGATAATGAAATTTAATAGAGAACGTAACCATATCATCATTATCATTAAAAGTTAAATCTCTTTAAACAACAATGCTATCAAATCAGATCAACAAAGGCCCAACAAACAAACAACTTCTTGTGCGATACAAAATAACTTTTACGACAACAATATCTAAATCGGACCAACAAGCACATATAAACATCATGGTATATTCAAAGTGACTACAATCTAAAGAACAACCTAAAAAAATTTAAAATCTATAGATAGATTGATGAATCTGAATAGATAAGTAACTTATTGCATCTACAAGCACGGATAACTAAATTCCGCTAACCAATTGAACAGTGAACCTCGCACAATGGCTGAATCTAAGAAGAGAAACTCACAGATCTGCGAGCTGCGGAGAAAAGGAGACAGGTTCGAGATCGTACCTTGCAACGAGAGGTTTGTGTTGGTAGATCGAGTGTGCCGCAGCGTATGAAGACTCTGGAATTCTCCAAAGAATTCCTCGTGGTCGTGGAAAGCGTTCTGTTTTTGAGAAGCAAATAGAATATGGAATGGTGCGATGAAGAAAAAGAGGGGTTTAGAGGGAGCAAAGCCGAGCCGACAGAAGGGTTATTATGTTGAAATTTCTCTTTCTAAAGAATGGCTACGTTTGGTTTTTAAGAGAGGTGGTCTAGTGGTCCTGGAGGTGCCTAGAGATTCAGGCTCTTCTAGAAAGATCCTGAGAGGGGAATTTCTTGGTGGGCTGGATTTGGACTCGATCAGGAATGGCCTAGTCGTCTAGGGCTTTGCTTGCTTGTCTCCTAATAAAGGCCTTTCAATTTTAAAAGTTCACCTCGGCCCGGACCTTTTCTATTGCAAAAATTGAACCCACTCGTGGTGAGATGGCAAGGGACCTTATTTAATATATTTTTTCGGATATTTAATTTATTTTTTTAATGTATATATTTAAATATATTTAATTATGTACAATAATTTTAAAATATATGCATGATAATAAAATATTAGAGGTCTAGATAAGTAAGTTTTGAAAAGTAACTCATCTCAAATGGTAAAATTTAATTATCTCTACTAATTTCATGATTAATTAACTCTATTAATCTTTCTTATTACTTAAAGAAAATCATTTTATTGTTGATTGGCACCATGGTTAGGGGCATTTTTTTTAATAATATATGTGTGTGTGTGCACGCGCACACGCTTGAGTTTGTCAATGTGTGTGTGTATTTTGTTATATATACATATTTATTATTTTTATGGTATGTGTTATGCTTTACATATGAATATCCAATTTTTATATTACGTGTTCAATTAATTTTTAATTTTTAGATTTGATGCTATCTTAGTTGTCAGATACACAACTCTTATTTATTTATTTTAAAATAGTAGCATTTTTTTATTTTTGTTTTTATAAAAAATAAACAAAAAATGATTCTCTTTTTAGAACACTTAAAACCAAAAATAAAAATAAAAATGTTATCAGATGCTACCTAAAAATAATGATTTGATGAAGAACCTTTTTTTTCAAAATAATAATAAATCTCAAACTTGTTTTAACTTCATGGGGAAGATGAGATTAGCCCCTTTTGATATATCCATTTAATTCTTTATTTTTTTAATCTATTTTATTTATATCAAGCATATCAAAAAAAAAATGTTTATTTTTTTATATAAAAAAATCAAAACTTAACTCTACTAATTTTGCTTAAATTTGGTGAAACTAAAAGATTTTAATATAAACATAATTAATAACAGTCTCATTTATTACTTCTTCTTCTTTTGCTTAATCGAACCTGGAAGGACAAGATAAATTGCATTAATTTCAACTTGTCTCAAAATTTATTGAAAATTTACTGAACGTTTTTTGAACCCGTCTCGATAAAAGAAAGGTAAGATGAATCCATATCAAAAATGGATTAAATGACTATCATATTCCAAATAAATATATAATAAAAAGGATGACACATAATGCTTACTCTATTTTTTTTTTATTTACTTAATTAATATTTTTAATTAAATTTATTTCAAATTAGTATAATAGATGAGTTGTCAAAATAATATTTGTTTGATTAGGTATTCAAACACAGATTTTAAATTTCAAAATGCGGGATACGCGTTTGATAAATTATTAATTTTAATTTTTTATAATTTATATTATCATATTTAAATGTATTTTTACAGTTTTTAAAAAATTAATTACAAAATTTAAAAAAAAAATTCAAAAAATTATATCTGAATCATTATACAAGTACAACATTCCACAAACATAGTGCATGTCATACTAGATGTTATTTGGATGGCAAACAGCTGTTGGAAACAAAATGTAATATTAAAGTTAGACCCAAAACTTATGAAATTAAAATCATAAAAATAATTGTCCACCTTACTCGTTTGAATAGGACTCATTGCCTCATTTGGATTGCAGGCCCAGTGTTATTCTCATGATAGTAACACAACAATAGTTTTATCAAAGTTAGCTAACAATTGTGGCTAAATATTAAAATGTTATAATCAAGGATATTGATTTAAACATTGATTGTAACGTATATTGAATTTGTACATTGATTAAAAAAATTTGAATTTAATGCGCTGGACGGACATAAGGCGAAATAATTGAATTGATTTTCATTTGTGAGACAAGGAGACAAAGAAAAATTTTGAAATTTGTATTTTTTATTATTAAAAATTATTATAAAATTGTTTTTGATTTTTTTATTTATGAGACAAATGGATGAAACGGAGACACACCAAACCCGAAAGAATTAGTAGGTCGGACTGAGCTCTAATGTATCCCAATTTTGGAAAAGATTTTTATAGATGTAAAATTTTAGTATTTCTTAAATTAGCTAATTCAAAGATTTTCATTAATTTTTTTTACATGTCTCATAAAATAAAGAAAATTAAAAAGAGAAAAAAATCAGAAATCTATCTTGTTAAATTGCATGAATTAAAAATCAAGCTTATTGTCAAATAAAAAGTATAATTATCGTATAAGTTATACATAATTTGCATGATTTTTGAGAACCGGATGTTAGAAAAATGAGCAATAATGTTATTTTATTGTGACCCATCCTCGTCATCGAGTCCCTTTATGATTTTATAGTGATATTATTATATATCAATTTTCTTATGATAATTTGTTATATTATTAAATATAAAGTAATAAGATTAAGAAATTTAATTGAGTCCCTTTATGATTTTATTATTTATAGCAATATTAGATATATCAATTTTTTTTGATAAATTGTTATATTATTAAATATAAAGTAATAAGATTAAGAAATTTAATTGAGAAAGCATAGCATTTTTATTACTCTTGTAAGCCCAACAATTTAATCCCGCGGGTTAAACCCAGATCACAATGGCAGCGTTATCAATTCATGAAACAAAACGACATCGTATTAAATGTCATGAATGGCGGGAAAACAAACATTCTATGGAACGACTTTTATTTTTCTAGGGTTTGGGAAGGACTCTAACGTCTATCCCTCTCTGTCTCTCTGAACAGTTTTTCTGATTCACGATCTTCTAAGGTGTTTGCTTTAGAGAGAAACAGAGTGAGTGAAATTTTCAGAGAGATGCCAACGTACAAGATCAGGGGAATCGACGTGGATTTCCCATTCGAGGCCTATGATTGCCAGCTCGAGTACATGGAAAAAGTGATACAATCTCTACAAAATGTATGCTTTCTTTCATTATCTCTGTTTTCTTTAACTTTAATTTCCAATAAATGTTTGTATTCCCTAAAAATTGAAATCACAAGAATCACATTTGTTCACATATGAATTCATTTTGTTTCAGCCATATCACTTTTAACCAAAAGCATACTTTATAATCCTGATCATCATATTTTATCAATGCTGAACTTTATTTTGAGAAGGGTATGCGATCGTTAAGCTTATTAGGGTGTTTGAACTAGTTGTTATCAATTGATCGAATGTGGTTGTTGGGAAAACCGAAAATCCTAAATACCTCAAGCAGGTTAGTTAAAATACAGTACATGGACTATTGATTGATGTTTCCATGTGTTTCTCAAAGGCCAAGTCAATTTTTTTTTTTGTTTTGGTTATTATATTCATATATACAACATTACAGGATTCTGCTGGCTTTTCTTTTCCCCCATATGTATTCAACTTACTGTGTATGATATATATATATATATATATATAATTGTATTTTAAGAATATTTGGTAGATACCTGCAACTGCATATGGCCAATGAGCTTTTTTTCTCTCTCACTCGAACGGGTTTTTAAGCATCCACAAAGAAATTACTCTAAAAAGATATTTCTCTTACTGGAATTGGGGATCTCAACTTCATTTTTGGCATAAATATATCAGCGTACCTGCATTTTGTTCCCTGTTTATCATTATCTCTCAGAACAGTTTGTATAAAGAAATATATTTTCCATTTGCAATCCTCTGGATATGATACCCATATTGTTTTTATATAGATTACAAATGTCTGAGTGTTATATCATTCTTGAAACTGAATTATCAAAAAAAAAAATCATTATTGAAATTGCTGGCTTTTGTCAGCACTCAGCAGCATACCAATAGCAAATAGAAGTTTTTTTTTTTTAAATATTGAGGGTCTTTCTGCTGGTCATTTTCCTACACCATCATCATTATTATCACTATTATTATGTGATTATTTGATTGGCACATGTTCTTTTGGCATGGCAGAGATGTAATGCACTATTGGAGAGTCCTACTGGAACTGGAAAAACTTTGTGTCTTCTTTGTGCTACTTTGGCTTGGAGGAAGAGTTTGGGAGATTTCTCAACCCGTAGGAGTGAAAGAAGTGGCCATAATGTGGGAAGCAAACATTCAGATGAACCATCATCACAATCTGAATCCTCGAACCTACCCAGTATTATATATGCATCGCGCACTCACAGCCAGCTTCGCCAAGTGATTCAAGAATTAAAAAGAACAAATTACAGGTCAGACTGTCAGAGTTGATATTGATCTTTGCAATCAATTCTTTTACTGTTGGAATAAATTTCCAATGTCAGTGCAATGGAATTTTTTTTTATACAATTATACAAGCAATATGCCCGCCAAATAGTAATAATCAATTGATAATTTTTTTTTTTTGACATTTGATGACCTAAGCAATTAATATTGGAGATGGTGTTACTCATAAAATTAAAGTAGCACGAGTTAAGTAGAGGAGTACGTCTAGGGTATTGTGTGATTAGTGTATACCTTTAAAATTGAAAGATAAATTTTATATGACAACTATAAGATCAATCATGCTGTATGGAACAGAACATTGGGTAGTTAAGAAATAACATGTTAATAAGATGAGTGTAGACGAAATGAGAATATTAAGATAGATGTGTGATAAGACAAGAAAAGATAGAAGTAAGAATGAATATATTTGTGATATGGTAGGAGTAACACTTATAGGAAATAAAATAAGAGAACATCGGTTAAGGTAAAATGGTCATGTAAAACAAAGTTTAATAAATGCACTAATGAGGAATAGCGACATGAGTAATATTGAGTGTCATGTTAGGGGGTGAGGCCGGCCAGAATCAACTTCAATAGAGGTAGTTAAAAAAGATACGTTAATGTGTGGTCTAACGGAGAGAATGACCTTAAATAGAGAAGAATGGTGAGATATGATTCACTATAGCCTTGACTCCAAATAATTGGGATAAACTTTGTTGAGTTGAGTTGATGACAAGTGCAACTGGCTTCCCCATTACGCCTTTTCAACTATTTGGCTGACCCTAAATAGTTGTGCTTGTAAAACTGTCTATCCTCTTGCATTTGGTGGGATGTGATTTCATAAGATGACTAAGAAGTTGCTTTAGAACAACTCCAATGGTGAGTTAAATGGAGGAGCTACTAAAGTTAAAATTTGGTAGGTTAACAAAAAGTAATGCTCCAATGGTAGTTTTCACCCCTCTCAAAATTTGACTAAAGTCAAATACTCTACCAAATATAATTTTTTGTTTTGGTAGGCTACCATCCACATCAATGCTTCAGATTGCAAGATATCAATGGTCCAGATTTGATGATATTTTTTTCTTATTTTCAATGGTTGAGAATGGTAGTTGAGAGGAGGAATGGTAGTTCCACCAAAAGATAGCATTTCACCATTGGAGCAAAAATGTCAAAAACTAGCTTTTTGGTACTGTAGCACTGCTAAAATTTAGCTTCAGTAGGACTAAAATGACTTTTACCATTGGAGTTGGATCTTATTCCAAACAAAATAGGTGTTTTAATATTGGGCATCTTGATTTTTTAGAAGTCAATTTATCTTACCTGTTAATTGTTTTGTTGCATATGATCCTGTACAAGTATGTACTTAAAACACTGTCTTCCCAAAAAAATTGTTGTGTTTGATACATGCATTGGACAAGTATTTTGTCAAGATGTAACCACAGGCATAATGCATATATTTTTTATGGATGGGATATTAACATTTGTTTACACTGATGTAGTATATACCAGATGTCTTTCTTGATTGTTTGGGAAAGTAAATGAAAACTGATTTTGCAGATTTTAGATATAGCATTTTTACTGTGAATTTTAATAATTCAGTAATAATTTTTGAAACTAAATTCAATGCTTGTTTTATTGAATATAAAAGGTTTTCCCTCTAATGGTTTGGGGCATAGTTGTTACGGGCGACTGCCTGGACGCCTGACTATAGGAAAACGGTCTAGTCGATGATTGCTTGAACCAAAATAATCGGGTGGTTGCCCTGAGCTCTCGGGCGCTCAATTCTCCTCGGCAGTGGACATTTTTAATTTGTCAAACTTTATATTTTAATACATAATTAAAATTTTACTTTACTACTATATTTGTTTTTTCTTTTTTCTTTTGTTAAGGGTTGAATACATCATTGAATCCGCGAATAATAATTTTTTATTAGACAAATTCCTTATTTTAATGCATAATTAACTTTCTATTTCATTATTATTATTATTTTTTTCTTTTGTTTTATTTGTTAATAAATTAGGTGAAATTAATAGTGAGACTGAAATTTTTTCAAAAATTGATTATTTGTATTTGAAGTTTTTATATATATAGCAACCTTTTATTTTATTTACATGCAATAAATAAAGTCAAATCTCCTTAGAAAATTATGTTAATATTATCTGATCTTCTAACTGTTTATTTCATGCTGTTAAAATAAAACGAATTACATTTATGACCCTTTAATAGTTATTAATTGTTCTGAATTTTATCAAGTTTGTTCAATGTTACATTTTGAATTATCATCAAATTTTATTATTTGAATGGGTTAACTTCTATTCAAGTGCTTTCTATTGTATTGTCTACTTTATTTGATTTATTTGCATATGCTACAATATTTCTAAAATTTAAACTATATATTTGTTTTCTGGCACAAAATAACATTAGTAATACATAATTGCTATTTTTTCCTTCATATTTTTATGTAGGATTGAATAACAATATTATTTTTATTGATTTAATTTCTTATTTATAAAATATATTGTGTGAAATTACGAATTAAAATAATGATTAGATCACTTTTATACCATGCTTTTTAGTTGGGCGAGATCGCTTGGGTGCCTGGACGATCGCTTAGGCAGTAAGCTAGGTCCATTGCCTAGGTTCACCTAGGAAATTTGATAACTATGGTTTGGGGAGCATTGAATGTTATTTTCTCCCATTTTTATTGGGGAATTTGTCTCTTTTTGAAGGTGTTGGACTTCTTGTTTATGATGATTTAGGTAATTCTAAAATTTGCAAAAATTTAATTAGCCCAATATTATATAATTTGCAGGCCCAAAATGGTGGTATTAGGATCTCGTGAGCAACTGTGCATTCATGAAGAAGTTAGTTTACTTCATGGAAGGACACAGACAAATGCCTGCCATTCCCTTTGTAGAAAGCGCACAAAGCGTTATTGTGCCCATTATCCTCGTGTAGCAGGTATTTCTGTTAAATTGTCATTTTTAATAATATAGTGCTTAGGTCGTCATTTTCGTTCGGCTTTTTAGATATTTTGCAACTTTGATATTATAATGCATATCCTTTTATTATTATTATTAATATTTTTTTGCTTCTCCAAAGTCATTTGGAGAGCTATAGTTTAAATTCAATAGACTCTCTGTCTCTATGACATGTTAGCTGAAAAATTTAGGTTGCAGGGGCCAATCTAAGTACTACTTGTTTTAGACTCACAATTTCCAATACGTTGCAATATATCATGAAAAATGTAGTGTATCTGTTATATTATGAGTATTTCTGTTTGATTTTTCCTTCTCCTAAAAAACTCTAGAGTTTTTGACCTTCCAAATCAAGCATAATGGAGCCATTCTCCGCACCACCCTAGCACCCTTCCTCCTCTTACCTCCATCACAACTTAGGCGCATATCCTTCAAAGTGGCGGGCATCACCCAAGTACATCCAAAGGTGAAAAAAATGAAATGCCAACAATCTCTAGCTACTTTGCAATGTACAAGAAGATGGTCCACTTGATTCCTCTGCTACCTTACACATGACACACCAATTAGCTAACTTGAATCCTCACTCTTGAAGATTGTACATGACTAGAATCGCACCCTATGAAGCCATCCAAGCAAAAAATGACACCTTAATTGGGACTCCCGCATACCAAATTATCTTCCAAGGGAGCCCCACCCATTAATACCTTGTACAAGGACTTTGCAAGTTCGCAGTAAACTTCCTAGCATCATTAGGAAGCCACACCATCACATCCTTCTTTCCCTCAACCACCCTACTCCTATTCAACACGTCCAACAAATGCCCCACGTCCTCCATCTCTCAATCATAGAAATTTCTTGTAAACTCTGGCTTCCAAACCACCGGTCCCCCTCCCTAGAAAAACAATCAGCTACCATCGCCTCCTTATAGCTAGCCACACTAAACAACCGAGGGAATCTCTCCATGAGAACTCCATTACCACACCATGAATCCTTCCAAAATTCTCACCCTCACTCCATCTCCCACCTTGAAGCCCACCCAAGCTTGAAAATCAGCAGCCCCTTCTTGTATACCTTTCCATAATCAACAACCCCAAGCCCCTAGGGCTCTACCACTTCATTTGAAAACCATCTCCAGCCCTACTACCATATTTTAGAACCACTACCTCCTTCCACAAGATCTCATCCTGCTCACCAAATCTCCAAAGCCACTTCCCAAGCAAAGCTTGTTGAACACCATTAGATTCTTCACTCCCAATCCCCCTTCTTGAATAGGGGTCTTCACCGTATTCATTTATAGTTTTCAAGAAAAAGGAGTTAAAGCCAGTTCAAAAAATTCTTCCGAATTGCATGTGTTCAATAAAATTCTTCTAGATGTGCTTTCTTTGCTTGATTAGATATTTTTTGGGCACTCAAGTATTTTAAGGGTATTGACTACATAATTCATGGGTTAGTGCATTGATTACTATAAATCATTGCCTTGGATTATTCTCGATGAAACTGTATCAACTCAATTAAGGCAGTACCTTATCTACTTCACAAACTAAATGTAATCTAGGGTATACTTGCATGACCGATCCTTGTCGGGATCTGGGAATTAGAGTGAGATTTGGTATTACTATTTCTAGTATTTGAGATTTGCTTCTCACTGATATTTACCTTCTTGTTAATTCTGAGGTTTGAAATTACACAATTTTGGATGAAGTTAAGTTGATCCCAAATTTTGGATAAGCTAAATCATAAATTGTACTATTTGTAAAGCCATGCATATAGCTGTTTAGTATTAGTGTGTGTTATGCTTTGTGTGCTCCTCATTTTTTAGTTTTATATTATGAACTTCTACGTATTTGAATATATATGGTACTTCCCTTTGATAACATCTGTTCATTTTTCTACGACTACAATGCTATAGAACTTTTATGCAATGTTGATACATTTTCATTTTTCTTTTGCAGAATTCATGAAGGAGAATCCTGGGCTTGGAAATGAACCTATTGACATAGAGGATTTGGTCAACATTGGAAGAAGCTGCGGACCGTGGGTTTTGTTTTTTTCTTCTTTTCTTTTGTTATTGTATTAAGTTAATACTAGGTTTATGCTTGCCTATGGTTTTTAACATTAGCCCTTCCTTATAGGTGCCCTTATTATGTTTCACGAGAGCTCCACAAGGTTGCTGATATCTTATTTACACCTTATAACTATCTTATAGATCGTGGGTACAGAAAGTCACTTACCATTGGATGGCACAATAGTATACTTATATTTGATGAAGCTCACAACTTAGTAAGTAGAAATTCTAGAACTTTTGAGGTATCCTGGACGTAAGAGTATTCCATTTTTCCTAGCTTTCTGCTCATCTACTTTCACAAGTTTTCTAATTTTTGTGATAAGAAATTATTTGTTCACTGAAAATCATGCAGATTGTGTAATTTTTATTTTATGTTCCATGGGCTTAGCTGCTGACAAAAGATTTTTTTTTTGCATATCATATAAAATGCAGGAAAGCATATGTGCTGATGCAGCCTCTTTTGACCTGCCTTCTGGGCTTCTGACAGCTTGCATTTCTGAAGCAAAAAATTGTATAGACCTTTCTATTGCTAGGAGGGAAAAATCAAGTGACAAATCATGTAATCCAGATAATTTCGCAATTCTTAGAGGTAAATTGAATTGGTAGATCTTTTTTAAATAGTGGATAAATGAATGTAAATCAAAGTTACTCATCACTACTCTCGTGATGCCTGCATTCATTGTTCTAGTAATATATTTAGGCAACTTGATCGATCTGAAAACAGTTTGTGTTGGTTTACATGGTGATCAAGCTGACTAAAACAAATGATTTTTTCATTCCTGTGCACACTCTCTTATAGCCTGTATTTAGATGTGTGTTCATTTTATCTGCTTACTATATCTTTCACCTTAATTTTATTCACGGGTTGTCATATTTACGAGTTTGCATTTCTTGCAGCGCTTCTTTTGAAGCTTGAGAAGAGGATTGCTGAAGTGCCTATTGAATCCAAAGAATTGGGTTTTACCAAGCCTGGGCCTTACATTTATGAACTACTTGCTGATCTAAATATCACGTACAAAACTGCCACTATGCTCATTGGTATAATTGAGGAAGCAGCTGTACTTCTTGAGGAAGGTAAGCTGCAACAGTCAGTGCCTTGACGTTAATTGTTATGAAGGTGCTATTATTTGTGGGACATACGATTGTATTTGGAAAATATTATCAAAATGATGTTTCATGCTTTTTGTATATGTTTTGCTTGTTTTATCAATGTACCAATTGACAGATTCTTATTCTAGAACACGGACAGTTGTTTTCCTGTTCTTGTTTCTCTAAACCTCAATTCTTTTCCTTTCTTCAGATACAAATGTCACTGACAGTGGAGTGTCACACAAGATGAAAGGAACAGTCTGCAGGCTGGAAAGCATGGGTGACATTCTTAAAATAATCTTCAGAGACGGTGGTAATTCTCATGCCGAGCACTATCGTGTAAGTTTGGAAATTTATGTTTTCACCAGTAATATAGTTAGGGAGGACAGCTAATATTATTTGCATTGCTACTTAGGAAAGAGTGTTTTTTCCATAATCTGTCGTTGTGTAATAGTGAGCAGGTTGTTTGACTTGAATTTTTTTTCTGTTCACTAAAGGTTCATGTTCAGGAAGTTGAAGCAAGTGGTGCAGCAGCCTTCAAAGGTAATATGGAGGCAAGATCCTAGTTTGAATCAGGACTTAAATTGTTGTGCTTGATATGTATTAAACAATTTTCTTGTCTGTAGAGCATTGATTCCTTTTTTTTTTCTCATTGAATTATTGGTCCATTGTTTACAATTATACTTTCTAACGAAATACTTCTGGTTGCCTCTATGGTGAACCAGACAATAAATAATGACTTTGTTGAATCTAATAAGGGACATAATTTTGTTGAAGAATGATGACAACCAACTGTTTCAATAAAAGATCTATTTAACTTCATTAATTCTGGCCATATTATATCTATGTCAAGCACCAGGGAGTATGGGTGGCAGCAGCAGCAGCTAGTGTGTCTTGAAAGAACCAGGAACTAACCTGAGACAAGTTTGTTGAACGACTTAAAGTATTTTAATCTCTCTAACAGTCTGTTTGTTATAAAAGAAAAGAAAGCATTCCAGTTGCAATTTTTATTATACAAGGTTTAACAAATATGTAGGAACTGCCGTATTCTTTAGTTTTTAAAATTTGGAGAAAGAGTTGTTATCTAATTATCCATCACACAATAAGCTGATGATTCCTCTCTCTTGCTGTGTATATATAGTTCTGATTCTAGATATATCTTTTAAGAAATTTTGCATTTATAATTTGATTTCACTTGAAAATATATTTTACTCCTATAATGTGCTTGATTGTATATTTTAATTATTTTATACACGCTTCCTACATACCTTTGACCAGTGAGTCTTTTAGTTACAAATGGCAAGTGCTTCTATATTTCCATCCCCAATTGACAAATGCTTTCACATTCCTTCTCCGAGACCTAATTTTGCACAGGAAGTATATGTCAATAAGATTCTCTAATAAGTGTATAGTGAGATTTACTCCAATGAAATTTGATTAGGTCTTAAATGCATGTAAAAATGCTGAGTTGAATTATCACAGAAAATTCTGGAATGGTCTAGCCTGTCTACTAGCGCAGCTTTGTAATTGATGACAGGCTTCCTGTACTATTGCCATTTATATAGTTCTATTGATTTTGAATGTGCAGGTAAGGCAAGTAGAATACTCAGCTGGTGGTGTTTTAATCCAGGAATTGCAATGGAAGAATTCTCCAGATTGGGTGTTGGATCTATCATTCTGACATCTGGCACATTATCTCCTATGGATTCATTTGCTCTGGAATTTAAGTTGTAAGTCAACTATAGAGATTGTTTTTCCTTTGCTCTTGGTCATGTCACGACATATACAATTGCTAATAGATATTTTTTTTTTTGGATTGCTATTTTAGAGAATTTCCTGTTCGTCTGGAGAATCCTCATGTTATATCAGCAAATCAGATATGGGCCGGAGTTGTACCAGCTGGTCCATCGGGTTTCTCTTTCAACTCTTCTTTTCGGAACCGTGATACTCTAGAATACAAGCTGGAGCTTGGGAATGCTATTGGTATGTAAAAATGGGCTAAGTAAAAATGGGTTAATGGGAAAATTTCAGGTTGAAATTTGTTTCAATTTGGTTGTATATGTACCTTGATGTTTGCTAACAATTAGTGGTTGCCTAATATTTGACAAATTGTTAAACTTGTTTTACATACTTGGGAAAAGATGAAAATAAAACATGTGTTAATACATTACGGTTGAATGAATGTACAAGCATACATAATAAATTCTATTACTTGGTCACCGATCTGGACACCATGTACTTTGATAATTGCAGAGGTGTGGTAAATTTTTTGCAACCCCCTTGGTGCAGGGGAAAAAAGGAGGCCCTTTTAATACCCATCTTGTTTTTATGATGGAGGGAAATCTTGGCATTTCATTGGGCGAAGTAAAAATGGGTTAATGGGAAAATTTCAAGTCGAGATTTGTTTCAATTTTGTTTTATATGTACCTTGATGTTTGCTAACAATTAATAGTTGCCTAATATTTGAAAAATTGTTAAACTTGTTTTACATACTAAACATGTCTTAATACATTACGGTTCAATGACTTTACAATCAGTTGCATGGACTCAACAAAGCTTCGTACATTGGTGAAGATTTACTTGGCATATTAACTTTAAGATGACGAGATGGCACTTTGACTTTTCAGAGTGGATCCAATTTGATCTTGGTAGTCTGATCCATGTTAAAATCTTAGTCCACAAAAAGACTGGTTGATTACTATCACTAATTGTTGCTACTACTTCTAGGCCATCGATCCAGTTCAATCTTTGTGCTCCAAAATAACCCTTGTTGATCGTGTAATTGAATGAGTTAGAATGTTCTTTTATAAATGTATTCTAAGCGATTGATCCAGTTCACATTGGTTTTTATTGAATGGTGGAACTTTTAAAAGTGCATGTCTTTAAAAGGGCACTTTCTTTACTTTTTTATGTTTTATGTGTGAGAAGTAAGAATAAAGCCATTCCTTGTTAGAAAGGTGGTCTGGGTCTAGACCATACCTTTGGCTATTTTGGTATGAGGTGACTGCCTTTACTTCTAAATAATCTTAATGTTTATCTTTATTTTGTTTGTTATTTTTTTTTTTTTTGTTTTTATTAGTAATGATATATATTAAAAAGGGCCCCGAGGAGGGCAACCCAATTTACAAAACAAAGAAGGCCTGGCCTCAAAAATCAAAGCCTAAGATCTCCAAAAAACCCATTAGCATATCTAAATGTATAAGGTATTTTTCCTTAATTCAAAAGAAAAAAGTTTTCAAAAAAATGTCTTTCAATTTGGAGGAAGGGATCTCCATTCCATTAAAAGACTTTCTATTTCTTTCTCGCCAAATACACCAAACATGACAAATCGGCGCCATTCTCCATGCAATTCTCAGGTCCTTCCTAATTTTTCTACACATCCATCCCAAAAAGAGATGCTTCACATTGGCGGGCATAACCCAACAAAACCCAAAAAGAGAAAATAGGAGATTCCACATATCCCAGGCAAACTTGCAAAGCATAAGGAGGTGATCCACCGTTTCTTCCCCCTCCTTACACATCGGGCATCGATTTAGAATGTGTCATCCCCTTCTTTTGAGATTATCCATCGTAAGAATAGCTCCCCAAGCCGCCTCCCATGGAAAAAAAGCAGCCTTTGCAGGCACTCTAGATTTCCAAATTAGCTTCCGAGGGAAGGAAATATCCTTCCCACCCACCAACATTTTATAGAAAGAATGCACCGTAAAACAACCATCTCCACTTTCCTTCCATTTTATCTCATCCAATCTTCCCTCCACCAAATCTACCATGAACAAAGAATTCATCAACTCTTCTACCTCCCTCAATTCCTAATCATAAAAAGTTCTCCTATATTTGGGACTCCAAGTTCTCCTTCCCCCCACCACCTCCGAGTAATCTGCAACCAAAGCTTCCTTGTCCAAAGCAATATTGAAAATATTAGGAAATCTCTCCTTCAACACACCTTCTTTATGCCACAGATCCCCGCAAAAGCTTACCCTTGGACCATCCCCGATAGCGAACTTAATACCCCTGGCAAACTTGTTTCTCCTTTTACTAATGACTCTCCAAACCCCACACCCATAAGGCTTACCACTACCTTCGAAAACCAAACCCCCTCTTCACACCTATATTTGATAGAAATGACATCTTTCCACAAAGCATACTCTTCCGTGGTGAACCTCCAACTCCACTTCCCCAATAAAGCTTGATTAAAAAGATTTAAATCTTTGATTCCCAGTCCCCCTTCCACAATTTGATTAGAAGGTTTTAGGATTAATCCAGCGATAGGATCTTAGGATTGATGTACCCTAGTATAGATACTCTTTGAGAGTTGTTAATAATTGGGTTATCCATTTTTTTGAAATCAGACAATACAGACATTTTTGGGTCTCAAACCCTGGAATCTCTCCATTTCTGTGGTCAAACTTTCGTCTTTGTCTTTGATGGGAATCCTTGTTGGGGCGTTTGCTAGGTCATCTGGGTGCCATGGCCTCTACCAGTCATTTGGGACCATGGTGATGCCTATGGTACTACTGCAAGGCTGGCACCCCTTCTGGGACTTTGTTTGGTGTCATTGGCTCTTGATTTTCGGCAGCCACTTTGAGTTCATCCAAGATGCTGTGATCCTATTGGGTGGTGTTTTCCTTTCTATTGGTTATCCTTCTCATTATTTCTAATTTATCTTATTTTTGGTTTTGTGTTAGTTATTCAGTCTTTCTCATCAGCCTCTTGCCTTTTTTTTCCCCATTCAAGGCGCCTCTGCATAAATCTTCTTGCATCAACTATTGTCTACATATGGACATTTCAATTAGAAAAAATGGTGTTTACTCTTCATTTAACTTTAATTTTATCATTTAAGTTTTTTCCACCCATTCTTTTTCATTTTGCGTTTACTCACCTTCTCCTCCATTTTGTTTTCTTTTACTCTCCCTCTCATATGTAAGTTTCTTGATGATCTAGATGTATACTCTCTCTCTCTCTCTCTCTCTCTCACACACACACACACACACACACACACACACACACATCTCATTCTCGTTGTAATTTGTGGTCTTGACTTAAATAGTAAGAGCTCTTGCTGACTCAGAATGACTGCAACTCGTTGCATGCCATGCTTCATTCATTTCTATATAGCACAACTTGTCACCTTTTTCAGAGCACATCATCACGGGAGATCTTATATTCTTTTTCATAGGAGCTACATCATTTGCCATTGATTTACATATGACTTGTGAGTGTAAGGGCTAATGAGGTGCTGATATCAAGTGCTTTTCTTATTATTGGTTTGGGGAGAGAGTAGGGTAAAGCACCAGTGCATATGTGGTGGAGATTTTTCTGATCTTTGCTGGGCTTAAGAGATAGGCTAGAGAGGGCCTAAAAATATTATTGTTTTTCAGACTAATCGATAAGATAGAGAAAGGGCTCAACAATCTGTTGCTGTTTATTTCTCAATGTCTATATATATTAAAATTTTCTGTTTTGCCTCTTGAGGAAGTCCTACAATTGTTAAACTGAGGCCGTGAGGCGTCAGATTGAAAATAAGGCATGATTTCAATTGTTAAACTGAGGCCGTGAGGCGTCAGATTGAAAATAAATTCGAAATAAAGCACCCAGATGTAATTTTTTTCCCCTTATAGTGGGTGTCCAAATTTCCATAGCCTCATTGTTGTAGTTAGCTGTTTGATGAAGCTTTTTGTTTTTTGAATTTCTTGCTCCAGTCAATTTTGCTCGGATTGTACCAGATGGACTGCTTATATTTTTTCCATCTTACTACCTTTTGGACCAATGTATTGGGTGCTGGAAGAATATGGTAATACATCTTACACAAATAATGATGAATTGAGAAGTGTTTGCATTTACTTCTTTACTGACCATGCTCCATATTTTTTAGAGTCACACAAACTCAACAAATTCTAGTACAATCTGGGAAAGAATCTGCAAATATAAGCAACCTGTTGTGGAACCTAGACAATCTTCGCTTTTCCCTCTGTCAATTGATGTGAGTAACTCAAACTATTTATGCAGTCAATTTACTTTCATATTCCTTCTATATACTGTCTTCACCTCAGATATTCCAGCTGCATTGGTTTTTGGGCAGGACTATATGACAAAGTTGAAGGACACTTCAACTTCTGGTGCAGTATTTTTTGCTGTTTGTCGTGGCAAGGTATGGTTTTATGCTGAAATTTGAGCAACCCTTGTCGTGTTGCGCGAACTTGTATATATTTTTGTATTATAAAATTGTTTTCAATTGCTTTGGATTCCTTTTAAGATTCTATAAGGCCTCTGGAAGCCTCTGATATATGTGCATAAATAATTGGATCTGACATGGAATTTTTCATTGCTTGAGAAAAAAGGCGGCTGAGTACTGGAGATTGCAGTTGTAGTCGTGTTCTATATGATTAACAATTATATAATTGATAATTAGTTGCAGGATCCTTCAAAAGAATTACTTATTATTTTTGAAATTTTTGTGTTCAATGGCATCATTTATTATTACTTTTTTTTTTTTTTTGGGCGCTACCCCATTCAATGAAAATCTTTTTTGATGCTTTTCTACTTCGAAGTATGCTGCAAAGTGTTGCATACTTCATTACTTCTTATGTCTATTGTGGATGACCTTTCAGAAGTTCCATTTTTTGATTCTGGTTAATTGCTGTTGATATATTAGGTAAGTGAAGGATTAGATTTTGCTGACCATGCTGGGAGAGCTGTGATCATCACTGGTATGCCGTTTGCCACAAGGACTGATCCGAAGGTTTGATTGTCTTGATGCCCTCCCCCCTTCCCCCCCTACAGATTTTGTCAATATCTGTGAGTTTGTATTTTATCAGAGTCCTGAGATGATTTATAGCTTTAGAAGTAACAACTTACTTTGAAGTTACTGTAAATGTATGAAGCATCTTAGTTTCTGTTATGAAGCATCTTAGTTTCTGTTACAGTGACATGTAAGAGTGGAAATTATAACTAACCTTTTGAGTTTCTGTACCTGAAGTTAGCATTCACTATCTTTAATATAATGTTCAATGATTCAAACACTGTTCTTTCTTAAAATTGCTGTACCCGAGGTTACATTCTATACTTGTTTGACGTAATATTATATTTGTTTATGTTTACTAGGTTTCTGTGTCAGAGTTTTGTTTTTTTTTTCTTTGTGGTGTTCATATGAATTCTTAACTTAATTCAACTTAACTCGACAAAGTCTTATCCCAATTATTTGGAATCGGCTACATGAATCATGTCTCATAATTCCTCTCTAAGATTATTCTCTCAGTTAGACCACACACGAGTTCTTAATTTATATTAGTAATGCTATTTGTCCTAAATTTGTGTACCAAACTTTTCATCCCAAATGAGGCGGCAATCAATCATTGGTTTAGCATTAAATTTTGTGGCTAATACACTACCAATAATTTTATGCCACATCATTTGGGATGTAATATTTGGTACACAAATTTGGAACATTTAGTATTATTGAATTTATAAATACTTAATTGTGCATGCAACATTTCCTTTTAGTGTTGATTGTTTGAAAAGGAAGGTAGTCATTCAGTTGTTATTGTAACTCTAAGAAGCATGGACGCGAATGCGGACATGGGATTCAGATACAACATGATACGGAGATACGGATATGGAATTTTTCAAAAAGTAGAACACGGATAAGTCATGGACACGTTGAATATTTTTTTTTATTGTTTTATATGACCATATAATAAAAACCTAACATTATTTCAATTAAAATTGGCATAAAAATACACAAATCACAACTAATTACCAAGATATCAAAATAACAAAGCCATTAGATAAATATTCAAGGAACTTCTTCATTTAATCCAAGTTCCAAAACAAATTTGCTAACTATTACATACAACATATATATGTAAATATTTACATACCTATAACCCAAAAGAAAAGTGGAAAAGAAGAGGAAAAAAAGGAATAAATCTAAAAAAAATGTGTCTAGGATGTGTTCAAAATTCAGGAAAAATAAATTAAACACCTTTTTTTTGCATGTCCGACAATGTATAGGACGTATGTCTGAATATGTCTGTGTCTGACGTGGATACATAAGTCAAAATAGAGTGTCTGTGCTTCATGGTTGTAATTGAAGTCAATATTATTGCATTATTTACCCCACATGTTCAGTCATTATTTTGAACAATAATTTCTATAATATTTCAATATATATAAGTTTTTCTCCCCCATTAACCAGTGGAATAATGCAAAGTTAGATCTGGAATCAATGTGCCCTCCTGGCACCTCCACGATGATGGGTCTCGTGTTGAGAAATAATGTAACATGGAAACGTGAAAAGAATCGAATACGTCAAATTCCGTGTAAATCAAGTAACATGGGGATTACTTAGCCAACAAGAGAGAGAAATTCTCTAAAATTCGTAATTATATATTATTAATAAAAAATTTAATCATAAAGACGTATTACATCATAGTTATAGAATTAGAAGACTACTAATTCGAATAAGAAACTAATAATTCCTATATTTCCTATACCAATACTAATAAAATTAGGAAACTAGAGAAACTAGGAATACATTAAAATTGAAAACTAAACAATCCTAATACAATTCTGAAACAAATATCATTATTTTTAGGGTACCATATTTGTCCTACATCAGATTGCCCTACTTGAAAGCAACTCATCCTTGAATTGACTGGATGTATACAACCTCGAACTCGTTCATAACCCGATAATAATAGTTAAATATTTTCAAGAACAATTAAATATTCAATAATTTCTTCTATGGCATTTTTCATGAAGTCTATAACTTTATGCATTTCTTCTGATGATAATAATGTCCCGGTAATAAAACAAAAATTATCTTCTTGATCCACTGCAAGTTCAATCTTCTTAGAAGCATCATAATCATCTTTCAGTTTATTCCAATCTATAGCATCGACGACTTCCATGGGGATTTCTTGCTCCTTCTCTGTAACAACTTCTTATTCCACAAAAGAACCCTTTAAGATCTATTGGCGCTACTGCATCTACGCTTTGTTCAGCTAATTCTAAACTTACCTTTTCTTCTTCCACTTTCTCCAAAATAGGAGTTGTCACTCACTGAAGATCTTTAGTGTCTATCTTGACATGAAGTTCATTGAAAGATAGTAGCTGGTGTTTACTAGCCATTTGTGCAGCAAACTCTCTTGCAATCAGTCTATGCATTGGGATTGGTTTTGGAATCTTATTAGAGATTGCACGTTTTTCTATCGAGCTACCATGCCTTTGTAGCACGGGTTTATCAACAAGTAGGCATGGGCAAATCATTCGATCTTTGTTGGCTTTAAGACCGAATTCTAGAAGCATCTCGCGGATTTCAGCAAATAGATCGTTAAATTGCTGTCTATGTTCTTCAATCATACCACATGGCCTCGATTTGACAACCAATGTCAATGTGATTTTTTATTCCATCTCTCAAGCTAGGTGAATTCTTGCTCTGATACTAACTAACGCAACACAGAAACGTGAAAAGGAATCGAACACGTCGATTTTCTTGTAAATCAAGTAACATGAGGATTACTCACCTAACAAGAGAAAAAAAAATTCTATAAAATTCGTAATTAAATATTATTGATAAAAAAATTAACCATAAAGACCTATTACATTATATTTATAGAATTAGCAGACTACTACTTCGAATAGGAAACTAATAATTCCTATATTTCTTACACTAATCCTAATAAAATTATGAAACTAGAGAAATTAGGAATTAATCAAAATTGAAGCCTAAACTATTTTTAGGGTACCATATCTGTCATACATCAAGAAATGATCTTTTTAGTTTTATTGCTGTACTGTGAGTAATTGGCCATTTTTGTAACAATCATTTTGCTTTGTGATATTCTTTCTTTTGATTCCAAAGAATGATGTGCACTATCTATTTAGATTTTCTTGTCATGCCATCATTATCATGATAGCTATTGTATGTTCTTTAGGTTGAAAAAAATGCAATTTTCAACTGTTACACTAGGAGACATGCAGATATGGCTATCAGATTGTTCTTCTTTTGGCATGTTGCTTTGAATTCCTTCGGTTCTTTTATTCACTTAAATGTCATATATACATACATACATACACATCTTTCATAATTCTTACATTGGTTCATTAGCGGATATTCTTCTTCTTCTTTTCTTCCTTTGTTCATCTTGTACATTTGATATGATGTATGACAGGTTCGTCTGAAACGTGAGTACTTGGATCAACATGCAGGGCCACAACAGATGGGATGTAAGGTAGTTTTGACATGGAAATGAGACAGAACTTTAATCTCCTTAATCTGTTTGCTTCATATTTTACAATTTTTGTACTTCTCATAGGAGACATTAAATTGCAGGTCTTGACTGGAGAAGAGTGGTATAGTCAACAAGCATCACGGGCCGTGAATCAGGCTGTTGGTCGGGTCATTCGTCATCGCCATGATTATGGAGCTATAATTTTTTGCGATGAAAGGTTTCTTGCTTACCATAAACTTATTGCTGGAATTTTCAACAAATTGCAGGCATATTTTGAAGTTACAAGATATGACTATTTTTTTTTGAGCCCATTGATTTCTCTATAGAACATAAATTTGGTTATTTTACTTATAGATCATTATTATCAGAACTTGTTAGAAGCATTCATAAATAATCAGTGTATACTTGCTTAGCAAGCGTTTTAGATTGTACCTTGTATCATTTTTAACTTTCTGTCAGCCATCATCCAGCAATTCCAAAATAATGGATTTAAACTTCCAAAAATTTCATGGGAACAATTCTATTACTGGTGTTTTTGAAATTCAACCAAAAAAGTTGTAGCTTAAAAACTTTGTAAGACTTGTATCCTTTTTTTTTGGTTTTTACCATCCACTGACTTTGAGTGAATTAATATATTACTTGAGTTTTTGAAGTTCAAACATGTTGTAACTTTGAAACCTTGTTGAAATCAAATTCATGTTTTGGTTTTGGCTTCCATAAAATTCCCAAATTTTCTTGAATTGATTTCAGTTAGAACTTTAATTAAGTTGACGTAAAGCTTGCTTGAATATTTTTCTCTTCCAAGTTCTAAGTAATTCCCAATGCAAATCACATAGCCCATAATTTTGTTGCAGTTTCCGATAGAAATGCAGACCATTTGCATCGTGCAGTAGATCTGCAAAGTTGTGAAATCTCTTGAATTTAAATTCAATTTTCTGTAATAAGGACCTAGGGAAAATAAGTTTTACCTTTTGTTGGGAAGATGTTAAACCATATAAATGATTTCCTTTCATATGATAATAAGCCATGTTTTCATATTCATATGGTTTTTGATGGATCACCCAAAAGAAAGAAAAAGGGCATAGCATACGGTTTGTTTGCACTGCTCTTTTTGAACTTCAATGCATAAGAAATGTCAACCTTGCATTATTATTATTATTATTACAATAATAATTGTTGTTGTTATTATTATTATTATTATTGCTTTCAATGCAGTGTCCTCTACAATTTTGTTCTTCTCCTTAGACCTATATAATTAATTGTTATATATTAAATGGTTATATGCATTGTATTACAACTAGATTTTGCTTCACCTCCTGTGTTATGAATAGGTTTGCACAATCAAATCGTCAGTCCCAAATATCACTTTGGATACAGCCTCATATCAAGGTGCATTTTATAGGGTTTAATTTGACCTTTTTTGGTTTAAAAAGGCTCCCATACATAAATTTTATTGCTTTGCAGAGTTACTCTAAATTTGGGGATGTAGTTTTCATGTTGACCCGGTTTTTTCGAGATGGAGGAATTCGTGGTCCTACAAAGCTGGAATTAACACGAACTGAAGACCAGGGTTAAGTATCTTTTAGCTGAATAATAATATTAATATCATACTTTTAAGAACATATCCATGTCCCTCTGCTTTGATTCTCAATATTTGCCAATTATCAGGAAGTGTATGTAGGTCCTAGTAATTTATGTCTTGGGATCATGGGAGTTTTTGTGGATCATTATGTGTTACGTGGTTACGTGGAAAATTTCAATTACCTAAGTTTTGGGGAAGATAAATCTTATTATTCCTCAACTTTTTAGTTATGTGCTACTATGGTTTGTTTGTGATTATTAGTCTCCTCCTGCAAAATAATTCTGGTTTGATGATGACTGAAATTTATTTCAAGTATTATGCCAGTAAAAATGTAACTAGGTTGATGGTCCAATTGTTAATTGGTAGTTTTTAGTAATGTGAACATGTTAAAGCCCAATATCTATTGCCTAGTACTGTGATGATTTGAGTATACCCGGCATCAAATGCCCGAGTGCGGTATAAGTTGATGAAGAGCTTTTACTGGGAAAAATATTAGTGTTTCTCCTAAGATCAAATTCAGAATTACATGTTTTTTATATGAAGCTGTGAACCTTCGGCTGTCATAGAGTCCTATAGCAGATTCATGCAAGAGTGCATGCTTTTCCAAATCCGGACGCTTGAAATAATTTTAAGAAACCCAGCTTGACTATTTCCTTGGATCCAGATCTGGCAAATGAGAATAATAGTGAACGTGATAAAGGGATGAAGTCCCTGAGAGATTCTAATTCTACGTTACATTTCTGGTTTTTCTTAGATTTTGCATCATACTATAGTGGAATGAGCAGAATAAATGGCTTCCTCACATTTTGTTTGCTAAGATCTTGAACAACTTCAATTTGGTACCTTAAAGATAATAATGTCTGTTTGTTTGTCTGGAAACCTAAAGGCTATTTATTGTTACAAATTTCTGACCTAATTTAAAACCTAACCCTACAGTCCTGCTTTGTACATTTCAAATAATGATTCTTGCAGAGATTGCATGGTGTGTTTAATTAACGAGGAAGTATGTTGCAGGCTTGGAGCTAATGGTTTGTGTCCTGCAGGAAATGTGAATAAGTTGAAAACCATGCAGCCCCCGGACAAAGTTCACCTGGAGAAGTTTCTAACTCCTCTGGTAATTGTTTGGTTCTTTTCTGAGTGCATGCTTATCCTTCACTGCAATAAAAATGTCCTGATATTTTTATATGTTTGAATTTTTTCCTCTTTCTTACTTGTGGATTTGTAGTTGCAGACCACACCAGTGGATCCAAATTGCTCTGTTAAATTGTCTTCTATATTTGAAGTTAAACAGGGCAACATTTCTAGTCAGATGGGAGAAATTCTTCCTGCTAATCGCTCATCTTTGACATCTTACAAACAAAATCAGAATTTAATCTTGAAACGTCCTAGTGATCTGTTCTCGTATGGAAAGTTACTAGTTTCTGGGAGGAAAAGAATGCAACATAACAATTGTGAAATAGTTGATTTGACCAGTAATGCATTGGCAGGTGAAAAAGAACTGATTGTACCTTGTTCTATGAAGAAGCACAAAATATTAAAGATAGAGACTGATCTTAGACAACAGTTTGAAAAAACTCACGAACATTTATCCATTGACAAGAAAACACAACCAAACAACCCTTCTTTCATTACTGATTTAGTGAAAGAGGAGGGACCACAGACTTCCGATAGTGGAATCTTGCAAAATGTTCAAGCTGGTTCAGCATTGCTGCTTGGAGATGAGATGACTGCGCAAAAGAAGACTAATGTACCTTGTGGTGATGATGAGACGAGAGGATCTGCTTTTCTGATCCAGGTGAAGTATTCTGACTATTTTCTTTTATTCAACAATTAGGACTGAACCCCACACAGGAGGTTATAAAAGTGAGAGGAATAGCTATAAAAAATATAAAGGAATCTGAAACTCTGTGAATGTTTATAAAGGAAGCCCATAAGATAAGACATCATGATAAATAGGTTCATTAAGCTTTGTATTATGGATATGGGTACATGGGTAATACTAATTGAAAAAAGAAAGAAAGAATGCATTGAGAAAATATATGAACATATTAACCCCAAGGGGTAGCTTAGGTGGCAAGTCGAATACTCCAAGGGCCTTTTTTAGCCTTGGTCTTGAGTTCGAGTCTCCCACACTAAATGTGTATCCTTTAGAGCCACCCCAGGGTCTAAGACCTGCTTTACTTGGTTATGTGGGTGGGGGGGCTACAAAGCTTTGAGATTTACTCCCAGCGATGGGACCAGAGGTTGCAGTTGGCTAAGAAGAATAGACACGGATACGGACACGGACATAGATACAAGACAGACACAAACACAGATATAGGACACACACGTATGCCCGACATTTCTAAAAAAAATAGAACACAAATACATCGGGGATATGTTGAATATATATATATTATTTTTTTATATGATCATATTATAAAAATCTAACATTATTTAAATTAGAATTTGTATAAAAGCACACAAATTACAAAAAATATTATTAAGATATTAAAATAACAAAATCATTAAATAAAAATTCTACAACTTCATTTAATCATCAACATTAACGATTTAAGTTTCAAAACAAATTTACTAACTAATAGTTAGAACATATATATATATATATATGTATATATGTATATATGTAACCAAAAAAAAAAAAGAAGAGAGGAGGAAAAAAAGAGGGTAAATATCCAAGAAAAAAAAAGAAAACAGCGAATGTGTTCCAAACATGTCCAAAACGTGTCTTAATGTGTCCATAACATGTACGGGGACGTGTTCGAAATTCAGAAAAAATAAAAAAATTTGGACACTCTTTTTTAGCCTGTCTTACACGTGTCCGGTAAGTGTCCATGCCCAGTACAGGCACGTGAATAACTTTGTGTTGGGCTTTTCAGAACTATTACTGCCAGATACTGTTGTACTGTTTCCTCTCATATAAAAAAAAAAGAAGACAAAATAAAAGACAAAAGTGATGATTTTCTGTCATCAAACCTTATTTTGTGTGCCTAAGAACAACTTTAGATGAAGGATATTTGTTGAAACTATAAATGTTACAGGTTCAAGAGAAACTTACTGACGCAGAGTATAAAGAATTTGTGGGTTTTATGAAGGCTCTGAAGTCTAAAGCAATGAAGATAAGTCATGTTTTACAATCCATTGCAAGATTATTCTCCTCTCCTGATAGGCTCACTCTTCTTCAAAGGTATAGAATGTTTTCTTACCATAAGTTGCAGTTGCTTGGTTGGGGCTTTTTCATACTGCTTATTGTCGTGGTTGTTATTTTCATAAATTGCTGACATTCATCAGCCGGGTTGGGTTCTTCAGAAATTAATGTGAAGAAAAAATCAGCTGTCGCTGGTTGCAAAATCACTATTATGGTGTGCTGTGTTCTCTGCGATTGCAGTAGTTTTAGTCATTATATTATGTACGCAAGTTCAATATTGTTATGCTTTTTAAATTTTATTTATTTATATTTTTAGCAGATTTACGAAACATTTCCGAAGTAATACATATTCTGATAATGTGACACGATGTAATAGATGGTTTAGCCTAAACAATGTACATTGCAGCTGTCATTTGTGCCAGAATATCTACCTGTCTACCTTAGAAGCATGTTGTTCACATGATTCATATATCAAGGAGTTGTATATCAAAATTATAGTTTTCTGCTTTCTGAAAATGCTTCTGTCCTTGCCTACGAATACCTACTCCCTCCTTTTATTATCTTAATAAATTTGTGTTACTCTCAACTCAACTCAATGGAAGAGTCTAATTTAATTACTTAACATAGAATAAATGATTATTTCTTTTATTCTTTTATTTTATTTTATTTTTTGTTGCCAATTAGCTCTATTTAGTGCCATTTCCTTGTTAGATCTTAAGCCTCTCTGTTACCCGCAGTCATCTGACATTCCTCTTGTTCTAATCAACCTAGTAACGCGGTTAATGGTCATCATTGCACGTCCATAAACTATCTTAGACAACGTTTTCTAATCTAGTCTTGAAATAGTGATTCTGTTGAATAATTCTTCTCACTTTCCATCATTCCTTGTCTTACCACTCATCCATCTCAACATCCTGTATTAGGCTCTGCTTATTTTGTGGACGTGTCATTTCTCGATTGCCTGACATCCCATGCCATGCTTTGAACTTGATATTTCTGGATTGCTTGACATCCCATACCATAATGCATGGCATCTTAGATTGATAAAATGCTTATAAATAATGCCAGAAAAGTGTACCAGCTACTTTGTCCTACATTCTAAATATCAGATGCAGAATTTTATCTCACTAATTTCTCTAACCGCTGAACATTCTGAATACAAGATGTTAAATCTTCTCTCTAATTTGTAAACCAGTAAACCACCCTATAAAAGTTTCTTAAATTGTAATGAATCAGTTGAAACTGGGAAAAAGGTTTCTTAAAAAAAAAATCAGTTTAATTTTTGGTTTGATTTTTGTGGTAATTTTGAGTTTATATTTTACATGTGCAAGGTTTGAAAATTTATCATTTTCCAACTCATTAATTACATGAATTGTTTATCATGTCATCAATGTCTTTTGAAAGTCTTGCTTCTGGCTGCGATGTCACAAGAACTTTTGAACTTATTTTTCATCAGACAACCATTATATGCAAAATAGAAAAAAAGGAGGAAAATGGTTTGTCTCAAGTTCTCAACCTTGGTTGATTACAAGCACGTCTAGTAACTGGCAGTGCAGCCTGTGTTTAACTGCTTGAAATTCTGTCAAATTTGTTGCTTGAGGGTGGTCTTGTGTTAGTTTGGACAACAGACAAAAAGTTATGGACCATCATGCATAATGAAATTCATTTTATAGTTTGGAGGTTTTCTGGTTTACCGCATACTTCTAACTTCACTTTTTCAATAGCCATTTTGCAGCAATTGTAATTAAGTTGAAAACAGTCATTTCCAATCTGTTTGTTGTAACATTAATTGTTTATTTGTTGGTAGCAATTATTCTTTTAAGCTTCTGCTATTAATAACTGCTTACCTGTGTTCAACTTCATATCCTAAGAAGTAGTCAATTATCTACTTCAATACAACCGGTCTATTGAATGTATTTTTGTTTTCCTAATAAAAAATGTTTCTTAATATTAATTTCACTTGCTTGCATGATTTTCTGGAGTTGAGAAGGGCTACTGGAAAATATTTACTGTCTGATTACATGGCTGGAATTTATATCCAGCACCTTCTTCATGTTATCAGTATGATAGATTAGAGGCTGAAATACTGTGTTATAAATTATTCTGTAGTCCTCTTATCTTTTTTTCTTGTAACTTCATTATCTGTTTCTCATGGATTTCCTTCGTGTTCAATAATTGTGTCTTTACAAAGATTTACATCTGCTTATTGTAGTGTTCCAGGATCTCAATCTTTTTCTTGTTTTTGTTGTCAGATTTAAGGATTATATCCCCGCAAAGTATCATTCTTTATATGAGCAATATCTTAAAACAAAGGATGATGCAGTTGACATATGATGTAAGAAACTCTGCCCTTGCAGATTGTTTATATTTATATGTATATTAGCTTGGATAAAATTCTAGGTGTTGCACTTTTATTTTTATGAAAGAGGGCTAGGGCTGGGAAAATTCATGAGATTAAAGTCATGATCCAGTTGTATACTTGTTAGTTACTGTTGTTTTTGACCTGTCGAGAAGCAAAGCTATATTTTGATTCTTTACATTAATGGTGCAGTGTAAATCTTCAGGGAGACTGAATAACCTAAGATAAACTTGCTTGCAGCCCAAAAGAATCCTCTATTTGTGATTGAATTATGTAAGTCCCTTAAAAAATTGCCAATTTCAGCATGCAACTTGAGACACATAATTACATTGTGTCTTTATGTGCAGAATATCTGACAAGAGCATGCGAACAGATAATCATCAATTTGTGTTCACAAGAAAACAATACAACTTCAACATGAAAGTTTATTATCATATAATCAACTGCCGAAGAGATTCCAAAACATTTGTGCTGCATGTATCATGTTTGGTGAGTTTAACAAATTGAAGTTCTTGCTGCAAAACTGAAGTTTCCCCTACTAACAAATGAGATAGAGCTGACCATTGCAATTGTCATGGAAAGGTAATATGTAAAAGAAGTCCTTTGCTTCAGTCTTCTTTTCAGTCTTCTTGGTGCCAAGAGAGTTTGAGTGGCCAAGAAATTTACAGTAATATAATGCCGAAGATTATTGAGCGGAATTTGGGAATAAAACTGGCAATGGGAGGTATAGCTGTGATTTGGTACTATTAGTGGTTTGGTTTGATAAGTATGAGTTGTTTTGCATTATTTCTTGTAGAGAAGAAACAACATTATTGGAGGATCCTGAATTCCTTCATTTGTTTTTGACATCAATGTTGTAAATGGGATTTATTTACTGCAATGATGATTTTAACTTGAATGTTCCATTGCTATTGCTAACCTTGTTCTCATCTGATCACTTAGAAGTATTTATGAATATGATCAGCTGCTTATTTTGCGACCATTTCGAGATTTTAGGGTTAATTTTTGGATTGTTCTTGTAAATTGTCTATTACAAGCAAAATTGATTTTTACGATATCAGGCCATTGATTTCATTTCAGCGTCTTCTCATAGGTTTCATGAATCGTGATGTTTTCAAAGTCCTAATTTCTTGTTTACCTATTTTTGAAAACAACATAGTATATGTGCATGCATGCATACATACATACATACAAACGTATATATGTTACAGATGCTTTTATATGTATACATACACACGCACACAAATATACACAAACATGTATGGAAGATAATCTTCTCCCTAGAAAATGCAATTGGAATTTCCTATTAAATAAAGCAAAGCACCGGGGAACATGCAACAGACAAAGACCACTAAAGTTATCAGCGAAACCTCACCAGAAACCACGACAAAACAAAACTTAAATCATAAGCAAAGTGTTCTCCTAGGAAATTTGTCATATTCTACAGCATTCTAATGCAAGATATATGCCGGATTGCTTGTGATCAAGGCTAAGGGAAAGAACTTATAACTTAAGTAAATCTTACGTTACATCATTTCTTTTCTTTCCCCTTTAACTTCATGTGGATTGAAAATGACATGATTAAGCTGGAGACTTGCCGGATTTCTCACATTGAACGACGATGAGATCGACGAAGGCACTTAGTATGTACTTGTATGAATTCTTGTCATTCAAATTCAAGTAACAAAGCAAAAGGTCTTCCATGAATTCCCAATCAACCTTTCCATATTGGGGCAATGTGGCTTCAATCATCTCCTGCATGGAATGTTGAAAATCATCATATGGACTTTGAGAGTACGTTAACACTGCAATGAAGTCGTCAGCTCCCACTACTTCCTTAACTTGATCATTATCAGAACTATTTCTTGTTGAATCATTAAGAGGATTGGTGGTGGTGGAGGAGGAGGAGCTCGAGCCGGTGTCCTTGGACATGATCAAGCTCATCCTTGCTTCCTCCATGAGGGAACTTGACGAGCTGGGAGCCACAAAAAACCGATGAGAGCCACAGAGATGTGGTGGTGGATTGATAAACTTGGGAGACACAAACAAAAAATCACCTGATTTTTCTTCATGATCATCTTCTTCGTTTTTCATGTCGTTGAATTCATAGTCGTTATATAGATATAGTGATTCAAAATTCCCAAATGGAAAACGATCTATGCCGGAAGGTGTTGCTGCATCATCATCATCCTCACTGATCTTCTCATTTTGTTTGCGATCAACGGCGAATGACAGGGTCTTGGGGTGCAAGCACCCTTGTCGAACCCAACTAGTACCGGAAGATGAGAGAAGTTTAGAAGGTGTGTGAGGTTTTCTGATCTTGGAGAGGTAATCTTGAAGAGATTTTTGGAGGAGTTTAGGCATTTTCTAATTTGCTCTTTGTTTACTCATTACTGTGATGGGTTTGTTTGTCTGAAAAGTATAGAGATAGGTTGGTTTTATTTATAAACAAGCAAAGAAAGTAACGAAAAAAAAAAATTGTAATTTTCCAACTTATAATATTTTTACTTTAATTATGTAAAATTAATAAATACAATTATCAAAACATCTTATAAATAAAATATATGTACAATATATATATATATATATAACTATTTTATTTTTCTTATAATCAATGTTATAAAAAAGTTTTTATAAAATTATTAATTATTTATTATAGACCAGATTACTTTCTTAAAAATTTATTAAAAATTATTAACGTATTAATTATAAGAAAGTCTAGTACATAAGATATATGGTATTAATATAAATATTTATTGTTGAATATTATACTATAATTTATGTAGTGAAAGCTTGCATAATAAGTGTAATATAGATATATATTGGGCAGTAGATCTCAAGCGTCAGGATGGCCGAGTGGTCTAAGGCGCCAGACTCAAGTTCTGGTTCTCGTGAGAGAGCGTGGGTTCAAATCCCACTTCTGACATTCAAATTTTTAGTTTTACACAACCCTCAAAACGACGGCGTGCAATAGAAGAGGCCTAGACTTCGTTTTGTCAATGTTGACGACGTCGTATTAAGAGGGAGTTATAGAAGGAGAGGACGACGTCGTATTAGTAGGGAATAGGTAACTGCCTGGTGCCTACGGTGGCTATCATTTTAACTACTCCAGAATAGTTTCAAGGCAGAGAGCGAGGGAGAGAGAGAGAGAGAGAGAAGAGAGATGGAAACGGAGGT